>CM060191.1:29135769-30335769 GCA_030549335.1 Pontederia crassipes
TTATGTATTAACACAAGTGGTCTAATCCTTTAAGGTCATCCCTGCTTCATGTAAAAGTATTGTTACCGCAAGTTGGCACTGTGTAGGGTGTGTTTGGATTGAGGGGAAAGGAGGATAATGGAAGGAAGGAAAATTTTTAACTCCGCCTATGTTTTATAACCGGTCCCAAGCCCGGATAAAGGAGGAGGGTTGTGTTAGGTCCCGACAGCCAGCGTAAAACCTTGTCGAATCGCATGAACATGGATCAACGAATGGCGTCGTATGATCCATGTAGCCGACCCCACCTAGTGGGATAAGGCTTTGTTGTTGTTTTGCAGCTTGTTTGGATAGAAATTTTAATTGAGGGACAGGTACAAGTTAATGTTCATTCACTTTCAAACTAATAAAACTAATCTACCTCAATTTGAGGTCGAATGGATGAAAATGTTTTATCCTCCTTTTATACTAACTCACGTTGACCTTTTTTTTTGCCTTCCTCAGTCTTAACGCCCCTTCTTGTTTGGATAGAAGAAAAAATAATCTCCATTCTTTTTCAAACTAATAATAACTAATTTGCTTCAATTTGAGGTCGAATGGAGGAGAAATGGTTTCTCTCCTTTTACACTTTCTCACGTGAACCTTTTTTCCCTCTCTCCAAACACGCCTAAGATACGGATCAAGCTTCATTAACTGAAGTTTAGTCTAAAAATGTCATCTTTCAAAAGTTGCTTTTGATTCAGATTAATTTTGATATAACAAAAATGTGGAGCTACTGAGATAAAGTTTTGTTAGTTCTACTGTTGTCAGTAAACCAAACCCGCAGTGTTCTCTCTGCTGCCACTTGGATGTTTCAAAAGCTGATTCATGGACTTTGTTTATGGCAGTTGATTTGATGAAGCCCGACGCCACTGTCATTCTCCGCAATGCAAAGATTGATATGTTTAAGGGTTCGATGAGGCTTGCTGTTGACAAGTGGGGGCGAGTTGAAGTTACTGAGCCTGCTACTTTCACGGTAAAAGAGGACAATAACTTGTCCCTTGTAGAGTATGAATTGGTGAATGTACCTGAAGAGTGAACCACTGCAGCCTTATTGGTTTGTTCTTCTGGTTCCTGGCCATAATCTTGAAGTTCAGGTTTCATAAGGAGGCGAAAGTGGAGGTGAATCTGTGATAGTTTTCTTTCTCTCGGAAATTCTATCTTTTTTTGACTAGATGCATCGCACAGTTCATATATTGTTGGCTGTAAGATTTATGCGCATTCTATCTTCTATCTTTTCCCGGAAAATATTTATGAACTTACATGAGCGATTCCGATTTTATTTGTGAAAAATATTCTGTGGGACTTGTTACATTTGGCGCTTGTAGAAATGCTGAACCAACTGAATGACATTCGTGGTTTTCAAGGATACGTTTTCACATGAAGTTTTTTTTTCCTCCACTTTTTTCTCCAATGGAAGTAAAGTAAAGAACTCCGCCTATATTTTATAGCCGGTCTCAAGTCCGGATAAAGGAGGAGGGTTGTGTTAGACTCCGACAGTTAACATAAAATTATGTCGAATCTTATGAACATGGATCAACGAATGTTACTAATAGAGCGGAATGGCGTCGTATGATTCATGTAGCCGACTTCACTTAGTGAGATAAGGCTTTATTGTTGTTGTTGGTCGTAAAGTCAAGAACCAACCAAAGTAAATGCAGTCAATCGAAATTGAAGAAAAGAGATCCTCTTTTGTAAATGTTTTTTTCTGTTGTAAATATTTTCCTGTAAATTTAGAGTTTTATTTTAATCGTTAAAAAATTGGAAGACACTTAAGCTCGCCAATCTCATATTTGTCATTCCAAAAAAAGATGAGTATTTTGTTTGCAAAGTTGTCGGCAAAATCCCTCTCTCTAGATTAAAGTGATTTGATTTTTTTTCTCAGTAGTAATGAAACCTATCTTTATCAATTTTCTTAAAATCCTAGATTTAATAATAATCTACTGTATTCCACTCCCAGGCCACCACAATCTCTTTATCAATTAAGTCCGTTTGGTTCGAGATTATTATCATACTTCAATCCATCTTTTTCTTTCCTTCTCTTGATCCCATTGAATTATGAAATTTCTGCCTCACCAAAACAACATTTTCATTTATTGCTTTGGATCCCACCAAAACAAAAACATACCTGTTTGGTAAAAATGACTGAACTAAGGACCTATTCCTGCTACTATTCTTCAATCAAACAGGACCTAAGTGTCAAACAAAGTTCCAAAATAGATGAATACCCTTGGACTCTTACCCTATAATAAAAAATAAAATCAATCTAGAGGTAATGAATGGTGATAAAAATATTCACCATTTCGAATGAAATGATTAAAGAGAAGAACGAAAAATAAGAATTAAGTAATAATTTTAATTTGAAAAATATATTATTCATATATGTATTTATATTTTAATTATCTATAAAAAAAATAAAATATTAAAGAGGAATGAAAAAAAGAAGAATACTTGATCTTTCTTTCTCGTCCAATTTAACATTCAATCAAGGATAACAATAAATTGTTTCTAACTCCAAAATGAAGTGGAAAAAGAAGAAGGAATTAATTGTTATATATCTTTTATTTTGATCATATTTAACTTATATAAAAGGAATGTCGAGCTGTAATTTAGAGGTTCAATATGAGCTGTTCAAAACAAAAAAAAAAAGTGATAAAAACCCAATAAACAAAGGAATGAAACCTATCAGACAAGGCATTCATCATAGTGATGGCGGCGTTTTGGCATTCACACATCGTCGGCGAAGTCTTCAAATGACCTCCACACAACACCGGCGAAGCCTCCACAAGATGCCAGAGGATGCTAGTAGTAGTGCTCTAAATTATTCTGACTGATGCAAGACAACATTGGCTACCTCCTTCGAGCACATACGTTTAATTAAATAACTTGAAGTTGTGTGCTATCTGAAGGCACGATAAGCCAATAAAATGGACTATTCAACCAACAATAGTCTAATTTAAATTCAAAAAACAAGTGAGCTTTGGACAGTTACTTTATAAAGAAAATCTAATGAGCTATTGCAGTAGAGTTCGGTATTTTGTTGGATTTTCTTATAGTCATTCTTGAATGTTTGGAGCTTTCTTCCATTATTTGTCCTTTAAGCGACTCTAGACAGAAATATAAGGGTGGGAAGGGGGAGATACCATGAAGTCTGATTCTCGCAGTGTTATTTCAAAAATTTCAGTCTGATTTCGTCAGAGAATAAATGTTAGATTTGTACATGTTATGATAAATGTCGACACCTCCTAGGTAGATCTGAACACCCACCCTCTTTAACGAAAATTTTGGGAGCTTGCCCTCTCTTCAGGGGCATTTGGAGAGAGGCTTGAGGAAGTCGCCGGTCGGAGAGAGAAGTGGCCGCCTGCAAAGAAACTGGAATCACGCCCAAGAAGCCACCGTAGGAATCTTGTAGAGTAAATCATTCAATCTCATAATTTTATACTAACAATAAGAATCGTAAACCTTAGATCCAAGGGACAAAATATATTGCTGTAAATTACAACATATATAGAGCTCGTATATTCAATGACCCTATATTTATATAAAGAGCATATTTATTTTAAAAAAAAATATTACTTAATATTTATTCTCTTTTCTCTCGGAGAGTGCATAATGTGAGGAAAAAGACGTAAAATAATCATGGAAAATGATAATCCTTGTGCGAAGTTGGTGACTAAGGGGTTGAGTTGCCCCTATGTCACGAGATGCTCCCATGTTTGGACGTGCTCTACTTCGCAGAAAAAACTCGAATAAATTTTAAAATTTGTAAAATCCTTAGCACACACGGCGATGCTACAAACGCACAACGTCCATGTAGTACTTAAGAGTTGTTCCAAAGGAACTGAGAAAAAATCTAATGTGAAAACACTTTCGAAAAGGGGGAAATCGAATTCAAGAGGATGTAGGAATGCGAAAATAAAATGCTATCACACTAAAGTTTGGAGAATATAAAGATAGGCTAATTTTTATGGATTTTTAGTTTAGAACAAAAGACGAAGCAAGGAACTAAAAATAAAACGTTGAATAAAATTGGAGTAAATAAACATAGTGCTTAGAGGAAAAGTTTCAGGATTTCTATTTCTTAGATCAGTGAAATTCGAATGAAGTAGCAAGAGATCCCCCACTCATGGACATTCTCACTCTCGTGATGATTGTCATCCAATAGTCGAGTCACTCTCATGCTTATCAGGTGATGGACTTACATGAATGGGGTCGCCATATAGAACGTTCTCAAGATATTTAGACATTCTAAATGTCGAGTATCCAGATGAGGGTATGTTACGAGATGCCCTGACTTTCAAACTTAAGGGATTCTTTAGTCATAAGTCAGAATCTAGCGAACCTCTTGGTCCGTATTGAATCCCGACAAAGTGATACTCCATCTTGGGTGGATTTCCTTACATCCGGTTCGAGCTAGAATAACAAATAACACAAAAACACTCCAAGCAATTCTCTCGTTTGTACTTGGCACTGATTGTTGATGACCTTTTCGATGTGACCCGACATTTCACCCAACTTTTCGGCTCGCATGCGATGGTTGAGAAATAAAACACCCTCTCAGTCCAAGGTCACTTACACTTGAAAATCATGGTCATTCGGGCAAGAGAGGAATCAAAAGCGAAAACAATGAAAAATGCATGGAACCAACCTCACTCAGCTCTAACCATCGACTCTAAATTGCACGTCAACGACTGCTCCATCTCTCGGCACGCATGCAATCGTTGAGTAATAATGTACCATCTTGCATGAGAGACACTGACGTCTTAGGCACACTCATTGCTTCAATCGGAAAAGCTCTCTTAGAATAGAAAAGTAGAGAAGAAGTCAGGTTTGCCTCTCGACTGATCCATAGCAATCGATGATTACTTAGATATTTTTAGTACCTATTTAATCTCTCAACTCACATGTCTTAGCTAGAGAATAAAATACCTCTCAGATGGGAATCATTAATGCCAAAGAAATGGATATTGTCCGAATAAAAAGGAATGCCACAACGAAAACAAAGGAAGACAGAAATGAGTTTTAATCTCTGTATGTCATTCTGATTAAACTCAGCTCAAACCCCACCTCTTGGACTTGGCATCTGTGTTGAGGAAGATACCACCATCTCAAGCCAAGACACAAGAGACTGACAAAAAATGAAACACCTTTGACATTCCCGAAAAAACAACACACAAGTTGAAGACAATGAAATAGTAAACAAATTAGGTAAGGTAAATGATTGCCACAATATTAATATAGATTAAAAAGTCGATATAGACTCCATTTAACTTAGGTTGAAGGCCAAAGGTAGACAAGGAAAGATATGAAATAGGTGCAAGAGGAAGCTTTCTTACCATATTGAAAATGAATATGCAGATATGTCCTCTAGCGGCTAGCGACTGCCCCTTTAAATCATCCAAGTGCCCTCACATCTATCGCCTTCAGCCCAAAACTAGGCTTTCATTTGGCCAGTTCATCCTTCCCCTTTATAATCCGTTAGAACCTCTACATAAAAACCCATAAAACAAGATATAATACTATATCAAGAATTAACAAATTGTTATTTTTATAACATGGATGTGGAGAAATTATAGAAACTACACTTCAATAATGAAGTATGTGTTCGAACATGAATATAGTAAAATATAAAATAAATGCATGTTGAAGATAAAGAGAAAGTGTATGTAACTTCTCCACATCGTCTTTTCTTCTCCTTAATAGTTTCATCCAAAACAAGAGGAAGAACTTCACCTCTATTTTCTTTCTTTCACTTTCCCTAACTTTCTTTTTCTCATATTCCCTTCACTTATATGTGTAAAAACACAAAGACAAATAAAGTCACTACAAGAAAATGGGCGCTTAGCGACGCCAGGTAGCGCCGCCAATAATCGTGACGCTATATAGATGCCACTAGCATCTATATAGCGTCTACTTTGCGTCATGAGAAACAGGCGCTACTTGCCTCTTGATAGCGTCTCCTTAGCTATTCAGCGAATTGACGTTAATTCTAGCGTAATCGAGATGCTACGTAGACGCTATTATTTCGCGCCACGAACCGCAAATACGCGACAACACCTAGCGCAGTTCTGGCGTCGACATCTTTAGACGCGAAACTAGAGTCGCAGGATTAGAGATTCTAAAGAGACGCTATATGGCATCTCAAGGTGAGGAGACGCTATTTGGGACGCTACTGTGTTAGTCATAACTTACCTACATTTATCTCGCTATTTGTTTTATATTTAAGCACTATATATTATATATACTATATGTCAATCAATAAATTCATTAAATATTATATTAGTATTAATTACATGATTATCAACATATTATCAATAGAGTATTATCAACATATATATATAGCATCACGATTATTGGCGGCGCTACCTAGCGTCGCTAAGCGCCCATTTTCTTGTAGTGATATATATATATATATATATATATATATATATATATATATATGTATGTATGTATATGTATTTTTACATGGTAAGAGTGTTCCTAAATATATAATTTGTTACCTATATTATTTATGTTATCTATACATATAATATATAATATCTTAATTATGCATATATTATTATTATTATATACTTAATCATGAGATTACGATGATTGATTAAGTGAGTGATATTTTAGTGTCACCGTAGACACTCAATAGCGTCTAACGAGAGCCGCAGCTTGTGTCGACGCTATGGTGACACTATTGGCGTCTCTCTAGCGTCGCAAGTTTGAGACACTAAGGAGTTTTAGACGCTAGTTCAGCGCTATAGTGTCGCTAAAGGTATCTAGCGACTCAATGATGTCTGTATTGCACCTCCTAAGTCGACTTTTTACCCCTCGCTCAATCGGGCACATATAGACATATAAATACGCATATATGCTGATACTTATATATAATAACTGCATATATACATATTATTATAACTTAATATGACACATATAAACAAATACACATATATTCACTTCGAATACATATACATATACACGTTATCTATATATATATGACTCGCACATGTAGAGACATATACATACACATATATATTTATAATACATATAAATAAACACATTGTTGTAACTTAATCTCTCACACGTAGACATAATATACGTACATACGCATATATTACATATGCATATATATACACACACAATTGTGTTATATACACATATACATACATATTTATAATTTTGTATACATACATGATAGATTGTCGGAAGGAAATAAAATAATTGGAATTGGCACAATGCGATGAGACGTTACATTGATAAATAAAATTTCATACATACTAAAAAAAATTGAAAAAAACTTTTAATGAGCGTCGCACTATTGAGACGCGAAACCTTTGAGACGCTCCGACGATGCTATAGTGTCGCTACGTTAACTTAACGACACATTAGCTTCTCTATAGCATCGCGCTAGCCGAATTTTGACAGTGTCGGTGCCTATATGATGTCTACGTAGCGTCGCGTTATTTGGAAACGCTAAAAAATGACTTAAATTCATAACCCCTCTTCTTCGTTTTCACTTTTACTGTTTACCTCCGCCCGCCCGACGCGCCCCGACGCTCGACCTCTGACGCCCGACGACCGCCCTCCACCGCCGCCACCTTCCGCATTCGACCGCCGCCCTCCGCATTCGACCGCCGCCCTTCGCCTCCTCCTCCTCCCTCCCCAAAGCCCGCCCTCCACCGTCGCCGCCGCCTTTCACCTCCGTCGCCCTCCGCATTCGACCGCCGCCCTCCGCATTCCACCACTGCCCTTTGCCTCCTCCTCCCTCCCCGATGCCCGCCCTCCACCGCCGTCGCCGCCCTCCGCATTCGACCGCCGCCCTCCTCTTTCAACCGCCGCCCTCCTCTTTCGACCGCCGCCCTTTGCCCTCCTCGTCCGCCCTCCGCCGCCGCCTCGTCCGCCCTCCGCCTCCACCATCACCCTTTCGTCCACCGCCGCCACTGCCCTCCGCCTCCATCGCCATCTCCGCCGCCCTCCGCCCTTCGTCTCCACCGCTGCCTCGTCCGCCCTCCGCCTCCGCCGCCGCCCTTCACGTCCACCGCCGCCTCGTCCGCCCTCCGCCGCGACCTCCCTCCACCGCCACCGACATCCGCCTCCGCCGCCACTGCCCTCCGCCTCCACCACTGTCTCGGCCACCCTCCGCCCTTCGTCGTCCTCCGGTTAAGAAGGTACTAGCCCGCAACCATGTAAATTAAGTTAATTATTAATGGATGAAGTTAAATTAAGTTAATTATTCATGTTAAGTTAAGTATTACTTATTCATGTTATGAATTAAGTTAAGTATTACTTAAGTTAAGTATCATCTCTTTGGATCAAGCTAGTCTTTGCGGAAGAACAAAAATTACAATATTAAGTATCATCTCTTAGGAATTAAGTTAAAGTATTACTTAAGTTAAGTATTACTTATTCATATAGCAACGATGAAGTTAACTTATGTTAATTGTTAAGTTAACTTATGAACTAATTCATGTACTTCCACATTCTTGGTGATAAAATGAGATTATGATTCGATGATGAAGTACTTGAAACATGTGATTTTGGACTTCGTAGGTTCAAAATCACACGTTTCAAGTACACGAATTTGATTACTTGGCTTAATGTTCTTCGTTACAAAAATGGTAAAGCCAGATCGTAGTTGGATTCATCGTTGGAAGGATAAATATGACGTCATAACTGAAGAATATAAGGATGATGTTGATGAATTCATTAATGTGGCATATCAAAATGAAGGTGTTGCTTCTTCATATGGCGAAATCTTATGTCCATGCCGGAAGTGCAAATGTTATCAGTGGAAAGTAAGATATGATGTGCAGAAGGATTTATATTATAACGATTTCTTACTTACGCACACCAATTGGTTCTTTCATGGCGAAGAAAGATAGACTAAAGAAACAAGTAATGTAGATACCGTTGTGGATGACTCGAGCAATCCGTACAGGGACATGATACGAGATGCAATGTTAGGAGAAAATATTGGCGAAACATCGATTGAAGAAGATCCGAATCCTTCGGCTTCTAAGTTTTATAATCTTCTCGAAGAGGCAGATGAACCTTTATGGGATGGATGCGTGAAGCAAACTACACTTTCTGCAGTGGCACAACTAATGAACTTAAAATCAGAATTTAATATGAGCGAAAGTTGTTTTGACCGGATGCTTGCCATTATTAAGAGTATGCTTCCAGCTTCCGAGAAATTACCGAGACATTTTTACAAGTGCAAACGGTTGATGAGAGATTTATGGTTGGAATATCAGAAGATTGATGTATGCCGCAATCATTACATGTTATACTACAAGGAAAACAACTCACTTATGAGTTGTTCTATTTGTGGCGAGCCCAGATTCAATTACACATCCTTCGGATTGTTCTAAGATTACAATGACTATTTCTTTCTGAAAAAACTGCATCATTTATTAGGTGGCACAGAGAAGGGGCACGTGAAGATCAAAATTCAATTACACATCCTTCGGATGCGGAGGCATGGAGACGATTTGATGCACTTCATCTGGATTTTTTTGCAGAATCACGCAATGTTAGATTAGGACTTTGCACCGATGGCTTCAACCCATTTGGCTCATCGAGTACTGCTTATTCATGTTAGCCTATTTTTGTGACACCGTATAATTTGCCTCCAAGCATGTGTATGAGACGAGAGAATGTATTGCTTACCTGTGTGATCCCGGATCCTCGATCTCCTGGTAAAAGTTTAAATGTTTACTTAAGACCTTTGATCGATGAACTCAAGATGTTGTGGGAGGATGGCGTGGTTACCTATGACAAATCTAAAAAGCAAAATTTCATTATGAGAGCCGCATTAATGTGGATCATAAGTGATTTTTCGGCATATGGAATGTTGAGTGATTGGAGTACAAAAGGAAAACTTACTTGTCCCATATGTGAAAAGAATACGAAATCCTTTTATTTAAAAATTGTAGGAAAGTTTACTGGTTTGATTGTCATAGGATGTTTCTGCCATTGGAGAATTCGATGCGCCGTGATCGAAACTCATTTAAAAAGAATACATCCGAGAACACTTTGTGTCCAACTCATTTGGCAAGAAAAGAATTGCTAGAGCAAGTAAACAAGCTTAGTGAAGTCTTATTCGGACTGAAGGCCGGTAGTTATAAATAAATTGGGTTTGGAAGTGAACATAATTGGGAGAAAAGAAGTACTTTTTGGGAGTTACCTTATTGGTCTTCAAACTTGGTACGTCATAAATTGGACTTCATGCATGTAGAGAAGAACGTATTTGACAACATCTTCAACACTATTATGGATGTTAAAGGAAGAACAAAAGATAGCATACAGACTCGCGAAGATATGAAATTAATATGCAAAAGACCAGAGTTAGATATCATTCATCTTCAAAATGGTAAATGCAAAAAGCCAAAAGCTACTTATGTCTTGAGCAATGATCAAAGAAAAGTGGTTTTCGAATGTGTAAAGCAATTGAAATTTCCCGACGGATATGTATCAAACATATCTCGTTGTTTTAACTTGGACAATGGGAAGATACACGGGATGAAGAGTCATGATTGTCATATTTTTATGCAAATGCCGCTTTCAATTGCCTTTAAAAAACTTTTGCCAAAGGCCATCTGGGAGGTTTTAACAGAATTGTCTATGTTCTTTAAAGAGCTTTGTGCATCCATCGTTTAGAAAGAAGACATATCTCGATTAGAGGCTTCTATTGTGATTACTGTGTGCAAGACTGAGAAGATATTTCCACCTTCTTTCTTTGATGTGATGGAACATTTGATTGTACATCTTCCATATGAAACAAAAATTGCTGGTCCGGTTCAGTATCGATGGATGTATCATTTCGAAAGGTGCATGTTATATTTGAAAAGGAAGGCGAAGAATATGACAAAAATTGAAGGCTCCATATGTGAAGCATATTTTATTGAGGAGGTGTCAAACTTCACTTCAAAATACTTTAAGCCACACATACAATCACGACACACCCAAGTTCCAAAAAACGATGATGGTGGTGAAGGAGAAGTTGACATGAATATTCTATGCATCTTCAAGTACCCATGTCGACTTCTTGGTGCAGGACGCAAAGTTATCTTGAATGACAGAGATCTCACCACTGTTGAGAATTATGTTATTGCAAATTATAGCGAAGTGACGCCATATCTCGAGTAAGGCAATTTGTTCTAATTTGTTATATGATTTAAAGCTAATTGTTGCTATATGATTGTATTAATTGAGAACTATGAATTCAGGAAATTCGAAGAACTACAGTGAGAAATCAATCCGTTAGTTTCAAACGATGAGTTATTAAAACTACGAGACGAATATTTTGCCGATTGGTTGAGATGTGAAGTGAGAAATCTTTCCTCTTGTTCTTAATTATTATAAGTTCGTAACTTTTATAAAATTTTTAGTTATTTTTTTAGGTTATTAATGGCTCAGTCATAGAGAACAAAATACGAGATCTCGGTCATGGCCCGAAGAAACAAGTTCTTAGCTATGACGGCGTCATAGTCAATGCATATCGGTTCCATATAGAAGAATATAGCCGACAACGTTCAATTTTTAATAGCGGCATATTATTATAGCCGATAATGTTCAATTTTTTTAGTCAATGCATAAGGAAGCATGTACGGGGACGATGACTTTGATTACTACTGTGTTATAGAAGACATCCTAGAATTATCTTATTTGGGAAAATCTAACAAAGTCATGGTGCTAAAATGCCGTTGGTTCGATCCAGAGAAAGGAGTTAGGATCGATCAAAAGTTTAAATTGGTGGATATTAACCCTCGATCGAGACTTCAGTCATACAATCCATTCGTATTGGCGGAACATGCACACTACACTAAGTATCCATCGAAAAGAACCAAGGATGAATTGTGGGCATCATGCAAGGTGAGGAGTAGACTATTCTTAGCAGAAACAATGGTAGATGACAATGAAACATTATCCGTGCACAACGATGTACCCATGGACGATTACTATCAAGAAGATAGAGTGAATGAGACGATTAATGTGGTCGATGGAGTTAAGAATTTTCAATTGGTCGATGACGCTGAGCCAATGGAAGAGTTCAATTCAAATGACCTCTTGGATGTGAACTTCGATAATTTCATTGATGATGACTCGAATCAAGATTATAGCGACGATGATGAAGATGATGAAAATGAATCAGAATACAAAACAAATGAATGAATCCCGTAGTTATTCTAATGACATAAGCTTTTTACTTTCTTTTAAGTTATATATGGTTACCGATAATAAGAAAAGTTTCTTTCTTTTTTTTTCAGTCATGGTTACTATGGGTCGAGCATCTGAGTCATCTCGCTCTTCCAAGAGTTCACTCCAGATGAGTCAGCCATCACAACCACCAGGTAATATATTTATTGTGAGCTATTTATTTATAGTTGATTATAATAGTTAAATTTCTTTTTCAATAATATCAATTCCTCCACCGTCGACGGGATACGTAGTCGGATCATCACATAGTAGGCGATCCATTAGTGGGTCTGCTCAGCGTATCACTCCAGGTACGTGACACATTGTAGGCAATAGACAATAGGAGATAGAGTTTTTTTAAATATTTTGCTTTTGTGATAGTTGCTCCACCATCGTCGGGGAACATAGTCGGTACATCTCGATCGCACGACGACGATCGTCATGTCACATCAGGTTATTTTTTATATATTACTTAATTTTATGTAGGAGCCAAATTTTATATATTTTCTTATGATGGCAGTTGCTACCCCACCGCCACCGCCGAGAATACCAGACGCTTCACCACAATCTAGTGTTGGCGAGCGACATCTTACGTCAGGTGATATATTTATTATTATTGACATTTCTTAATTAATTATATTAATTATTTTTTAATAATGTCAGTTGCTACGCCGCCGATAGCACAAGCGTCTGACTCAATTCATTCAGACGAGCGAACTTTTACTGATCATGCGGTACACATCAATCGATGTGAGAACATTACTGTACATCTATCAATTATCACAATTTTAATTTGGTATGACACTAATGATTTATTATGTATTAGGACCCGTAGATGATGTCGGACCTTCACAACCTACCCCAGCTGTACCGGATGATGATTCCTCTTCGAGTGATGAAGAGGGGTTACACGATAATGGGATGGTCATTGTGAATAATATTACTCGACCGTAAGTTAAATAAGTTGTACAAATTTTGTTACAGTTTTGGTTATCATTAAAAATTAATTCTTCTTTGTAATTGGCAGGACCACTTTCATACCCGCTAGTACCGTGCGGGATGTCAGTGCTCTCGTTCTTTCCCACTTGTCGGAAGGGGCAGGATCCTGGAAAGATGTCCCAATTCAAGTGCGAGATGACATCTTTCGAGCCTTTACGGTACGATCTTCTATTTGAGTTACATAATTCGATTTATATTTATTTTAAAATTACTAAGTTTTAACGTTCTATTTGTAGGAGGTAAATCAATTTCATTCGGATCTTAATTTAGGGACGATCCGGAGAGCTTTTGAGGAGGTCGCTGCGAAACACCTCCAAAATCGATTATACAAGTTCCGCAAGGTCGTCACGTCCGCCGGCCTCACTTTGGAGCAGGGCATACAAAGATGCCCAAGACATATTAGGTGCTCGGTTTGGGAGTCCCTCTGTAGGAAGTGGTAAGTATGTATACTTTTACATTATTTTTATGAAAATTATAGTTTTTTGAAAGTGTAAGTATTTGATGTTCACAAAGGACGGATGAACGATGGCAAAGGAAGTCGGAAAAGGCAAGAGTTAACCATTTTTCGAAGCAAGATGCCCACATCCATACAGGGGATCGATGCGATTTGACGAGCATCGACGGCGCATGGTAATTTACATATAAATTCAATTTATCAAACTTTTGACTTATACTTATGTTATCAAATTTGAAACTTTATTGTAGGAGGAGAAAGAAGACGGTCCCGTAGACTTTTGTGTGATGTATGGGGCCACGCATAAGAGCCGGAAGACAAACGACTTAGTCACGCTCACTGCTCATAGGCTTCTAGTAAGTCTCATGATATGGTCATTTTGTTGTTACCGTTAGTGCACTATTTTTGAAATACATAATGTTTAAATTTTATAAGATGAGTATAATACGAAAATAACTGAAAAGTATGGAAATGATCCGAGTACCTAGCCACCAGGTAATGTTTCTTCGTTGGTTTAGTCATGTTTTTAATTTATGTGTTTCTTGATATATAATTTATATATTATATGATTGTATATTTTTTCTATTTCGTAGAGGATCCTGCTATTTGGGAGGAGGTGGCCGGCACGACACAAGGGGGATACTTGCGTGGCCTCGGCACAACCGCTCAGATACCTAGGAGGATCGGAGGATATGCAGGAGGTGCATTTGCTCCGAGCTCATCCACTGCACCTGATATGACGCAGCTATCACAGCAGCTATCGCAACAGTTATCGGCGCAAATATCGCAGCAGGTGTCGCAGCAGGTGTCACAGCAGTTGTCGCAGCAGTTGGCTCCTCTATTGTAGGCGATTCAGGGATTGATCCCGACGCAAAATCATCCCCGCGAGGCCATGGACCGAGCACGTCTGGATCAAACGTCCGGAATGATAACAATAACTCCCAAACCTAGGACAGAAAATAAACTATGCATTTGTACTTATAGACTTAAACATACATATAGTTTGTTACTTCAATTTAGTAGTTTTCGTATTCTTATGTTATATATTATGCCTGTGATGGTTTTATATTGCTTGTGATGGTTTTATATTGCCTGTGATGATTTTATATTGCCTGTGATGCTTTTATATTGCCTGTGATGAATATCAATGATTTTGAGATGCATTATAAATTGTATGGTGTGGGAAGGGAAAAAATGAAGCTGGGGCGGGTAAAAAAAAGTGCAAGTAGCGACTCCATAGCGTCTCATTGGCGTCTCAACACATGTCGACGCTGATTTAAATATATCGCACTTAGCGTCTCATTGGCGACTCGTGCATGATTATATTTGCGTCAATTTAGCGCCTTCCTAGCGCCTACAGTAGCGACACATGGGCGCCGGAATAGAGCCTCACGTCTAGCGCCCCTTGCGCGTCGACTTAGCGACGCAGTCCTACTTCGCACAGCCGCAAACATCGCGTCTTAATAACATCGATATAGCGTCAACAAGTGGCGCTAGTTGCGTCTCATTATCTTTGACTCTAGTGCGACGCCACTAGCCACCGATTTCTAGCGTCTCAATTTTGCGACGCTAGTTGGACGCTAAGGAGACGCTATTCACAATAGAGATGTAATAGCGCCTCCCTAGCATCTCCAACCTTGAAACGCTAATCGCCAATTTTCTTGTAGTGAGTATTGACAACGGGTAGGTGTTTGAATGTAATTTTATTTTGTTTTAGATATCCTATTAGGCAAATACATGAAGGAAGCTTTTAACTTCAATTTTTATCATTATTATTTTCATTATATTGTTGATTCAAAAGCTTCAATGTCAAGAAGAATCATAAATTTCATGTGTATAATTAGAATTAGGTTTCTTGATTAGTGATAGGATTATATTAAATCAGCTCGCCGTATTGTTAGTCAAATTTATCATTTAATTGAACCTTATGAACCAATGCTGCATTCATAATATTATGATGTATATTCATATGCAAACTATTATTACAATTATGGTGAATACAATGATGCTGAGATGCAAATTGAATCAATTCATTGGTTTCATCATTCTATTGAGTCGAGTCATGAGCATCAAACATTATATACTTGTTTTGTTAAATTCTTGGTCATAAGCATAGGTTTAAGTTTAAATTATTTCCTAAGTTGTCCAAATCCATCTTATTAGAACTATGCGTGTGAATTAATTTTCATGATATTGTTCAACTTCCTTATCTCCTTAATACTTGTTTCATACTAATTGTGTTGGATAATTATAGCTAGATTATATAGTAATTGGGCATAATCTAATTATTAGTTTTAAATCATAGATGTCTTAAAATTAAATCCATAAACCTTTTCTTAAAAAACATTGAACTTTGCATGATATTATAGTAAGCATGATATTTGACATGTTTTAATGGTAAACCATAATTCGAATCCCTAGTTCCATTCCTTAGTACGCTAAATAGTATTTGCTATTATGTTTGCATCTTTGTTTGATGTCTATTCATGATGACTTGTAACCCTTAAATGCATCTCTCCCAAAATAATTTAATAAGGAAAGTCACAAAAATAACTTAGGCTCTATTCATTTTCTCGAACTAAAGCCCTTAAGAATCCAACATGACTTTGCTTTAACTCGCCCATGTTTGCTTGAACTCGCCCACACATTCAAACATGGCTCAAGTCAACAGGATGAGCCAAGTCCAATTGCGTAGATCTTAAGAACCCGACCCCATCTAACTTGACTCAACCCAAGTTGGTTAGGCGAATAAATTTTTGTCGTGTGAAATTAGAACCATTGTTCATGGCATTAGCGAAGGTTGAGAAAATTTGACGACAAATTGAAAGGCCATGAAGATAGTTCATGGCTATGAATCCCACTTCTAAACAAAGTGTGAATTTTTGGACAATGAACGCTATTTTTCAACTTTGCTTTGGACCAAGCTTTTAATGTTTAAAAATTGACACTTACCATGTGTTCCATGATATATTTATATTTTATCCCTATGCATTGTATGAACTCAATCCTAAACACATTATCAATTATTGATCTCTATCCAAACTCTGACCATTGCATTAGTGTTTTTGCATTCCATATGATTTGTCGTCGATCTAAGTAACTTCAAAAGTAAATGTTAAGTTAATAAGATAAAAAATGAATAGAGGAATATGAATGGTACATCATCATCATTATTATTATTCATTGATAACGATTTTCACTTAAAGTCAGTGGCGCATGCTTCTCCAAAGAGAGGATATTTATCGTCATCTAATTCTCCACTAGCCATTGGCACTAAATTCTCTTATTTGCATAGTGTATCCTATAACATGTGGAGATAATAATATAAGAAGTTGGAAATAATTTTCATTGGGCAAAGTCGTTAATTAAATTAATGAGCATCGAATCAGATTGAACATTGATTATTTGAGCTTGCACTCCTCATTAGAACTTTTGCCATTCACTTGTCAGCATTGGACTTTTAATTAAATTCTCATCCAATCATGATCGAACATGAATCAAATTAGTCGTCCGCTCCTAACTTCGTGGCTTGTGGTTAACTTTTAATAAGTTCTAGTACACCCGATCTGGCTAGAAAAATATTACTTTTTTCCTTTGATTAGATAATATAGAACATCTGCTATTGTAATGACTAGAGAATTTGATTTGCAAGGTCAAGGGCAAAACTCGCTTATTGAATATTTGTGCACAATGTGAATCATGAACCCAATATTTATTTATTTATTTGTGTTTGAAGCATAATGTTTTAAAACTCCACCGATGAAGTTACAACCTAATAATACTTTGAATCCTACTCCAACTGGAAACCCATTTGGACCCAAACTTTGAAATAAAAGAAAAATCTGACTGACATATTCTGTATATTTCTTTATCATGAGATTGTTAAGGAATTAATTTTTTTCCTTACCACAAGGTAGGTGTTCTATTTTTTAGATTAATATAGAATCATAGTTAATCCGTAATTCATATCATCTATTAAAGAGAATGCCTATATAAACTTCTTAGAGGTATAAAGAGAAAGCTATCTAGTATTGTAATCCTCTTCTATTTCTTCCATCTAATAAAACTTTATGTCGCCTTAAATTTCTCGAATTTTTTCGCGGTGCATAATTTCTCTCATGCAGAAATTCTAACATTACGCTAAAAGAATTAAAAAAATTTAAGGTGACACAGAATTTTATTAGATAAGAACAGAAGAATATTACAATTCTATATTACTTTCTCTTCATACAATCACACTACTAGGAAATTTATATACACTCATTTTATAGATGACATAATTTGATACAAATTAGAACTTTGAATTAATTCCTCAAAATTAAGATACCCATCGCATGATAAAAAAACAAATCAATTCTGAATTACATACAGAATGCTTATAAAATTTTAGCTCAGGAGCTCATCGTCACCCCGTAGTGCGAGAATGCTTTTTACTCTATAGTGTCTTGGGTGCAGTTTCTGAGTTCAGGTAAGATTCAATGTATTATTAACAAACTTATTATTTCTCAATCTCATAAATTGATATCTTAAGGGAACAAGAAAAAGAAAAGAAACAAGATAATGGAAAGAATCTAAATCCCACAAATTTCTCTGCAGCTTAAAATTGCTAGGTGAAAGTTGCATCCGAGCCATGGGTTGCATGCATGCGTGCATTACATACATTACGCGACAAATTAAAGTTAGTTGATCCTCCTGCAGTTGAGTCTGATCTCGCCGTTAGTCCCCGTCAACGGGCTGATGGCTCCCATCTTCACCATGGCCGCCGCGAAGTCCATCAAGAACAGGCCGTTGTTGACGCTGTACTGCATCACAAGCTCGTCCTGCGAGTCGTTGCTGAACAGCACCTGGTCAGAGCGCAGCAGCCCCTTCCCCGCCACCAGGTTCTGGTAGTACGCGTTGTCGAACCTGTATGGGGTCTGCACGTCGAATGGGGCCAAATTGCTATCGCCGCCGATCGGCGGGCAGGTCTGCTTCCTGAGGACCGCGAATCCCGGGTCGACGTTGGCGTCGTTGTAGACGTGCGATCGGAAGTTGCCGCACTGCGCCTGCCCGATGGTGTGCGCACCCGATAGCGCCGTCATGTCTCGCGGGCTCAAACCCTTCGCTTGGAACCTGTCCTTGAGCTCGGTGAGCGAGGACGAGGGCCCAGGGAGCTGGCCATTATTGGCGTCGGCTTCGTTCGCCGTCAGCGCGTCCCTACGCCCCAGTTGTACCGTCCACGTCGGGCCACCCAGCTGTAGAATCAGTAAGTTCGTACAGTGATTAGCTCAAGGACGTCAAAACCAAGACGTTGCGATGGAGTGCGTCGTGCCCTTGATATATATTATACATCTAAACTAATATGATACTGACCAATGCTACCGAATCGCGAGCGGCGAGCGCGAGGATGTCCGCGCAGGAGACAGTGGCCTTACACGCAGCCTCTACGTTCATCTTGATGTTGTCGATGATTTCGTAACCGCGAGCGGAGTTGACGTTGGGAAAGGCGCCCTTCTCTCCGGCGATCGTCGGCGTCTTGTCCAGGAGGATGGACGCGTCGCAGCCCTGCAACGAATATTACAACATGCAGCGAAAGAGCTTCAATGCACGAAACTAATCGAATCGAGGAGACGGTCATGGAATTAGCAGAGGCGGAGCGGCGTCGTACATTAACGAAGCAGTCGTGGAAGAAGAGGCGGAGGAGGGACGCGCCCATGCGGGCCTCGTTGCTCACTGCCTGCGCCACGGCCGAGCGGACGATGTCCTGCAAGTTGGGGCAGGTGCTGTCGTAGAACGTCGCCGACAGCTGCGCGTCGACGGCGGCCGGGAAGGCGAGCAGGGTAACGAGGGCGGCGATGGCGAGGATTTCTAGGGCGCGAGAAGCCATGTCTGCTCCGCTCTCGACAGCAAAATTAAACGAGTTGAATTAATTGGGTTCCTGTGTGATCACTAGTACAAAAGCTCGATCGAGGAGATGATGATGCGAAGACTCTGTAATGATGTGGGCATCTATTTATAGAAGAAGCACGCGGCACCTCCTCTTGTCATATATGATGTATATTATATCAAATTGTGGTGTGTGCGACGCCTTCAACCATGGAGTTCTCTAAAAGAGAAAAAAAAAGAAAGAAAAAGCGTGTACACGGGAAGCTTATAATTTGAGTTTTGACTTGTGATATATGAGACCACGTGTAATCCAACTTTGGCGTCCTTTCTAAACTCTTTTTTAATATGGGCAAAGTGAGAACTACTTTTTAATCTTTTTTTTAATATAATGTTGACCTGTTAAGCTGGTGGACTGGAGAATGGAGAGTGGAGAATGCATGGAGGCAGCAAAACAACAATAACAACTATTATAGTTCTTTATTCCTGGTTAGATCTATTATGAATTTGGTTTTAACGAGTAGAATATATGTACTAATTTATTTATTTATTTATTTATTTATTTTCCTTTCTTTTCTCTCCCTAGGAGGTTAGGTTCATGATCTTTCTTTCTACAAATAAAAAGAAATTATTCATCCTTCTAAAAATTCTCCTAACACTCACATGTATAAAACACCCACAAAAATTAATAAAATTACAACTTATGTCATTTTGAGATGTTAAAAAGATTTTTAGAAGGATTATTAGGAGGATAAAACATTACTCTTTTATACTCCAATTCGGTTGCTTGCTTTGAGCACAAGAGCTAAGACTTTATCCAACACAAAAGCTTGAACTTGGAAATAAAAGATGATAAATCCTTGATTTGACGAGGAAATGCTGACGCCATTTGCTCATAGCTCTGAATCTTCGATGGATCCGTACGTATTCCGTATAATCGGACACTTCCTAGTTCCGTATTGTAAACTTTTAAGAAATTACGCAGATTTGTAAACTTATTTTTCTTATTTTGTTTTCATCTAAATATTTTTAGACTATTCGTATGCCAATTATATGAGAGTGCTTAGAAGAATTCTAAACTTTCATCATGACAGCGGCTATTACTATTTTTCAATATTTTCTTTCATTACGATAATAGATCTTAATTGTGTGCAAATCGGATACAAAATCTTCTTTGTAATATTTGGCGTCTGTAGTGAATATATACAATAAGAATCTTATAAACCCTCCTCCCCACTGCAATGATACAATGATCCAAAGTCTCTGCAATGATGTGTGTACCTGTTTATAGAAGCTGCCTGCGAAGTCTTTGTAATTGTCATATATTTGACGCCTTCTATCATGGACGGCTCTGTTAGGGGGAAGCTTCCAATTTGAGTGGGTGATGCCACTACTGCTTAAAACATTATAATCATGCCTTTAACCAGTCGAAATGAAATAATAATCTTAGGCAAATTGAGAACTAGTTTTTTATTTCTATGTTTACTTTTTTGTGCATAATGTTGACCCGTTAAACTGATGGACTGGAGAATTAAAAGTGGAGACATGCATGTTTTTTTATTAGGTTTTAATGAGTAATTAAACATTATCTGCTAATTTATTCGTTCTTATTCTTTTTTTTCATATGTTCTTGATATTTCTTTCTAAAAAAATAATTTAGTAAAATAGACTAGGTATGTGCTAAAAAATACATAATATTTCATTCTTTTATAATTTAATTTATTGATCAAATTACTAAGAGATAATAGCACGTGGAGTTCACTAAATCATAATAAATCATTAATGATGAAGAATCTTCAAAATGTGGAGTATCCTTTAAGAAGAGGGAGTACAACTCAAGTCAATGTTTTCTTCTTGCTCTTTCAATGATAAACTTGACTTCATTGCCAATCGACTCTTACCCTCCCTCCATATTCCATCATGTTTTTTTCTTCTTTCTTTCTTCGTCCTCTTCTTTCATGCTTGCTCCACAGCCTTCCACACCCTAGGGACGACGCAGGACCACGAGGAGGGCGAGAGTAGGACTCACTCTGGCGAAGCGATGAACCGACAACCAACAAATAGATGTGTTTTCAGGATCTAGGTCATGGAGTGAATTTCCTTATGAACACTACAAGAAAATCAGCAAATAACGATCCAAAGGAGGAGACGTTATCGCGGCGCTATTGGGTCTCTATAATATATAGCGATTATTTAGCATCTAAGTAGCGTCGACAACATGCGATGCCAGTAATTGATAGCTAATAGCATCTCAATAAAGCCAAGAAGAGGGAGACACTACTATGTCAACAATAGACACTATCTCAACGTTAAGGTGACGCACAATGTCTCGTTATGAGCAGTCGACAGGCATCGCTAAGTCGACGCGAAGAATGATATATTTAATATAGCATCGACTATGCATGCGACGCTATAGTGTGATGCTACGGAGGTGCTAATGTCAGATTTTTTGCCCCATTACAATCATATTTTCTTACCTTTTCACACCATACAATTATATAAAATGCATTGATATCCATCACAGGCATAATATCAAAGAGTAATCATCACAGGCACAATATCTAAGATAAGAATATGAAAAGTAATAAACTGAACTAACAAAAATATAACTGCTATACGTATATCTAACAAAAGTCTATAAGTAACAAAAGTATAGTCGACGAAGAGCAAAAGCGGGGGCCTCCCCCCCCCCCTTCTACGACTCGCCAGAGTTCTCAAAGGGGGGAGGCCCCCGTTTGCTCTTCGCCGGCGCGGGCTCGCTAGAGGAAGTGGCTTTTTTTAATATTTTATTATTTTTTTAAATTTGCTGGCATGGCACCTGCTCTTCTGCGTGGCGGAGAGAGTGCATCACCACGTCATCAGACCGATCGGGAAACTAGATATTTATAGTTGGAAGAGCATTACATGCAACAAGTTTGAAGATGGAGGGCATCGTTGTTATAAAATGAAGTTGGAGGGTATCGCTAAGCAAACTTGAAAGTTGGAGAGCATTTGGTGTAATTTATCCAAATCTATATGTATATGTGTATACGACAAAATTGTGTATATGTATATCTAATATATGTGTATGTATATGTCTACGTGTGTGAGATTAAGTCACAACAATGTGTATACGTATATGTATTGTAGGATCCCAAAGGGCACCAAGAGGGGGGGGTGAATTGGTGTTTATCCGAAAATACCAATTTTACGAAAATCATCGCGGAAGTACAAAACCGATTCTTAGAACCTTTGCAATTCAGATTATAAACACAATGTAAGAGGGAGAGAGAGTGAGAGAAATCAAACACAATGAATACGGATGGTTGTTGATGAGGTTCAACCACACCTTGGCCTACGTCCCCGTTCCGACTTCTCGACCTCGAGATCGCCGGAGATTCCACTAGCACTTCCTTTGTTCCAAATGGAACAAGGAAGAAAGCCCTTTTATACAACCACCTTTTCTCCGCTTCGAGAGGCAAGGCAACCTCTCCTCCTAGGAAGCTAATCTATTTCTCTCGCTCAAGAGGTAAGATTTAGAACCTCTTTTACACATGAGCTCTTTCTATTTTTCTGAACAAAATATTTCTCTCTCTTTACAATGCTAGGCTCACAAGAGTGGAAAATAATGCTAGGTTCACAAGAGTGGAAAAGAGAAAGAAGAGCACAACTAAAATGATAACTTCAAGGAAAAGATCTTCTTTTTATTTTTTGAAGTATTGCTTCAATGCTTGGATTTGTTACTTTTGCATCTGGCCTTGGCACTCCTTTTATAGGCTCTGGTATGTGAAAAATTCATCCAGAATTAATTCCACATTTTTCTCCTCGAAATATAGCCGTTACTATTCATTTCAGTAATGGACTAGTCGACCGCATTTATGGGCCGGTCGACCGGTCTATACGACCGTTGGCTCATTTTCTTCATTTGTCGCAGCTGATCGGTCGACCGCATTAGTGAATCGGTCGACCGCATTAATGAACCGGTCGACCGGTCTATATGACCGTTGCACTCATTTTTGCAGCTTCAGCACTTGGTCGGTCGATCGGACTGTCGACCGATATAGTCTCGCAGTTTTGATTTCTAGCCGTTGAGTTGATCGGTCGATCGGTGCTTCGATCGGACTGTCGACCGGTATAGTCTCGACATGAATTTGGCAGCTCATGTATTGATCGGTCGACCAGACTATCTCGACCGGTCTTCATAACTTCGATCGGCAAGTTGACCGTCCTGCACTATTTTGAGCATAGCTTTCTGCACAGTTATCCAAATTAGATGATTTTGGAGTCTATGGAAAGCTAACAGAATTCTCTACAATCCATATTTATCCAAAACTACTAAGATTAGTGCCAATTATTTAATCAAAGTGTAGTGCATAAAGTTATCTCTTTTTCTTTAAACTTTTTCAGCATTTTATCTTTAATCATTTGAGGTTTGTATCATCAAAATATAATTTTATATGTCATTAAAACTTAGATTCAACATGTATTATAAGTATATATGTGTATGTATATGTCTATATACATGCGAGATTAAGTGACAATAACGTGTATATGTATACGTATTATAAGTAACATATATGTATGTATATGTTTATACATGTGAGATTAAGTGATAATAATATGTATATATATACGTATTATATATAAGTATAAGTATATATGTGTATTTATATATCTATATGTACCCGATTAAGTGAGTGTAATAAAGTCGGCTAATGCGGCGCTATAGAGACGCTAATGAGTCACTAAAATATGTTTGCGACACCCTAGCGTTGACATAGCATCTCATACGTCTTTGATGTTGGATCAAAGTTTTAATGCCTTACATAATTATATTTGGATGATACAAACCTCGAAAGATTAAAGTTAAATGCTAAAAATGTTTAAGTAATAATGGATAATTTATGCATTAAATTTTGATTAATTTATTGACTATGATTTTATTAAATTCTGGATGAATTATGAATATCAAAGTTGTAGGAAAACCTGTTAGCTATCCATAAAATTTAAGACCATCTCATTTGGATAACTGTGCCGAAAGTTATGATCAAAATATGCTGGGCGGTCAACTTACTGGTTGAAGTTATGAAGGCCGGTTGACCGATCGGAGATACGGGTCGATCGATCAATACTGAGCCCACCCCGATTGACGTCGAGTCGATATCGGTCGATGCACCAATTGACTGACCAGCTGCTGTAACTAAGCAAATCAGCGCAATGGTCATAAAGACCGGTCGACCAGTCCATAAATGCAACCGGTCCCGGGCTGGAATGAACAATAATGGCTATTTTTCAAGGAGAAAAAATGTGGAATAATTTCTGGATGAATTTTTCACATGCTGAAGCCTATAGAAGGAGTGCTAAAGCCAAAAGCAAAGGTACACATTCAAGCATTGAAGCAAAACTTCAAGAAATCAAAAGAAGATCTTTTCCTTAAAGTTATCATTTTAAAGTTCTCTTTTCTTTCTCTCTTCTCTTATTGTGAGCATTCTATTATAAAAGAGAGAAATCATTTTCAAAAAGATTGTGAGAGCTCCTGTGTGAAAGATGTTTCAAATTTTACTTTTTGAGCGAGAGAAAAGATTAGCTTAGGAGAGGTTTGCCTTGCCTCTCGAAGCGGGGAAAAGGTGGTTGTGTAAAGACTTTTCTTTCTTGCCCCATTTGGAACAAAGAAAGTGTTTTAATGGAATCTCCGGTGATCTTGAGGTCGAGAAGTCAGAGCGAGGATGTAGGCCAATTGGCCGAACCTCGTCAACAACCACCGTGTTCATTGTGTTCGAATTTTTTTTCTCTCTCCCTCTCATATTATGTTTGATGTGATATGAGTTGTATTGATTTTAAAAGGTTTAAAGAACAATTTTAAGCTTTCACGACGTGTTTACATGAAATCGATACTTTAATTTTGAACACCAATTCACCCCCCGCTTAGTGCCCTTTGGGATCCAACATTTGCTTCCCAACAACGTGATGCCAGGGAGACGCCAATGGTGCCTCAGTAGCATCGACAATCATTGCGGCTCTATTGTGGCACTACGTAGACGCTATTGAGTCGCCACTATGGCATTAAAATAGAATATTTTGTAAGAATTCGCGTCACTTAATTCATAAGTATGCATAAGTAACATATATAATATAGTATATTTAGGAACACTCCTACGATGTAAGCATATATAAATAATTACTAATATAGGTAACAAATTGTATATTTAGGAACATTCCTATGATGTAGGCATATATATGTAATTATGTAGGAATACATATATATGTTGAAGGTAGACATGTAATATTTAATTTATTTATTCATTAAAGTAGAGTATAGATAATATATATTAACATATATGGGGTTATGCCAAAATAGATGACATATAGTTATATAAATATAGATAGCGTATATATAGTTGTCTATTTCTTAATTAACATATATGTTCCTCAAATATATATAGTTATGAGACACCAAGTAAGTGTTAAAATAGTGTCAACTAAACGTTGTATGTGTTACATGTGTAGGCAATAATAGGAATATGTTTTTATGTTGACATCTACGTAGTGTCGCAAGTATCGATGCCAAAACCGCACAAATGTACGACACCCATATCGAGTCCTAGCTAGCGTCGACAGAGCGTCTCTGATCCTGCGACGCTAGATTTGCGTCGAACGTTGTCAACGCTACAACAGCACTAAGTTCTGCCGTGCATTTTCGCTCCATCGCGCGCAATAATAGCGGCTATTTGGAATCTCTATGGTGCCTCCGTTAGCATCTATATCGTGAAATGCTAATTTAACGCTAATGTGACGCGATTGGAAGGCAAGTGACGTTCCCAATTTGTGACTCAACTGCGATGCTATACCGATACTCATGGCGTCGACTTAGCATCACTGTCATTGGAGACGTTATTTTGCATCGCTAATCACCAATTTTCTTGTAGTGGAAATTGCATGATCTAAGGACCTCGTTAGATGTAGGATTTATTCTAAATGGGAGTAGAGACTATGTTATATGAATTTATGGAGTTTCAGTGACTTTACATTTCAACCGAATGTTAATGCATGATGCTATGACATGTTCTCTTGATGAATGATTTGATCTATTAAAGTATAGATAGTTTGTTTCATGTCTTTAAAATGATATTTTATGTTGATTAAAACTAAGATAGATTAGAAATTATGTTATGCTTGATGACAGGAAAGCTTGATAAGTTATGACCTATGGAAGAAAATGATATGCATGCTATGTTTAGAATGAGATTTATGTTTCGATATGCTTTTGAATCATGCTATATATTAGGGATTATGTAGGATATGCTTAGTTCTATGTTTTGATTGTAAAATTGATTGCAAACATAAGGATCCCATAATGATTTGCGGTCTTGTCGAACTAAAGCATACGATCGAAACCTTCTCGGACATCCGATTCGGCATGACAGAAGTATAGAGACAGCTATATCAGGCGATCAAAACTTGATCGGCCGATCGATATAGACCAGAATGGATCTCCGAAATTATTTCAGATGACTAGACTGAAAAAATGACGAGACTCGTTAATGTTGAAGATACCTAGTCAGTGGACCGATCTGGATTATCTCATCGGAGAGACTTTCGACAATCGACGAAAAAGTTCAATTGATCGAGGAAGAAGATGACACTATTCATAACAAAAGATCGGTTCAATTTCGGCCGACCGAAACTCGTGACCCAAAGTTCGAAAGACCTACTCATGTGAAAATGGACTACCAAATCTCCCTCGGTCTACCGACAAAATACGATCTTGAAATGAATAAAGAATCTAGACAAAATGATCGACTGCTCCCCTTTCGATCGATTGAAGGACATTGATAAACGAGCATCCACTCCTTTTCGAACGACCACTGAATGGATTTAAAGTAAACGATTGTTCGACTTTCGGACATCTGATATGTGGATAGGAAGAATACAACTTTAATCGAATCCTCTAATTTGATAGCTTCCATATTGAAATCGAATGATATGAACCTAAAATTGAATCGGAGCTATGCTCCCTACAATCTTGATCAATTCACGAATTGAAAGAAAGACTCATAAATGATGGAGGGTTACCATTTGCCATATATAGATGAGAGTTTCTTCCTACAAATGTGTCTACCTTGTGCGAGGTTATCTTGCTCGACGGGGCTGACCGTGGCACTGATCCCCATTGGCCCATATGGTCTCGATTGCCTACAATGGTATTCCCTAAAAGTGAAAGGCACTTCAAAGTTATAAACAAGATGAAAGAACATGAATGACCAAAGATGAATGAAAGGGCATTGTCCTTATGAATATGAACGATGATCATGAATCATGAACATGAATATAAAAAGAAAATGAGACGAATGAATATGAACCCATGATCTCTTTGATTTCTCATAATGATCCATTCTCCTACATGATCTATATGTTTGCTTCATGCATTTTTCTGATGGAATTATCTTATGACTTATACGAACTCATCATTAGTTTTATGCTAATAATTGAGCTTGCTCCTCTGCGTGATCCCCACAGGTACATGATTATGATGCATGTTCAATTGATGTGTGTGTGGCGATTGGAGTTCGGGTGGTGTGTGCACATGGTTATCTTAGAGTCTAATACGAGTCTTTTATTTTTCATTATATCAAGTTGTACTTTTATTTGAATGGAACCTATCAAGTTGTGGACTTTTATATCTCTCCTACTAAGACCTTTGGATCTACCTTTATCTAATTAGTTTTTGCATTTCTTTTCATATCTTGTACTATTTTATTTATTACATCTTTCTTTTGTCAGTCAATTTTTTTGACCACTTGAGTAAGAAAAGATCGAAGAAAGTAACGATGGAAAAAAATTTTGCCATATGACAAGATCAAATTTTGAGAAGTGAGTGTCAATTACTTTCACTTTCTTCCAACATGGACGGCTTTCTCAGCTTTCTTCATGGACAGTATCCAGACGAACCCGGCCCATCCCGTATCCGCACGTACCCATTTATTTAAAAAATATTTATTTATATAGGTACGCTGTAGTACGCGCACCCAAGCGTACCCATATACCCGGTATGGGTACTCCAGCTTTACCAGCGTACTCAGTGCATCATAGATTCCAACACTAGTACACCCGATCTGCTGTAAAAATATTACTTTTCCATTGAATACATATTAGAACATCTGCTATTTTAATGGCTAGAGAATTTGATTTGCAAGGTCAAGGGCAAAAACTGCTTATTGAATATTTGTGCACAATGTGAATAATGAACCCAATATTTATTTATTTGTTTTGAAGCATAATGTTTTAATACTCCACCAGTGAAGTTACAACTTATTTCTCGTCTCAGAAATTGAAATCTTAAGGGAAAAAGAAAAAGAAAACAAACAAAGCAATGGAAAGAATCTAATTCCCGCACATTTCTCTGCAGCTTAAAATTGCTAGGTGAAAGTTGCATCCCAGGCATGGGTGGCATGCATGCGTGCATTACATTACGCGACGTAGCTAGTTGATCTTCCTGCAGTTGAGTCTGATCTCGCCGTTAGTCCCCGTCAACGGGCCGATGGCTCCCATCTTCACCATGGCCGCCGCGAAGTCCATCAAGAACAGTCCGTTGTTGACGCTGTACTGCATCACAAGCTCGTCCTCCGAGTCGTTGCTGAACAGCACCTGGTCGGAGCGCAGCAGCCCCTTCCCCGCCACCAGGTTCTGGTAGTACGCGTTGTCGAACCTGTATGGGGTCTGCACGTCGAATGGGGCCAAATTGCCGTCGCTGCCGGCCGGCGGGCAGGTCTGCTTCCTTAGGGCCGCGAATCCCGGGTCGACGTTGGCGTCGTTGTAGACGTGCGATCGGAAGTTGCCGCACGGCGCCTGCCCGATGGTGTGCGCACCCGACAGCGCCGTCATGTCTCGCCGACTCAGGCCCTTCGCTTCGAACCTGTTAATGAGCTCGTTGAGTGAGGACGTCGGCGGGGGGAGCTCGCCATTATTGGCGTCGGCTTCGCTCGCCGTCAGCGCGTCCCTACGCCCCAGTTGTACCGTCCACGTCGGGCCACCCAGCTGTAGAATCAGTAAGTACGTACAGCGATTAGCTCAAGGACGTCCCAACCAAGACGTTGCAATAAACTAATATGATACTGACCAATGCTACCGAATCGCGAGCGGCGAGCGCGAGGATGTCCGCGCAGGAGACAGTGGCCTTACACGCAGCCTCCACGTTCATCTTGATGGTGTCGATGACTTCGTATCCGCGAGCGGAGTTCACGTTGGGAAGGGCGCCCTTCTCTCCGTTGATCGTCGGCGTCTTGTCAAGGAGGATGGACGCGTCGCAGCCCTGCAACGAATATCAAAACATGCAGCGAAAGAGCTTCAATTCACGAAACTAATCGAGGAGACGGTCATGGAATTAGCAGAGGCGGAGCAGCGTCGTACATTAACGAAGCAGTCGTGGAAGAAGAGGCGGAGGAGGGACGCGCCCATGCGGGCCTCGTTGCTCACTGCCTGCGCCACGGCCGAGCGGACGATGCCCTGCAAGTTGGGGCAGGTGATGTCGTAGAACGTCGCTGACAGCTGCGCGTCGACGGCGGCCGGGAAGGCGAGCAGGGTGACGAGGGCGGCGATGGCGAAGACTGCTGGGGCGCGAGAAGCCATGTCTGCTCTGCTCTCGACAGCAGTATTAAACGAGTTGAATTGATTGTGTTCCTGTGTGATCACTGTCATTACAAGAAAAAGTCGTATTTCCGACGGTACATTTTCGACGGTCCGACATTCGTCTAAAATATCGACGGTTTTTTCGGCGGATCTTTCAAACCGTCGATATTTTCGTCGGATAATTTTCGACGGTTTTAGCCATCTAAACTTTCGACGGTGCTAAATTCATCGGAAGGTTCCGTCGAAAATATTTATACTTCGACGGTTATGACCGTCAATAATTATCGACGGTTTATCTAACCGTCGAAACTTCCAGCGGTCTGAACCGTCGAAAAATTTCAACACTAGTTGCGTACAATTATTGAACTTATCGACGATTTTGACCATCGAAATTTGCGACGTTCAAAACAACCGTCGATATTTCGGTCATACCCGTCGATAGTATTTAAATAAAATATTCTAGCTTAATTTTTTTCGACGGTCTCAACCGTCGAAAATGGAAATGTATAATTTACACAAACTATAGATCTGTTGATGTTTTGAAAATTTATTATTATGGGAATCGACGGCTAAAATCGTCGATATTTCGACGGTTTGAAGAACCGTCGATATTTCGACGGTTTGAATAATCGTCGAAACTATCGACGGTTTTTCCAGCGGATTCGAGCCGTCGAAACGCGAATTAATATAATATTATATTTACTTATGTTGCGGCGGTTTCGACCGTCGAAAAGTGGTTATATAAAAACTCGACCCCACTCTTACTTTGAACGTTCATCCGGCCGCCGCGCGTTTCGTCCGCTGTTCGTTTCGTCCGCTGTTCGTCCGGCCGTCGACCACCTCCCGCCCGAAGCTTCCGCCGCCGACTGGAATCTCCGGTGCAGGTAGGTCCGATCCCCGCCCTCCTTGGATATATAATTTGTCTCTCCGGCGGCCAGATCCGGCCGCCCTCCGTGCGGCGGCCAGATCCGGCCATTATTCGCGCGCGGCGGACAGATCCGGCCGCCCTCCGCGCGCGGCGGACAGATCCGGCCGCCCTCCGCGCGCGGCGGCCAGATCCGGCCGCCCTCCGTGTGACGGCCAGATCCGGCCGCCCTCCGCGCGCGGCGGCCAGATCCGGCCGCCCTCCGTGCGACGGCCAGATCCGGCCGCCCTCCGTGCGCGGCCGCCAAATCCGGCCGCCCTTGCGCGACGGAGGTTAGATCCGGCCGCCCTCCGCGCGGCGGCGGCCATATCCGGCCGCCCTTCTGGTCTCGGCCACATCCGTGAGCAAAAAAGCTTCCACGCATAGGTCCATGAGCAATTTCAAATATCAATTAAGCCACATGACTCGGTTACAATCATGATAGTCAGGACCAAGCATGCTTCGTAGCTAGACAATTATGTTATATATACTTATTATATCAAAATAATCTTATAATCTTTCATATGACAGAATAATTTATTCTTCCACCCTGAAAGATAGTGAAGGATTTTTAGCTTCAAATAAAAATTACATGAAATTTTATCTATATATATTTTATTTCGAAAACATGTTCATAGGCAAAGTTATCATAATTTTCATTCTCAATCAGACATTGAAAATACAATAATGACACAACTGAGAACACATTGATGAAGTAATCCTTTGACGGGAAAATAGTAATAAGACATTGCCACTAATGAAGGTGGGCCCATCTCAATGGTTCTTTCTGAAGATCGACACAGAATCTGTATTCTATGTTACACGTCCTATCTGAACCAGAAAGTATTTTTCTTTTTAATGAAAGAGTTAACTATTAATTTGCATGCCAAAGGACATCTTGATACAAGATACTAAGAAGATTACAAGGAAGATCCTCCTTACAAAAAATTTTGAAACCCTAAGATTTATCAATATCAACCAAAAGGTCTGCAGCCCTATTACACAATCTATAGCAATGTGTATGCTATCTCTATACCTAGCAGTATGATTAGTAAACATTAGCTAAACAATCTGTTCTTCATCAGTTGTTTCATAAACTTTTTTCTTTTCATATACAATTTTGTATCACTAAAATTTTTTATGATTTGCAAATAATGCAGTCATTATGTCATACTTGAACGATCGTCGATGGATGTACAAAAGAAATAATCCTGGTCGTAGAGGCTTAACACAAGAATTTATAGATGGCGTTGACTATTATGTGACTATGGCTTGTCAATTTTTACAATTTCGGCGCGAGGGAACAATTAGGTGTCCTTGTTTGAAATGTGCTAGCACAAAGTTACAGATGATAGAGACTGTCAAAGTTCACTTATATAGAAAGGATTTCAAACCCAATTATTGGGAATGAGATGATTTAGGCGAATGAGCGCCTTCGACAAGCGTCCCAAATCCAGGTCTTCATTTTGTGGATCCTGAACCAACATTTGCTTCGCAATATGAACAGTCTGTTTATGACGCAGCTGCAACTGAGTATGGCAATATTAGATTTGAGCAGAATGAAGAGGCACCAAATCCAGAAGCAAGAGATTTTTATGATTTACTAAACGCATCGAGCCAACCCTTATGGCCTGGGTGTGAAAGTCATTCGGAACTATCATTTACTGTTAGATTGTTGAATCTGAAAGCTGACCACAGTATTTCACAAGCATGTTTTGATGCATTTCTAGATATTTTAAAAGAGGTCACACCAACTGGGGCTCGTATTCCTGAAAATTTCACAAGCATGTTAGATCTGTAGACTTTCAAAGTTTTCACCGGAAATGGAGTGCAGACAGCTGGATCATGTAAATGTCAGTACTTAGTATAAATAAATATACTTGTAGTTTATGTTTCCTATTTTTTTCCTGATTGGCCATGAACTTCAACATACTTCCTAATCACCGCATGAAATCATAGGAAAAAAACTTAGCAACCTTATTTTAATGATAACTTTGGCATTTTGGATTTAAATGGTAATGATGATTAAAAGTCATATGCCTCTTTCTATTATTTTGGATGATTATGCTCGATTTTACTTCAATTTTGAGATTCGGCGTTAGTTTGTTAGTTTACACATCTTCTATTGAATTTATCAAATTATGTTGATGTTAAATTGAAATTATATTTTTATATTTTAGATTTTAGATTCAATTAGATTTTGATTTTGCTCTTCAACACTTAACAAAACTGAATTCATGTTTTTTTTGCATTTTTCATATGTTATAACTTTTACTCTATTTCAATTTTGTGCAGTGATGTTTTGCGACGAAGACGTTATGCGAATTGAACTTCAGCTCTTCGTCATGACGAAGACGTTATGCCGTTCAATTTGTGAATTCATGTGATGTTCAATTTGTTTCATGTTTGGATTATGTGAATTAATTGTGTCGTTCCATTATCTCGTTCCATTATGGATCATGTTTGGATTACGTTATGCCGAATTGAATTATCTGTGATGTGATATAATTGAATCTGTGATGTGATGTGAATTATCTGTGAATTATGTTATGTCGTTCCATTATGGATCAAATGTGTTGTATTATCTGTGAATTATCTGTGAATTCACTATTTTTTTTAAAATTTTTAAATTATTTTAAATTATCTATGAATTCATTATCTGTGAAACAGTTGAAATATTGCAATTTTTAGCGAATTTTTTCGATACTTACCGACGGTTATATCCGTCGGTACACAATTATCGACGATCGTAGCCCACGAGTAAAACCGTCGATATAAGATTGTCGACGGTTTGAACCGTCGATACTATCGACGGTTCAAGCCGCCGATATATATTGACGGTTAAAACCATCGATAGTATCCATGATTCAAGCCGCCGATAGATATCGACGGCACGAACCGCCGATACTATCGATGGTTTAAGCCGTCGATAAACAGCGACGGCTCGAACCGTCAATACTATTGTCGGTTCAAATCGTCGATATATATCGGCGGTCCTAACCGTCGATAATATTGACGGTTCGCCCCGTCGATATTTAACGTTCGACTGTCGCGCCCGTCAGCTAGATCGTCTGTAATACCGACGGTTCAGAAGAAACTGTCGCGCCCGTCAGCTAGACCTTTTCGCACGATCATTGTCCGTCAAAAGAACCGTCGGAAATCGTGATTTCCGATGGATCTGGCCATTTTATCGACGATTAGGACCGTCGGTAAAAGGCAGTTTTCTTATAGTGTGTGCAAAAGCTCGATCGAGGAGATAATGCGAAGACTCTGCAATGATGTGGGGAGCTATTTATAGAAGAAGCACGCGGCACCTCCTCTTGTCATATATGTTGTATATTATATCAAATTGTGGTGTGCCTTCAACCATGGAGTTCTCTAAAAGAGAAAAAAAAAAGAAAGAAAAAGCGTGTACACGGGAAGCTTATAATTTGAGTTTTGACTTGTGTTGTATGAGACCACGTGTGATCCAACTTTGGCGTCCTTTCTAATCTTTTTTTTTTATATGGGCAAACTGAGAACTACTTTTTAATTTTTTTTCTATATAATGTTGACCTGTTAAAATGGTGGACTGGAGAATGCAGCAAAACAAGAAAAACAACTGTTATAGTTCTTCATTCCTGGTTAGATCTATTTTTAATTTGGTTTTAACGAGTAAAATGTATGTACTAATTTATTTATTTCTTTTCTTTTCTTTTCTTTTCTTTTCTTTTCTCTCCCCTAAGTGGCTTCTTTCTTTCTAAAAATAAATTAGTAAAATAGACTTGGCGTTGTGCATGGAAGCTCTGCATGGTTTCTGCCTTTAATTGGAATTTTATATTCCAATTCGGTTGCTTGCCTTTAAGCACATGAGCTAAGACTTTATCCAACACAAAAAAAGCTTCAACTTGGAAGTTGGAACGAAAAGATGATAAATCCTTGAGTTGACGAGGAAATGCTGACGCCGTTTGCTCATAGCTCTGAATCTTCGATGGATCCGTACGTATTACGTATAATCGGACACTTGTTCCGTTTTGCTCGATTAATTGGTACTGAAACTTTGAAGAAATTAATTAGACTATGCTTATTTTGTTTCCATCTAAATATTTTTAGACTATTCATATGCCAATTATACGAGAGTGCTTAGAAGAATTGCAAATGTTAATAATGCTTTGAATTTTATCTCAACTGAAAGCTCGTTTGAACTCAAGACATTCCGAAGTAAAAGACGTCCTCGCATTGCAGGGGTCTTATTATAGAAGAAAATGTTTATAAAATTCTGCGTCGTCTTAAATTTTTCGAATTTTCTTATGGTGCATAATCTCTCTCGTGCAGAAATCTTAACATTAAACTTTTATTATGACAGAAGCTATTGCTATTTTTCAATATTTTCTTTCATTAAGACTAGTATAATACCCGTGCGATGCACGGAGAGAAGACAATTATTAAAATAATTTTAATAATTAATTTTCATATAATAAAATAAAAAATTAATAATAAATATAATTATTTTTTTTTAATATATTATTTATATATTTTTTATCTACTCGTACTTAAATATGTTTAATATCGCTAACATTTTTAAAAATTATTATTTTATATTCTTATTTAAATAAAGACAAATCACTTTTGATGTTGTCGAATCAACCTAATACATCACACATTTTTATTTGTATTAAGCTTTCTCTTTCTTTTATCTGATCAATCATAAATGTACGATTAAATAATTGATAATTTAAATATTATTATTATATTATATGAATTCATGAGGGAATATCACATAATATATTTTACTCATTTTTAATAATATATAAAATATAGATATAGTTATTAAAATATAATACATCAGAAGACGACGACGACGACAACAACTACTACTACTATGTGATTCACGAAATATGTGATGAACATTTGGCAATAGATTCACGAAAATGTTGAATTGTTCTTATTTTTTTTATAAACATTCAACTCAGGCATGCAATTATTATGCAACCTTGCATGTATAAAAAGAATTGTCCAATAAAATCTTTGTATATTGGTGTAGGGATATATTTCAATTATTATTCATCATTTTTGTATTAGATCACAATCATCAGAGCAATATGTAGAAGACATGTAATATTCAAATTATTAATTTCATCATCACTAAGATAAAAAAAAATTTACTCTTATTTAAAGTTAAAAATAAAAGTAATCACATAAACACATCTCTACACTTATTGCTAATAAATAATTTTATCTATAAAATATAATATCATTAACATAAAGCATTAACAATCATTTTTTAAATTAAAAATGTGTTATATTTTGATATTATATAGTTCAATTATTAAAAAAATAATCATGGATGTGTACTCATACCATGAAAGAACTTGACACATAATAATTTCGTGAATGAAACATATTTGAAATATATGCACTACTCACATGCTATAAGAGTTTGCATGAAATGTGTGTTATATGACGGATAATTTTAGATAAATGCTTAATGTTTTTTTTATTTACAATGAAAAAATAGTTGAAAGACTTATAATAATATAGCATAAATTGAACACTAAAAAAATATATATTACAAAATTTTTTCGCCTTTGTATACTAATAATATTTTAAAAAAAATAAAATAATATAAGAAATTCCAAAAAATAATACGATATCACTTAAAGACGGATTAAAAAGATTATTTATACTAAATATAAAAAATATATAGTAATGAAAATAGTAAAAAAATAAAATGAATCCAATCATCACATATTTAAGAAGGAATTATTTTGATGAAAAATTATGTTTTTAAGTTTATTTACTTCGAGATATAAACAAATTAAATATGGTAAATAAAAAAGAATCAATAACGACAATATTCTAAATCAAATTAAAAGGAATCAGGTTGTCACATAAATTGAAGGAACTATTTTAGAGAACAAAAGTCATGGTCGCAATCATAATAAAAAAATAAAGTCTTTGTATTTATTTGACATTAAATCTTGATAAATAAAAATAATAATAAAAATTTTACATTCCAATTTATAATTACATGGTCATAAGAAAATATAGATCATGTATGAACACCGATACAAAAATTAATTATATAAAAAATATTTCAAAAAATAAGAATCTAATAAAATTGCTCATAGTGAGGCTATCATTATAGAAATAAATAACATACCACTAAGATGCTTACTTTTGTACACAAATAATATTTTAAGAAGTAATGTAATCATACAAAAATGCTATAACTGAATACGACAATGCTTAAATACAAATAAAAAAGCATTCTTTGCAATAAATAGGAATTAAACACTCATGAGAATTTATTTTATAAAAAATCATATGATTCATCTTGTTGGTAAAAGTTTGAATTTCATAAATGTTATTTATTTTATTTTTAAAAAATAATTTATTACTGTCTACTTATATAATTAAAATAAATAAAATAGGAATCATCTTAATAACTTCATAAAAAAGATATGATAAGATTTTATCACTTCCCAATTAACATTTACTAAATATTTAAATCTGTTAATGAATCATTTAATAAAATTTTGTCTATTAGACAGTTAGGGATATATTTGTAACTATTAATTCTTTTATCAATTAAACTAAAAATATCGATATTTGTAACAAACTCTCTTATTCCATTTAATAATTCCTTTATCAATGAAATTTTTGTCTATTTAACATATATCTATTAATTCGTTTATTCAAAAATTATTATAGATATTTATAACAAAATCTTATAATTATTAAAAGTATCTATAAATAAATGTCCTATGAGCATATAAATTAATATTTTAATTACAATTTAATTAGACGAAACATGGAACATCATGCATGTAGTTAATGTCATTCTCTCCTTGCCTAGTATTATCTTTTTAATGGTATAAAGATAAATTTTACATGTCAATTGAGATAGCTAATGGTTAATGACATTAATTATGGCAAATATTTATGTACCTAGGCCACTAAGACCACTTCATACAATAATGGTAAAATGGAGTCAACATATAAAAGTATTTAAATAAATATAACAAAAAAGTAATTTGTCTCCATACTAAATTTGAATGCAATGATTTAATTGCTAATATAGATGGCATCTTCCTGCACTATTGTAAAACCACTTTAAACTCTAAATATTTGAAGAAGAAAATTATGCTTGTCTAATAACTATCTCTATTATACTATCTTATATTTATATCTATGTAACTGAATGTTTATTCATTACTAGAGCATTATTGTTCAAATACTATAACAATAACTTTATAAGTAACTTATAATTATCCCAATCACATGGCCATATGTAAAAAAAATAAGCAGATTAAGGAATTATTTTTATAAACAAATATGTGAATGCTGTAAAAATATAGAAAAGATGAAGTGCTACTGCATTGATTGTAATACTATAATATATCTGCACGGACTATACACAGTACGATGTCCAACAATTTGCATAATAAATATTCATAAAAAAATAACAAATTCTCGGGAAGCAATCTACATATAACATTAATATTAGATTCCTCAGAGAGCACGATATATATATATATATATATATATATATATATATATATATATATATATATAGGGAGAGAGAGAGAGGGGGAGAGAGAAATAGGGAGGGACTCACGGAAGGTGAAAGATACATTCCCTCTGGAATCTGGAGAGTATTTATAGGTTGAGATTATATTCTTAAATTTGAGACGGTTACTAAATATAATAACCATCCACCCCACTAAAATCGTATGATTAATTAATAATACTAATTAGTTCTATCGTATTAATTAATTCTAATTCTAATGACTTAGAAGAATGATAAAATTAAAATATTATAATAATGGAGTTAACTAATTTTAAACATATGGTAACATGTGCCAATATGTAATTATATAAATTATTTTGATTTATATTTTCTAAAATAACATCATTTTGATATTTTGATCATCATTTATTAAAAAGGACAAAATTGCTAATTTAGATTTTTTAAAAAAAATATTAAGAAATTTGGAAAATATTTATAATTTTACTATTTGGGATTGATTAGAATTATTGACTTCAATTTCTTATTATAATAAGTCACTTATTTTTATCTTTGTTAAAAATATTATGAGTATGAATTTTAATTTTGTATTTATGATCTATTTTTTTCATCTTATCAAGATAATATTACATATGAGGATATTGTAGTACTCTACAAATGAGGATAAAAATGAATCAAAATAATATACATTGGCACATGAAGTGCCTCCACATGTTAAAAAAAAATTAAAACTAAAGTTGTTTTGTAACTATCTTTTAAAATAATTAATACGTAACAATTAAGGAATTTTTAATTGAGAGGTTAGAAATGAAGAGGTTAGAAATTAATCATAAAATGTGGTAAATATAAGAAAAGGAGAGGTTACAAATTAATCATTCAAATTACTAACTAACCATAAAGTAAAACTATTATTATTGATTACATAATATTTAATTAGTTATAAATGATAGAGGACACATGCCATTGTAATAATGTGCAAAATGTCATCACCTCATGGCAAACTTCATTGCTTTTAGTATAGTATAGATAATAAATCTTAATTGTGTGCAAATCTAATACAAAATCTTCTTTGTAATTGGCGTCTGTAGTGAATATATACAACAACGAATCTTATAAACCCTCCTCCCCACTGCAATGGTACAATATAAAATCTTTGAGTCTCTGCAATGATGTGTGTACCTGTTTATAGAAGCTGCATGCGAAGTCTTTGTAATCGTCATATATTTGACGCCTTCTACCATGGACGGCTCTGTTAGGGGGAAGGTTCCAATTTGAGTGGGTGAGGAGGTCACTACTGCTCAAAACATTATATATAATCATGCCTTTAACCACTCGAAATGAAATAATAATCTTAGGCAAATTGAGAACTATTTTTTTTTATTTCTATGTTTACTTTTTGTACATAATGTTGACCCGTTAAACTGATGGACTGGAGAATTAAAAGTGGAGACACGCATGTTTTTTTATTAGGTTTTAATGAGTAATTAAACATTATCTGCTAATTTATTCGTTCTTATTCTTTTTATTTTTCAAAATAGACTAGGTATGTGCTAAAAAGTACATAATATTTCATTATTTTTTAATTTAATTTATTGATCAAATTACTAAGAGATGATCGTATGCCGAGTTCATGATAAACAATTAATGACACTACAAGAAATATGGAAATTACAGACGGTTTCGACCGTCTGTAATTTCCCCGAAAACCGTCGAAAACGTCATTTCCGATGGTTTTTTCGACGGAATCGATTCGTCCGAAAAATGGTCATCGCAAATCAATTTCCGACGGTTGGAAAAGAAACGTCAAAAATTTCGACGGCCGAAGTTTTCGACGATTTCGTCAACCGCCGCAAATATCGGCGCCGAAGTTTTGATGGTCAAAACCGTTGCAAAGAATTTTTATAATATAAAAAAAAAATTAGCCGGCCGCTAGCAGCCGGCGGCAAGATTCGGCCGCCAGGCGGCCAATCCGAAAGCCAGTGGCCAGCGGCCGAATCCGGCCGAGCGGCTGGCCGGCCGCCTGGCGGTCCGGGCCGGAGAGAGAGACAGAGACATCTCGCCGGCGGTCGACGTTTGACATCCGGTCGGGAAGCTCGCCGGCAGGGAGAGGGAGAGGGAGAGCGAGAGAGGGAGAGAGAGAGGAGAGGGGGTATGTATATATATATATATATATATATATATATATATATATATATATATATATATATGTTATGGGTGAAAAAATGGGAAAGCGAGAAAATGAGAAAAAAAGCGGGGTAATGAAATTTTAATTACCGACGGCTCCGACCGTCAGAAAAGTAAATATTAATTATTTTTAAAGTTACCGACGATTGTGACCATCGAAAATTATTTAATTATAAAAATAAAATACTATATTTAGTCATATATAATATTTATTTTTTTACCGACAATTTAAACTGTTGCTAATTATTACCAATCGTCAGAAATTACGATGGTTTGGACAGTCACTAATTACATAATTTATTATTTTTATTTCCGATGGTTGTAACCGTCGGAAAATCTGTCGAAAATTGCAATGGATATATATCCGTCGGAAATATCGACGTTCCTAATCGTCGAAAAATAAAATAATAATATAACAAATTACATAATTTATCATTTTCATTTCCGACGGTTGTAACCGTCGAAAATCCGTCGGAAATTACGATGGATGGATATCCGTCAGAAATATCGACGTTCTTAATCATCAAAAAATAAAATAATAATATAATAAATTACATAATTTATTATTTTCATTTTTCGACGGTTACAACCGTCGGAAAATCCGTTGGAAATATTTCCGTCGCAAGTTACGACGGATTTCTATCCATCGGAAATTGCCCATCGGAAAATGGCAATTTTCTTGTAGTGTGACGAAGAATCTCCAAAATGTGGTGAAGTATCCTTTAAGAAGATGGAGGACCACTCAACTCAATGTTTTCTTCTTACTCTTTCAATGATAAAGTTGACGTCATTGCCAATCAACTCTAGCTCTCCCTCCATATTCATTCCTATCATGTTTTTTCTTCTTTCTTTCTTCATTCTCTTCTTCATGTTTGCTCCACGGCCTTCCACTTTGCACAATTGCACGACTTATTTTTCGGAGTCCTTGTTAAATCAAAATTGGGTGCTGATAAATAAGTAGATGGAATTAATAAGGGATATTAACTTATCATTTATCCCCTTTTTTAATCTTGAAATTCAGGTTTCATAAGGAGACGAAAAAGTTTATTCAAATAAGACCCAATAAGAAGATATTTACTTTATCTCGTCCTTCTCCACTGTATTAGTACTTCTCCATAAGTTAACAAAGATAAGTATTGTGATGTTTGACACGAGTTTGTTATATTATTAACACTTTTTGATGTTATTGCTTTTTTATATGCATTACTCTTTCCTTTTTATGAATGTTTATATCATTCTGATGAATGTGTAGAATATATACATATACATATATATATATATATATATATATATATGGGACTAATGTATCTCCAAAGCATCTTTCACTCTTGAGGGACGATGAGCGCATCTCAATCATTGATCTACTGATCACGGTTGAGATAAAGGAAGAATAGGGGTGAAATGGGGCAAAAGAAATGGTATTTAGTACCACTTTAGCATCACCATAGCGACGCATCAGGGCCGGATACAATATGAAGCATATTGTATTTAGCATCATCTTAGCGCCTCTTTAGCGTCGCAATTTTTAGCATCAACTTAGTGTTGCCATAGAGACGTTGTAACGACTGGTACGATATTATATTGGCACTATAATAACATCGAGATGGCGTCACAACTCAGCACCACTTAGGCGCCTACATAGTGTCGCAACTTAGCGACGCTTTGACGTCTAAGTAGCGCCACTGGTGACGACAAGGAAGTCGGGTTAGAAATTATTTTAGCGTCATATTAGAATCAAAATAGCATCCGAATTTAGCATCATCTTTGCCATGATTTAGCATGGCCAGCCTAAATCATTACTCCGCAGATTTCTTATACAAAATAATCCATTGTATCCCACTCCCATGCCCCCATACCCCCACGCCACCTCAATTTCTCTATCAGTTAAGTGTCAAACAAAGCTTCAAAATAGATGAATACCAACTGAGCCACACCCTATAATAAAAAATAAAATCAATCTAGAGGTAATGAATGGAAATGAAAATAGTAAAAAAGAATTAAGTAATAATTTTAATTTTACAAATATATTATTCATACTTTATCTTTCATTCTCGTCCGATTAAAATTCAATCAAAGCACGATAAATAATTTTAACGTCAAAATGAAGTGAAAAGAAGAAGGAATTAATGTTTATATATCTTTTATTTTGATCAACTTATATATATATATATATATATATTGAACATATTTATTTACAAAAAATATTACTTAGTTTTTATTCTATTTTCGCCAGTGATGAGCGTAATGTGAGGAAAAAGATGAAAAAATAATTGTGAAAAACCACTATCCATGTGCGAATCTGGTGACTAAGGAGTCGAGTTGCCCCTATGTCACGAGATGCCTCCACTTGTGAACGTGCCCCAAATTTGCAAAAACAAATCCTAATAAGTTTTAAATTTTGTAAAATCTTTAGCACACATATACAAGCACACAACGTCAATGGAGTACTTAATGTTCGTCCCGAAGAGATCAAGTAGAAATCTAATGTGAAAACACTACTGAAAAGGGAGAAGAATTGACTTCGAGGGGGACATAGGAAATGGAGAAATAAAATACTATCACACTAAAATTTGTGAAATATAAAGCTAGACTAATTTTTATGGATTTTTAACGTAGAACAAAAGACGAAGCAAGGAATTGAAAATAGAATGTGGACTAAAATCAAAGTAATAAACAATAGATCGAGGGGAAAGTTTCAGTTTCAGAATTTCTATTTCTTAGACCAGTGAAATACGAATGAAATAGAATAGATGCTCCACTCATGGGCATCACTCTCGTGATGGCTATCATCCAATGGTTGAGTCACTCTCGTGCTTATTAGGTGCTGGACTTACACGAATGGGGACACCATATAGAACGTTCTCAAGATATTCAGGCGTCCTAAATGTCGAGTACCTAGATAAGAGTATGTCACGACATGCTGTCTGCTGTCACTTTTGGACTTAAGGGATTTATGAGTCGTAAGCCTCTCGGTCCATACAAAATTCCAACAAGGTGACACTTCATCTCGGGTGGATTTTGTTACCTCCGGTTCGAGCTAGGATAACAAAGAACACGAAAACACTCTAAGAGATTCTCTTGGTTGTACTTGGCACTAATTGTTGTGACCTTTTCGATGTAACTCAACATTCCTCCCAACCTCTCAACTTGCATGCAATGGTTGAGAAATAAAACACCCTATCGGGCATTACTAACACATGAAAATCATAGTCATTTAGAAAATCATAGTCGTTCAACAATAGAGGAACCAAAAGTGAAAACTACGAAAAATGCATCAACCTTGCCTCTCAGTCTCACTCGACACTAACCATCAATGACCCTTATAAGTCACAATTCAATGATTGTCCCATGTCTCAACACGCTTGCAATCATTGGGTAATAATGTATCACCTCAGGCGAGAGACGTTGACGCCTTAGGCACGCTCATTGCTCAAATTGGAAAAGTTATCTCTTAGAATAGGAAAGCAGAGAAGAACTCGCATCTCGATTGACCACATGACAATTGATGATTACTTAGATATTTTCTAGCACCGAACCAATCTCTCGACTCACATATCTTAGCTAGAGAATAGAATACCCTCTTGGGTGGAAATCACTAATGTCGAAGAAATGAATATTGTCCTAATAAAAAGAATGTCATAATAGAAACAGAGGAAGATAGAAATGAGTTTTAATCTCAGGGTGTCTTTTGGATTAAACTCAGCTCAAATCCACCTCTCGGATTTTGGATTTTTCCAGAGGAAAATACCACCATCTCAGACCAAGACAAACAAAAGAGACAAAAAATGAAACACCTTCAACATTCCCAAAAAGCAACACACAAGTTGAACCGGGCAATGAAATAGGTAAACAGTTGTTGCAATAATATAAACTCAGAAAACAAATTATTCAAAAACATATTAGTCATCTCACAAATCCTCCGGCCCTAGCTAGCTATTTAGTTACACATTAAATCAGACAATGGAGCATCCATGTCCGTAATAGTTGAAAGAAAAATGAAAAGAGAAATAAGAAAATAGGATGGAAGTTTCAGTGTGCTTCCTCCCCGCCTATGTGTCCGCCTTCTTCAATTTAGAATATGCAAAATAGAATATGAAACTTCTTTCCTTAGCTGCCTCTTTTTTTATTTTATACTAGGATTCATTTGTTTTCTAGTAATTGCCCCTTTAATTCATCGATGTGAAGAAGTGGCAGCAACTCTACCCCAAGTGCTCCCCATTTGTTGCCTTCAACCCAAAACTGAGCTTTCATTTGGCGAGTTTATCCTTCTCCTATATAGTCCATTGGAACCTCTACATGAAGACCAATAAAACAAGTTGTAATACTATCATAGGAACTAACAAATCGTTATTTTTATAACATGGATGTGGAGAAATTCTAGAAACTTCAATTCAATCACGAAGTTTGTGTTCGAACATGAAAAATGGATAAAATATAAAATGTTGAAAAATAAAGGGAGTGTAATTTCTCCTCATCATCTTTTCTTCTTATTAATAGTTTCATCCAACAAGGAGCAAATACTTCACCTCCATTTTCTTTCTTTCACGTCCCCTAATTTTCTTTTTCTTCTATTCCCTGCACTAACCTTCTCCTTAATAATATTTGAACTAAACATAACCTTAAAGTCTCATTTAATAAACCCTCTCCCCCCCCCCAAAAAAAAAAATTGATTACAATTATTCTCATTTATTTTCCTATTCCTCGTTATCTCCTCTTCTTCCATTCCCCTAGGTGACCTCATGAACAACCTCAGTCGTCTCATCATCTCGATGTGTAAGGACAAAGAGGCCTTGAGGTCAGAGAATCAAAATCATTATATGGATAAGAACATGAAGACAAGTAAATTATGATGTAATTTTATTTTGTTTTGGATATCCTACTATGCAAATGCATGAAGGAAGCATTTAACTTTAATTTTTATCATTATTAAATTCATCAGATTGTTAATTCAAAATTAGCTCCAATGACATGAATATTCATAGGTTTCATGTGTCAAATTAGAATTAAGTTTCTTGATTAGTGATAGGATTATAATAAATCAGCTCGCCATGTTGTGTGAGTCAAATTTTATCATTTAATTGAACCTTATGAAGCCATACTGCATTCATATGTAAACTATCATTACAATTATATATAGTTAATACAATGAGGTTGAGAAACAAAAATCAATTCATTAATTTCATTATTTTATCTAGTCACGAGCATCAAACATAGTTTGATGGTAGAATTGTTTTGTCCTGATGCCTAACCATGATAGTTGAATTTTACATAGAGATAGTAGACTATGACTTGCTTGACTTAATTAAGGTCTTTGGATTGCATATCAAAATTGGTATACATGCTATAAATCCTTGGTCATAATGATAGTTTTAGGTTTAAATTATTTTTCTAAGTTGTCAACATCCCTCTTACTAGAACTATGTGCATGAACTATTTTTCATGATATTGTTCAAGTTCCTTATCTCCTTAATACTTGTTTCATACAAATTGTGTTAGATAATGCTTACTATAGAAATACTATTGTTATAGCTATATATAATAACTGTACATAATCTAATTATTAGTTTTAATTCATAGGTGCCTTATAACTAAATCCATAACCCTTTTCTTGAAACATTAAATTTGCATGATATTATAGTAGGCATGATGTTGAACATTTTTTTATGGTAAATCATAATTTGAATCCCTACATTCCTTAGTATGCTAAATAATATTTGCTATTATGTTTACATGTTTGTTTGATGTCTCTTCACAATTACTTGTAACCCTTAAATGCATCTCTCTCAAACAAATCAATAAGGAAAAGTAAGTCACAAAAATACCCTTAGCTCTAATCATTTTCTCAAACTAATGCCCTTAAGGATTCGACATGGCTTTTCTTTGACCTGCCCATTGATTGAACTCGCTCGCACGTTCAGTCATGTCTCAAGTCAATAGGATGATCCAAGTCCAATTTCGTAGATCTTAAGAACTCGGGCCCCATCTAACTTGACTCAACCCAAGTTGGTTTGGAGAACAGAAAATCTGTTGTGCGAAATTAGAACAATTGTTCATGGCCATGAGTGAAAGTAGAGAATATTGTCGACAAATTCAAAGGTCATGAAGATAGTTCATGACTACGAATCCCACTCCTAAACAAAGTTGGTGAATTTTTGGACAACGAATGTTATTTCTCAACTTTGCTTTGAACCAAGCTTTTATGTTATTTCTCAACTTTGCTTTGAACCAAGCTTTTAGTGATTAAAGACTGACACTTACCATGTGTTCCATGATAGATTTATATTTTGTCGCTATGTATTGTATGAACTCAATCCTAGACATATCACGAATTATTGATCTCTATCCAAACTTCGTCCATTTCATTGTTGTTGATATGCTTTGAATTATTATACACTATACCTAAAATTGTGAAAGAAAAAAAATAAGAGAGAAGGAAAAAGAGCAACTCCGGCGGAAGCGGAAGGTTTGGACCGTCAAGCCCAAACCCATAGCCCATCACTGATTCTCGTGACGTGTAAAGTGCGACGTCACAGTGCTCAAAAGAGTTTTACCATGTTAATTTTTTGTATTCCTCTTCTCTCTTATTCATTGTCGTCATTATTCATCGATTGGTGCTATATTCCCAACATAATGATTTTGCTTAGATATTAGAAAACGTGTTATTGTAATGACTAGAGTATTTGATTTGCAAGGCAAAACTCTCTTATTGAATTTTTGTGCACAATGTGAATCATGAACCAACATATATTTATTTAGGAAAAAATAATTGTGCTACAACTCCACCAGAAGTTACAACTTATTTCTCGTCTCAGAAATTGAAATCTTAAGGGAACAACAAAAAGAAAAGAAACAAAGCAATGGAAAGAATCCGAGCCCCACAAATTTCTCTGCAGCTTAAAATTGCTAGGTGAAAGTTGCATCCGAGCCATGGTGACATGCATGCGTCCATTACATACATTACGCGACAAATTAAAGCTAGTTGATCCTCCTGCAGTTGAGTCTGATCTCGCCGTTAGTCCCCGTCAACGGGTCGATGGCTCCCATCTTCACCATGGCCGCCGCGAAGTCCATCAAGAACAGCCCGTTGTTGACGCTGTACTGCATCACAAGCTCGTCCTGCGAGTCGTTGCTGAACAGCACCTGGTCGGAGCGCAGCAGCCCCTTCCCGGCCACCAGGTTCTGGTAGTACGCGTTGTCGAACCTGTATGGGGTCTGCACGTCGAATGGAGCCAAATTGCCGTCGCCGCCGATCGGCGGGCAGGTCTGCTTCCTGAGCGCCGCGAATCCCGGGTCGACGTTGGCGTCGTTGTAGACGTGCGACCGGAAGTTGCCGCACTGCGCCTGCCCGATGGTGTGCGCACCCAATAGCGCCGTCATGTCTCGCGGGCTCAGACCCTTCGCTTGGAACCTGTCCTTGAGCTCGGTGAGCGAGGACGAAGGCCCAGGGAGCTGGCCATTATTGGCGTCGGCTTCGCTCGCCGTCAGCACGTCCCTACGCCCCAGTTGTACCGTCCAAGTCGGGCCACCCAGCTGTAGAATCAGTAAGTTCGTACAGTGATTAGCTCAAGGACGTCAAAACCAAGACGTTGCGATGGAGTGCGTCGTGCCCTTGATATATATTATATATATGAACTAATATGATACTGACCAATGCTACCGAATCGCGAGCGGCGAGCGCGAGGATGTCCGCGCAGGAGACGGTGGCCTTACACGCAGCCTCCACGTTCGCCTTGATGTCGTCGATGACTTCGTATCCGCGAGCGGAGTTCACGTTGGGAAGGGTGCCCTTCTCTCCGTTGATCGTCGGCGTCTTGTCAAGGAGGATGGACGCGTCGCAGCCCTGCAACGAATATCAAAACATGCAGCGAAAGAGCTTCAATTCACGAAACTAATCGAGGAGACGGTCATGGAATTAGCAGAGGCGGAGCAGCGTCGTACATTAACGAAGCAGTCGTGGAAGAAGAGGCGGAGGAGGGACGCGCCCATGCGGGCCTCGTTGCTCACTGCCTGCGCCACGGCCGAGCGGACGATGCCCTGCAAGTTGGGGCAGGTGCTGTCGTAGAACGTCGCCGAGAGCTGCGCTTCGACGGCGGCCGGGACGCCGATCAGGGTGACGAGGGCGGCGATGGCGAGGAATGCTGGGGCGTGAGAAGCCATGTCTGCTCTGCTCTCGACAGCAGAATTAGACGAGTTGAATTGGTCGTGTTCCTGTGTGATCACTATACAGAAGCTCAAGGAGATGATGTGAAGACTCTGCAATGATGTGGGTATCTATTTATAGAAGAAGCACGCGGCATCTCCTTGTTATATATGATGTATATTGTATCAAATTGTGGAATGTGTGACGCCTTCAACCATGGAGTTCTCTAAAAGAAAAGAAAAAAAAAAGAATGAAAGAAAAAGCGTGTACAGGGGAAGCTTATAATTTGAGTTTTGACTTGTGATATATGTGATCACGTGTGATCCAACTTTGACTTTGGCGTCCTGTCTAAACTTTTTTTTTTATATGGGCAAACTGAGAACTAATTTTTAATCTTGTTTTGTTCTATATAATGTTGACCCATTAAACTGGTGGACTGAAGAATGCATGGAGGCAGCAAGAATAACAACTGATCTTTTTTTAATTTGATTTGGATGAGAAAAATATACGTACTCATTTATTTATAAAATTAATGGGAGTCCTCCCGTAGGGAGGACCTCCCTAACTCGCCAATGAAAATTATTATTATTTTTTAAAATCGAACCGACAATCATATCGGATTTATTGCCGATTCGCGATTAGACCGGTCTGATGACATTCAACCAAATTAAATAGGATTTTATTTAAATAATATTATTTATAATAATATCGATATAATATAAGTTATATGAATATTGTATTAATAACCCAATATTTAAGTAATCCTCATTATCTCCTCTTCTTCCATTCCCCTAGGTGACCTCATGAATAACCTCCCTCACTCATTATCCAGGAATGATATCTTCAAGGCCGAGAATCAAAAGAAATATATGGTAAGAACATGAACACAAATAAATTGTTGATAACATATGGATGTTTAAACGTAATTTTATTTCATTTTGGATATCCTATTAGGCAAATGCATGAAGGAAGATTTTATCTTCATTCTTTATCATTATTATTTTCATTAGATTGTTGATTCAAAAGCTTTAATGGAAACAAGATTCATAGGTTTTCATGTGTATCATTAGAACTAAGTTTCTTGATTAGTGATAGGATAATATTAAATCATCTCGCCATGTTGAGTTAAATATATCATTTAATTGAACCATATGAACCCATTCTTCATTGATAATGTTATGATGTGTATTCATATGCAAGCTATCATTACAATTAAGGTTAATACAATGAGGTTGAGATGCAAATCAAATTACTTCATTAACTTCATCATTCTATCGAGCCATGAGCATCAATCACAGTTCGATTGTAGACTTGTTTTGTTCTCATGCGTTGGATTTTACATATAGATAATATAGATTATGACTTGCTTGACTTAGTTCAGGTCTTTGGATTGCATATCAAGATTAGTATACATGCTGTAAATCCTTGGTCATAAGGTAGTTTTAGGTTTAAATTATTTTCCTAAGTTGTCTACATCCCTCTTACTAGAATTATGTGTGTGAACTAGTTTTCATGATATTGTTCAAGTTCCTTATCTCCTTAATACTTGTTTCATACTAATTGTGTTAGATAATGCTTACTACAACAATACTATTGTTAAAGATAGATTATATAATAATTGTGCATAATCTAATTATTAGCTTTAATCCATAGGTGTCTTAAAATTAAATCCATAAAACTTTTCTAAAACCATTAAACTTTGCATGATATTATAGTAGGGAAAAATGATGTTAGACATGTTTTAATGGTAAACCATAATTCAAATCCCTAGCTCCATTCCATAGTACGCTATTATGTTTGCATGTTTGTCTGATGTCTCTTCATGATGACTTGTAACCCTTAAATGCATCTCTCTCACACAAGTTAATTAGGAAAAGTAAGTCACAGAGATAACCTTAGCTCTATTTATTTCTTGAACTAAAGCCCTTAAGGATCTGACATGGCTTTGATTTGACCCGCCCATGTTTGCTTGGACTTGCTCGCACATTCAGACATGGCACAAGTCAATAGGATGAGCCAAGTCCAATTGCGTAGGTCTTAATAACTCGGCCCCCATTTAACTTTACTCAACCCAAGTTGGTCAAGTGTTGTGCGAAATTAGAACCATTGTTCATGGCCATAAGTGAAAGTTAAGAAAATTTGTCAACAAATTCAAAGGTCATGAAGATAGTTCATGGCTATGAATCTCACTTATGAATGAAGTTGGTGATTTTTTTATCAATGAACGCTATTTCTCAACTTTTCTTTGAACCAAGCTTTTAATGATTATAGATTGGTACTTACCATGGGTTCCATGATAGGTTTATGTTTTGTCCCTATGTATTGTATGAACTCGATCCTAAACGCATTATAAATTATTGATCTCTATCCAAATTCCATCCATTGCATTAGTGATTTGCATTCCATATGGTTTGCCAATGGTCTAAGTAACTTCAAAAGTAAATTTAAGTTAATAAGATAAAAAAAATGAATGATCGAGGAATATGAATGTTAATCCAAGTGCGTCATTGTTATTATTCATTTATAATGATTTCACTCCAAGAAATTTGTATAATAGTGACCCAGATTAGCATCTCAAAATAGGAGACACTAAAGCAATGCCATTAATGATGCAACAACGTCTCCTTAGCGTCTGAAAACACATGACGCAACTATCCTTGCTTTAGCATCGCATTCGCATTACAAACATGCGATATCATGTTGGCGCCTTATCGACCATACCGCGACACTATAAATGTGCGCGCTAACACGCAAACACACGACAAATATCAGCGCTCTGTCAACATCAAAAACTCGCGATAATGCGTTGCCTACTTTAGCGCCTCATCGAAGCTGACGCCATGGCGACACTAACCTGAGAGCTTATTTCAGCGTCGTAGTAGCATCGGCATGATGTGGCTTCAAACAAGTTGCGTGGTTGGTTGTTGTGACACTAGTGTGTCGTTGTCATTGGTCAAAGTCAGTGTCTGAACTTTCGATGCTAATGCGACAGTGAGTTTGCAGCATCGTGTAAGCGTCGACCATCATGGCGCTAAAGGAGTTGCGCCATGTCCACTGTGCTGCCAATGTGACGCTAATGTGGCGCTGAAACCTATCGTCGCTAATGTGTCTCTAATGAGGTGCCATTGTCACATATTATTTCCTCCACTAAACTCTAATTAATAAATTAAATATTTATTATTGTATTGATGGAAGTATAAGAATATATATGTATGCATATAAGTATAGGAATATACATACATATATATATGCATTGTATATTGTACGGGGAGGGAAGGGAAGAATATGAGTGCAGTGGGGAAAAATAATTGCTAAGTAATGCCTCCTTAGTGTCTTATTAGCCACGCAATTGGTTTTGGCACCATCTGAAACATATCATACTTTGCATCATCATAGTGTCGAATTAGCATCGTAATTTTTAGCATCATTTTAGCGTCACCATAGAGACTCAATACGAAGTTAGTTTAGCGTTAATTTAGCATCGCATTGGCATTTACATAGCGCTGATTTTAGCGACATGTTAGCATCCAAGTAGCACCACATTCTGTGACAAAAAATCGCGTTAGGGATTGTCTTAGCGTCATATTAGTATCTGAATAGCGTTTGCTTTAGTGTCAACTTGGTGTCTCGTTAGCGTCGACAACACCAGCGTCACGTTAGCGCTAATGTAGCGACATTTTTTTTTATTTTTTCGCAATGTGACTTTTTGCCCATGATATCATTGGAGTAGCCTTCTCGTGTCACGCTAGTCGTGTTGCCAGTGCCCGTGGCATGATGGCAATGATAACAGCTACCGAAGGTCGACATCTTAGCATTGTGACAAAGTGTGGCTATGTTTTTTAGCTATGGTTTAGCGCTTCTTTAGCAATATTTTCCTACATCACTAAGTGCCATAGTTCTTGTAGTATTTGTTGATGTGCCTTGAATTATCATACTCTGTACCCAAAATTGTGAAATAAAAAAAATGAGAAAAAGGAAAAATGATGATCTCTGGCAGAAGCGGAAGGCTTAGGCCTCTAGGTCCAAGCATTTAGCCCGCAACTAATTGATGCATGCAAAATACAACATATTTTAGATTATTATTTTAGTTAATTTTTCTGTAATTTTATCATGGCATGCATCATTTTAGACCATTTTTATTCATAATTCTAGATTTATCGATTTTAATTAATTATTTTAGTAAATTTATCTGAATATTTTAATTGCGGATGAATTAACTTCATTTTTTTATTATTCTGCAGGTAAGTCGAATGAGATATATCAGATGTTATCTTAAGGAGTAAAAACGAGAAGATTTTGAAAAGATTTATCATTACGGCCTGAAATCATTGGGCGAAACAGGAATGAAAGAATGCTTTTTACACCCTAGATCTTACGACCGAGATGATCACATGAGAGAGTAAAATTGAGTTTACACCTTCTTTGGATAAAGTTACGGATGACATCGTTGGGGGTAAAAGCAATGCAACTTGAGATTTCTTTGGGCGTAACATGACATGCATAGTTGTAATTTTGGGTGTAATGATTAAAGGACTCTTCATTTTGGCCGAGATTAGGATAAAGGACTTATCGTTTTGGGCGAGATTAGAAGAAGTGACATATTGTTTTGGCCAAGATTCCATGAAGGGGGTAAAGATAAGAAGATGTTATCATTTTGGGCGTAATGGAAAGAAGAACTCATCATTTTGGTCAAAATTAGAAGAAAAGGAGTAAAGATAAGAATTATTTATCGTTTTGGCCGAGATTCCAAGAAGGGGGTAAAGATAAAAAGAGTCTATCATTTTGGGAGTAATGATTATAGAAGAAGTTATATTTTGGGCAAAATCCGAAGATACCATAATCAATTTTCATCCGGTGAATTTAATTTCGACCGTACTATTTACGCTCATGATCACCCGTTCACACCTATAAATAGAGGACGAAACCATCAATCCAATTGGTGGTTTGAAGTTTGGTTTTCTTCGACAGCGAGTCGTGAGCTTCGTGGGCTACGATCGAGAGGAGAGAGGTGCGACGATTGAAGGTTGATCGCGACTCTGATCAAGTCCGAGAGGCTATCGATTGTCTGCTCAGATCGAGATCTCTACTTTTATTATTTGGGTGTAATTCTTTCAATTTTTATTATTGTTTTATTATCTCTCCAAAATTTCTAGGATTTACTCCATGTTTTAGTGATTTTATTTTTAGGAGATTATTATTGAAGGGAAATTCTGTGAACTCTGATTTTATTATTATTAAATTTCTTTTGATCAATTTTTAATTGTGTTTAATGCTTTTGATTTAATTATTTAAATTTCTGAGTTAAGTAATTACCAGTTTGTGGATTACTTGATTTCATATTTTATTTAATTAAATTGAATGATTTATTGTGGAATTAAAAATTGACATAGGTCTAATACTAGTGTGTGGAGAATTAGATCTGTGTGGTCTATTAATTTATACCAGTTTGTGGAGTGATTAATAGTTTAATATTTTCATATTAATGCATCTTAATTTTAATCTCATTTGACGAATATCAGTTTGTGGGACTTCAGGTTTGATTGAATTTAAGATAGTTTGATTTGTCGGATTAAATAGCAGAATTACTAGTTTGTGGACTCTGTGATTTTAATTTTGTAAATTAATAACTTGGAAAAATTTCTAATCCATCTTAAGAATTTCAATTTATCTTTTCTGATTCACATTTTTATCCTTAATGCAATATCATCCTAAGACCAACTTCAACACCATTATCTTATCTTATTTTCTTTAATTTAGTTCATAAAACATGTTTTTTCCAAAAATCCATGTTTTTCCTCTCTTGTTAATTTATAAAATTAGATATTTTATAAATAATATTCCTTGTGGGTTCAACACTCTTACTCATATTCTATATTACTTGAGCGACTAGTGCACTTGCTAGCGATTTTATTTTGCTACATCATTTTACGCATCACTAATTCTCATGGGGTGTGAGGTGCGAAGTACTCTATTCCCGTAGCCCCATGTGAAGCACCTGTATGGACCTTGAGGGTTAATGTGTTATCTCGATATAGTCTTTTTGCTCATAGTGGATTTCTTCAAGTGGCGACATCATTTGTCCGTGAATGTTTTTCTTTTGTTCAAAGAGAATTTTTGGAACACCCCATGATTTTCTTAGATTAATTGATTGAATCAATAAAATATTTGTTTATTTATTTATTTACATATATATATATATATATATACATAAGGAGAGGTAAATGCATGAGAGCATGACAAGTGGCATCATGGTACAAAGACATGTGTAATTTAATAAAATATTAATATTTAAATTAATAATAATTCCAACTCAATGTTTTTATATAAGATATGTGTAATATTTTGTCAAGAAAAAGATAAAAGTTGAGAAGTTAAAGATGAAGTAGTGTATGGTTAAGACTTTGTGAGAAAGAAAATAAAGAAAAAGAAAAGGAATAAATAAAGTATTTAAATTAGATTATTAGTTAAGATTATGGATAAAGTTCAGAATTAGATCGACAGGAGGTTGTTCGTTAAATCTCGGAATTGTTGTAATCCATTAAAGTCAAAGTTTTTTTTTCCCATATAAATAAGCTCTCTAGCATTCAACCTCCCTTCACTATGAAAATAGATTTTTCTCCATACTTTGGGCCATTGTTTGTCCCTCCTTGGAGCGCGTGCGCGAGAGTTCTGACCGGTCATCGAATCTTGGATCTACCCTCGCTCAAAGGACGCCAGTCGTCGTGGGATCTCACTGCAAAACACACCAAAAGTCTTGGGTTTCAAGTAGTTTGACATAAGATTTTGAATTCACTTTTAGATACGATTTTTTAATGAAATAGTTAAGATAATAGATGAATTAGGATTGGTATATATTCTTCTATGTTATATGAATCATTTTATATAGTTTTAATGTCAAAAGCAATACTGTATCGAAAGTTATGATAGGGCAAAGTTTCAAAAAAAATACCACCGGAGTTCTGGTAATCAGAGCCTGATCGGCATAGAGATGAACCCGGCCTAGGTCCATATGTATAGTTGAGACCCGGTGCAGTGTTGCTCTGAATTCAACCCGAATTTAGCTCAAATTTAAGGCAATCCGACTCGGGCTCTACCACGATCGACTTCGGGTGTTCGAATTCCTTTCCTGAGTTGGTTTACACCCGACCTGGGTAGTCATATGTCATCATCCAATATGATGGCATCAGCGAACTTGACCCGAGCCACCTGGGACTCGACCTAGATTTTGCTAGGAAAACGAGGAGAGTGTGACATTGAGAGCTCAGCCCGAGTCTAGGTGAATGCGAACCGAGTCCAGACACAAGCTGGCTTGTGTTTGATGGCACGCGACTTGGATTCATAGAATATAGAAGATGTTATTTTATTTTTAATTATTATTATGTGCAATGACTATTCTACCCTTGTGTTAATATTGTTTAACAAAGAATAATAATGATGTTAATTAGGCTAACAAATAAAAAGATGTTAAAATGAGGTTCTATGTTCAATGAAAAAAATAGAAAATTTGAATATGGGTATTAACAGTCCCATCACACCTAAGATCAAAGTAAATGATCTTTTTTTATTGGGCTCGTCATTGTCCCACTTTTAGTCCTAATTTGACCAACCTTGACCCCACGTGAAAGTGCAATAAATGTTCATAATAAAAGAAGTCGAGCTCGCGTTAGGACACATTACATAGATATTCTAGGAACTGTTTAAAATAAAAGATGTAGTGAAAAGAACATAACTAAAAGAATGTAAATGAACATAATAGAAAAGAGAAAAAAATAGAAAGAGAAAGTATACTGAAAGTTTGCCTATTTGCATTAAGTTTTTTTATCCACTTGTATTATCTTATGTACAAAGTATTTTATACTCATAGATATTCCTATGTCATTGTGTTTGAATCCCTATATATATATATATATATATATATATATATATATAGTAGAAAGTGTTACGTGTCGAGCTCTCATAAATTGAATGTATAAAAGAATAATCTATATTTATATCTATATAAAAGTAGAGGTTGAAAGTGCCACGTGTCAAGCTCTCATAAATTGAATGTATAAAGTGATATTATTATAATTATATAATCATGAATACTCAAGAGTTAGTTATTAGAAAATATATTATTTTATTTATTTATACTTTTAATTATATATTTGTAACTATAAATAGATAGACTTTCAATGTTTATTTGCATACCTCAACGTCTTCTTTGAAGACAAAGAGTACGTCCGGGCCTATAAAAAATTATTTACGTGTAATTTATTTTTTACTAATAAACAATAAATGTTATAGAAAATATATATATAAGCAAAGGTTGAAATTTTCAAGTGTCAAGCTCTCATAAATTAAATGTATAAAGTGATAATATTACAATTATATAATCATGGATACTCAAGAGTTAGTTATTAGAAAATATATAATTAGTTATTTATACTTTTAAATCCTATATTTGTAACTATAAATAGAGGGACTTTCAATGTTCATTTGCATACCTAACACCTTTCTTTGTAGGCAAAGAATACGTGCGGACCTACAAAGTCTGTGTGTGATAAAAAATTATTTACATATAATTTTTTTTTACTACTAACAATAAATGTTATAGGAAAAAATATTTATATACAATTTATGGAAAAAATGGGCGTCCCCCACGATGCGCATCCGTCCGATATGCATCGGATGGATGCACAGAGACGACCGGTTCGCAGGGATGAGGGTGCAGAAACGGTCAATTGGCAGGGCAGTTTGTGGGTGGTTCAACGAACCGGTTCGATGTGGGGTACAAAAGGAAGTTTTGTCCACCGATTTGCCTCTTTCACCCTCTTCTCTCTCTCCTCTCCCCTCTGCTTCGTCCGTCGAATCATCATTTTCGCCCTCTTCTCTCTCTCGACGGCGCTGTCGCTCTCCCCTCCTCTCTGCGCGGCATCACCAGATCTTTACCGCCTCTCCCCCGCGCCCTGTGAACCCGATCTGCGCAGCGGCGACCTCGAGCACCTCCACCACGACTCCGCTGACCTCAAGCACCCTCGCCGCAACCTCGCTGACCTCCGTGACTACCAGATCTGCTCGTGAGGGGGCCAAATCCAACCGTTGCCGACCACACACCGACCCCTTCATGCCGCTACCCTGCCTAGAGCACGCCGAGCACTGCCGCACGTTGAACGCTTCCATATGCCGTCGCGACCCCGCCGTACGCTGAGCACCGCCGCAAGTCGCCGTGACACCACTGCATGCCGAGCACCGCCGCACGTCGTCGAGACCCCCTCGTGCACTCCGCCAGCGCCCTCGTGCACGCCGCCTTCGAACACCATCCGAGGTCCGCCGACCCCTTGCCGTTGAGCCGCCTCCGCCTTCAAACACTGTCCACCATCCGTGGGTCCCCTTGCCGTGGAGCAGCCGTGCCGTCGAACACCTTCTGCCATCCGCCGACCCCCTTGCCATTGCCTTTGAGCACCATCCATCATCCCCCTAGCTGAACATCCGCCATTTGCTATTGTAGCAATGATGATAATGTTTATGTAAAATGCATAATGCTAGACATGTAGCATTGTAATGTTGTAATGTTAACATGTTGTAATGTTGTGTAGCAAATGACTCATTTCAGACCAAGCGTAAGATTGAATGTTAACAATGTTATAATGTTTAGTGTAAGTGCAATTTGCAATTCGCAACTGAATGTTTAGTGTCATATAATGTTTTACATGGATCATTGTGTTACATTGCTTTGAAGCACATTTGTGTTATTCGTTTGCAAATAAATTGTATTTGCCATTTACATGTGTCTGTGCTCGGATATTACACTGAGCACTTTTGTGAGAACTACGCCGCCCACTAATTGCTTAGCAAAATAAGATGTGTCAAAACATAGAATAATTTTAAATGGTTTGAAAATAAGTAGAATAGCTTTAAATGGTTTGAAAATAATGTCGTTCACTTGATCGATCGGGAAGAATACAATACATCTTGAGAGAAAAAGAAACATAAATTGGTTAACTATAAACGATTGGGTGAGAAAATTGACAGAGGAAGAGGGAGGGCGTTCGAGCAGCGGGCGTTTAGGTGACGAGGCAGTTTAGGTGGACTCGATTCTTTGATGCGCGGTGATGGGGTCGGCAGGGTCATGGTGTGAGGGGGGTCGGCGGCGCTCAGTGGCATAGCTCGAAGGCGGGCGCGGACCTGGAGTTTGGCGGGGGTGGCAGCGTGAGGTGGGGTCGGCGGCAAAGCTCCCCCGCTGAGCTCTAACACCATGTCCCCCTGCCAAGAGCCACCGATCAGCCCCATTGTTAGCTTAAGGTGTAGTAAAAAAGTTTCAATTCTTCAATCAGTCAAGCATACTTTGGCAATTGAGAATGTATTTTGCATTTCATAAAATTTGGCACATGGACATGTTTGTAGGATGAGCAATTAAGAATGTATCCATCATTTCATAAAAGTTAGGCACATCAACATTTTTGTAGGATGCAAAAGAAGAAAAAGGCAACGAAACGAATATTGAGTACACACATACACCATCACAAGTGGCAATAAGCACACAACAAGTAATCTTATTACACTGAAACAACTACAAACTTGCATTAAAATACATTCACTTGCATTTTGCATGAATCAGACAATTAGAGATCAAACGATCTTATGAAGAAGACTCTCCTTTGTCCACATGAATTGTATATATGAATTGTATATGTCTATGATCGGCGGGGTGCATTCGGCGGCGTGAGGGTGTCGGCGGGGTAGTGGGGTGTGTGGCGGGATCACGGCGTGCGGCCGGGTGGCGGCGTGTAGCGGCGTTCAGGGCATGCGGTGGGGTCGCAGCGCTCGGCGGAGTGTGGCATACGACGGCACTCAGGGGAGTGCAGCGGAGGTGGCGGTGTGTGGCAGGATCGCAGCATGCGGCGGCGCTCTAGGCGTGCGGCGGGGTCACGGCATGCTCGGCGGCGCTTGGAGGGGGTGCTTGGCGTCGGATTGGCAGCGTGCGGCAGGGAGGTCGGCAGCGTAAGGGGGGTCGGCGGTCGGGTTGGTGGCGTGCGATAGTGTGTGGGGTCGGCGGCGTGCGGCGGGGTGCAAGTGAGGGGGTCGGCGCTGCTCGAGGTTGGCGAAGGGCGGACCTAGTCGGCAACGTGTGGATCTGATCGGCGACCATCGAATCTGGCCCCCTCACGCACAGATCTGGTCATGCTCGTTGGCGTGAGAAGAGATCGCGCCGTGAATGATGAGATCCGATGTTGGAGGTCGTGCCAGTGCTGGAGGTAGCTCCGCCATCATCGTGCTTGGCGAAGGGCAAGGTCGGCGAACGTAGGGTTAACGCGGCCGGAAGAGAGAGAATGCAGGGGGGAGGAAGAGACGAAACATTGGTCATCCCCCATTTTGTACCTCGCTCGAACCGTCAAACCGGTCTTACACTGGCGAACCGCCCTGAACCGCGGTTTTTGCCCTATTATTGCATGAATCAGTGCCAGTCGTCTGAGTCTTATGTGCATCGGACGGCTCGCGCACTAGGGGGATAGTCCCGCCTCTTAAGTAGTGGGGATGTCCATTTTTCCCAAAATTTATTTATATCTAAGAAAAAATATTAAATTATATGAGGGACTTTCAATTTTCATTTGCATAATGGACATCCTCTTTGAAGATAAAGAGTATGCGCGAACAAAATTATTCAACTACTATAAATTAAACATTTGTTCTATAACCAATAATATATGAGATAAAAGATATATTTTTGTGTTATATATCATCATATATCATTTCTACTAATAATTTTTATTTGTATGTAATTATTTCTCGTTGTTATCAAGTTATTGTGTAAGGAGTTGGAAGATTTACAATCCATATAGACTACATAATCATCTAATAACAAAATAGTCAATCAAACTTAATAATTTTGCTATTATTATTAACAGTTTGTAATTTTTTTATTATATGTATATCTATATTTTGTTTTTATATATAGATATCTTTTGTGTTAATAATATTTATAATAATAAATTATTCTACTAATAAGTTTTAGTTGTATATAGTTATTTTTTTGTTATCAGATTGTTATTCTATCAAAGAAATAGAAGACCTGCGTATTAATAACTAGGCATTAGTTAGTAACAAAATATTCAACCAAAGTTAATTTTTTTATTATTAATAGTTCATTAATTGATTAATATATTCTAATAAATTAATGAGAAATTATTCAGAAGCTATCATATAAAAAATGTCCGAGTGAAAAGCTTTCATCTGATAATATATATATATATATATTGATAATTAATAAAAGAATCATCAACATTTTAATTATAATATTATGATAATAATTATAATGAACTAATATTCATAAACATAACGATATAATAAATTTAATAATTCTAATAAATATAACATCATTTAATGCTAACAATTCTTTTGTTAAAGTTAACACATATATAATTCATTTATATCCATATTTATATATCTATATAAAAGAAAATGTAGAATATGCCAAGTATCATTCTCTCATTAAGCTATGTGCCATTAAAATTATTTTTAAAGGAAAATTGTAGAGTTTGTTAGTTATGATAGATAATAATAAATAAACTAATTTATACTAATGATTAGTATATATCATAATAATATTTTAAGTGTAATTAACAATATTATATATAAAAAGAATTTTTCAAACGACAACTCTCACAAATCACCTATTTTTTTTAAATTAGAAAAGTTAAATTATATTCTTTATAATGAGTAACAATAAATATCATATATATATAGAGAGGAATATTAGGGTGTCACGGTGTGCCCACGCATCCAGAGCTGTCCAATCTAAAATGAATGATCTCGATGATTGCACGCCGGTTCAAATGACTCGCGCGTCCGGTTCGGCACGTGTGCATCTCCTCCCCTGAGCGGCTCAACGACATGTCCGGGTCGCCGCATGTCCCTCTCCTTCCCTCGTCTCTATGCGAGACTTTGCCGGCATCGCCTCCTATCTCCCGCCATTGTCGCAGGTCGCAGGTTCCAGATTGGATCGATCTCCATCTTCGTTGCAGGTTTTCGCAGATCGCAGGTTCCAGATCGCACATTGCTGAAGGGCAAGAATGTGATTGGTTGCCATCGCAGGTTGCAAGATTCGCAGATCGATCACTGCCTCCATCGACCTCCGCCCTCCACTCGCCGCTCACCGTCGTCCTCCTTCCTCTGCCCTCCACTCGCCGTCGTCCTCCGCTCGCCGCCTCGCCGCCACCGCTGCCATCGATCTGTTCGCTCGTCAGTGTCCATCGATCCGTTCACCATCGCCCTCAGCCATTGAACCGGCATGCAATCATCCATATCGTTCATTTTAGATCGGATGGCTATGGATGTGTGGGCGCACAGTGACTGGTGTCACCCTAATATTCCTCATATATATATATATATATATATATATATATATATATATATATATACACACAAAAAAAAGCAAGCACTCATGAAATTTAAGTATAAATGATAATTTACATATATAATCATCGATACTCAAAAGGTAATCATTAAAATCACATTTTTTTATTTATCCAAAATTTTAAAATAATATATTTGTAACTATAAATAGAGGTAGTTCCCATTAATATACTCGATGCCTTCTTTGAATGGAAGAGTACGTGCAAACTTACGAATATAAGTTTGTGCATGATAAAAGAAAACACTCGCATATATGTATAACTTCTCTTCATCTAATAAAAATATTAAATGTTATATATATAATGAGATATTTAAAAGAAACGATGTGCAATTGATTAATTAGGGTGATTCAAGATCAAAATATTTCATTGATGATTATTAATATTTTGTCTATAGTTAATAATATTATATCTATATCTATATAAAAGTAGAGATAAAAAGTGCCACGTATCGAGCTCTCATAAATTGAATGTATAAAATGACAATCTTTTAATTATATAATCATAAATACTAAAAAATTAGTTAATAAAATTATATAATTCTATTTATTTATGTTTTTAAATTTTACGTTTGTAATTATAAATAAAGAGATTTTTAGTTTTCATTTTCATGTTTTAAGTTAGTTGTTAAGTATACAAATTTTATTTATTCATGTTTTTAAATTCCATATTTAACTATAAATAGAGAGGCTTTCACTTTATCAAAGTTAGTTATTAAGTATATATATTTTTACTTATTTATGTTTTTAAATTTCATATTTGTAACTATAAATAGAGGGGCTTTCAATTTTCATTTGCATACCCTCTTTGGAGATGAAGAGAATGTGCGAACCTACAAATATAGGTTTGTGCACGATAAAAATAATTTATATATAATTTTTTGTCTAATAAAAATATTAAATGTTATAAGAAAAATACTTATCTTTATCTAATAAAAAATATTAAATATTATAAGGGGTTTCCATTTTTTATTTGCATACTTGATGCCTTCTTTGAAGATAATGAGTGCATATGGACCTACAAATATTGGTTTGTGTATGACAAAAAAATATTTATATACAATTGCTCTTTGTATAAAAAAATAAAATAATATATATGAAATATTCGATTAGAAGTTAAACAAATTATTCGATTACTATAAATAAAAATTTTTTATGTAACCAATAATATATGATATAATTTTGTGCTAATAATATATTATTGATGCTAACAATTTTTAATTGTATATTGTAATAACCTCACTTTTTCAAAAAAAAAAAAAGAAAAAAAGAAGGGAGTGGGACGTGAGAATTGGTCTCTCCCCCACTCCCCATGACTCTCTCTCTCCCCCCCACTCCCCCATGACTCTCTCTCCCCTCTCCCCCAATTCTCTCCTCCACTCCCCCATGATTTCTTCTCCAAGAGAGGGGGCGGCCAGCCTATAAAAGGGAGTGAAGGACTCCCCTACAGCACCACAACTCCACTCTCCCCCCTCTGCTCTTCCTCTCCCTTGCTTTCTCCGGCGACCGGTGATCGAGTGACGAGCAAAGTGCAGACGAATCGGCGGACGTAGAGCACACGAGCGAACATAGGACGACCAAAAGAGGTACCGTAGATGTACAAAATCTCTAGATGAAGAAATGTAGATCATTGTCACGTGTTTTATGAATTATCGTTTATAGTTGAATGATTGGTGATGATCCATATGACAAATTCATGAATTAGAAATTAGTGGTTCATATTTATGCAAGGAGAATTGAGCACGTACTCCTCGCATAATCAATACCCCATATTTTTGTGTTAACCCCTTTATGATATATTATTGATCCCGAAATATGTTAAACTAGTTTTAATTTATACTATAAGTGTAATGCTGATTGATAGACACACACACACACACACACATATATATATATATATATATATATAAGAGTAATAATTATATTATGCATTAATTCTATTGCTCTCGGCATATATGTATATACACATATATAAGCAATATATATATATATATATATATATAGAAGAGTAATAATTATATTATGCATTAAGTCTATTGCTCTCGGCATATATGTATGTACATATATATAAGCAATATATATATATGTAAGAGTAATAATTATATTATATAGTAGGTCTAGAACTCTCAGCTAGAATAGAGATTATGCTTTGTATGAAAATAATTATGTTAATCCTTAATTAAAACTCTCGGATTATATGTACATAGATAGATATATAATAGTAATAGTGATATTAATTATTTAGGAGGTGGAAGGTTGCTCTCAGAATTCATATATCACTATGTATATATGATAATAATAATTATTATTATTTAGTGCACAAGTGCTCTCGGAATGTACTCTCGGAATAATAGTAATTATTATTATTGAATAGTAATTACTTAAGGGCATGTTACCCTCGAAATGTTACTCTCGGAATAATGATAATTATAATAATTATTTAGGAGGCATGTTACGCTCGGAATATATGTATAAGGATATATATATAAGAGTAATTATAATAATATGTGGTAGGTCTATTACTCACGGCATATGTAGATATATATACATATATCACATATATATGTATAAGTGAAATGACCAAAATGCCCTCGAGGGGCCAGAGCAATTGTGAAATGACCTAATTGCACTTGATGGGTCAGAGCATGTGTAAAATGACTAAAATGCCTTTGAAGGGCCAGAGCAATGGAAATAAATACTGAACCTTCGACTGGCTACTGTTGGCCATGTCCATTATGATTAAACAAGTGACGGACCCTTTGTCCGCAGGAAGGGGATTAGTCTTCACCCCCTTCTCTGAATCTCGATTACAAATCCCACATTTGTAAAGAAGATAAACAAAGCAAAGATCAATGAATGGGATAGCTATGTGTTATTCATGGTAAAGGTTAAAGTATTGTACAGTGGAGGGGCAGGTAGCTGCATTGAGGAGACAGTGTACCTACTGAGTTTAAATACCACTGCTCCTGGACCATAGGCCCTCTTCCACTTGTGCTCCGAATAAGACTGACGCAAGGAACGCACTCTTCCCCTACCGGGGCATATATGAATTATATTATTTTATGCCAGAGGGACAAGTAGCTTAGCTGAAGAGACAGTGAACCTACGGGTCCGTAACCACCACTGTTCCTAGGATGCAGGTCCTCTCCCACCTGTATTTCGAAAAGGTTATGTCTGAACATACACCTTCCCTTTCATGAGCACTCTGGCAACATACAGTGCAGAGACACCCCTAGCTTCCCAATTTAATTAAAGTCGAGCTCGTATAGGATAACGAACATCAAGGACCTTCTAGTAATGTAAAAGACGTAGTCCCACACGGAGCATTGTAATGAATAACAGAGTATTACAGTGATTAGAGTAAAGTATAGTGCAATGAATAACAGACTATGGTAATAGATAATAGGTCAAGGTAATGGACAGCAGAGCATGGTAATGGATAATAGGTCAAAGTAATGGACAGCAGAGTATGGTAATGGATAATCGAATATGGTAATGGATAATAGAGTATGGTAATGGTTCATAGAGCATAGTATTGTATAAAGCATTGTTAAAGTAAAGAATAAAATAATGGATCGTTGATTATCATTTCATCATCTATGACTCTATGAGTACTGGGTGTTAGCTCACGGGCATTACATGCCCCTGCTTTGAGATTTTGCAGGTGAGAATCCTGCTTAGGGAGGAGATGGATAATGCAGAGCTTCAGGGTGGCGGCACATGACTTACAATATCACTACAGCTTTCCGCCATTTATATTCTACATTGAATTATCAAATGTTGTAAATATGAAACTCTTGAATTTTTCTTTTAGCCTTGCTTTTTGTTGATATTCTCAGAACCCTTTTGAACTATCCCCGTTCCTTATTTCTTTTGAATTATCATCACATGTGACATTTGTCATTTCGTAATGATATTTCTTCCGCATTTTTATATCATTATTATGTTCTATCATTTCCTTTGTCACATGGGTCATTTGTTGACCAGTCAAAGTAGTCATAGGCAGTGAGTAGCGCTCCCTTGGTCAGTCTGACCGCCAGCATGGTGGGAGGGCGGATTTTGGGGGCGTTACATATACAATTATATTTTATTGTTGTTAAGCTGTCATTCTATTATGGTGATAAAAGACTTAAGTATATGAATCATTTTAAAATATTAAAAAATGTAGATTCGTAATCACTTTATTGTTATTGGATATGTCATTATAAACCATTATAAGATATGTAATCAACTAATAACAAAATATTCAACAAAACTTACTCATTATGTTATTATTATAATTGATTAAGATATTCTAATAAAGTAATAATAAAATTTTCAACTGCTATAAATAAAAGATTTTTCTATAAACAATAATATGATACTCAATAATATACTAAATAAATGATATATTTTATTCTAATATTATTTATAATCATATATTATCTATGGTAAGAATTTTTTATTGTGTATAGTCATTTTTTGTTGTTATCAAGTTGTTATTCTATAAAAATTAAGAAGATAGAAAACTCATGTATATCAACAATTTTATAATATCAAATAATTAGGATTCCTAATCTTTTATTATATAATAAGCTAATAATAAAAATTTTAACCACTATAAATGAGATATTTTTAAATAACCAACAATATGATAATAAATAATATACGAAATAAATTGTATATTTTAATTCTAATAATATTTATAATCATATATACTAATTATGATAACAATTTTTAGTTGTATATAGTTGTTTTTTTATTCTATCGAGGAAATAGAAGACTTAATATATCAATCATTTTAGAATATCAAATAAGTAGGTTTCATGATAATTATTTTACTATTAGATAGTTCATTATAAATTGATATGTAACTAGTTAATAACAAAGTATTCAACTAATCTTAAAAAAATTTTGTTATTTTTACTAACAATTTGTTAATTAATTAAGATATTATAATGAACTAATAATAAATTATTTGACTACTATAAATGAAAAAAAATCTATCATTATCTACCTGATATAAAAATCCTTAATAATTGTTATTAGATTTAAAGACATGACCAAAAGGATAATAGAAAGAAACATTGTCATATATGGTAGTATTTTTTTACTTAATTTATACATCTTTATCTTTTTTTCTATGGAACAATAGTTATCGATAATTTTTCTACATCATCTTTGAAATCATATTTTTGACATTGCTCTCACAAATAATTATTTTCACTTATGTTTTTACAACTTTAATAATAATTTTCTATATTTGAATCTCAGAACTTCCTAACGAGTTATGTATGAATTTTTTTAGTAAAGGCTTTTCATTTTTATTTTCTTTCAATGATAAGAATTATCAATAAATAAAACTAGGATATAAATAATTTATATTTCATTAAATAAGGTGTCTTATATTCAATGTTTTGTAATATATTTTTTGTGGCATAATATTAAATGCATATAATGTTTAATAAACTGATAGAGCATTTTTTTATGTAAGTATACATGCAAATTTTTAATATTAAATTGAGAAAAGAGATGACGAGTTGCTACATTTCACTACGTGATATGATGTTTTTTTATTGATAGCACATAAGTTGCATATTATTTAAAATTATTTGATAAATTAAATAACTTTTTCAATATTTTTTATGTAGCATGATTGAAAATATTGTCTTAATGTCTTATATGTAAATCTAATTAAGACGCAATGAAATCTCAAATTATAACATTCTTGATTATTATAATCCGAATAATACGCACTCCAATGAAATGATATTATAAAATAAAAAGGTATCATAAACATATATTATTATATTAAAAATGTAAAAGTGCATTTTAAAATCTATGTATTTTGGATTACTTTTTTCATTTTGCAAGGAAGTCACATTCATTCTCATGTGAGATTATTTCTTAAAAGCAAGTGTTTACAAACATTAAGTTATTTCATAGGTGACAAATAAAAAAGGTTTTAAAATTTTGTCCTACGGTGATGATAGACAAATAACAAATGAGGTTACAATTATATTATACAAAAAAATTGAAATTTATATTCATACATTATAATATTTTTTTTCTTCATTTATAATATTTTTATAGTTGCATGACTTTTTTGTACTATTAATATCAATTTTAAACTTTTTATATGATCAATTTGTTATTATCCTGTGCATCGCACGGGGCCTTAGACTAGTATATTATTAAAGGAAAGGATACATGATGATGATGATACATGTCATGCCCTCAAGATTTTTTTTCTTTTGAAATTAGTTTTCATATGTTGAATAATGGAGTATACTATTAAAGAAACAATGAAACTTAATTGGTTCAAAATTAATTATAACTTGAATAAGGATAACGAGTTGTTTAATTTAGTCCCACGTTTGAAGTTTATAATTTAAAAATAGATGGAATAAATTATAAAAAAATGATGATTTACAAATATGGTAGTTATATATTTGTATTAAGTCAATTAATATCAATAATTAGAACTTAAGTCAGAAGCACTTGACTGATAATAATAATATGTCAATCAATGTTTATTTGTTTAAAGAACATTCACCAATGATCAAATAATAATTATATTCGCAGTGCAGTTACATATTATATTCAAATAAAATAGTTTTTTAATATATTCTTAAATATAATCTTTATATATATCAACACAATTATACAATTATATATATATATATATATTAAGGAGATGTATTACTTATTTATTTTCACTTTTGAAATTTACCCACCGAAAGAATAGGGATGTTCATTTAAATGAAATGAATTTGATCTACATATGATTATTTTTAAATAAAATGTTAAAATATAATATAATATTTTATTTATGTTAATTATTATCGTAAAAGTGTTACCACTATTTGATGTATATTTTTACAAATTACAAAAATAAATCATAATGGACAAACTCAATAAATGTATCTTATTATTTAATATGATATCAAGAAAATTAAACTATAATTAACTTTATATCAATATTAAATTATTTTTGTACAAATATCATTAAAATTCAAGGTAAAATTTGCTACATAGCACTCCCTCATGAATCAATCTGTTGTATTTATTATATGATATAAAATATTTATTAATTATTTGGTTTCAAATTTTACATTGATCATATTTTTAAAAAAGAGAATTATAAAAGGGAGACACCAAAAAAATATTATCAATTTTAGATATACTTAAATATGAGTAGATAAAGAATATGCTAAAAGTTTATAAAAAATATTCAAAATAAATAATTGTATATTTTTAAAATGATAAGAGTTGAGTCACCCTGCATATCTATATATCATTAAGTTATGTGTCATTAAAATTATTTTTTAAATGAGAGTGTATAAAGTATGTTAGTTATGTTAAATAATAATAAATAAAATAATTTATATTCATAATTAATATATATCACGATGATATTGATTAATATTGAGTAAATATCTATGTTCTCTATATAATATAATTTATAATTTCAAAATTGTATTTCCTTTATAATAAAATATTTACAAAAAAATATAGTTATATATTTCTATTCACACATATCTATGTTTATAATATATATATATATATATATATATATATATATATATATATAGGTAGAAGTTGCCAAATGAACAACTCTTATGATGCCACATATGAAATAAAATTATATTAAATAATTATTTAAAAACTATTATGAAAGAGAATTGATAGTGTACGATAAAATCAATCAATATAAATAAGTTTTAAGACTTAAAGGCAGAAGTTTGAAAGGAGAAGTCACAGTATATTCTTATATGTAAATTAACATCAATAAAATAAAAATTGAAGTAATATATGTTAAAAAGTAAAAAAGTTAGGGGGGCAAAGATAAAGTAAAAAATAATTAAAATGTAAGAGAATGTTAAAAAATAATTCAAAATAAATTTAATTTATTATAACATATTTATATAATTCTAAGATGAGTAAATGATTATATAATCAATAAAATTTATATCAAAATAAAATTTCTTATTTTATAATTAAAATTTTTGTTTAATTCTTTGTCCTCCGTACATCACGCCGGTCATCATGAATGGGCAAGGATGAAGACGCAGTAAGAGATGTTCGCAGTGCAGTTGCATATGAGAAGATGTTTAGCTTATGTTATTATCTTATTTTAGTTGCTATTATGATGTAATGGAATGGATCGGATGACCACTTAGGAACTGTAACACACACTCTTATATTATTGGTTAGTTATCAGTTTATTAGTTTTTTTTTATAAATTTGTGAGCTTAATGGAATAGCTAACACCAGCCCAAAATAACCCAATTGCAATGTGACAAGAGGATGAAATTTATGAGTGTTATAATTTTATCAGGTTAAATTTTTATATTCGTCTTCTCGTTTGTATTCATTATTCATCGATCGATGCTATACTCCCAACAAAATGATTTTCACTTAAAGTTAGTGACACACCCTCTTCCAAAGAAAGGATATTTATCATCATCTAATTCATCCCTGGCCATTAATTGGCACGAGATTGTCTTATTTGCATATCCTATCATATAATAAGTAAAGTGGAGAGCACCTCTCATAATAATAAAAATATAAGAAGTTGGAAATAATTTTCATTGATCAAAGCCGTGGATTAAATTAATGAGGATCGAACATTGATTGATAAAGCTTGCACTCGTCATTTTTATGAGAAATTTTGTCATTCACTCGTCAGCATTGGTTTAGGGCTAACTTTTAATTAAATTCTCATCCAAACATGATCGAACGTGACTCAAATTAGTCGTCCGCTCCTAACTTCGTGCCATTGTTGGCTTGCGGTTAACTTTTAATAAGTTCTAGTACGCCCGATCTCACTGTAAAGATATTACTTTTTTTCCTTTAATTACAGAATGGCTAGAGAATTTGATATGCAAGGTCAACGGCGAAACTCGCTTATTGAATATTTGTGCACAATGCGAATCATGAACCCAATATTTATTTATTTGTTTGTTTTGAAGCATAACGTTTCAAAACTCCACCAGTGAAGTTACAACTTATTTCTCGTCTCAGAAACTGAAATCTTTAAAGGGAACAAGAAGAGAAGAAAAGAAACAAAGCAATGGAAAGAATCTAAAGTCCCACACATTTCTGTGCAGTTTAAAATTGCTAGGTGAAAGTTGCATCCGAGCCATGGGTGGCATGCATGCATGCGTGCATTACATACATTACGCGAAAAATTAAAGCTAGTTGATCCTCCTGCAGTTGAGTCTGATCTCGCCGTTAGTCCCCGTCAACGGGCTGATGGCTCCCATCTTCACCATGGCCACCGCGAAGTCCATCAAGAACAGCTCGTTGTTGACGCTGTACTGCATCACAAGCTCGTCCTGCAACTCGTCCCTGAACAGCACCTGGTCGGAGAGCAGCAGCCCCTTCCCCGCCACCAGGTTCTGGTAGTACGCGTTGTCGAACCAGTATGGGGTCTGCACGTCGAATGGGGCCAAATTGCCGTCGCCGCCAATCGGCGGGCAGGTCTGCTTCCTGAGTGCCGCGAATCCCGGGTCGACGTTGGCGTCGTTGTAGATGTGCGAGCGGAAGTTGCCGCACTGCGCCTGCCCGATGGTGTGCGCACCCGACAGCGCCGTCATGTCTCGCCGGTTCAGGCCCTTCTTTTCGAACCTGTCAATGAGATTGTCGAGCGAGGACGTCGGCGGGGGGAGCTGGCCATTATTGGCGTCGGCTTCGCTCGCCGTCAGCGCGTCCCTCCGCCCCAGTTGTACCGTCCACGTCGGGCCGCCAAGCTGTAGAATCAGTAAGTGCGTACAGCGATTAGCTCAAGGACGTCCCAACCAAGACGTTGCAATAAACTAATATGATACTGACCAATGCTACCGAATCGCGAGCTGCGAGCGCGAGGATGTCCGCGCAGGAGACAGTGGCCTTACACGCAGCCTCCACGTTCTCCTTGATGACGTCGATGACTTCGTATCCTCGAGCGGAGTTCACGTTGGGAAGGGCGCCCTTCTCTCCGTTGTTCGTCGGCGTCTTGTCCAGGAGGATGGACGCGTCGCAGCCCTGCAACGAATATTACAACATGCAGCGAAAGAGCTTCAATGCACGAAACTAATCGAATCGAGGAGACGGTCATGGAATTAGCAGAGGCGGAGCGGCGTCGTACATTAACGAAGCAGTCGTGGAAGAAGAGGCGGAGGAGGGACGCGCCCATGCGGGCCTCGTTGCTCACTGCCTGCGCCACGGCCGAGCGGACGATGTCCTGCAAGTTGGGGCAGGTGCTGTCGTAGAACGTCGCCGACAGCTGCGCGTCGACGGCGGCCGGGAAGGCGAGCAGGGTAACGAGGGCGGCGATGGCGAGGATTTCTAGGGCGCGAGAAGCCATGTCTGCTCCGCTCTCGACAGCAAAATTAAACGAGTTGAATTAATTGGGTTCCTGTGTGATCACTAGTACAAAAGCTCGATCGAGGAGATGATGATGCGAAGACTCTGTAATGATGTGGGCATCTATTTATAGAAGAAGCACGCGGCACCTCCTCTCGTCATATATCATATATGACAATTGTATTATATTTGACACCTTCTACCATGGACGGCTCTAAGCTTCCTATTTGAGCGGGTCATGTCTCTACTGCTCAAAACATTATAATCATGTCTTTAACCAATCAAAATAAAAAAAAAAAGTGAATCATTTTTTTTTATTTTGTTTACATGTGCCATATGTAATGTAACGACCTGTGATCCAACTTTTGGCGTCGTTTCTTGGCAAATCGAGCGCTACTTTTTTTATTTTTATTTGTACTTTTTTGTGCATAATGTTGACCCGTTAAAGTGATAGACCGGAGAATGAAGAGTGGAGCACGCATGGAGATTGCAAAGCAAGAATAACAACTGGTATGGTTCTTAATCCGTAGACATATATATATATATAATGCTTTTTTATTAGGTTTTGGTGAGTAAACATTAATACATTGTCTGGTATTTTATTTGTTGTTATTATTTTTGTCATATGCTCGTGATATTTCGTTCTAAAAGAATAAATTAGTAAAATAGACTTGCTATGTGCGCGTGTGCATTGTGTACGGAAATTGTGCATGGCTTCGGACTTCAACACGCATACTATAATTCCAATTTGGTTGCTCAGTTTGACCGCATAATTTGTTGGGTTAAACTTTGTCCAGCACATGCTATTAGGAAATATTAATTAATCAAATGACTAGTTGGGTGGTGTGTACGGAAGAGGGTTCAACTTTAAAAAAAAAGAAGAGAAGAATGACTAATTTTGAATTGTAAGAAAATTAATTCACCACACCCCGATTGTAATATCAGGTGATCGATAGGTGGATTTTTATAAGTCTAGATCATTTTATCATATTTTGACCAAATTTAAACAAAAAAAAGCATTAAAAATAGGAAAAATAGATAAACACAGATAAGATTAAGAATGTTAAATCTGAAAATTGTATTCTATTTCAGTTAGTTTTTAATATGTATTCATTTTTAATATTTTTCGGTCAATAAATAAAATTCGATAGTACTATGAGCTGTTAAACTTATACTACTCTCATTGTTTTACAAATTTTATTTTTCTTTTAAGATAGCAACATATTTTATTAATATAAAATAAATTAGGTATTAGATAAATTTCAAGTATATATATGACACTATAAATAATATGAGTTGATGTATGAGTTAGTTCAAACTTTAAATTTGTTGAATATTTTTTATTTCACTAATTGATCAAATTGCTATGAGATAATCGCCGAGTTTACAAGGGACGACCACAATGTTTTCTTTCTTCTTCTCTTTCAATCATTCAATGATAACCTTACCCTGCATATTCCATCCGAACCCCCTTCCAAAGAATCCCTCTGTCCCATGTCTTCTTCTTCTCTTCTTCTTCTTCCTTCATGTTTGCTCCAAGGCCATTCCTCTGTTGAAATTTAACGTGCTAATCATTTTTTTCTAAAAAATTAAATCATTAAAAAGAGTGACATGATTTCCAGCCCATCACGTAAATAACAAAGAGAGGAAATTTCTTTTTTAATAAGAGCTTAAAGAAATTCAAACTCTTGATTGCTTTGATACTACGTTAAATTTTGATGTGCCAATAATTTTTCTTAAAAACTTAAGCCTAAGAGTGGCATCACTAATTTTATATTCTTAACATCATCCTTTGCATGCCACATTGCTGAGTCCTGCGACAATCAACAATTGGGAGCTGCCATGACATTTCATGTTTGAAAAGGGGCATTAACATTGTGCCGAAAGCCACGGCAAGAGGAACAAAAATGGGACTGCTTCTACGTAATGTCAAAACACTTCATAAATGTTTGTTTACGGAGCACATAAATAATTAGATACAAATATCAGTCACCGAACTGTCTTCATAATTAGGGCGCCAAAAAGGAGATGATCGAGGTCCCAAACTCCAATGTTCAAGCCAGGAAGTTTCCTTTAAAGATGGTTGCCAGATGCGTGAGCATTCCCCCACATTTTAATGACTTGTGTTGAGTCCATGGCATAGGTGAAAATCATTCTTTTCTGGATTCTGCAACTGTTCAAATTAATATTGCCAATATGTTTATTGGAGCAATGACATGCTGAAAAACGAACTCCAAACCATCTCGCTTTATTTAAATGTATTTTTTTTCCAAATTCATATATAATTTTTTAGGTTATTTCTTTACGTCTCCCATGAATTATAGTATTTTTTTCATATATGACTCTAAACTATTAATTTAATTAATTTAGGAATATTTCCTTAAAGATTTCCGTATAATATCGTTATTTTTTATTTTTTTTATCAAAAGATTGAAGTACCGCTCCCATGCACGTCCTAAAATAAATGCCCTCTCCACATTGTCTCCGTGGTCTCTGCCCAACGTGGCCCCGCAACTCCTCCGTCCCTTCTGCCACCATGCATAACAATTCAAGTGCAGCCAACGCCCTCTCCGAAGTCCTCATCCTTCTTATCAGCCTCGAAGCTAGGGAGCACTGCCTCCATAGGCGCGGACATCGCACCAGCCTCCATTGCCCATCCATTGATTTTGCTCGACGAGAAGCAACGCCAGGAGAACTGTGGCCGGATCGCACAATGTGGCCACCACTCCGCTCATCATAGACGACTGGCACAACACCGCCGAAAGCGATGGGTCTAATGCGAGCCCCCTCTCCAGGAGGTGCAAAGTTGAGTTATATATCGAAAGCAAACTAGACCTCCACAGCATGGAATGCCTCCATGAGACCGACCATGGAGGCTAGCACAGAACTGTTGCCCGGTGGGTGGGGGCAGTGCAGATGGATTGTGGTGGAGGGGGGAACCTACATAGGAGGACGATAGAGGTGGAAGGCGGAAGCAACATCTCCAAGAATTGTAGATCTTGACGACGTCACTGATTGGAAAGATCTCGGCAACTGCAAAGTCAATGACATAATGGAAGGAGGAGAAAGGCGTATCCTTCATCGTGGAGGAAGTGGTGGTCGGAGGTGGGGAAGAGGAGCAAGGAGGAGGCATGGACGTAGGACTGAGGGCACGAGAGTGTTTATTTTAGGACGTATGTCACGCCCTCATATTCAGGGTATAGAAACTTCGACCGTGCGACCTTAATTTTTTCCCCTTAAAGTATTAAGTCAGCCTTCACAACACACGTTCATGCCGGGAGAAACCGCCCACACCTAGCCATGTTCTCACTTAGAACAATTGCAAAGAACACACACAATATATGGGGAAAAGCTTGCATTCACTCATTTTCCAAATGGAGCGCATGAGTATTTATACAAGAGGGTCATATTCAAATAACATATGTCGCACCCTCAGCCTGGCGCCCCTTCAGGGCGGGCACACACCTCTTGCTTGCAAAAATCCCTACACAGCCTTCCCGCCATCCCAAGCCTTTAGGATTATCTTGAGCACCACAATTCTTCCAGCCAAGTCCTTCTGGCCGTTGGTTCGCATCACTGCATGTCCCAACCGCCCAAGCTATTTGATGGCTTGTATTTTATACCCATTTTAACATGAAAAAAGCGTCACATTTTTTCTGATAATGAATGTAAAACAATTTGCAATACATGCATTTACCTCTTTTTCCAACATTCCAAGCCATCCGATCACTTTTCAACCTATATTTATATATTCCCCTTATATCTGCTTGTAATTCCCTTAGTTGTCGCACAAGTGAAGGCAGTCCCCATCGGATGATCGGCAAGACAAGTAGACGCGGCAAAAAAGGGGAGCGTGCAGCCTAATCAGATTTATCTGAACCACAAGATAAGTGATGCCATCTGCATATACCGTCTGACGAGATCACAGAGAATCAAGAGGACAGATCCTCACATGGACACCTGTCGAAGATCAAACGACTAAAATGATTAGTAAAGACAGGTGGATGAGATCGGAAGGGGGAAAATTAGAGGAAATAGGGTATTAAAGGGCAAAAGCTAGAAGGATGTCAGGGGGGCTCGACAAAAGAAAACCATGAAGAAAGTGAGGGAACGAGTGGGAAGCAATAAGGAGGAGATAATCTTCGGTTATTCCCACGAGCAGGATGAATATTCGTTTTAGTTTACGCTTTCATTTCCACACATTACCTTATCGTATTAACTTTTCTATTAGCTTGAAGTTTAAGTTCATTATGTCTAACTAATCAACTTTCGAGGGTGAGGGATCATTTGATGGATTTAGACTCGATTTGATATTTTTACTCGATTTCATATGATGAGCTTTCATGATGTTTGATCTTAATATTATTCTTGTGAACATCGTGATAGTAAGTTTTTCTTCACGCGATGGTTTCCTTGAGAAGGGAGCATATGTCGATCAATAACATGCTGTGAGCCATAGGTTAGTATGGTTGTAGAGAAGAAGAGTTGTAATTATTATTTTTACTTCCTTATGTAGAACGAATCGAGAGAGGGTTTCTACGAACTTCTAATCTGATATCACCTGTTGGTGAACTGACTCGGTTCGAATATGAGAGTGGGAGAACTAAAGTTATCTTTCATGAAAATGAAAAATACCCACTAAGTATCATCATCCGAATGTAATATTAAAGGAAACAATATATGTTCGCTGAGTTCCTCCATGAGAATGATCCCTCATGCCTCTGTTTTTACATATTGATTTAGCGACGATACTTATTCCAAATTTTATTTTACTCGAGCTTTCCAAGGAAAACAACAAACAAACTACAAAATCTAAAATGCAAAATACATTCTTATTTCTTGGTTGTTTACTTATTTTAGTCGCTCCTTTTTAGTTCACGACATTTTTTTGGCAGTGTTTGTGAAATATAATCTAAATTCTCTCCTTGTGGATCGACCCCAGTCTATACGACAATGACGGTTGTATACTTATAACCTGAGAAGTGTAGTTGAGATTACAAACTTTTAAAACTTGTTTAAATGTTTGCGAAAGGGAATTCGATCTTTACATACCCGCATCTAGAGTGCGAATACAGCTTCCCATACTTGCCTAGATTTCTCACAACACTATCGTCCCAAAATCTTCACGCCTGAAGACCTCTTTGTCCAGATAGCCTCCATGCTATCCCATATCATGAGTAACCTGCTTGGGACTGGTAGATATATCCTGGGACAACAATACCTGTAACTAGCAAAGTGGGTGTTAGTTCGTACCACCTGCGCGCCACAACATCCCAGGCATGTCCTAGACATAATTGCCTATCCCAAACTCCTACCAAGGCATCTCGATCTCGACCGCCAGTTATACCAAGTTCTAATGCCCAAACACTTGGATAAAATTTTCGGCCATGGGGGTGGCATCGCCAATAATCAATTCACTATCGTAACCATCGTCAATAACCATCCCACCACCATAGCTACCTAAGATGGACGGTGACAATCCTTCTCCACCAAAGGTGTTGCGGCCCTCAGTGATGTCGACCCATTTTTTATGGCTGCTAGTGTGTGCATGTCATGACCGGGCCCTTGGCCTCAGTTTCTCATGCTGGGTCTTCCATATCTTCATAATACTTCTTCAGTGTACTTACATGAAAAATTGGATGAAGATGATCCAAGTGCCAGGGAAGTTGCACCCTATAAGCTAGCTTGCCTATTCACTTGGTGATGATGACAAGTCCTTCATATCTTCTGAACAACCATTGGTGCAAGTTTCGAAGTGTCTGGTCCGAAGTTTTACCAAAACATTGTCCCCCGCTCAAAACTACAAATGCCTTCTCCTTTGATCGAAAAACTTATTCATCTTTCGTACTAACTTTTTTAAGATGGCCCTGATGCTTCTAGATTGTCTTGCTATCCTTGAGCCACTTGGTAGGCGGCAGGACACCTTCTTGCATACATGATCGAGAGAGCGATCGATGTCATTGGCTGTCCTTCAGTGAGTATCTCAAAGGCACTCTGTCTCGTGGCTTCACTCCTTTGCATGTTCTAGGAGAACTAAGCAACGTCAACAAGTTTGCCCCAATCCGCCTGATTGACCACCATGAAATGTTTTAAATAGATCTCCAACAGATGGTTGGCCCTTTCCGTTTGGCCATCCGTCTAAGGATGAAAGGTAGTAGAGAAGCGAAGTTCGGAACCCAACAACTTAAAAATTTTCCTCTAAAAGTATCATATGAATCGAGAGTCACGGTCGCTCACAAGGATCTCGGTCACATCCCACAATTTCACGACATGCTTGAGAAACAAGTGTGCTACTTCCTCCGTCGAACAATGCTTAAGGGCTAGAATGAAGGTCTCATATCATGAGAATTTGTCTATCACCATCAAGATAGACTCAGCTTCTTTTGATTTTGGCAATGTGGAAACGAAGTCAATGGTCATCATTTGCCATGGCCGCTCAAGGACCGGCAAGGGTTCCAACAACTCTATCATCTTCTTCCACTCCACTTTGTCCTACTAACACCTCAAGCATGTCTGAACATATGACTCAATGTCCTCTCGTATCTAAAGCTAGAAGAATATGTCCTCCACCAGTGCTAGGATCAGGCCACACCTAGATGACCCATCCATTTTGAGTTGTACGAGTCCTTCATCACCTATCGTATGAGGTTCTTCCGCCTTGGCATATACATGTGTCTGGCGACTGTGAACAGAAGGTCATCTTCCTTTCAAAAACGCCTGGACTTTCCCTCCTCGATAAGTCTCAACAACTCCACTACCCTAGAGTCATGCCTCAATCCCTCCCGAATTTGATCTTGGAATCCCCTTTGATGGAACCTATAGAAGCCAATTGAAACTTGTGATTAAATGTGTCACCTGTATTATACTCCAAGACATAGTCAAACTCGGCCAAGAAGTCATGCCATAGGGCCTACTTAGGACTCAGCTTCTTTTGATTTTAAAATTAAGAAATGGCCACATTATCGGTCTTGTCAACAAATGCACTATCCAACAAGTAGTGTCTTCAAGTGCGAAGACAATGCATGATGGTCGTCATTTCCTTGTCATGCACCGCATATCTCCGCTCGAGCTTGTTAAGTGTTCGGCTTTCAAAGGCCACGATGTGGCCCTCCTGCATGAGGATGCCCCTAGTTCATCATCTGATGCGTCCATTTGCACCTCAAATGACTATCCATAGTCGGGAAGGCGAAGGCATCGCTCCTTCAAGATTGCTTCTTTCAAACCTTCAAATATACCTGGCACTTGTTTGTCTAGTGCTATTTAACATTCTTCTTAAGGACTCAATACTGGATGAGCAACCTCCTCAATGATGGCATATGGAACCCATAGTTAACAACATATTTGTTGGATAAGTGATTTGAGGATCTTTTTGCTCTAATTATCCGGGGACAAGGGATCAATGGTACGAAAGAGGACTCTTTTGGATATAAAGTGATGGTCATTTCTTTGTTCGAGCAATTTATAAAGCTATAGAGTTGAGAACTACAAAGAGCATTTATAAAGCTCTAGAGTAAAAGAACTTCACCACAAATCAAGAGTCTAAATAGACTATCAGTAGAAGAACTTCACCACAAATCAAGAGTCTAAATAGACTATCGGCTCTTACATCGCATCAAGATTCCTATGTATAGAGTATTTGCATGACTCTTAGGTGGCGTTTGGTTAGGGGATAACTAGGGGAATATATGGATATTCCCAGGATTATCGCCAAATGCGTGTTGTATTCTGCAAAAAGTATAAAGGGCAATCTTGTCATTTTTAAAAAAGTTAACCTTGTAAATAGTGAAAATATGTGAGTTAGCGTATTCTTTATAAAAGGTGGAATACACTTTAATCGGGTGTAAACTTCAAAAACTGCCTAATCCGATGGACTATCTACCTTAACCCTAGTCTATTTTAATTCTTAACCAAACGGGCCCTTATGGCCCATTTGGTACAAAATAATTGTTCTAAAACAATTTTTTCTTGGCCCTCATACTTGTTCTCGTTGCTTAATCTCGGTGGAGCAAGATGTTCTAGCTAGAACAAGAACACTCAAAACTCAACTTCTTTTAGGCTATGTTCGGTTGACTGAACTTGGACAGAATTTGCTCAAATTCTGCCAAACAACATACGTGACTGAAACTTTGAAAAGTTTCCATCACGTGATTTTGACCAGAACTTTTGGCCAAAAATTCTTGTCTTCTTGCCGAAGGCAAGAATGTTTCTTTTTTCATATGCTTTATGTCTTTTCAACAGCATCTTTTGACTTTTTTTCCTACATTTATTTTTTAATTATTTTATAATATAAGATATATAATTTGGTTATTTATTAATACATTATTAGTCATCTTATAAAAACAAATTATTAAATGTAATTAATTAAAAAGTATAAAATATTTAGTTCTCATAATTCAAAAATATTTTATAATTAAAATGTTCAATTATTTTTATAAAAAACTATATTATATTTGGATATTAAGATTTACATAAATTATAATATTAATAACATTTAAAATATTTAATCAAATAAATAATAATCATAATATAATTTATATAAATTATAATATTGATAACATATTTTTATTTACTATAATTTTATATCTCATAAAATAATAAATTATATTTCTAATTCTTACTTTTTATCTAAACACGTATTAAAACTTATTTATCAAATAACTTTTTAAATTCTCATCATTATATTTTTTTATCCAAACATCAATCCAACTTTTCTATTAAATCGATTAATTCTCAAAAATTCTCTCAAAATTCTCGTATCAAACACACCCTTATAAATTTTTTTTTTAGATCACAAAGACATAAATTCCCTTGCGTATTACGAACCTGTTTTTTTACAAAGTAACTTGGTATCCAAAAGTTGAACTAAGCAACTTATAACAACCTTATTTATTTGTTTTCGAGCTTTTGATACAGCAGACTAACAAGATCTATAAGTTATGTAAACGAATCATTCTCACATATATAAGTATCAGCTATCAAAAGCCAACAAGGACCTAAGAAACCAAAATAAAGAGGACAAAAATTGCGCCCCATTGGACATCCTCCCTCCCCCTCAAAGGTGATCCACTTCAACCAAGTATAAACGGCTTATTTTACCTTAATACCGACGATCAAAGAAATCTATGGTTCGTATCGTCAATGGAGAGCCCACAACAAACGATCGGTAATCCATCTAAAACGAAAGGGATTCTAACCTTCCAATTTGTTAAAAATGAAAATTCATGGCATCAATAAAAGTTGCATTAAGAAATCCCAAGCCGTTTCCACCAGTCGTTTCTATGAATGTAAAGATACAAAAAGAAACAAATATCGAGAATGTCCAGCCCCTGATTCAAATGCTCTCTCCATGTTGAAAAATCACAGACCTAGATACACCGAGAGGAAGTCAATAAGTATATTTGAACAATAGAATATTGTCTGAATAACATGACAGAATATAATTTAAAGATAAAAAATGTAAGTCAATTAGAATGATTATTTGACTAACAATTAATATTTGAGAACAAAATGACAACATAAGATCTATTTAGGATCAGAAAGCACAGAGCATGAACTCAGGCGAACATTGTAAATTCCACAATATTAGTCCATAACTTCAATTTTAAGAGAAGTTGAACAAAAGCTTTAATTGAGATGCACATTGCATTTAAAAGTCGGGTAATAGAAACAAAGGTTTCCTCTGAAATTGTCCAAAATTTACCCTTTGGGGCATTTGTTATAGTGCATGGTAATAACAAAAGAGAGCAAAAACTAAAAGGATAAAAATAACCTTTGGTGGTTTATTAACAAAAGAGTCACAAAATCAACACGAGACAGCCCCTCAAATATACCAAGCCCAAAATAAAACATGTGGGGAGTTCTGTACCCCAAATAGTGCTTGAATCCACTGGATATTCGTCATACATCATCATTGCCAGCTGATTTAAATGCAGCATATCAGTATATTTGTCTATTAAAGTTACGTAACTGATTAATATTCAACTATAACATGATTTTGCATAAGTCCATTTTGGAACTTGCAAATAAGTTATTCCTCTATGAGGAAAATCTTTCACTTAAGTTGCCGTTGCCAATGCACAAAATTACGAAAAAAGCATTAAAATATACAAAAAGGAAGACAAAGATAGAAAAAAATTGCAACAATATGAATATAAGGTTATGGAATCAAAGAAAAGAGAGACTCACACAATCTTAACAGCATTCGCATTATGAACAGCTCAGCTACAATCATGACCTAGAATGATGATAGACTATTCACATACAAGTAAAATGATCTTATGGTGGATATATCTCAGTAATGAACAATGAAGAATATCCAGACTCAATCTTCAAGCAAAAAATGAAATTCTGAGATCTTAGCCATTATCAATTAATATGACAAACTTAAATATAAATTACCACAACTTATATCCATCATGCATCCACCCATTGCAAACATAGGTAAATTGATATCTCACTGTTATCTTTTGTTTTTACAAACATAAGTACATAATATCTAAAGTTTCAGAATAAAACATATTAGAAGGCTCATTTTAACATCATGACATGTATAAGAAAACACACAGTAACTTATTAGCATACTTATTCAAGACCAAGAAATATCCATTGGCCAGCATAATTTCATGAAAACAATGTGGTGAAATTAAATAAAGATTTTATTATTATTTTTAAATATAATAAAGATTTTACTATAAGAAAAGACCAACAATCTTTGAGTAAAAACTTGTAAGATAATATAATAAATAAGAATTTAACACCAAAATGCTTCATTTCGAACTATGACCACGCAACTGTTTAAGATATGGAAGGGCATGTCATTTATAGTTCGAATAACCTCCACAAATTAAATGTTTATCACCTTTGGGCGTTGGCCTTCATCTAGTCTCATCTTGTCCTACAAAAGGAAAAGGAGGAAAGGATATTTTCTTTTCCTTATGTAAGAGAAAAAAAACAGGGATGGAATGAAAGATATTTTTTTGTTAGAAATGTTGTGTGCATTTACAACGGAACCTGGGGTACATTTAAAAAAGACTCTATGATGTAAGATCATTTTTATTCTTTAACGAATGCATGATATGAAAGTAATATTAACAATTTATGATGCAACTTGCTTCATTGAATACTTTACCAAGTAGGACCAATTTTGATACCTCTTACTAATTCCCATTATATTAAGTATAACAATTGTTCTCTTTTAGAGCAAAACGGAATGGTTGCCCTGAGGTGAAACCACCTAAATTTACATGGTAAATAGGAGCCATGCACAATACGTCAAATGCTAAAGCAAGTGTCTGCTCACTCATTGTCCAAGCTCGAACCAAAGTACAATGTTCTCACCCTAAGTGCAAGGACTGTAGTTTACCGCACCTGTTTCTTTAGCTCCATCTTCTAGTAAATTGTTCAGTTTTACATGCTTTCTTTTTCATTCTTAAAAACTTTAGTTATGCACAGCACAGCATTACACACTAGTCACTACCCAAGTTATTATCCTTCTGTTCCCAAAGAAGAAGATTATCCAACATGCGAACGATGATATTCCTTTTGAACATTGTCTAATATCACTATTTGCTAGATCTTTTGGCTTCTCTAAAAAAGCATCTTCTGCCACAAATGGTGATATTATTACCAAAGGAAAAGTAAAAGCTAGAGTTTTCCATGTGGCACAATCCCACATATCAAGCTACATTCACTTCAATATTTTGGCTTCATCTCTGGGAAAAGCTGAAAATGTATTGCATTCAAATTTCTCTCCTTTTCTTTTGGGGATGGGGGGTGGGGGTGTTTGCATTAGCCTGATACTAACCCACTATAAAAAAACCAAACATACTAACTCAAACAAATGTTTTTGGCGAGTTTTTGGATCTCATTTCACACTCTGACGTGTAATTCTTATCATTCCTTCTATATTGCACGTATGTTCGATTATTGCGTCGAAGCCTTCGTTAATTGACCAAGCATTCAAGCAAAAAAAAACACATTCACCAAATCACTGAGAAGTAAATATTTGCAGAACATTTAAGAAGACTCTTTACCTTCGGAGAGCCATCCGTCTCCCCGGCGCGAGACGCTGAGCATTGAGGTCATGAGCGCCGAGGCCGTCGCGCTATGCATCGGCATCAAGGACTCCACGCAAAAGCTCGCCTCAACCGGAGACCTTAATAGTCACCGAGTGAGCGGAAAACGCATCAATAAAGAAAGAAAACGGAGACTGAACGCGGATCAAGCAGTGGAAGAGGATCCAAATATCAACCTGAGGAAACGAGCGGCGACGGAGGGCCTCAGGCTGGGGAGACGGCGAAGAGAGGGGCGTGCGGCGCCGGCCCCCCCGGCCGCAGAGGAGACGCGAGAAGCCGCGGCGCGGAGGGAAGGAGTGCGGAGGACGCACCTAGCAGCAGATGCGGCCATGACGTACGGATGGGTGGGCGGAGCCTGTTCGTTCGCTTATGGCTGGCGGCGAGGGGTTTGCCCGTCGGCGGCGCGGTGGCGATGACTAGAAACACCTACGAGGGTTTCTTGAACGCAATTAAAGCCTGAAGGAAAAATAAATTTTTTTAGGTAAAAATGGACCAACGGATGTGGACAAAAAGATGGGAGAGACAAAAGTAACAATAGCTCTTATTTAACCCATTTTATCCTTACTTTTTTACACTATAAAATTATCTTATATTTTTATAATATGGAGCCCTTATCTCTTTTTTCAACCGTCAGAATTATTATTTTATGAGAATTAACATAAAAAGTTTCTACTTTTTATAATATTATTGTTTTAAATAATCAACATGAAAAATATACAACATTATAACTTTTATTTGTTTATGATATATATAATATTGGTTATCTTACAGTGGCATAATAGGTCTCTACAATTGATCTAGGATGCCTATATTTTATTCAGATTATTTAATATTTCATATGTATTTTAAGATTTTATTTGTGTATTATACATACAATATCGGTTATCCTTTTTAATTTTGTTAATCGAAATATAATCCTAAGCTAAATTTACTTTTACATTTTTCATCCTTGCTACATTCTTCTAGTTTTAAAAAATATTTAGTATTATTTGCTTCTTGAATTTCACCAAATATTTAAAAATATGTTAGATTTAATGATAATCACAAACTTATCAAATAATACTTCAATTTATAGATTTCATTTTAAATTAAAAATAATAAAAAATTTAATTTTAACTTCTAAATTTAAGCATCAACTCGTAAAATCCTTTTTTAACTTAAACTTATGATTAGATTTAGATTCAAATTTAAATCCTTAATCTTAATACAATTATAAGTTTCTAATTTTTAATTCAATTAGAAGTTCATCTTTCTCTTTCTTTTCTATCTCTTGTCTAATTATACTTTTATTTCCTTTCAGACCTTAATTATCTTTAATATTTATTATATGTTGGAAATTATTTAATTAAAAAATATTCATTTTTTTATTATCTGGAAATTCGAAATGCTGCACAAAATTCTGGAGGAGATGGTCGAGCGAGGCCCCAGTAGTTGCAAACTTTGTCCCTCCTTTAAATAAATTCTAATGTTATAAATAATTTATTTTTTATATTGTTTTTTAATATATATTTTTTATAGGCTATTTGATATAAAAACAAATTAGGAAAAACGTCCTTCCGATCAAACAGTGAGAAAATAAGAATGATAGTATAAAATATGAACAAAAGTTGTGTAAAGTGCGACAAGGGATTTTTGCTAATGACACAAAAACTTTGCAATAACGAAATTATTTAAATACATCTGAAACAATAAAGTGGGCTCAAGAACTTGGTGCTCTTAATACCACTTTTAGAACATTTAATGTCACTTCAAACTCCTTATTCTACCGTTTGTTTAATTTTATGATATCCGTCTTCTTTCACATCTTCGATTGTGATTTTCACTCAACTTTTTTTCTAAATTAATCTTCTAATCATTTTTTTTCCTTTCTCTATTCTCTCTCTTCCAGGTGTTAGTATTATCATTTTTCACGATAAAAAATGTAATACTAATATTATATCATAGGAGTTATGAAACATACATATAATTTAGTTAATACGAAAAGTGTAATTACATTAAATATAATATAAAATATTCAAAAGTATATGAAATAAAATGAAAATAAATATTGTGAAAATGGAAATAAATTACTATAGATAAAAAAATAAAGTGAAATTTTTTTATGAAACAATTGCATATGTTGATTATTGCCTTATTGGTGAACTCTTTTACAAATTTAATGTCTTAATCTCATGTTATACAATATTATTATATTTAATAAATTGGCTAAGAGTTCACGAGACAAAGAAATACATAAAAATAGTAATATATTAAATTAATGTAGATTGGGTGGAAGATGAAAAGGCAACAAAATATATTAATAATATTTAAAAGTTAAAATAAAAAGGATAAAGTCTTCTAAGAAAAACAGGCAAGAGACTATATTAATAATACTTAAAGTTTATAAAAAATGAAGGGATAAAATTATTACTTTGAAGTGACATTAAATTTATTAGTAAAATAGTAATGACATTATGGACATCCTAAATAAATCAAAGGTCGTCTACCAAACACCTTGTCGTTTAGTTGAGCAGAATAGGACGTACGATATTCTCAAAAACATTTAAAAAAATCATCTCCAAAATCATAAAGGAACCCATTTTTAATCCTCAAAATATTTATATTCTCGTTTTTTTAATTTTTTTGTCATCCGTATTTCAATTCTTATAATTTACCTATAATTACTATATTATTATTATTATAACAAAAATCACCTATTTATAATGAAATATTTTATTTACAAAACGTTGTATTTTTTAATTATATTATTTATTTTTCAAAAGTACAATATTACGTTGTTTTATTATATTTAAAAGTATTATTCGGCCAAGCCAACTATCTATATAATCTTAATTGATTTATCAAAACTTGGATGGCAAACAATGACTTCTAATAATTGTGACCATTGATTTTTTATTTATTTTATTAAACTACAATGCCCACAACAATGACACGAAAAGGGCAAATGATGGAAACATAAATCAAACATTCTTGGACCATTCACGTCAACCAGGGGCCAACAAACCGCAATGTGACAGCACCATTTTTGTTTTAAACTACATAAATCTAAACCTTATTCAGACAAAAGAAAAAAAAATTGTCACAATCAAAACAAGCCGAACAAAATTTGCAGATTTCAATACATAGAACTATTAAATAAAAAACAATACAACCTCTTAATTTATTGAAATAATATTCAGAAAACCTGAAAAAAATAGGTATAATATCATTGGTCAGTTATTCTTTTCCCCGGTAAAATCATTGTGAGGGTTATTGAAGAGGAGGATATTGCGTGCTCCTAAAAAATACCATTGAAAATTTATTGGGAGAGAACTTTTTCGGTCGTCACTGTCACATTTCTAACTACAAGGGATGATATGTATTACTCATTTCTTTTCCATATATTAGAGTTAGTGGTTTTTTAAGCACAAATGCAAATAGAGAAACTAAGGATAGCGATGGTTCCATGAAAAATTAAAAAAAAAACACACATTGAAAATTAATCAAGTATGCAATTGTAACACCCACGATAGGACATAGAAAATATTTATAATATTATATTTTAACTTAAAAAATATCACAAATATCATATCTCGTTTAAAGGATGGAACAAACTCTTTTTTGTCCTATCATAGAAAAATGATGAGAGAGAAAGAACGAGGAAAGAGACTGAACCGAAGATCATACGCGTGGAGCACCGATGTTACGTATGTGTCCAAACAACACCCGGACCGGACCCAGCCCTGACAAGCTTGACTCGTGTTTCCATTGCATGGCCAAGTTTTTCCTCCTACCGAGCGAGTGGTAAATAAAAGTAAAACCCACCTCGCCTCAACTGTCATTCAGTCCGGGTGAAAAGGTCATTTTATTTTATTATTATTTATTTTTTTATGATGCATCATGTATGATATGAAATCTCTTTGATTTTATCGGGAGAATGACTATTTGCATAGTAATTAAGGAGGCGTTTCGTAATTTTTTAGATTGTCAAATAAAATTATGTTAAATAATTTTGACCCACCGCATGATATACTATAATGTTCAAGAGTAATTTAGATTATCTGAATAATTTATATTGCCTAGAAAATGACAATAATAGATAATTCATATTATCACCAGATTTGTGATCTTTTTAATATTATTTTTCACATTTATCCTTTATAGTTTTATTTAAATAAATTATAAAACTCATGAAATTAAATATAAAATTAATTAAATAAATAATAAAATTAATCAAATAAATATTAGTTAATTATTATGAATATATTATTTTCATATTTTTAAAAATATATTAATTATTCTATAAATTTTAGTTTTATGAGTAAAATTATATATATTTCTGATTTAAGTTTAAGAAATTAATATATATATATATAGGTTAATTAAAAAATATCGGCTGTAATTTACGGCTTTTTAGTGAGCTGTACATTTATTAATCCCTTACAATAAAAAATGTTTAAAAATATAAAATAATCAATACAGATAAAAATGTTAATTGATAATAATGTTTTTAGGTAATACTATGCTTGAGTCAATATATTCATTTTTTATACTTTTCATTTCATAGTTATTAGGAAAAAAATAACAAATTTTAGATTAAAGTTAACTAAAGCACTTATGTCAAATTTTTTTTAAAAAAATAAGGCCTAAAATATAATTTAGGATTAATTGTGAAATAAGTTATAATCGAGGAGTATTAAAGAAATTAACCCCCTCCTCCCCCGTTAAATATATGCCCAACTAAACCCTACTTCCAAGTTCCAAGTACCACCACCACCTTACGAAGGCCAGCTCCATTTTCACCGGCCCCTTCTGAAGTCCAGCTCCGGAGGTAGAGGTACCATGGCCGTCTCTCCCTCCTCTCTCTCCCTCCTCCCCCTCTGCTCCCTCTTCATCCTCCCTCACCTCTCGGAGACTCTGAACCGGGAAGGTCTCCTGCTCCTCGGGGCGAAGAGGTCCCTGTCGGACCCCCACGGCAAGCTCTCCGACTGGAGCCCTTCTCATGCCACCCCCTGCAATTGGACGGGCATCATCTGCGGCGCCTCCTCGTCTCCAACCGAGGTCTCGTCCCTCCGCCTCGCCGGCCTCGGCCTCGCCGGCCCTCTCCCTTCTCGTCTACCTTTGATCCTCCCGCGGCTGCAAGTCCTCGTCTTCTCCTATAACAATTTCTCCGGGAGCATACCCACTCGTACGCGCGGTTCCCTGACCTTCGCGTTCAGTCCCTGGCTGGCAACCTCCTCTCCGGTCACGTTCCGGCTTTCCTCGCCGAGGTTTCGACACTCAGGGAGCTCAAACTTTCCTACAACCCGTTCGCCCCCTCGCCGATTCCGACCACCTACCAAAATCTGGCGGCTCTTCGAGTTCTCTGGCTCGCCGGCTGCAGCCTCGAGGGCGCCCTCCCCCCAGAGCTGGGCCTCCTCCCGGCGCTCAGTGATATCGACTTGTCCGACAACAAAAACTCTGGGGAAATCCCTCCGGAGTTTGAGAACCTGAAGCTCGACATGCTAAACCTGTCCAATAACCAGCTCTCAGGTACGCTTCCGCCTCTGTTTTTGAACCCAATGTACGCGAACAGCTTCTTGGGCAATCCAGGCCTTTTCGTGGAGACGACGGGCCAACGCAATACAAAAAGATCTGGCGGTGGCATCATTGGGCTCCTCTGGGTAGTCCTCCTCCTGTTTGCACTGATTCTCGTCGCCGGTGTCGTTTGGTTCTGTTGGGGCAACCTGAAGGCGGTGATCGCCACCGGCTCCGGCGTCGCTAAGCCCCATGGACGAATTGTTCCTGCCAATCAGCCGCCCATCGGTAAGGGCAGTGCTGCAGTCTCTTCTAGACAACAATGCTGAAGGCTTTTTCTACCCTCCAAACTTTGGGGGTCAAAGAGTTAGCGAAATGTAATCTGTTTTTTCATTTCTTTATTTTTCTTATTGTTTGTATGGATGGAAGGTTTCAGATTCAGAACGAATTGATACGGAGAGAAAAAAGAAACAGCAAGTCACACTTTATCAAAATGATCTAACTGAGCATGCTGTTATTTTTCTTTACTAAGAGCAACACTATAATTTTATATTATTAACACTTCTTCGCACGTGTAGGCTATTGACAATTTTTAGTCTAGCATAAGTCGTTCTGATATGATGTTAAATTTAATGTACTAATCATTTTTTAAAAAAACTTAAACATTAGAAAGAGCAACATCTATAATTTTATTTTCTTCTTGATCACATAAATATCTTTGCTTTTCATATAATTGCAAGGACATGATTCTTTTCTTGGCTGCTGAATAAGGATGGAAAAGAAAAAAAAACAGAACACCCTGGATCACTTTTTAAGAGGTAAACGTTGGTTGAGTTAGCCATTTTTTCCATTTTTATTAGTATTAACCGAAATTATTATTAAAATAACATTTGTGTTAACGTAAAATAACAAAAGATTCCTTTATATCATTTATAATATTCTTTTACTGTTTTAAATTTTCTTTGATTGATGTGTCAAGACTACAATAATTAACATTTTTTTTTCTTTTTCTTCATTTCAATCGTAACTCAAATTTTCATTATAACAAGTAATTCTTGATAATTAAAAATGAAATATCACATATAAAAGAGTCAAATATTACGTATAAAAAAGTGAAATAGAACAATTCTCTTATCTCGGTAGGCTTTATAAAACAAGTCAAAATATTGACTCTACTAAAAGTCTCCATTTGCACATCTCATTATCACGACTTAAGTTCTACAAGTTGGTCAAGAGATAAATAACTCCAAATTATCCTCAGCAATAAGCATAATTAAAAAGGACATACAGAAAATAAAGAAACAAACCGAGAACCTCTGCTGCAGGAAATTTTCCTGGACCACGACCTGAGGGAACACAACCCGCAAGTTGCAGCTGCTAGAGATCTAGACGAGAAAGAAAGAAGGATCGGAGAAGGAAAAAGACGATGAGGATTGGAGGGGAAAAAAAAGCGAACAGGACCAAAGAAAACACGATTGGAACTCAAAGAAACAGAGAAAGAAAGAAAATTGAAGGACAAATGGCGACCTTGCCAACGGGCTACGAAAGAAGAAATCCGACGACAACACCGGAGATGAATGGTGATTGCCACCGTGAACAGGAGTTGTAATGCCCGGCCATTTCTCCCTCTATTTAACATTCAAAATGCAAAATCCGAATTTAAAAAAAAAAAAACAAGGTCGATTCTCTCTCCTATCCCCACTTCCCCTCCCCACGATACCCTCACTCTTCACTCCCTCCCACAACTCTCTAGGGAAAGCCATAGAAGTTATAAAGGGGAGAGTGTGGTGGACTCTCGCATCTTTCCACTCTCCCCACAGCTCGGCAGCCCCTCTACCTCTTCTTCGTGAACCAGCGACGAATCGACGAACGGACGAACAGTGAACCTTGCACGTAGGAGGATCTCACACAGCGACCCTTCTGCGAAACTCTTGCGCGCACGTCTCCACCGGCCAAGGACGACCAGAAGTCGAACGGATCATCAACAGCGTCTCCGGCGAACTTTCCACGACAAATCGAGGTACCGTAGGTGTACAATCCCCTAGACGAAGAAATATAGATCATTTGTCGCGCATTTCATTCCCATTATGACATAGAGTACTGCAGAAACATATTTCGTATTATTTGCGTTGAGATTGGATGGCCAGAGATCGGCCGGAGATAAGGAAGATGGTTGGCGCGATCCGGCGCACTAGTAACCCGGCCCGGGTCACGAACAATGCACGGCTCGAGTATCATTATACTCGGCCTGAGCTCTCTCACCGACGAATGTCGCGAGATGATCGTGCACCGACCCGACCGAGTCGAATCTCGACTCGGACCGGGTCGTGAAAATCGATCGACCGGTCCGAACCCCAGATCGGTCGGAACGACGCACGAGTCAATCGTCGTAACCCGGCCCGAGTCAAAGGTCGATACGACTCGGGCCCGGCTCTAGAGCTAGCTCGATAGAGATCTGGCCTGGGTCATTCCCAACCCGGCCCGGGTCCTGTCGGGCAGAATGGTGCTTTTGTCGTCATTTTGGGCCACAATTTCTCATAATTGGGCCCCACATCCGACAAGCCCACTTGCGGCCATATCGGTTGACCGGTCCATTAGGACGGTCGATCGGTCCAGAGAGAGAAATTCATGAACCTTAAAGTGAAATGACCAAAATGCCCTGGAGGGGCCAAAGTACATGTGAAATGACCAAAATGCCCTTGAGGGGCCAAAGTACATGAGAAATGACCAAAGTGCCCTTGAAGGGCTAGAGCCATTGTGATGAATCCTAAACCTCCTACTGGCCATTGTAGGTCATGTTCAAGATAGTGAAATAAGTAACGAACTCTTCATCCACAGGAAAGAGATCAGACTTTACCACTTCTCTGAATCATGATTATAAACCTCACACCGGTAAAGAAGATAAGCAAAGTAAAGATTAATGAATGGGATAGTTATGTGTTATTCAAGGTCAAGATCAAGGCATCGGAGGGGCAGGTAGCTGCACTGAGGAGATAGTGTACCTACTAGTTTAAATACTATTGCTCTTGGACCACAGACCTTCTCCCACCTGTGCTCCGAATAAGAGTGACGCAGTGAACGCACTCTTCCCCTACGGGGGCATATGTGAATTTCATCGTTATGCCATAGGGACAGGTAGCTTAGCTGAGGAGACAGTGAACCTACAGGTCCGTAACGACCACTATTCCTGGAATGCAGACATTCTCCCACCTACATTCTGAAAAGGTTGTGTCTGAGTGTACACCTTCCCTTTATGGGCACCTGACAACATTCAAGGCAGAGACACATTTACCTTCCAAACTAATTAAAGTCGAGCTTACGTAGGATAACGAACATCAAGGATTTATAGTAATGTAAAATGCGTAGTTCCACACAGAGTATATCAGAGCATGGTAATGAATAACAGAGCATAGTCAATGTCAATAGAGCAAAACAATGGTTAACAGAGCATAGTAATAAATCAGAGAACATGGCATTGTATAAAGAATTGTTAAATAAATCAGAGAACATGGCATCGTATAAAGAATTGTTAAATAAAAAGGAAAATAATTGATTATTGATTATCATTTCATCGTCTATGACTATATGAGTACTGGACGTTAGTTCACGGGCATTCCATGCCCTTGCTTTAGGATTTTGCATATGAGAACCCTGCATAGGGAGGAAGTGGAAAGATGCAAAGCTTCGGGATGGTGGCACATGACTTACTACAGAACCCAACTTTCGGCCATTTATATGTTGTCTTCTTAATTATCTGATGTTGTAAATATAAAACATTTGAATTTCCCTTTTTAGCCTTACTTATGTTGAGATTCGCAAAACTATTCGAACTACCATTGTTTCATTATGCCTAGTGAATTATCTCATGTTATGTGACATCATTTAATTTCCAATGATATCTCTTTCGCATTTTCATATCATTATTATTTCCCCATCATTTCTATTGCCACGTGGGTCAATTGTTGACCGATCAAAATCAAAGTCAAAGTCAAATAGTCATAGGCAGTGGTAGCGCTCCCTCGGTCAATCTAACTGCCAGCGTGGTAGAAGGGCTGATTTTTGGAGCGTTACAGGAGTCAAAGCTCTAAAAAAGGTGATCGCCACTGTGAAGTGAAGTTAGAGCTCCAAAGAAGAATCCTGAAGAAGGGAGGAACTCCAAACTGAAGTTGGTGAAAAAGAACAAACAACCAATTGCCAATTGAGCTACGATCGTCGACGAAGAAGAGGAATCATGTTAAGAAACAAGAAACACATAAAAGGATGAGATCCGATCATTGATGAAGAAGGACATAACATGTCAAGAGACGAGATCTGTTGACTCACCGATGATAGATCGGGGAAGAAGTAGAGAGGACGAAGTCCATTATCTACAAGGCATTCAAAATAGCAAAAATGAAAAATTAGAGAGTGTATAAGAAATTTGAGAATAGATCGAACTCCAATTTGCAAGGAAAACACAAGGAATAGACTCATGGCAGTAGCTCTAGTGAGAGCAAACATCGCCGAAGAAGGAAATTGTTGATAATCTGGCGCTTTAGCATTAGGGGCAACGAAGCCGCCCATCCCCTACGGGTTTCTCGCTGCTCCAACAATAAGCTTGGGGGAGGGGGTTTTATTTTGTATTGGAGTCCTCTATATAAACTTCATGACGACTGAGTTATTTTGCATCCTTGTAATTATTATTATTCTATAAAATAGAGTCGTCGCCGTCTGAAGATGTAGTCCGATTTAAAGTGTACCTCATAAATCTCATATGTTCTTATGTGTTCGTGCAATCTCTCGCTCTCCCTCTTTTCATAACAGAAAAAATTTCAACAAGAAAGAACAAAAACAAGTCAGAGCCTATCCAACAGACGGATGGTCCTGGCCATGACGACGAGGGAAGCGAGAAAGAGGAATCTTTAATCACTTACTGCTAGTGTTTTTAAAATCGGACCGGATTGATCGCTCCGACCGATTTAATCACGAACTGGCCATCGGTCCAGTCCGATTTGGAGTTAGGACCTGGATTGTAAAAAAACCAGATTGAACCAGGTCAACCCGATCAAAAATCGAGTTGAACCAGAAGCCAGTTCAATCCGTTTTTCTTGTCAAAAATGTAAAAAAAAAACTAAACTAATAGAGAAAATGAAAGTATATTACATTATTAATGGTGGAAGAATAGATAGAGAAGAAAAATAAGGAACAATATATTATAGTATTAATGGTGGAAGAATAGGAGTAGGAGAAAATAAGGGATTCGATTTTATAAGGGAGAAAAATAATGGATTAGATTCTATAGAATGAACGTAAAAAGAATATTATTAATAAGGAAATTAAATTTAAATTTGAAAATAAAAGAGAAGAAAGTAATAATAAAATCAAATTTAAATAAAAAATTATCATGAATTTAAATAAGATGATAAAATTTAAGTAATTCATATTAAAAATTAAAACATAAGTAATACAATAAATTTTATAGGATGAACATGAAAAAGGAAATAGATAATATGAAGAAAGTTTTGAAATTATACAATAAAACGTGGGAAGATAGTAATAAAGAAATATTCAAATAAAAAATAAAGTTATTCATGAAATTATTAAATAATAAAATAAAATTATAAATAATACATATTTTAAAATTATATTAAAAATTTATTACTATGTGATTAATTTAAAATGATGACTAATATGATATTTATTTTATTACTTAGCATATTTTATATTTAAATTTATAATATATTTTCTTAAAATAACATAAATAATATTTTTTAATAAATTAAAATCCAATCGAATTTGATTGAAGCGCATGATCTAGTTGATTGACCGATTCCATGATTAATCCGATTTTAAAAACATTGCTTACTGCCACTCCTCAAAAAAATTATTTGTCCCATTTTACCCTTTTCCATTGCGTGGCATGCAAAATGTCCTACATTAAAGTCGATCCACACTCTAAATTAGTATTTTAGTATTTTTCCACTTCAAAATTTATAGATGTCAATCAGTCAATGCCACGTCTTTTTTATTAGAATATAATTTGTTAAACTATATTTACATTTTATGCTTCTTATTTTCATTTTATTCTGAGATTCCTTCATCAAATATATTAATAATTAACAAATTTTATCTCTTTTTTTATCTAACTAGTAAGGTACATCTTTCATTGTAACATTATTTTCTATAATGCATGTAACTGTATTTTATCGATAAAAAAAATATCATACTCTCTTTCACTTGGTCTAGAACTGTTCTTTTATTTAATAGTTATAATGTTGTAGCAATTATGGTTTCAACATTTGAGTATGTAATATAGTAAGGAAAAATGTCAGAAAAATAACAATATATAAAATAATAAGAAATTGTTTTTTCTTTAAAGTTAGAATCAAACGTAAATTAGAACATTTTATGTCCACACAGGTTCTTATAATAAGATCAACCAAATAAATATTTTTTAAGGTCAGCTGATAAATAGAAAGAATAATCATGTGCTGTTCAAATTTTTTTCTCAGAAGAAAATCTTTATGTTATTTTATCCCAACTTTAAATAATTCTAAATACTAAAAATTTCGAATGGGTATTCCACTTTCTTCGTTCTGCATTTTATCCTATTTTTTTTAAGAAATCGTGATATTCGGCTTTCTTAGTAAAAGATAGCGTAATGAAGGATAAAAGAGAAAACAACTGTTAATTATTAATATTTAAGGCCCGTTTGGCTTAGCTGATATAAAAAAATTTGATAAGTTAACGTGCTGATAAGTATTTTATTCACTGAAATTTATTTTTTAAAATAAACAGTTATACGTTTGGATAAAACTATTTATATTAATAATAACTAATTAGTTATGATACAACTAATTGACTTATTTTTTGAAAAGAAAATAAGCACCCTTCCCTCTATTTTTTTTACTTATAAGTAAATTTGATATCTCCTTATTAGTCGTATTTTTAAGTTACCTAACGTTGAGATTTTTTTAAATTACTTATAAGTGATTTATAAGCTTAGCCAAACAGCCCTTTATACGAAATAAGTTCAAAATAAGATGAAAAAATAGAATATGTAAAGATATCATTTTTTATAATTTTAGAAGATACTGGTTGCGTAATAACTTGGCATTGACATCTATAAATTGTATTCGCAAGAAAAAAAAAGAGTCATCCACTCCTCTAGATCTTTCTGCCACTCCTAAAATTTTATTTTGATCACTTTGCCCCTTCACTTATCCCATAACAAAATAAGACACAGCAGCATATAATATATTACTCACCTTGTGCTGCAATCGAGAACAAAATTAAAATAACAAATACGGGAAGGAAAGTTGTGTCACGTTTTGATACAGCTCTAAAACATTTTTTTTTCTATTTTCAAGAAAAACGAAGCGGAATTATTAGTACCAACAAGATTAATAAAAGAACTCTCACAATGATATATAAAATTTAATAATCAATTTATAATAAATAGTTTTTATTCTAATGATTTTTTATTAATTAGTATATTGTTTTCGTTTTTCTCACATATCTCATTATATTCAATTTTTGTAATTTACAAAATAATTCGGAAAATAACATATATTTTTTAGGTCAAAAAATTTAACCGACTCTACCTACATTTAGTTCTAATAAACACATTTAATTTCACAATTAAATATATATATTATAGTACTAAAATATTATAGTAACATATTGTATTATATAAAAATTGATTAGTTATGATTATATAAATAAAATTTAGTAAATAAAACCAGCTTCACGAATTCTTATAATTTATCAAATAGGTCCTAATTTGAAAGACTTAACTTTGTTTTATTAACAAATTATCAGAAATCTTTCCTAATTTTTTAATTCTTTTTTTAGATCAAATTCATCGAATTTTCTTTATACTTCTATCTTTGTACTTTTATTTTCTTCCCGCCCATTACTGAAGGAAAAAAAATTGTTAGCGCTAAAATCATTATTATTATTTTCATTTATTCTACGTAGGAAAACGCTTCATCCTCTTAATTTATTTCTTCTAAAAATCCTCTTAACACTCACGTGTGCAAAACATTCTAAAAAATTAATGAAATTATAATCTATATCATTTTGAGATGTTAAGAGAATTTTTAAAAGGATAATTAGGAGAATATAGTACTGCCATATTAGATGAAAATAATGTTTTATCAATGTCAAAAAATTATCACACTTTTTGAGACGGATGAAGTTGACGTGTAATGACTAATAAGTGACAAGACGTGCATAAGGGCACAATGGTCATTGGTCAAACGCATATTTGTAAAGTGGCAGCAAATTTTTTGAGAGTGACATTAGTGCTTTCCAAAAAATATAATTTAAAATTTTAGATTGACATTAACGCACGAGTTTTTGTATGTATAATTATGAAAAGGGTAAAAGGAACGTACGGAACATTTTTTTATATATACGGAGCATATCCTAAGCATTCGTGACAAAATCAATGGTGCGTTTTCTTCATTTCTATTTTTTTCTGGACGTCCTTTGCTCATCCACGAAAATGTCTGAAGTTAGTGGCTTAGTGCTCATCATCTCCCCTTTCCCAAGACTTTCTTCCTTCGTTAATTTTTTTTGTTCACCACGCCTTCGGTTGTTCCTCCAGTTCTCCCTCTCTGAAACTATTCCGGCAATGGCAAATTTGGCCAATGACTATTTTAACACTCTCAATGGATGGGTTCTTCATGACAGAAAAGCTTCCACCTACTTGCCCCCTTTCTTCTGTTCTTCTTATTTCTCCAGGCCATCTCCCTATTCCTTGTACTCACTGTAATGTCTCTTTGTCATTCCTCCAATTCCAATCCTAGTCTTGTTCTTCACCGATTCCTGCCCCAGTAAGCAAGACGATTACAATGGTCTGTGCAACTAGCATAGATCCAACTTCAAATTCTCTTTCCGTAACCTCTATGTCAAGGATCGTGCCTGTCCTCTATCTGCTACGCCCTCAAGAGTTTGTTCAAGTTGATGAGGGTACCCACAGTTGTAGCAAGCATCTATCCACGGTTGTAGCAAGCACCACTTTCGTCTTCCTTGGCAATGGCGCCTAGACACCTCCTCCAGCGTCGTGCCCCTCACTGATTCAGCTCTGATGATAGGGAAGCGACGGAGTCGTCTGTGCGTTCTTTAGTGTGCCAATAGCATATATTTCAGTCTATTCCGTTGATTTCATAATTAATGGTTAAGATATGCTCCGTATCTATGCAGAAAAATAAGTGCTTTACCCTTATGAAGAAGGTTATTTTGAAATGGTAATAAATGAAATATGTGGATCTATCATTGATTTATAAATTAATAATGATTTTTAATAAAGATGAATTTCTTACGAAATGTTCCCATCCAAACGTACCCCATCACGTGACCTTGGATGAGAACATTTTTCAAAATATTCTCGTCCAATGTTCTCGTCGAACATTTGCCTTTTTTTTTTATTCTCGAGCCGCAATCTTTTTTTTTTTTAAAATTTCATCTATTTTTTTAATTATTTTGATTTATATGTATATATAATTTATAATATATTAATACATTATTAAGGATATTATAAAATTATTTATTAAATGTTATTAATTAAAAACTATAAAATAATTAGTTCTAATAATTAATAAATATTTTATTAATTAAACTATTCAATTATTTTTTAAAAAAATAAATTATATTTGAATTTTAAAATATACGTAAATTCTAATATTAATAATATTTAAAATGTTTAATCAAAATAAATAAAAATAATATTAATAATATAACAATTTACGTAAATTATAATATTAATAATATATTCTTATTTACTATAATTTTATGCCTCATAAAATAATAAATTATATTCTTAGTTCTTATTTTTTATCCAAACACCGACTAAAATTTACCCATCACATCAACTTTTTAAATCCTCATGATTATACTTTTTCATTCAAATACTAACTCAAACTTTTTTATCATATTAATTAATTCTCGAGAATAAATATTCTATTAATATTTTCATATCAAACGCAGCCATAAAGAATGAGAGGGGGAGCCTTTGAGAACATGGCCAACCATGTGAAGCATTATGGATAACGTAACGAGACTTTGACATAAAGTGATAAAGACTTCACTTGATGTGATGTCGGTCACCATCAAGTCGCATAATCACATCATTGATTAATATTGAGAAAAAATATTTTTTTCCTTTTCTGTTTATCTCATATAGAAAAATAACTGTAAATTGATTTGCCAAGCTTCTAGAAAAAAAATTTGGAAAGAAAGAATATTTTTTCTCCGTCACTCATTCTCATACGCTTAATAGTTGAAGAATGACGCATAGTAATTGAAGAGTGACGCCATTGTATGCAAACACGAAGCTTCCACTATGTTTCCTACCGGTTTTATAAGCCACGACGGCCAACTCACAACATAACGCCGTGGTGTTGGAAATGTCGTCTTTCTTCAACAAGACATGTACCACTGTTATGTAGTTTAGTATATAATTTTATATCTTCTTATAATCAGGGGCGGACTCAAGACCTTATTGTATATGAGTGTAATTTATAATTAATGACTTTTTATATTAAAATAAACATCTAAAAAATATTTTTTTAAATATGAATTATAAAAAGGTTTAAATAAATGAATTATTTATTTGTATTCAATAATCACATCATCTAAAATGAAATATGGTATCAGTTAAAGAATTTTATTTCATGTGCCTATAACTTATTATTTTAATTTAATTATCTAATCAATTAAAGGATGTTGTAAGGATTCATATATTATGAACTCTTAAAGTTAGCATTAATAAATTAATAGCATTGAATTTCTTACTAAAAAATAATGATGAATTTCTAAAAATATAAGTTAATGAGTCTAATGCAAATAAATAAAATAAAATTGTCTTAGAAGAATTTGTTAATGTACAATAATTTTGTGATCCAGTATTTCTATTATAGCATTTTTTTTCTTGTATAAAAACAAAAAAAAATTATTTTTTAAAAAGACACATTATAAAAACTGAACGAAAAATCCCATATGAATTGCTTATCTACTTGAGGTGGGGATATGCAAAACTATTTACAAAATTATGTTTTTGTGCAATTTTGAACGTGATAATTTATATATCTAATCATTATTTTTTTAAATAATTATTAATGTATGATCATATAAATAATAATAAATATTGCAGCTAGTGAGGAGTTCACGACCGGACTTCAGTCCATATTTCAAAAGGCCCACCCCAGCTCCCGATTCATTCCGTTATTCCCGTAACTATGGATTGATTGTCCCTACCTAACTACATAGTTCATCGTCACGGTGATCATGGAGATGTTGGTCGGTGACTCTCGGCACCCTATTTGCCAAAATTTATGGGGTCAATTGACCCCATAGAGGACCATGTATAAATTATAATAATAATAATAATTAATGTAGGTCCGCCCATGCTTATAACAATTGCATATTAGTATAAATAGGCCTCCATTAGATGTAATCAGTGCAACATTGAATAGAAATTTACTTCGTTTTTTCCCTGTGTGTTTCTCTGCAATTCCCCTTTCTTCTTCCTCTCCGATCAGATTCCGGCGATCCACGGAGGAGCTCGTTTCTTGACACATGGGCCGCCTTATTTCTCCCTACTCTTTCTTCTTCTTCCTCCTCCTGGGCCTCCTTCCTCGCCCTTTTGTCTCTCTCGGCCCCGAAGGTCTCCTACTCCTCTCCGCGAAGCTCTGGCTATCGGATCCCCATGGATCGCTCTCCGATTGGCTTCCTTCCGACTCCACGCCCTGCAGCTGGTCCGGCGTGACCTGCTCTCCTCCTTCGGGCACCTCCACCTCTCGTCCCACTGTCACGTCAATCGACCTAGCAGGACGCGGCCTGGCCGGCCCATTGCCGCCGCCCATCTGCCGACTCCCGCGCCTGGCCTTCCTCTCTCTCTCAGGCAACAATTTGACCGAGCTCCCTTCCGCCTCCCTCGCCGGCTGCTCCTCCGTCACCCACCTCGATCTCTCCCGCAACTCCCTTGCCGGCCCCCTTCCCTCCGGCCTCCCGTGGATGCTCCCGCTGCTGCTGCGACTCGACCTCTCCTACAACAATTTCTCCGGCCACATACCTCCGTCGTATTCGCGTTTCCGTCAACTTCGCGAGCTGTCCCTTGTGGGCAACAAGATTTCAGGGGAAGTCCCTCCTGAGCTTGAGGATCTAAAGCTTTGACATGTTGAACCTGTCCTACAATCAGCTCTCTGGTAAGTTGCCGCCCTCGTTCATGAACCCTGTTTATACGAACAGCTTCTTGGGCAATCCCCAACTTTGCCTTGATCCCGCCGGCCAATGCACTACCAAAGTATCTGGCGGTGGCGTCGTTTGGCTCCTCTGGGTTCTGCTCCTCCTATTTGCACTGTTTCTCGTTACCGGTGTCGTTTGGTTCTGTTGGTGCAAACTGAAGGAGATGATCGCCTCCTGCGTCGGCAGTCGGATTGTTCCTGCCAATCAAACGCCCGTCATGGAGGGCAGCGGCGGCGCACCAGTTAGCTCAAAATAGCAGCGTCTGATAGTCCCACCACCGTTCAAGGCCAAGATTTAGCGGTTCTCGAGCTCGAGCCTCACCCGCAAGGCGTGCTGCCCAGACGACATACTAGTCGGGCTCAATGATGGTTCTTAACGCCAACGTGGGTTGGGATTGGTCGATCTCGTCGTTGGATAGGTGCTGTTTGGTATAGGAACAAATTTCTTGTTCGTCTTTTTTTAGCCAAACATCCATTTTTTTGTTGTGTGGATTTCATGGTCTAAGATTAGAATATTTTATTTGTTTTTTGTATAACTTGAAATTAGGCTGCTCCCATTATTAGAACAACTTGGGGTAAAAAAATATTAACCCAGAGCCCATCCAAATAGTCCTTGAGTGACAATTGAAAAAAAGGCGAAGATTTAGCATTTAGGCCTTGTTTGGAACGTTGAAAAAGTAAAGTAATAAAATTAAATCATAGAATTTTTTTTCATATCTATAAAACTTACAAAACAGCGTCTGTGTATTTTTTTTTGGGTTTAAAACTATGATATAGAGTTAAAACCATGGTTAAAAAATTATGCGGTGTAACTTCATATTCTTTTTTTTCTTTGGACAGTACCTCGTCAGATTCTTTACCATTACATTGTGTAGCCAAACACCACACATCAAGTATATTTATAAAGGGAGATGCTATATCTCTCACTATGGTATTAGATGTAATTGGAGAATTTTTAGACTAAATAATAGAACGATTTAGCATTTTTCATTTATAAACTATGGTACGACACTTTTAAACAACTGTCATACCATAAGATTTTTTTTGTTCCTTTGGGATAAAATACTTTTTACCTAAACAGGCCCTTACGAGTTAGGCACAATGTATTATTACTTTATTATTTTGTAAATACTCATTCGGATGGAAGGTAGAAACAATCTAATGCAATTGGCAATTTTAAGAATCAAACTCGCACTATTTATGTCGATCATTAAAATAACCTTCGTAACCATTTATGTCGATCAAAATTTTAATTCCTTTGCATAAAATTCCAAACACGCGGCCGACAGATCTCACCTGTCAACAAAACACGTTAGGACCGCAGTCGATCTCAAAATGGAGGAATTCCCAACATCTGAAGTCGCCATGAGTACGAGGAAAGATGCGTATTCTTTTGTGGACATGCAGACTTCAATTGGGAAATAGGAAGGCTTCCATGTTCAGCTTCGATCTCTTTTGACCGTCGAGGGCATCACGATCCTAGTAAAAAAATTAAGATGCACAAGCCTGAATGAATGTGAAAATTGAATCGGAGATCCTTCACGAGTAGAAATAAAGCACAATCTACTGTTCAGTAGATCTTGAGCTTTGTTATGCATCTAAACTGCCGATAACCATAACGCCCTAAAAGGCCGCAGTTGTATTTTTTACAGGTTGCTGACATCTCATTCCACGCCCGGAAAAATAATGTCGGGAGAATAAATAATGAATTGAATCATAAACTATAATAATTGAATAATTTGATAGTCTAAGTCAGCCACAAATAAGCATATCTTAGACACATTATAATTTCTTTTTTAAGGAATACATTTTGTGCTGTCGAATTGAGTGGAAACGACTGCGCACAAGACCGGTCGAGCAGTAAAATCATACATGGTGTACCCACAAGTATTTCCATCGCAGCTGAACAGTTCAGACATGCTGTATATATAATTGGGTGAACAAATACGTGAATGACAGTAGGATTGGCAAAGCAAGATCATAAGCAAATACACGAAGTAAAATGACTAGAAAGAAACAAATCAAAATAGTCAAAACAAAAGATGATGAGCGGGTACAAATTACACTATGGACACGCACAACAAAAGCACGCATATGAAATTAATCATCCTGATCTATGGACACGGACATCAAAACGGTTAGCATCCATCTCAGATTCAGAACGAAGTGATATGGAAAGAAACAACACGTCACACGAATATCGAGCTAATGCTGCATCACATGATCATGCAAAGCCCAAATGATGATCATGCTGATCAACTAGCATACTTGTTTCTTCTTAAGTGGTGACAAAAAGAGAAAAAAAACTACTTCCCAACGACATGCTTTTCATATAATGCAAGGATGTCTTTCTTGGCCGGATTCTTCAACTCTAGCAACTGTGCACCAAATCCATGCTTTGTGAGCTCTTGTCTGAGCTTCACCACCGTAAATTTCTTGTAGTCTTCTGTTTCGGATTCTTGGCATCCATGACTCTGATTATCATCTTCTTCCCCTTTGAAGACTGAACCACCATCTTCCAACGGACTATACTTTAACGGGCTGGTCGTACTTTTGGATCTTTTTCTTTGCTTTCCATGGCTATGATCAATATCCATGTCATGGACTGATTCTGTGCCTACACTGTCATCAACTCTCAAACGTTTTCCATGGGCAGTCCTCAACTTGCTGTCTAGTGCAGTTTCATTGAGGCGCACAGATGCCAGCTCCTGTTGGAGAGCATCTAACCTTCTTTGAGTTGCCTGTAGCTGCAATGACAGAGACTCTGCCCTGTTGTTGGCCTCAGTTTGTGCGATTCGTTCTGTCTGTAAGAGTCGTTCAAGAACTTGAACTGTGTCGGATCTCTCTTCATTGTTCTTACTCATCATCTCTTCTATTTCTTTTTCTCGCTGTTCAACCCTTTCCTCGAGCAAAGCAACCTTAGACACTGCATCGGACTCAGATTGACGAAGCCCATTTATCTCATCAATTAGCCTGGCCTTCTCTCTCTCCAGGCTCTCAACTTGTCTTCCGGCCTTCTCAATTTGTGCTAATCTTTCCATCGCCAATCTTTGTGCTTCACTCTTCTCCTTCTGTGCAGAAACCATTTCAGCTCTGGCTGAGTCTGCCAACTCAGTTGCACGCTTTGCTTCCCTCTCGGCATCCTTGCATCTCTTGTCTGCTTCATCAAATTTCTTGCATTCAGAAAGGAATTTCTCCTGAAGATGATCCTTTTCTTGTTCCAGTAATTTGGCTTCTCTTTCATGGGATTGAGCCACAGCCTTCACAGACTCCAGATCTTCATGTAACCGTCTTATTTCATCCTTCAGAACTGCAGATTCTGATACATGGCTCTTTACTTCTGATTCAGCATCCTGCAGGCAAATTCTATTTATTACAAACAGCTCTTTCCTTCAAGAGGTATTACAAACAACTTTTAAGATGAAAAAAGCCTTGCACATAACTTACCTCCAACCTAGACATCAAATTAAGTGCTTGCATTTCGGAGTGCTCAATCTTTGCAGACAAGCTCCTGACTTCTTCTTCCTAATAAAGAAGCAACAACAAGCTATCAGTATTTCATCTAAAGAAAATCATCTAAACAGGCAATATAGGTTACCTTTTGAGCTAATTTAACAGCAAATTCTGCCCTTAGCGTGTCCTCTCTGGCTTGTGCTTTCTTATTAGTCCTTTCTTGTGCAACTGCTGCTCTTTCCAATGCTGATTTAGCTTCTCCGGCAGCGACATCATACTTCCGCTTCCACTCTGATGCCTCTTCCTGAGCAGATGCCGCCTGCTCACGAGCAGCAGCCAATCTTCCTTCAGCAGAACTTATCCTGGACTCAAGAACTGCAAGTTGTGATCTAAACTTGTTTTCGTCAGTCTTCAGTTGTGAACTGATCTCCGTATATTTGCTTTTCCAGTCAGCAGATTCACGCTTGGCAAGTTCCAAAGCATTTAATATGCTTGAGCAACGCTCTTCTAACTTGCTGCATTTTATTTGTAAATTTGTAACACGTTCCGAATAATCTTTGGAAATCTTTTCCTTGTCATTGATAGCTTCCTCATAACGCTTTAAATATTCGGATCTATGCTTCTCATGTGCCTCAAGTTGCTCATGAAGCAAGCGTATTTGATTTTCACTAGAACTGCATTTTAACTTCAGAGAGTTTCTTTCTGATTCAATAAAATTCAGTTGTCTTCTGAATAGATCTAGTATCGGACCCTCCAAGCTGTAAAGTAAAAAAAAATGCAATAAATTGAGTCTATTAAGTCTCCAATTGAACAAAGTAACATTAAAGTAGTGGATATTTTTCACAGCCCAGGATCACGACTTTAGTTCTACAAGTTGGTCAAGAGATAAATAACTCCAAACTATCCTCATTATTAAACATAATTAAAGAACATATAGAAAATAAAGAAAAAAAAGAACCTCTGCTGCAGGAAGGAAGCCAACATTTTCCATTTTCCTGGACCATGACAAGAGGACTCAAACTTCTCAAGAAGATCATCCAGAAGCTGCTAATGTTTAGACAAAAATATACTGGCCAGGTGAAAATTATGATCTTAAGACAAGAATCATAGCCAATTGAAAGAAACAGAATAAGAGAGAAGCAATCAGCTAGTAGTATATAGTAATATTTTTATCTACAGATAAGGACAAAAGCAAAAAAAATGAAGTCATCATAAAATGTACAGTTCTAATCTAACAACAATATTAGTAGCGCATCCAAACTTTAAACTTGGGTTAATTTTTCATAACATGGGCTCATTCCTCACTTTACTATGTCCGGGGATAAAAAAAGGTCAACGAGAAGCCAATTCTTGTTGACAAAATGAGTTGGCGGACAATGATTTTCCGGAAATTACCATTTTCACTCTTTTATGTTGCATAACAAAAAATATTAGTATTCTAAGCTCATTTTCTGAACACGTTCAAACATGTAAAATTAAGATATTCTACAGAAATTTATATTCCTTCACAGTTTATTTTACACAAATGGGAATCTGAACCCAAGAAAATACATAATTCCTGAGTTGTGAAGGTTAGTCTGCGCTCTTAGTATCAAATACATGCCAGATATTTATGGATACGGAACTTTTAGGACTTCTAGTTAAAGATATAAAAATTTAACAAAAGACATCAAACTATGATCATCCTTGGAAATAGAAACATTCAACCGACTAAAATGAAGTACTTCAAACACCAAAGAACAAATAACAGTTTTAGGTCATGGATTAACATGAGAGAAAAAACTGAACACGCTGGACCACTATCAAAATAATGCTGCAATGTAAGACGCACCTGCATAACATCATCAAATTTTGCATTAGGAGCATGGCAAGTTGATCGTAATTTTGTCTCCATGCTCTGTATGACTTTGGAGCATTGCAGATCAGCTTGTAGGAAAGCATTTTTTTTATGGTCCTGTACCAACATTTCTTCAAAAATGAATATATGCCTCACAGAAACTAACAACCAGGCATGTATCTCATTTAAAATGAACCATAAGTTGTCAAAAGGATAAGGAAAGATATGTAGTATGACAAAATAAGTAGCTAACAACCTCTGGTCTGTGTGATCTAAAAAGAATGGATTATACTCTAGCAAAATTCTCTTTGAACTCCTTTACAAGGCAATTGAAAGTACTTGACATGGAAAGAATGACAGACAGAACATCTCCGTGATTGATGCCTCTTTAAAGGAGTATTTTCAAAAAGGTTAACATATTACCTAGACAACAAATTAGTAAAAATACAATGACCATGCTGAAGATCAATCACTTTTAAGAATGAAGATCAATAATTAACACTTTAAATTTAACCAGGACAATGAAACATGCATATTTGTGTCACTTTTGCATTCATCATTCACCTTCTCAAAAAAAATATTTGTGCCACTTTTATTTGGAGTTTTGAACTCCATAAGCATATATACACTATTCAGCGTTAGATGTTAAAGGGAATAAGTTGGCAGATGCACATAAGCAAGCAAGCCTTGATCCAGAACAAAAGATTGCATATTCAAATAAGCTGAACAATTGAATATGCAATCAACTGATAACATTCTGCCAGAAAGTTGTCATAAGAAATGAGGGGAAATGCAGACTTATAAGGCCATGGGAATTAAGAAAGACATTGGTCTTCTTAATGAAAACAACAAATAACCTTGACTGGGGATACAACGCACCTCAAAGGCCTTCTTCATAAAGTTATGAAGAAGCTTCTCAAAATTTAGACGCACCGATCCAGACCCAACAGCAGAAGCATTGAAGACATTAAGAGCTTTTTCAACTGCCACTTCATGTGCTTCTCGGAGGATGGCCTAAGGGACATACATAATATTAGAATAATACAGCAGCACAAGTGGGACACCCAGAAATCAGTTTTATATATATGCAGTAACACTCACCTCATCTGCTGGTTTAGTGCGATCAAAGCTAGACATGTAAACTTCAGCAGCCGAATCATAAGCTTTGCGGCATTCTGCTTCTTCTACACTCTGCAGCATAATCACATTAAATTAATGCCATCATCCAATTAAAACAGTTTAACTCTTCGTAATAAACTTGTTATGCATTGCAATCCATGTTGCTGATTTAGCACAATACCTTTTTTAAAGGGAATTTAGTACAACATTTGACCATGGTATTAAAGAAATTATATACTCTTTACGGTTAATAGCAGCTAAAAAAAGTTAATCAAATCTAACACATCAATTCCATCAAAGACAAACCTGCCAAGAGGAGGATATCGTGGGCACTGCACCCTTATTAATGGCATCCAAGAATGACTGTGTAAGACCAGCAAATATGGGACCTGTCATTACAGTACCTCCTACTTGTTTCGGCTTGGTTCGCTCAAAGATAAACTTGGTTAACGCATCCAAACCTGCTCTAAATTCTGGTCTCACTTTATCTAACTGCACAACAAAAAATAATTCGAGTAAATACATAAACTAAAAGGAACACACAAACACAATAAAATGAGTGAAAGTGAGAATTACAGGGATCTGATCAAGTCGTTGGAGATCACTTTCATTGTTCACAGGTCGCACAAGAGCAAAACATTCCCTATCAGGAAATAAAGCGCGAATGGACTCTCGAATCTGTAGATATAAGTTTAGCGACTTATGTCAGCGTATATAATATCATGTGAAGTCATTTTGACTAAATTCAAGGAGATAAGGTATCATGACCTCATTCTTAGCTAGCAAATCTCTTCCACCTTGCATGGGCCTCAAGGCCAATTCTAGGTAGTCTCGAGGAGTAATTTTTCTGTTATCCTCTGCTAATTCCAAATAGAAGTCCTGCAGGAATGACCAAGCATGTTATTATAACAAGATCAGATGAAATTGGTGGGTCATCGTGAATTAAGTTTTAAAACTATATGTCCATTTATTGATAAACATTAATAGGAATATGAAAAGGTAAAAGAATAATTACTCTCAATAGCCAAACAAAAACGGGAGAAAATTGGCCAAGCTCTGATGTTGAGGACCTTCCACCGGAGGCCCTAACACGAATATGCTTGGTCATTTCAGTGACCAGAGACAGACGATCAAGTGCAGCTTCATCTATGCCACCCATCTAAAAAATAAAGTTTACAAAGAAAACATATCAACTAATGAGATTCTACCGAAATTTAACTTTAATATAAAAAATCATAAAAAGTTTCATGAAAACCTTTTTGCATTCTATATTACTATGTACAAAACAAAAGGAAACATAAAGCACAATGCAAGAGGCATATACCTGGTTGTAGACAAACATGCTAGATAATAAAACTGCCAAAGAGAATATCTGAGTACTGTATGTCCCCTGTTAAAGATCAAATGAAAAGGTAAAAAATTATATTCAATAAGTCAAAATCATGTAAATTTACATTTTGAGAGTGCCAACATTAAGACAACATTGACGCCTAAAGATAAAATTAACAATAATCAGAGGAAAATTCATGCTAAAAATTTGGAAAACTACTGAGATAAAATCGTGCAAATGTGAATGAATAATATATAACCAAATGACATTCATAAGCATTTTTTTAAACAAGCCAATTTGTATGATATTGAAATCATCTTATCAAAAGATTTAGAACAAAGATAAATTGGATGTTAGATAGTTCAGTTGGATGAAGTCCTCACTGTTTGATCATAGGCATCAATTCCTTCCGTGTCGAGCAGCAAAACACTGTATTCTGTCCCATCAAGGGCAGTTCGTTTTATAGGTGCACTCCACATCCACAACCCTTTAGTGCAAGGCCGATGAGTTGAAGCTACTTGAAATCCGCTACTTCTACCTAGAAGCTGCAAAAATGTGATTTTCAAGAGAAAAAACAATGAAAATAAACCACAAATACAAAAAATCAGGTAAAAATTAAAAGATGCAATTCAACACACACACACACACACAGAGAGAAGGGGGGGGGGGGGGGGGGGGGGGGAGAGAGAGAGATGAATATAGGATTGACACATTCATTCCCTCCTGTTGGTTGAGTTTTTTTAGAGGTAACGTTGGTTGAGTTAGCAGATGAATGGTGAACATGGCTGAGAAAGATAAGAAATTGCATTATAGGACAAGAAAGACTAAGTAGAGCATGTAGACAAACTCGTAATGGATTTAGAAAAAGTTCATAAGTGAAAAATGGATGTAATATAACTGTGCTTACAAAAGGATTACACAACATAAATAATTAATTCAATTTTCACATGCATTTTTCTTTTGCTGTTACCTTCAGAAAAAGAATGACTCTGCACATGAGGAAATCACAAAAAATCTCATATAATGCATAGATAATCATTAAGATAACCTTGGAAGTTAATGAGAAACTACACATAGTAAGATGTTCAGAAAAATGAAAAATATGAAATGCACTTGTATGCTGCTGTTGCTCACACCATATATCTTTAATGTCAAGAAGGGAAGGTCTGATCATCAATATAACATTTGTAGTTCACTTTATATTGTGATTTCAATTGAAAACAAGCCTAAAAACTTCAATCAAAATGGCAAAGTTAGCACCAGATAACGATAAATCTAGTTATCCATTGATTTGTCTTCAATTAATTTTTTAAGGAAATTATTGGGTGCATGATTCCACACTCTTAGGAAGTTGTAAGTGAAAAAATAATATCCATACAGTAATTTTAGGAAGTTTTTTAAGGAAATTTTATGGAAGTTGTAACTAATGCATGATTCCGAACTCTCATATGTGTTAACCCAACGAGGCATTGATTTTTATGTGTGATCATTGTGGTGTATAATTGTATCAATAAATCAGGATGACAATCATAAGGAGGTATTCTCTTTTTGTCCATAAAAAATATATTGCATTGATGATTTTATTGACATATTTTTTGGTTAGTGTTTGCACTCAGTATTCTCATAACACGTGTAAACCCTCTCAAATAAAAACAAATGTGCAAAGCTCATGCAGATGCTTCGCTCATACTGGCCAACACTTTTTGGCTTCCTTGTAACATTGTCTTATTTTCTTGTTTTAGTTTCTTCAAGCTAATAAAGTGTCCATCAGATCCCTTTTGGCATAAGACACTAAAGCCACATTCTTGCAAATATGCTAAAAACATATAGATGGCAATTTGTAGAAGAAGAATAATCTATTCAGCAGGCAAAAACAAACATAAATCTAAAGCACTCATTTGGATGCTTAAATTTCATAAAACTGCAAGTGCTATAAACTTGCCCCACCTCTTACTGCTTATTAGCTCATCATTGTCCTTTCTGTTTATAACTCCGCCTATGTTTTATAGCCGGTCCCAAGCCCGGATAAAGGAGGAGGGTTGTGTTAGGTCCCGACAGCTAGCGTAAAACCCTGTCGAATCTTATGAACATGAATAACGAATATAGCGGAATGGCGTCATATGATCCATCTAGCCGACCCCACTAGTGGGATAAGGCTTTGTTGTTGTTGTATTGTCCTTTCTGTTTATCACAAATTCTCCTCCCCACCATAGTAGTCATGCATTTTTTTGTACATGTATTTTTTTAGAATCCAACTCCGCCTATGTTTTATAGCCGGTCCCAAGCCCGAATAAAGGAGGAGGGTTGTGTTAGGCCCCGACAGTCAGCGTAAAACTCTGTCGAATCTCATGAACATGGATCAACGCATGTAGCCGACCCCACCTAATGGGATAAGGCTTTGTTGTTGTTGTTGTTGTTGTATTTTTTTAGAATCCATGTCACAAAATATTGTTAACACTTTTATCTCTTCAAATTAAGTCGTGTTTTAACATGAAACTAGGGAAATCATCATGTATCCTGTGCAAATTCTGACTTGAGCTTTCTCTATAATACAAAGGTGACAGTACAGATTCGTGATGTAATATCCACATTTATCACTCTATACAAAAGAAGCACTAAGATTTCTCGTCAATTCCCATACATTCACCAACAGCCCAATGCCATCAGCGAAAAATAATTGAGGTTCCAGTAATCAACTTTGATATTAGACACAACTCGACCGAGCTAATCTCAAAGTAGACCGCATTCCAGCTTAGTGAAGTCCATTTGAGGCACTTAGATTGAAAAATTACTTTTTTTTGCTTCCTCAAATTTAGCATATTTCTTTGGACCCAAATTCTGTTACTGGCATGGAAGTTTGACAAACATTCAGAAGGATTTATTTTATATGTCGACGGTGTATAGTGCTTCAATGTCTCAAAAAGGTCCTCTTTTTTGGAAGTTCAGACGGGAAGCACACCTGGTTCAGAATGAAGCTCTTGCCCTGTCGCGCGCGGCCGCAGACGGATATGACGCCGAGGGGCTCCTTGACGAGCTGGAGCGCGGAGACGGCCTCAGGATCCATCCGGAAGTGGCCCTTATCGTCGCAGTACACGAGGCGAACGGGTTTCCCGTGCCGAACCGGGGCCGGCGGGCTCCCGCTAGGGTTCGGCGAGGTGCCCTTCTCCTTGGACGAGGAGGAGGCATCTGAGCCCCCTCGAAACCCTAACATCTGAAACATCCGGTTTGCAGCGACTCCTCCTTTGCTCTCCCTCTGTCTCCCCCCTCCGTCCTGCGATCTCTATGAAACTTGGCGTTCTAGCGCTCTTCCCCCCTTTCGTTCTCTTCGCTGGTGTTTGCTGGCGAAAAAAAAGCCCTAGTACATGCTTTTAAACCAAAACGCTACCTTTTTTCCCGGTCGAACACACTTTATGCTCCTTTTCTCTCCATTCTGCAATCACGCGAATTATTTCTTTATTTTTCTCCTGTGCTGCGTTAGTTATTAAATAATTTATTATTTACTTAGACATTACGAAAACTTAAAGTAAATCACAAAAGGACCAAAGTATGTGAACTAATTATTTAATTTAATATTAGGAAATTAATTTTTTTAAAAAAATAATTATTTTATTCAGAAAATATAGATCCAATACAGTTACATTTCACTAAGCATTTTAATTTTTACAAATAAATACTTCGATAATATTGTGTCACATTTTTCACAAAAAATTATAGTTTTTATAATTCATCTCGCTGTTTTTTTTTCAAAAGAATTTTTTTTTCTTATCTCCCGTGCAAACAGCTAAGATTTTGGTAATTTATGGATAAAAGCACTATGAGCAGGAAGCACTGAAAAGAAAAGAAAAATTCATGAGGCAGAAGAGAGGAAGAAAATGGAAGGATTCATCTTTGTCTTTTACAATCGCGAGGCAGCCCAAAAGAGAAGTATGGGCCCATACGTGACTCGGAGTGTGTGAGCGCAGCGCGTCTAGGCCTCCAGTTTCAAGGGCAGTGGGTCACGTAACCCAACCACGCAGCCCATGCGATTATTATATTTATACCGTCAGATAAATTATTATGGCAAATAATAATGTTAGTCAACTTAACGTGATTATTTATTGATCTATTGCACCGTAATGGTTCGGTTTATAAGAAAACCATGGGTTTATTGTTGATTGTTATTAGTTTCTTTTTTTCCAAAAGGTTAAAGGAGATTGTGAGTTGGAACACACAATTTTATGAATTTGAATTTGACATCCCATAATAGGGCAAATTATACGAATGTTCCCCCAACTTTTAATTGATTTCCAACTGATCTCCAACTTCAATTTGTAATCATAATGTCCTTCATCTTTTAATTTCTTGCACGATTAATCATCTTGACACGTGATAGTGAGTTTCCCGATTGCCTTGCATACGTGACCGACACGTGAGTCTTTTCACTCTCATTCACGTCATTTAAGTCATCCACATCATTTAACGCTCCAAACCAGATAAATTACACGGATCATCCTCCTTCTCCAGGTTTGATATTATTGCACGATTCATCTACTTAACCGGTAAGAAATAATCTCTCGATTATCTTGCGACATGGCATAATAAAATATAATAAATTTTTTTAACCAGCTGACATCATATAATAAAAAATATTATAAAAATAACACGGACGAGCTGGCAGAGGAGGGATGTCGGCTCCCCTCTCCAAGCTCGCCCTTTGGCGAGTTGGCATAGGGGGCGCCAACCCCCGCTCCAAGCTCGCCCACTGGCGAGCTTCGCACAACGGGTGCCAACGCCCCTCGCGAGCTCGTCGGCGACTCTAAACGATTCAAAATTGAGAGACTATAAAAAATAAAAATGATAAGAGCGCCGACAAACTCGTGAGGGGGTGTTAGCGTCCCTTATGCGAAGCTCGCCAGTGGATGAGCTTGGAGAGGGGGTCGCCGCCCCATATGCCAACTCGTCAAAGAGCAAGTTTGGAGAGGGGGCCGACACCCTCCCTCTACTAGCTCGTTCGCGTCCTTAAATTTTTATAATATTTTTTATTATGTGATATTAGCTAGTTTATTTTTTTTTATATTTTATTATGCCACGTCGCAAGATAATCAAGAGACTATTTCTTATCAGTCAAGTGGATGAATCGTGCAATAGAATCAAAGTTGGGGGACTATTTAAAAATCGAATTAAAGTTGGGGGACAATCCGTGTAATTTATCTGGTTTGGAACATTAAATGACGTTGATGACTTAAATGACATGGATGAGAGAGAAATGGCTCACATGTCGGCCACGTATGCAAGGCAACCGAGAAACCCACTATCACGGGTCAAGAGGACTAATCGTGTAAGAAAATAAGAAATGATGGACATTTTGATTACAAATTGAAGTTGGAGACCAGTTAGAAATCGACTCAAAGTTGGAGGACCATTTGTATAATTTATCCCCCCATAGTACAATTAGCGAGTTTCAAAAGCTCGAGGGGTATTAATAATTCTAAGTTCAAATTTTGAAGTCATCGCGTTAATAAGAAAATAAGTTATTAATATTTTATATTCATGATTTCGAATTAATTGAATGTTAATAGTCTCAAACATTCTAGACTGGCACTGACAAAAAGAATAGGTAAAAGGGTGGATGTGTTGATCAGCGCGCTCCTCCATCCATGTTCTCCCACCAAAATCAATATGAACATTCATCAACTCTTGAAGCTAGATGACTTCACGTTGATCTCGAGTTGATACACTTACTTTATCGAGCAACAAATTCATCCCTTGACTATTTAAGTATTTAAAATTTAGTCCTTTTCACCTATTAATCATTTTTAATAAACACATTATAATGTAATTTTAAAGCATAAATGATAATTTGATATTCATTGTAATAGAATAATAAATAATTTGTATATATAATCCATCTAGGACATTCTCTCATATTTTTAAGGAAAAGTTCATATAGATATTCTTTTTCAATTGACATTTATTATTTTGTCACAAATTTATCTCTCGTATATTTCCGTGAAATAATTTATTTGAACGCATATGTTGAAATAGTTAGCCTGATAGTTTTTTTTTAATTCTTTAACTACACTTTGGTAATTCATATTTAGTAACTATTCCAATTATTATTAATTATTGATATGTATGGTGTACCCAAAAAAGATTTACATGTGTAGATTCATGATTGGATAAATATATAAAGGAAAATGATAATGTAAATTACTTGATTATCTCGTCATGATATCAAACAAGTTATTTTAATTTTATACATCATAACATTTTAATCATTTAAATGATTGAGGGATTAATTTGTTATTTTACAAAATTAGAGTACCAAAATGGGATTAGCACTAAAATTGAGATAGCAATGTTACAAATTACCCTGCATCTCAAATGGATGACAAGAGATTAATGTAATGTTATTTTTGCCTTAAGCCAAAACACACTATCCTATTTGAATGCAAAAGAAAATGTTTTTCAACAAATTTTTTTTAACCCCACCTTAACATTCCCTATGGAGAACAATAATGTTCCTACCTCCCACAAGAACTTATAAACCACATTTTTATCATCGTTACAAATAGAGCCCATAAATTAAGAAAAAAATTGTTTGGATGAAATTTTGAGAATAACATCATTGTTCTCATTGTATCCCTGTACCAAACAAGATATATGTAATCTATCATACAAACATTAAATCCTTTTTCACGTACTCACTCCTCCTTTTCCATTATCTTTCTCTATGAAAAGATTATGATATGAATTATAGGAAAGTAAAATTTATATATATATTAATGATAAAATAAGAAGAATTAAAGAGAAAAAAATATAACTACACATTTGATTGGATTGAGATCATGAAATCACCTCAGCTCTCATTAAAAATTCAGTTTTAGCTACATTATTAAACTTCTTATAATTGTTAATGTTCAGGGCGAAAATCATTAAATCATGATAAACTTGTTTTGAAGATGTTTTTCTTTGTAGTTCTTAAATCATGTTATGGTTGATTTCAAGTTGCCTTTTATTTATAATCCCTAAGTATTTTACGTTTTGATAATCACCTCCGACGTTGACTTTTCACTATAAAAAAATTGCTTATATTTTCTATTAGCTTGATATGACTTAGAATAATTTGCAAAGTCTGCCTGCTATGTCATGGGCATGACCTCTATGTCACGCCTCTCAGTGATCACACGATTATGAGACTATTTTTCAATCATGAAATAGATTTCACGAAACGATCATGAGTACTTATAGATGTTACTTATGATTTATCTTTAGCATGTTTATAATTTTTTAGCATTATTATATGTCGTTTTATCTTTAGCATGTTTATAATTTTTTATTTGATGATTAAGGAACACCTAGATGTTGTTATGCATGCATAAATGTAAATAGGATAGAAGTTGAATATTGTTATACATTAACATTTGATGTATTGTAAAGACATAATGTACTAAGTTGAAGAATATATTTTTGCCATCCATCAAACTAAAATTCTTATTCTGGCATCACCTAGGCATAACTAACTTATGTGATGGTTGTTGACTTAGTTTTTTTTAACTAAATTAAGATTAAATGTATCATAAGATAAATACATTTCAAAGTGAAGTAAAACATTTTAATGCATCTTATGTTACAAAAATAAATAATAAGGACACCCATATATGAACTATATTTCTAACGTAAGCAACCCTTGAGGAGATTATGATGATGAAGTAAATAATTCAAATACAGAAAAGAAAGAGGAAACAAAGATATTTACCTACGTTGTTATATGTGTATATGAACAAAAATGCCCTTGTGCTCAAAGGCAAAGCCGGTGATTTGACAAAGAAAAAGTATATAAATTCTAAACCTACTTTCCCACCTCCCACTCGCATCCTACAATCAACCATCAAAATCCCTAAAGCTGTAAATCCTCTTTCTTGTGCACAAGAAGCTCATCTAAAAGGAGGATAAAATGGAGTTGAGAGAGACATTTTATTAAATGGGAAGACAAGGAAGAAGGGGAAAGACAAATCCTATGAGGTTTAAGGTATATGATATGTTAGAAATTCGTCTCATTTCATTTCATGTTTGCAAGGAGAGTAATTAAGTTATTTTCCTCTTCATGATTCTTATTTGAGTGTATGGAATTTGGGTTATGGATTTCTAGAATTAAAAATGAAAAATAGGATGGAAATAAATGTATTGATTATAGTTTGAGCTTCTTGTGTTTTCTCACTATTCATGACTTTATTGAAGAACATCCAAATTGTTGTTGGGATAAATATTTCTTCCTATTTTGATTCGATGTCTAAGATTCTTATTTTCTTCACTTATTAAATTGATTAAAAAATTCTCAGGTTGCATTAGATTGAAACTCTAAAGATGTCTTTGTATGGTTAAAATGAAACCTATAGCAAATGTTTTGAAATTGATAAATGAACCATATGATATAAATTCTAGAATGGATTAGGGATGAAATTAGAAAAGAAAAAGGCATTTGAGCATTTGGGAGCTTGCTACGATTGGACCATAGTGGGAATCCTACTCTCTACTATCCATAGTGAGGTCACTATGGTCGTAGTACCCCTGCTAAGGATCGATAAAAACTGCAATGTTTTATGGAGGACTATGGTCTCACTATAGCGGTCAATACAACTCGATTTAGAAGGTGGTTTCTTATATTTGTAGCCCATTTGATTTTTCCTTATGTGATGATTATTAAACATTTGTTGCACTTTTATACCTTTAATTAACTATTGATATGTTGTATGTGATCTTGCCATGATACGTTCGAGACATAATTGAATTGTCCACATATAGATATTGAATATTATATTCAGCACTACAATTAAAAGTAATACTGTATTGAATGAACACATTGATAGATTATTTGGCACTCGACGTATTAATTTAATTAAACGAATTTGATTTGAACGTGTCACAAACGTTTCACATTGCATCTACCGTGCATGTATGTTGACAAGGTTATTTTATTTTCCATTATATTTTTTCCTTTTTGGTATCACTTTTGTATTTGCTTTTAGCATATACTTGGTCAATGCCATTTTTGCAATTAGTGCACTTAAAATCCATGTGATGGTTCTCCACATCCCATTCTACCAAACTTATACTTGCATCTAGTGAATAGAATGGAAGAGCAACCTAGAACTCCCCCACAAAGTCTTTATATTCAAGAAATTTATTCTTAATATGAATTAAAGCAAATTGTAGTGTATTTTGTCTCAAGCATGCCTTTACAATCTACAAATCTCTACCCTTCCATAGAAGTACTCACCTAAGCGCTAATTCACCTACGAACATTTGCGTCCGTATAGGAACAAATAGCCCTAAACATTTGGCATTTGGTAATCCAGACACTAAGACACTCGATGAAAAAACCTTATATAAATGATTGGCACATTTAGATGTTGTACGAGTTATTATAGATGACAAATGAAATAATGTCAAGTTGGTATAAGAGTAGATTTATCGATGGTTCATCGTGATGATTGTGGATAAGAAGCATCCAATGATCTACGACAAAATGCTGTTAAAATTAAAGATGGTTCACGAACAAGTCTTTGCATAGTAAAAATGCTTGCACTGACCGAGATTATGTAATATTAATGAAGGATATCATGTTAGTATACAAGGAACCTCTAGTAATTTTAACATCAAGTATATAATAATCATGTGGAATGTAAATCATATATGATTAACATCATGAAGAATAAAACATCATTATCAATAGGTATAATAAGGGAATGAATTATTTAAGATTTATCATAAAGAGAAACTTTAAGATTAGCAATAACATCATCAAGCATCATGAAGTGAACTCATCATCATGCAGGACATTTAGATAAAAAATGACATTATGCTAATCATTGGTATATGAGTTAATAATCTTGATAAGATCAATGTTGGTTTTATACAATCGCATCATGAAAGATGGAGTATCATAATCGATAAGCTTAATAGAATCATTGTTTAAGAAGTGTATCAAAGTCATAACATGATAAATGTAACACAATCATATGAGTCATAAACATAACATAAGACATAATTGATTATCAAGTTAGGAAGCATTATCATAAGAGAACCGATGAGATCATTTGAACATTATCCATCATCATCGATAAAAATTATTATCATTTTTTATTTTATTATATTACACTTATTATTGAGTGTCCTTGGTGTGACAATCACACCTTAATGGTGTGTGTTTGGTGGTGCCAGAGAGGAGCACACCTAATTAATTTACAAATTATGAAAGGACAAATATATAAGTCATGTCTAATTGAAGCAAAATTAAGATAATTGGTTGGAGAAGGCCATGACTATCCATCGTGATTTGACTTAAAGGGTTATGAGTAATAAAACAATATGTAAATATTTTGTCCTTGCCGATCGATGAGTCTTCCCTTGCCCACAATCATGGGAAAGTATGTGGGTAAGAGAGAGGGTCAGTTGGTGGAGAGGCAAAAAAAAATCGCGGCTAGGTATATATATAGGGATGTGATGTGGCAATAAAAACTAGAGTTGTCAAAACATCTTTATCATAACAATTATCTTATTGTCAAATGATTGTTTAATCTTTAACTCTTCTTTTTATCTTATATTTTCCCTTCTTTCCTCCTTACATATATTGGCATTACAAATTGTATATTCGGATTTTGATTGACCCATAACTTGATTTTAAGGTGTGTTTGAATCAAGATGTTTCTAATTTAGATGTCAAAAGTGAAACATACACTTAGACTTATCATTTTATAACTTACCTTTTTATTTGTACCAAGATGGGATTCCCGACCCGGTGCCCCAAAAAATTGACCCAATTTAAAACTAGGTCATATCGATGCCGAGTAGAGACATAAGGGTGTTCAGCTTATATTTTGTATAAAAAATAAAAAAATATTAAAATAAAATACTATAATATGTAAAATAATATTTAAATGTTTAACACGTTATGTTATACTTTTTAAATAAATATTCTATAAGATTTTTTATATTAAATAATAGAAAAAAAATTAAAAAATTAAAAAAAGAAAAATTGGTGGTCGAATACCCGACCCAATCCAACATGATCCGAACCGAGTCAAGTTGGATCGGATCCAATCCTTCCCGACCCGACCCGATACACCCTTGATGAGACAAACCTTTTTTTTTTTAAAATCAACTCAACTGAGTTTTGATAATACAGCATATGTAATTATTTATTAATTTGCTATGAACTAATTAAATCATGTCAAATTTCTTATCTATATAATGATAATTGTATTCTTGTAGTTCAGTAAATCCATGTTTCTTTATTATTATTTATTAATGTTATGCGTTCCTAGATTTTTCATGATTAAAAAAATAAAAGAATAATTGGTCATCTTGATTTTTTTTTTCTTATGCCACCCCGATTTAAACTGAAAATTTATACAGACTCTGACGAGACTTGGTCCGCCCCTAGTCAAAATAAAGGTATTGTTGAAATTTTCTTTAAAAGTCATTAGTGTAAAATGTTAGTTAATATTTTTTAGGTTGGCAGTTTCCATCAATAATGGTAACTCTAAAATTTGATTAATTAGACCTACCAAAAAAAGATAACAACAACAAAGAAAAAGGTTAATGTATCTAATAATATATTCTTAATAACTTAAGCATGTGAGATAATTGGTAGGGGAAAAGTAAAAAAAAATGAAAAACAAATTTCCTAATTAATAAAAAGCAAAAGTAAGAAATACACTATTTTTGGGTTGCTTATTATGTCCATGGTTGCCTTGTGATTGTTCTGTAACGAAGCCTGAAGGATCTTTCGATCAAAAAGAAAAACCTTGAAGGTATCTATATATGTAACTGATTGAATTCTTGATTCATCAAGAGCTTAATTCAAAATTTTTTTTTCTTGCATGTCTTGGCTAACGAGATTAGATACTCCATACAAAATAGAAAAGAAATGGAAAAAAAATGAACCTTGAAAGGGTCCACCCAAGAGGTGTTGCCTCCACTAGAAGGGGGAAGACATAAAGCACAAAGCCAACAGAGCAGAGACAGCAAAGGACATCACACTTCACTTCACCGTCTGGTTTTGAAGGCCCCTCCTCCTCGTGGCGTTTCAAGGCGCCTTAATTTGACTGGGGTTGTTGTTGTGCTCCCCACCCGCCACGATGATTCATGACATGGGAAGTGAAGTGAAGCCCCCCTTTGCCTGCCATGACTTGTGCACCGTGATGGTGGTGGGCACGGACGTAACCCTACTGGTGATACCATAACATGCACCTGTGATAATTTCATTAATCATATACGTCCCTAGTCCACGCACATCACACCTTGGTATAACTTTCATATTTACTATGCTCTCAGCCTTGTGGGGGCTCAGAGCGTGCACAGGTCCACTTCATTCATCACCAAGTACAACGCCAATAGTGTGTCCAAGTAAAAAAAAAAGAAGATGAATCTACTCCTGTAAAAAGAAACAAAAGCCAAGCTAAAATCTCAAAGACTGGAGGACAAGAATGCAGATCTTTTGCTTCGGACAGTGGGACTCACGGGGGTTAATTAGTTGGGGTCATGCATGAGATGCTGCAGTTGGCTGGTTGGAAGGGAGCACTGGCCAGCTAAGATTTTTAGGCAAAGGCACAGGAGGAGAGGAAACTACAAAGCCATCAAAATGTGGAGGAGATCACAGGAAAGTTAAAATTCATATCGAGGTAATAGCAGCAGTGAGATCTAAAGATGTCAGGCACTTCTAACTGGGTGTCTTCTTGTGCAGAAGTAATAATCTACATGATTTGAGCATCTGCATCCGGGCCTTTTGTTTCTTAGTGGAAGATAAAAATTGTTTCCAGGTGTGTTCCGGTTTATCCGGGGGTGTTTTCTAGGGTTTATCTCGAGTCATGCATGGTTAGGATGCATGGCCTATAAATGGGGATACGTATCTGGGAAAGTATATACATATTATGAAATATATGTAGTTATGATTACAATGATTCCATATGTATGAATCATATGCAAATGAGTCGCATATAGCTATAGGTCTTGCAGGATAGAGTCATGTAAAGCATTGATAGACAAAGACAAGTCATACTGACTGGGGGGCCCTTGCACTTAAACTGAGAAGACGCTCTCAGTAGGACTATCGCATGTGATTGCATGCATCCATGTTCAATTGCTAGCAGTCAGCGGTCGACAGGGTCAAGTCTCGATCGCAGGCAGTGAGTTCTTGTGTTTTTGTTGGAAGAGTTTAGCTCACTTAGTATTCGTAATGCATGGCAAGGAGAGTTCATGAACTGTAAATTGAAAGAACGACTGAGATGACAAAAGAATGTAGATTCATCTAAGCTTTAGATTAAAAGAAATCACAGGCAAAATATACCAAGATCTACAAAATAAAGCTGAATATGGATAGATTAGGAGGTCAGAATTGAATTGGGTGTATAAGATGTATTAGGATTCGATGTTGATCAACTTAATCTGAAAAGTTTAAACGTTGAAGTAATGAAGTGAATCTCCTTACTATATTTGAAAATTTTGATCCTGTGGCAATCACATCGTAAGCTAACTCAGTGGCGTCTGCTGCCTTTAACTGGTGACTCTTGGCTGACATGACTAGTCATGTACTTTGCTCTTTGGTACCTCTTTCAATTCATGATTTTTACAGAGGGTACGTAGTTTGCCATTGAGAGATCACAACTGAACCGGCAATAATTGACGAATCAATCAATTCCCAATTGGAACTACGTCTAGTTGTTTAACGGTGTACGCTAGCTTTCTTTTTCTACTGTTTTACATACAATACAGCTTTCTTTTTCTTCTGAGCATCCATTAATGCAGCCATGCATGAGAGTGGAAGGAAGGCTCTGAAACGTATTAATTCTGGAGGCCTGATCAAAGTTTTTTCTCAATTAGATGCTAAAGTTAAGTACTCAAACTGTTTGTGAATACCTAAACGCCCATGGGATCCTGCGCATACGATGCATATGGTCCTGCATGAGCAACATTGTAAGCATTAAACAGAGAGAGAGAAAAACTAGATATTTGTTTTACAGCATTATTCATCCCTTCAGAGAAATTTGACAAAGATGAATTGATCCATAGATCTCTGCTTCATTATTTAGATTATATATTTCTGATAATGCAAAAATCGTTTGTGACAAAGTATTTACAAGTGCGGCATTTCTGTTGAGCTTGATATATAGGGTCAGCTCTGCAAGCTGTTCAGCTCCCTCTGTGTCATGAGGCAAAAAGCCACGTCCACAGATCCTCTTCCTTCCTCCTGGTCAATTTCTCCCCTTGGAAAGGCATCTAGCAGGCGCTCTTCCGCAAGAGACGTGCTGTGTTCACTGATGGATGAATGAATGAGATGGACACAACCATGTCGAAGCAATAAAAGCTACAGCGTTATTGCAAGAGTACGGAGTTGCTGTTGAGAGAGAGAGAGAGAGAGAGAGAGAGAGGACGGGTAAGAAATGGAGTGGGGTTGGCGCAGTCAGTGGCAGGGCAAGCGCAGGCAAGCAGCTAAAGGCTACAGGCAGCAATAATAAACGCATCACCCGGGGGCAAAGGCAAAAGCAGAACGGTTCTACGTCTTGTCATCTGATGTTTGCAAGGGAAAAAAAAGGGGGATTAAAGAAACCCGAGCAGAGCAAAGCAAAGGTAAACAAGTCGCTGCCAAGAGAAAAGAAATAGCAACGTTAATACCACAAGAACCCAACACAAAAGCCAATAAAAATACTTCTCCATAACGCAGTGTTTTCTAAAAGGCAAAGTGCCCACGGAGCAGAGCTCTGCTGCCACCTCTCTCTCTCTCTCTCTCTCTCGCTCGCTCGCTCGCTCGCTCGCAAAAGCAGGCTTCTGCTGACTGGCAAGGGCAGGAACACAGTGCCACCGATCAAAGCGTGGAGAAAGTCTGAGCCACGCCCTCTGTTCATGAATGAATAAGGAGAACTATTGACACGAAGCCATTCGCTCAGCAGGTACAGCAAATACAACCATCTAGGAAGCGCAGCAGCAGGCAAAGATTCGAAAGTAGATAGTTTCGTGGGCGTGTATGGGGCAGACACGGAGCAATGCAACAGAGCTTACAGTTGGAGCGAGGGTACGGAAGGGAGGCCACTCATTTGAACAAAGTTGAAGTCTTTTTAGGCACGCCCCCAAGGAGCAAACAAAAACACGGAAACAAGCAACGAGAAAAGCTGAAGCCTTTCTCCATCCGTCTTTCGCTGTTGTTTTGCTGTGCGGTTGGGGCCTCTCCCTGTTCTGTTCTGCTGCTGCTGGGTTCTATCCTCTTTATAGCCTTCCCATCCCCCATCGCCATCATGCTCACTTCCCCCAATCAACTGCGCCAGCCACCGCCATCGCATCCATTGTTCGGCAAAGTTCGGACCTTGATTTGCTGATTCATTTGTTTCCCTGGATCCTGAGCGAATGGGGATCGATTTGAACACCATTGAAGAGGAAGAGGATGACGAGGCGGCGGAACGCAGCACCCTGCCGCCTGGTACTGCCACTGCCACTGCTGTGGCGGCGTCACCGGCCGCGTCGGTTTGCTTGGAGCTGTGGCACGCGTGCGCGGGGCCGTTGGTGTCGCTGCCCAGGAAGGGGAGCCTGATGGTCTACTTGCCGCAGGGCCACTTGGAATGGATGGGCGAAAGTGGCGGTACCGCTCCTGGCTGCGGACGTCTTCCCCGCTACGTGAACGTTATGCTGCCTCATGTGCTGTGCCGCGTGGTTGATGTCAAGCTTCACGTCCGTATCCCTCGTTATTCTTTTCTCCCGTCTAAATTGGGATTTCTTACATTAGTCAGGGATGATTTCGTTGGACGCAGGCTGATGCAGCTACTGAAGAGGTCTACGTTCAGCTCTCTCTTGTTGCTGAAAACGAGGTTAGACGACGTTTTTCTCCCGGCTAAATCTATGGAAGAATCTTTGATTCTTTCACGTAGAAACTTATGCAAATCTTCGTTTAGCTCCAAAAATGTGCTCTTGATAAATTGGTTTTGAGGATGTATCAAGTTCTTGATAACTAAATAAACAAATCGCTTCGCGATGCTGTAAAGCGTCAAGAATTCGGCTTGGTTGAGACGAGGTGTTTACATGTTTTCGGTTGCCAATTCGATGGACTATTAGATTCCTCAACTTAGATGGGCTCTGCAAAGTCGAATCCGGACTGCATCAAGCTTCATGATCAATTTGTAGTTATTCCACTATATGTATAAAAGAAATAAACTGCATTAATGATGGTTTTGGTTTGGCCACACTCGCTCAGGAAGCACAGCGAAGGTTGCAGAACGGTGAGGTTGAGGAAGGCATGAAGGTGGAAGAAGACGAAGCGATGAGCAGGGCAGGAGTGCCGCACATGTTCTGCAAGACTCTCACTGCCTCCGACACAAGCACCCATGGAGGGTTCTCTGTGCCGCGCCGAGCTGCGGAAGATTGCTTCGCTCCCCTGGTATGTGAAAACCTAATTTGTGTTATTCCAGGGATTGAAAGCCTGTGGATTGTAATAATCAGATTGCGACGTTGAAGCACTTAGAGAGAAATTTGCTAATACTCCTAGGACTATAAGCAGCAGAGGCCTTCTCAGGAGCTCATTGCAAAAGACTTGCACGGCACAGAGTGGAGGTTTCGGCATATTTATAGAGGTGCATGAATTGAAACAGAATCTCTTTAGTTAATACAAACAGACTTTTGGAGAAAATAAATAATGAAGCAATGATTCATCATAAAGTTTGTAATATGCAAACATCAGCAGTTTAATTACTATATCACATCCTGTAGACTAAAGTTTATACATCTGAAGTAACATGTTTGTTTCTTATAATTAAGAAACTAAAGGCTTTACATTTTCAATTTGGAAAGGCATTTTCTAGGAAAAGCTATAGCAAACTTACTGAAAAATATTTCTGATGAGAAAAGTTCGAATGTCATCTACTATTTCAAAAATCACTAGCCTTTAGTTAAGTAGATAAAATTTTTAAAATACATAAATTTTGAAATGATTCTATCAATCAGCCATTGAAAGAACCAAGTAAAAAGTATTGAAAGAACCAAGTAAAAAGTTTTTACTGATGGCTAACTAATTTGGTCAATTTATAGGTCAACCAAGGAGGCATCTTCTTACTACTGGATGGAGTGCATTTGTAAATAGGAAGAAGCTCGCTTCAGGCGATGCAGTTCTCTTTCTACGGTAGGCCTTTCATATCACAACAAACTGATTATACATGCAAAACACTGGTTAATGTCTACTCGGCTCTGTATATAATAGGGGTGACGATGGTGAGCTCAGGTTGGGAGTTAGGAGAGCAGCTCAACTGAAAACCAATGTTTCACTTCCAGCACTGCCTACTGGAAGTTCATGTCCAAGCATACTGGCTACTGTTGCTAATGCTGTTTCCACGAATAGTGTGTTCCATATATATTACAATCCACGGTGTGTAAATTGTATTAAGTTTTCAATTCTATCTTAATTTTCTTCTTTTTTGATAACTGAAATCAGTTCTAAATGTTTTAACCATTCATTCATAACGTGGAGTTTTGACTAAATTGTATTAACGCGTAACCGTGGTAGAAGTTTGAGCTCAGCCTGTTAGTTATTGTTCCATAATCAGCTGCATAGTACAAGAATGTTTAATGAGATGTCTATCTTATCACATAAGCTAATTCAAGATCAATATACTGCAGGGCAAGCTCATCTGAATTTGTAGTTCCTTATTGGAAGTTCGCCAAGAGCTTAAAACATTCTCTCTCTGTCGGAATGAGGTTTAAGATGCGTTGTAAAGGCGAAGACACCACAGAGAAGAGGTTTGGTCATGCAGAATCCAAAAGTATCAGCATCTTAATCTCAAGAGGCTGTGTATTTATTCATTTTTGTTGTGTAGGCTCACAGGATTAATAACTGGGATAAGTGATACGGACCCCATAAACTGGCCTAACTCAAGATGGAAATGCCTCTTGGTACGCTTTTAAACAAATCTCAATACAACAACAACAAGAAAGTCTTATCCCACTAGGTGGGGTCGGCTACATGGATCATACGACGTCATTCCGCATTCGTTGATCCATGTTCATGCGATTCGACATTATTTACCTTTTAATGAATTGATTTTTTTTTACCTTTTAATGAATTGATTTTTTTTTTTTACATAAACCTTTCTTTTATCAGAGTACATTATTTAATACCCTTAGATGATCAGATATTCACACCATTTAAACTAGTTAGTAACTCTAGCTGTGCCATGGAATTCATATCCTAAACACTAATTATTCACAACTATGCCCAGCAATACAACAGTTTCCAGTTCTGCTTTGTTTGTCATAAATGGGCAAATGGTCAGAGAGCCGAGACTTCTATCATGAATATAGCATGAATTGGCTGATATACTTGTATTCTAAGGATGTGGAGATATTTCCTGTTGGTTGTGAAGGTTTGACAATAGTTGGTATCATATATTAGCTTTACATTTGTATAATTTTGTTTGACACTATATGGTTAGACACATTGTGCACTAATGTAGTTCTTATTTCGTGAAGAAGTTTATCAAACAAATGGGGTAGTGCATGTAAAATTTCCTTTCAATATTCAGAGACCTGTAGCAAGAGAAAGGTCTTTAACCCTTTAAATATTCTTTGAGGTCTGAGTGGTTTCAATAAAATTAACACTGCGGTCTGATGATCAGATATGTTAGTCACATCTCCGAAATACAATTTCATCTAAGAAAACATAATCCATTAAGAATTCCATCGTATGTACACACACAATAAAATAAAAAAATTGTAAAGTTCTCTACCAATTTATATAAGGACAGCTCTCAAAAAATACATAAGGGCCAGAATTGGTTTTGATACTTCTGGTAATTTGGTGACAATATCCCACTGATGTGGTCTGATAGCTGGATATGCTGTTTGTATCTCAGAATACAATTATTTCATATTCATTGCATATCTTTTTTCTTATAGTTTTAAAACTATCCTTGATCTTTTACAGGTGAAATGGGATGTCCATCTGGAAGGCAATCTACAGAACAGGGCGTGTCCATGGGAGATTGAGCCAACTGTTTCAGTTTTAGGATCCAGGGGACTGACAATAATGGGTTCAAAGAGAGCCAGAACCTGTGTCGCTTCTGCTAGTTCAGATTTCCCATTTCCAAGTAGGTTGATGCACTGCAGAAATGTTTATTCGCCATCAATCAAACATCTTCCATTTTACATTTGATGCTGATATAAAATTATTTCCAGATGGAAGTGGGTGTCCAGACTTGGGGGAATCTGCAAGGTTCCCCAAGGTCTTGCAAGGTCAAGAAATTACAGGATTTGGAAGTCCATTAAGTGGTGTTCATCTGCCAACTTCTCAGGGATCTGATGTTCGTCCAGACTCGATGGAATCTGCAAGCTTCCATAAGGTCTTGCAAGGTCAAGAAATTACAGGATATGGATCTCCCTTCAATGGTGTTCATCTGCCGACTTTTCAGGCATCTCAAGTTCAGCCCCAATACATTAAAGATAAGGGACGTCCAACTGCTGCAAAAAGCAGTGAAATGAGTAGTTCAGGAAGTAGGATCGGATTCCCATTAGGGAGATCCAATTTTTCCTTCCAGTGCACGAGCTTGGATGAATCTGTTAGATTCCCTGAGGTCTTGCAAGGTCAAGAAACTTTCACAAAATATCCGCCACATATTGGGGTGGTATTTGATGCTCATTCAAGAAATGATGGATATGGCACATTCAATGCTTCTGGCGCTGCTGCGGGAAACAGACTACCTGCATCATTTCAAGGTTATGGTCCACATGCTCTGCCATTTATGCCATCAGTTCAAGCATCTTCCCCATCCTCGGTACTTACGTTTCAAGATGGAAGTTCAAAATTTTCATATCCACAGGCTATGCACAGCAAATATAGCAGGGATAATGTTGATGGTTCCGCCTGTTTTTCCTCATTCAATTGCTCACATGTGTTGAGCAGAATAGCTGCAAGACCATACCAACCTCCTTGTGCTGCACGGCAGGCCAATAACAACCAGGATACAATTGCAAAACTCCGAGATCCCAGATTGGGCAGTGAATCACAGTTGGCGAGCGGTCAGAACATCGCACGCAATGGTTGCAAACTTTTTGGTTTCTCCTTAACTGAAAGGATGCCGGTGGCAAATCTAGTGGAGAAGACACTGTTGGTCTCCCCTACCTCAGCTGAGGTAAAGCTTGACTCCATTTTAGGAGAAGACACTGTTGGTTTCCCAATTTCTGCTAACACTTTAGGCCATAATTCTAGTGAAACAAGTGCCCTTTGTGCACTGTGTGTAACTCCATTTTAGGAATCGTTTCCTTCTCTCTATTACCGAAAAGTAGTCTCTTAATCCTTGATGGACACAGATATAATTCAGCAGTCGTTATCTTTCAGAGGAGTCAAGACAGGTAAGAAGATTACTTGTCCATCCTGAGTTGTTTGTATCTCAGATGGGTAGCTTAGCTTTGATCCTTATGATTGCACATGTTGTCTCAGATTGCTTCGGATATTCTGAGACATGCCAACGATGCTAAAGAAATTCTAGGATTGACTTGTGATGCCGCAGAGAACTAAATGCTACAGAAGTAAACTCAGCTGTCTCGTCTCGGATTAATGCAACTTTTTCTTTAATGCAACTTCAATATCAGCTTTTAGCGAGTATAGACTTTGAATTCTTATGTTTGCTTTCGGCATTTTATCCTTCCTATTATAAACCCATGGTAAATTCTGTTTATCTTTTCTTGCAATGCGTTACTGTTTACGTAGTGATATGGTAATTCAAGAACTTTTAAACATAACTACGCATTATAAAAAATCACGTAGCAGAAGGATTTAAGAACTCAATTGGAACAGAAAGATTCCTGGGAAATCTCCAAGCATGATTTCTGGAGGTTCAATGCAAATTCTAAAGATAGATAAAGAAGAAAGGGATGCTAACTACAATTATTTTTTCAGTGATAAAATTTTGTCTGTTGTTGGATCACAAATCAAGGGCTTCACGAAGTCCCTAGATGCATATTGAGAGCGCTTTACAGATTTCGTGGATGGTTTAGTCTCGTTATGATACAAACACCAGAGTCTCAAATAAACAAATAAGTTTAGATTTTGTTGTCAGGATATTTTGGATATATCTTCAGCTACAAGAGATCATTTGCCTAATAGAAAAATAACAATAAAAAATGTGTCACTCGAAAAAGTGTTACTATAAAAATTATGTTTGATTATTTTAATCCATCCCTTGTTTAAATATAAACTTTAATACATGAGTTGATGGGGATGAATTATTACTCTTAGAATTAACATTTTAATTTATTTTAAATTGATGTAAGCAGAAATAAAAGGTATGGTGTATAAATAAATTTCACCCGTAGAAGTCAGTAGATGGATTTTATTTTAAATGATGCGATGTGCTTCACTAACTTGAGGGATCTTATTTAAATGGTGTAATGGACTTCGAATCACCAACCCAATCTTTTTTTTTAAAATGATATTCGAGTATAGTGTTTATTCAACCATCCCCCACTAAATCTAGTTCATCAAAACTTATCATCCTCACAAAAGCTTCAGGGTCGTACGGTGCATTGTCCATTTAACTAATCAATAATTTAATCTTCAACAACAATAATAACAACAAAGCTTTATCCCACTAGATGTAGTCGACTACATGGATCATACGACTCGTTGATCCATGTTCATGAGATTCGACAGAATTTTACGCTGGCTATCGGGACCTAACACAACCCTCCTCCTTTATCCGAGCTTGAGACCGGCTATAAAACATAAGCGGAGTTCAATAATTTAATCTTCACTTAAATAAATTACCACTACTTAAATTATCAATAATATCACATGATAATAATTAATAAACATCAATAATATGGGTAATAGTTAGAATACAACAACAACAACAACAAAGCCTTATCTCACTAGGTGGGATCGACTACATGGATCATACGACTTGATCCATGTTCATGAGATTCGACAGGATTTTACGCTGACTGTCGGGGCCTAACACAACCCTCCTCCTTTATCCGGACTTGGGACCGACTATAAAACATAGACGGAATTGAGTAATAGTTAGAATAATTAAAAAAATAAATTATCAAAATACCATTAAAATTTTATTTTAAAATTTGATCACATTTATTATAAATAAACAAAAAAAGTGAATATAAAAAAAAGATAAGACAAAATTAAGATTTATTTATAAAAAAATCAAATAATAAAAAAGATGAAGTTAAATATTATTTTTTTATAAAATATTCAAGATTACAACATTTGATTTAATGAATATTTTTTTTGTTTAAATACATTTAAAGTAAGATCACTAAAACTAAAATTATTGATAATCAACCATCGTAAAAAATATAATGAATCCTACAAATTTTAAATAAATTAATCAATAATTTATTTGTATTAACTCTTACCAAATGCTCCTAAAATTTTTAGATGAATTAAAATCCCAACTACTACAACAAAGGCTCTTTTTAAGAAAGATAAAAATCGTTTTGGGTTGAAAATAGTGAGGTACACACGAGTGAGAATCACATAAATGAAACGTATGTGATCTTTTACTTTTAGTCTTTAATTTCTTTGCATAAGATCTATGAACCTTATACTTCCCTATGTAACTGAAAAAAAAAACCTGGGTTAAACTCTTCAGATGCTTCTTTCGCACATATGAAGAGTATGAGTAATATGGCTGATCACATAGATACTAGGACGATATGGTACCACGTTTTCCCCACAGTAAGTAGCATATACGTGTATCAATGACGAGAAAACCCTGACAAAATATATATCATAATATTCAAAGTAAATCCTTCATCAGCATGAAGGCTGAGAAAGATTTAGAACAAAGGGCTGAAACTATAATTGAAGAGCATATCGGAATTGGTATCCTAGAGTTGATATTACCTACCCTCCCTAGTCCTCATCTACTAGTGTGAAGTCCTCTACCAAAGTAGCGTCTGTTGGATCCTTTCCTGAGCGCATCTCATCAATTTCGACCAGAAGCAAGGGATCACATACCACACGTGTTGCTATAAGAACTTTAGGACAACCTGAAAAAAACATAACAAGTGAATAAAAAGAAGAATAATAAATTAACAAGAAAGATTAATGGTGTATCAGTTTACCTGCAACAGGGCATTTTGGTGATTGTTTCTTATGTATGTAATGCATTAATGCACCCTTCTCGTAGATATGCTTGCAATCCATACTGCATAATGAAGGATAAATGTTAAAAATCATGAAGACAAAGAGAAAGCATCCAACGAATGCACCTCTGGTTAAATATGAGAATGGTACTGATCATCATGCAAGTGCTTCCTGACTCTTGGAGAAATTATTTTAATGTTCCACAGATTCAGCCAAGGTTGAATTAAAAGAAGATGAGAAATAAGAATGCAAATCACAACAACAACAAAAATTTACAAACAAATTGAAATAATTTGCTGCAATGCCACTGAACAAACCAAATAACAGTCACATTTTTTTAGGGGAATAACATAGTCACATTGTAAACGATAACAAATGCCAAAACTGCATATGAATGGAGAACATGTTCTTGTTTGCTAACTTTACGTTAGATACAATGTCAACTTGCCCAAAGAATTAAGTTAAAGCTATCCACAAAATTAGCTAAAACACAAGTTCTCTGGACATTGTTCAAACTTCCATAAACCTTTAAAATTAATCTTTCAATGGTTAAAACCAAAAACAGTAGCAGCATCTTTGCCAGCAACAAGATATCACAATTCAAGGGTTAATTTATTACTATCATGCTTGGTACTAAAAGTAAAAGTAAAATACTTTACCAACGAACTGGATTTTGCAGTTCCGTGATAGGCTTTCCAGTTAAGGGACATATGACATTCAATAAATTAACTTGTGTACTAGTCATGACAATATCTTCCTGCTCTTCACCAGGCATTGGTTGGCCCGCATGATGAACATTCTGAAAATAAAATAAATTGTCGTAGTCAGCCATATTCCAAAATCTGGATTTGTTACATCAAATCCATTTTATCAGTAACTTTGACAATGGAATGCCAATTCATTTAATTAAGAGTTCCATAAAAGCATAGCAGCACAAATTTAAACCATGATAATTCAATGTACTTAGTTCACAGGTTGCAACATAGACAAAAGTACAAAAGTGCAAAAAAAAATTAATTCTTGTTGTCAGTGCCATATTTCGGAATCCAGTCCTTTTCTGCATGAAATCCCTTAAATCCAGTTGCTTTGACAAGATCTGGCGCTTTGTAATCTAGTAATTACACAGAACTTATGTCCAGGCATATTGGCTGTCGTACTTTTCTGGCAGCTCAGAATGTAAAATGTCAATTCATCTATTCAAAGTACCATAGAAATGAAAACCATAAAGTGTGGGCATCACAAGCTAAATCGTGTTAATGTTATATATTTAGTTTAACTTAACAAATGAACATTAAGCATCACTGTTGTAACTTCAACAAAAATATCAAAAATAAAAGATCTTTTGAGGAGAATAAAAAATAAAAGATGTTAAGAGTACTTTCTTGAAGAACCTATTATGTTGATATCCATTATTAAGTATCATCCTCGAAGCATAAACATCAAACCCGTGGAACATGACAAAGCAATGCTCATAATATGATAGATCAAAATAAATGAGAAGCAGCTAAGGCCATACGTATGACTGCCTGATAGAATTATGCTTTAAAAAAAAGATATTATTCATATACGTACAAATAGCTCTGATTTTATGCTGTTTAATAAACAGCAGAAAAGGGTATAATGCTAGTGTGCTCAACTTTCCTGGGCGCACGGTGCGCTCAAACCTCTGCCAGCCATTGGATTAAATCATGATGGCTGGGGATGAAAACCACACTTTCAGACTGGTTTTCTCCTCCTCTTTTTATTCTTTTACTTTATTTACCATTTTACATCTTCTCGTGCCTTAGCTACATCCTTATGCCTTTTTTAAGTCTGGTTTAGTTGACAGCCATCAGGATTTAAACTGGCAAAGCTCGACCACATGGCATCAAAATTCAGTGCGCCAACATTATACCCGGCAGAAAATGTGCATGGAATTACAAAAATACTGGGAACGCATTGTTAAGAAGCAATCATGTTTTGTAACAAATCCAGTAGTTATACATGTACATGATGGAGGAGTCAGATTATGATAATATTTTTACATTGCAACTAGGCCCACAAGCAGTCTCCAAAGGGAATAAGTATTAAAGAGATAGAATGGCCTAAGAGGGTAAAAATTTGAGATATCAAAACTTCATTAAAGAATTCACAAACTGGTATGTTGTCAACACAGATTTATGCGCAAACATGATGACTTCCCTTTGATAACAACTTTAGATCCTTAATTTCACATCAGGATTTAAACATTTCAATTTAAAATTATTAACACATGTGGATTCGCCATGAAAGAGCTAATGAAATGGGAGAGCCATCCAACAAACACAATAAGAAACATACCCAAACGGCTTCCTTGAATTGCCTGTAGAGTGGATTGCTCTGTGCTGGAGCCGGGGGTGACGCCGCCTTCGATTTGGACATTTCATCCTCCAGTAACTTTTTGAAATCAGTGGGCTGCGATTTACAGAAACCACTAAGAAGAAACACTCAACATCAAGTTACTTTAATATAAACATGCAAAATACAAAAATAAAGGTAAATCACCTGATCGGAAGGCCGGTAATTTCTGCCTATCGTTTCGATCGCCTCGGAGAAACGAGCGCAGTCGTCGTACGTCGTCAAAAGTTCCAAGACCGCACCTTCCAATTTCTTGACCTGCACGAGGAATTCAGAATGGAGAATCCTGAATTGAGTTTGCTTCGTTTCCGGTTTTATCAGGGTAAGCAAAGGCACCTCGTCGAATTGCCGGTCCTTCTCGAGGTCCACGGCGACGCCCTTGATCATATTTAGTGATTTCCGGATCTCCTGGTAGAACGAAAACGTGGATAAGATGCCGAGAGCGTTCGAGTATTAGGGTTTTGGGGGAGATTTCAGGGTGGCCGAAAGCTCACGGCGATGAGGGATTGGTTGTCGGAGGAGAGGGTCTGCGCGGCGTTGGCGATACGGGAGGCAGTCGTCGTGGCGTGGGATCGAGAGGCCGACGCCATTGCCGTCGTCTCACTTCTTCCGAGTCTCTTTCTGCTGCGTAACTCGTCGAGGGAGGGGAGCGAAAGCAGGAAAGCGGGAAAGGAAGGGAAATGGAGGGGGGAAGCAAACGGGCACTATAACGGATCGGGTCGGGTCCGATGGAAGATAGACAAGAATAGTTTGATCCGTTATTAGCTTTACTAGTTAACTTATACTATCGTTGACCTCAACAAGAGATGAACTCCCCAGAGACTATTTTCCCGACAAGACCTTTCCAATATTTACATCTACGATAAAACATGTCATGATTTAGTAACAGGACAATCCGATTTTGACAGCAGGCATCAGACTCGATAAGATTATTAATTTAACGAGTTATTATTAAACCATCTAATAAACTTTTAAACTTATCCGACTTGTTAAGATTTGTCGGAGCTTAATGAATGACTCGACTAACTGACGACAAAGTTTATTAATTTTTTTTTAAAAAAATCTACATTTTTCATACAAAATTTGATACTATTCTTTTCAATTCTTTTATATTCTTTTCTTGATGTATTAATAAAACAATACAATAATTAAGTTATCATTTTTTTGTTCCTATAATTTTCGCATAATTATCTTTAATGTTTGATCTTTTTCTTCATTTTTTTTAACATTAGAACAAATCTAATAATGAGTAAACTACTTATATTATATTATTAAGTATTTATTACATTATTATACAAGCCTACTTGTTATTGATATACACTAAATAAGTAATAATCAAATTTATTTAAAATAATTAACTTTATTAATTGATTAACGACCAAACTATTTGATTATTTGGACCACCTTGAAAATATGTCCCGTTCATTATTCATCCAAGCCCAATAATTTATCGAACGAATTGGGATATGACTCGGGTATTGAATTAGACTCCCTAATCTAACAAACACCACTATAAAAGAGTTAGATTGGGGATGGAGATAAAAGTCTCAACGTTTAAGCAAGATTACAAATTTAATTATTTGTGAATGTAAAAATGTTTAATTTAAGAATCTCAGACCTAACATCGAATTAAATCGAATTAAATTGACTCGATGATGGATTGTTCTTTTAACTTGATACTAAATTGATGCATAAAATGATGTAGCAAAATAAAATCGCTAGTAAGTGCATTAGTCGTTCAAATAATATAGTAAAAAGGAGTAAGAGTGTCGAACCCACGAGGAATATTATTAATTCAATACCTGAATCTTTAAATTAATAAGAGAGGAAAAACATGAATTTTAAAAATGAGTTTTATAAAATAAAATAAAGAAAATAAAATAAAGATAAGATAGTGGTGTTGAAGTTAGGCCTTAAGATGAAAATAGATTAGGATAAATATTTAAATCATAAAAGAAAATTTTAATCTTTAATGATGGATTAGAGTCCCCTTAAATTATTAACTTGACATAATTAAATTACGGTCTCCATAAACTGGCATCCCCTCAATCTAAGTATGCAAATTAAACTATCTTAATTTAATAAGAATTGAAGTCTCTACAAACTGGCATCCCATCAAATCATATTAAAATTAAGACGCATTAAATTGGATTCCCTAGACTATTAATCACTCCACAAACTGGTATAGATTAACAGACTACATAAATTTGATTCTCCACACTAGTTATCAAATTTATGTCAATTATTAATTTCATATAAAATCAATTAAATTAATTAATGAATTCTGAAATTAAATAGTCCAAAAACTGGTAATTACTCAACTCAGAAATTCAATTAATTAAATCAAAAGCACTAAACACAATTAACTAATTGATCAGAAAAGATTAAAACAAATAATGTAGAGTCCAAATAATTTCCCTTCAATAATAATCTCCTAAAATAATAATCTTAACAAAAAATATGGAGTTCATCCTAGAAATTCTGGAGAGATAATAACAATAATAATTGGAAGAATTACACCCAAACTAGAAGTAGAGCTCTCGAATTGGGCAGACAGTCGGGCAGCCTCTCGGACTTTATCAGGGTCGCGATCAACCTCTAGCCGTCGTACCTCTCTCCTCTTGATCGTAGCCTGCAGACTCACGATTCGTCATGGAAGAAAACCTGAACTTCAGAGCACACCTTGAAAACGACGGATTCTTCACGTATTTATAGGTGTGGACGATCTTCAATTTGATCCCGGCCGTAATATCGTACGGTTGACTTTAAAATTGTGAGATAAACTCGGCCAAAATGATAATTCTTCTAACTATTATGCCCAAAAGATAAATCCTTTTATCTTTACCCCCTTTGAATCTCGGCCAAAACAAAATTCTTTTATCTTTACGCCCTAGATTTCCTTGCCATTACCCCCTCCAAATGTCGGCCAAAACAATAATCTTTTATCCAAATCTCGGCCAAAACAAAAAGTCTTCATGCCATTACGCCCAAAAAGATAAAATCTTTTTATCTTTACCCTGTCATATCTCGACCAAAAAGTGATCATCTCCTTTGTAATCTCGCCCAAAATGATGAAATCTGATCTCGTTACGCCCAAAATTCAAGTTGCATTCGTTTTTACCCCCAACGAAGTAAAGATGTAATTTATTCAACCATGAGATCATCTCGGTCGAAATATAATTCTTTACGGCCGATTCATATTACCTGCAAAATAATTATAAGAATTAAGTAAATTCCTCTTTAGTTAAAATATTCAAAACATTAATAATTAAAATCGATAAATCCGGAATTACGATTAAAAGTGACTAAAAATGATGCATGTCATGAACAAATTACAGAAAAATTAATTAAAATAATAATATAAAATATGTTGTATTTTGTATGCATCAAACTCCTCCAAGCTTAAAGTCTTGCTTGTCCTCAAGCAAAAAAAAAACTCAAAGCAAGGCTCAAGAAAGTTCCATCATAGCCTCCACATTGTCAACTGACTAATTTTCTTACATAATTTTTTAGCACACATACTACTTAGTATCTTACCACTTTCTATGCACTTAGCTTCATAGAGGTTCTGAATGCTACACAAATTTAAACAATCTCAAATTCAGCCTTACAGGAAAATAAATTGTCTGTCAAATAATAGCATTAATATTGAACACATAAGTACTAATTGAGCTGAAAACTTTTTCTTTTTCTTTCTTCACTTTTTTTCAACTTTATTTTCAATCATTTTAAAAGTTCTAATCTTCAAGCAGGATTGCACAAGGAAGTCCATGTAGCGGGCTTTAGACTGATGACTCCCAGACCAGATGACTTTAGGGCACCAGGTGATAAAGCACCCCTCGAGTTTACTTGCCCGAACAACCAAGGTTCTGAATGAAGAGTTCGAACTTAGCCATGATTCAGTACTCATGTGCTTCTCCATATTCCACAAGATGGTCCATGTAGCAGGTTTTCGATCGACGGATCCCAGAGCAGTTGCCCTTAGGTCGCCAGGCATGAACCCCTACGGATCTAATTACCCGAACCTATCTTGGTTCCGGATAACACTTTTGTTACTAGACATAACATTATTCATTTTTTTTCACATTTTTTTAAGCTCAAGGAGTACTTAATATGGTCAATAAAAAGGCTACTACTATCAAGACTTGAAAAGAGATAAAAATGCATGAATATGATTTTGTCGTCTAATCATTCATAATTCTACTTAACATAGGCACACAGTCCATAAGTCTGATACTAAAATAGCAAGTGATAAGAATGAAAAGCATTCAAATTTTATCAATTAATAACATGTCTTTGAACTTTTACTTAAAGATAATTAAAACAGTAAGACAAGAGTTAGTAAGATTGTAGCAAAAATAAATGCATGCAATGGTATTTTTCGAAAATTTTTCAATTTTTTGAATTTTTTTACAAATAGATGCAAACATAAGCAAATAAAAAGAAACATGCAATGCATGAAATGCAAACTCCCGCAAGTTTAAACTAGACACTGTCCTCAGTGTTAAGCCAGCAAGGGAAAGTGTTACATACTCAATAAAAAGGAAAATTAAAGAAATGAAAATAAAGAAAAGGAAAAAGACACAACCGGATTTACTGTCTGTGGGGTGGCGATGGTGGATGGTAGTCGAGATGTCCTTGGCGCATATGATACTCATGGATGTGCCTCGTCATGCGCGCATGCTGATTCTGGAGGGATTCGAAGCGACCCTGATGATCATCCATATTTCTAAAATTAACTCGAATGTTGGTCAACTCTTGTGCTTGTCGATGTTGTCTTCCTGCTTGATGAAGTTGCTCTTCTTGAAAAGTGTGAAACTCCCCTGCTTGACGAAGCATAGTCAGGCTGAGGTGGCGGAGGTGGATAGTAAGTCTACTCTGGGGCTGAAGTAAAAGTGGGCTCCAGTGCTATATAGCGATTCTGTCCAGGTTCCTATAAAGGGGCAGATACTTTCATCGAGTCGCGTTCCTCATAAGGAGTAGCAGGTATGAACGAGGAATCTGAAGAGCTCTCTTGTGCTGGAGATGGAATCGGAGAAGGCACCGGCATATAAGGTGAATGGGCGGATGTGGCATATTGAGAAGCTGTCGGTGATACAACCTGAAATTCCTGTGGCTGTTGAAGATAGGGTTGGGCCGCTGCATAATCAACAGAATCAAACCAGGAGAAAGGCTCATCCTGATGTGGCTGTCCGACAGAGGTAGATGGTCTTGTAGGTGGGATTACTGGAGCTACTTCCTGCCTAAAAAGGAGCCAATTATTTGGATTAATCGGCGTAAAAACATCTCGATCTGAGCAGGGCACCTCCTGATTGTGGCCTTTAAAAATAAAAACTTTGATCACTGAGTTGTTGGTCTTCACGAGACCCATGGCATGAATGGTCCTACGAGAGAGGTGGGTGTTTCCTGGCACAGCTTCGAGATCATCCAAGTCAAGTTGTAGGTGCTGAGCAATAGGTGTGAGAAGGGCGCCCATATTAATGCTACCGCCACGATGAGTGGTGCGGCGCTGGAATCGACGAATGATAAAGGCACCCACATTAACAGGAGTTCTGTGAAGCATGCTGTGGATGAAATATAACTCTCCCTCTGAGACGGCACCATCATTATCACTACGTCCACTTAAGGTATTGCTTAGCATGCGATGGACGTAGCACAGAATAGGATTTTGAATTGAGCTGTCTTTAGCTGTGTTCCAAGCCAATCGATTTTCTTCTGTTATCTGTTTTCAAAAAGTTTCAGCATCAAAGTCAGCAGGTACAGAAGGAGATCCATGATTGGGGAATCCATAGATATTATTAATCTCTCCTAGAGTGAGAGTAAAGGGCCACCCATAAAGTTGGAATGAAATGCGGGGCTGATCATAGTTCCTATCATCTAAATTAAAAACCTCCAAGGATGAAAGAAATTCCGTAATTAGTACTTCATAAGTTGGCCACCAAGAATGCACAAAGTCAGAAAGTCCAATTTGAAAAAATAATAGATGAATATCTGCAAATAAATTATACTCCCTCAGTAATTCAGTATCTGAAAATCTGGTGGCATGAATTTGAATCTCAGACATCCGTTTATATCGAGCTTGATACTTTGCTTTGGTCCAATAATAATCTCCAGGATAAGAAATCAATTGTGAGGGCTGTGGTGTCGATTGAGCGTTGGGATGTCGTCGTTCCCGACGTCCCCTCCAAATATTAACAAATCGTCTCATTTTGGCTCGGTGAAGTTTTGGCAGAGAGGACCTCGGCCGTAATGATGAAAGCTATGCCGTAAAGAGACGGCGATCGTCCAGGCGTAAGGAGAAAAAGGTGTGGTTTTACTGGTATCCCGATGCGCGGTGTGGAGCTCGGCCGTAATGCACAGGGGGTAATGGAGTGGGCGGTAAGAGGTCTGCTCCGGTCCGGCGTAAAGAGGAATTGGAGAGCTGCGGTAAGACTTCGGCCGTAAGGAAGATGGTATCTTGGTGCGCAGTGTCTCGGCCATAGGCAGAGAGTGATGTAGTGGGATGCTTGGCCATAAGGAGGAAAGGCGGCGTAGTGTTGGTCAGAGGGCGTAAGGGAGCAGCAGTGAGACTTTGACCGTAAGGTGGAAAGGGCGGAGACGGCGGTGCAGTTGTCAGAGGGCGTAAGGGATCATTTCCAGTCTGCGGTGTGGAAGCTAGGCCGTAATGGTGAGAGAAGCGATGGAACTTCGGCCAAGATCGGGACGCTCAATAAAGGGCGAGACGACGATGATTGATTTGCAAAACACGAGACGAGGGTAAGATTTTATGGATGAAACTTTGGGCATAATTACCTGTTCCCACGTGATGGTGCACAGTGAAGGGTCACGTCGTTAGAGCATGACCGATTTCCAAGGCACGTCCATGGTCAGCTGGGGCGATGTGATCGGCCAATTTCCACGTGAGTCATCTGTTTCGCCCTGTCATGTCCGAGCTTGATGCATGTCCGTGTGACAGCTCGGCCGTAATGCACAGGTGGCGTATACGAAAGGTGGAAGGGCGTAATAGCTACCCTTGTCCGGTCATGTTGAGTTTGGCACTCTGCTACGCGTCTCGCTCATCTCGCCTTGTCCAAGGTCAGGTGGCGTCCGGTGTGACAGCTCGACCGTAATGGAAATTGGTGGCGTGGTGTAATGAGGGTGGCAGCTCGTCTTGTCATGTCCGTTGGAGTTTTTACGGCGTGGTCATCGAGGTGATGCTCGACCGTAACAAGGAACATCATGGCGAGTGGCAGTAAGGGATCGTCTCGCCTTGTCATGTCATGTCCGACGTCTGCCATGGAATTTGTCGCCCGAGATCATGGCAATTGTTGGATTTTACGTCCTTGCATGTCATGTCATGTCTGAAGTTCTCTTCTTCCGCAAATGACTCAACAAAATAAAATTTATTACCAAAACTAAATATATTAATGAACAAACTAATAAAGACTAATCTAAAGAAAAAGATAGAAATAGTTCTGATTTATAGTCTTCAGCTTGACTTAGATGAATCCAGATTTAGATGGTAAACAGATTAATCATAGACAAATTTTGATGATATGTGTCACTATGATAGAGTTTAAGTCTATGTCCATTAACTTTAAATCTTTGCTTATGATCCAATGATTCAATTTCAAATGTTTCATAAGGTGAACAATTGACTATGACATAAGGGCCGGTCCATCTTGATTTGAGTTTTTCAGAAAATAATTTGAGTTTGCTATTATAAAGAAGCACATGTTGATCAGGTAAAAATTCTTTATGTTTAATATGTAGGTCATGTAACTTTTTAGTGCGTTCTTTATATAGTTTGCTATTCTCATATGCCTGATGTCTAAATTCATCTAGCTCATTTAATTTTAATAATCTTTCTGCTTGTGATGATTTTGCATCCATATTTAGAAATTTTGTTGCCCAATAAGCCTTATATTCCAGTTCCACAGGAAGGTGATATGATTTTCCAAAAATTAATCTATAAGGAGAGGTACCTATGGGTGTCTTAAAAGCTGTTCTATATGCCCAAAGTGCATCGTCTAGTTTCAAGGACCAATCCTTCCTAGATGAGTTCACAGCTTTCTCTAGGATCCTCTTAATTTCTCTATTTGAAATTTCCACTTGTCCGCAGGATTGGGCATGATATGGGTACTAAAAAAATGTTTGACTCCAAATCTGTTAAGAAGGGTTGACATTATTTTATTACTGAAATGTGTTCCATTGTCACTTATGATAGTCCTAGGTGTTTCAAATCGAGTGAAAATATTTTTTCTTAGAAAGTTGGCAACTACCTTAGCTTCATTTGTTGGTGTGGCTACAGCTTCCACCCATTAAACACATAATCAACTATTACTAAAATATATTGATTGTTATAGGACTTAGGAAATGGACCCATAAAGTCAATGCCCCACACATAAAAAATATCACACTGTAAAATATTTGTGAGAGGCATTTAATTGCGATGAGAGATATTACCTGTCCTTTGGCATTTGTCACAATACTTACAGTAGTTTCTTGCATCTCTGTAAATAGTTGGCAAATAGAATCCACATTCAAGTACCTTAGCCGTTGTTCGATTGGGTCCAAAGTGACCTCCTCCAGCTTGTCCATCATGGCAATGACTTAGGATATTCTCGATCTCATCTTCGTGAACGCATCTTCGAATTATTTGATCTGCGCATAATAAAAAAAGGTAAGGATCCTCCCAGTGATAATTCTTGACATCAGACAAGAATTTCCTTTTTTGATGAGTGGTCATACCCTTTGGAATGTAACGTCCTGCAAGGTAATTAGCAAAATCAGCGAACCATGGTGTAGTGTAAGAAATTTGAAAAATAGCAAAGAGTTTCTCATCTGGGAATTCTTCAAGTATGTCTGTGACTTTTCTTGGAGATGGCTCCAAACGGGATAGGTGGTCAGCTAATAAATTCTCAGTCCCTTTTTTGTCTTTTACTTCCACATCGAATTCTTGCAACAGTAGTATCCATCGGATTAGTCTAGGTTTGGCATCTTGTTTGCTCATCAAGTGCTTGATGGCTGCATGATCTGTGTAGACAATAATTTTTGAACAAATTAGATATGATCTAAACTTATCAAAAGCAAAAATAACAGCAAGAAACTCCTTCTCTGCTGTTGCATAATTTAGTTGGGCAACATTCAATGTTCGACTTGCATAATATATGACATGAAAGATTTTATCTTTTCTTTGCCCCAAAACAGCTCCTACGCACCATCACTCGCATCACACATCAACTCAAATGGTAAAGACCAATCTGGTGCTACAACAACAGGGGCTGAAATTAGCATTTCTTTTAACAGATTAAAGGCAACAACGCAATCGAAATTAAAATCAAATTTTGTGTCCTTAGCAAGAAGATTAGTTAATGGTTTAGCCAATTTTGAAAAATCTTTGATAAAACGGCGATAAAATCATGCATGCCCAAGGAAACTTCGAATGCCCTTCACATTGGTTGGAGGAGACAGATTTGCAATAACATCTATCTTGGCCTTATCCACTTCAATTTCTTTTGCTGAGATTTTATGGCCAAGCACTATACCCTCCTTCACCATGAAGTGACATTTCTCCCAGTTAAGGACCAAATTTGTTTCTTGACATCGCTGCAAAACTAGATATAAGTTATCCAAACAATTATTAAAGGAGCTACCAAAAAGTGTAAAATCATCCATGAAAACTTCGAATATCTTCTCATTCATATCTGTAAAGATTGCTTTGGAATGTTGCTGGAGCGTTGCATAGACCAAATGGCATCCTTCTATAAGCAAACGTTCCATATGGATATGTGAACATTGTCTTTTCTTGATCCTCAGGTGCTACTGCTATTTGATTGTATCCAGAATAGTCATCTAGAAAATAATAATAGCTATGACCTGCAACATGCTCCAACATTTGGTCAATAAAAGGTAACGGAAAATTATCTTTGCGGGTAGCATCATTAAGCTTCCTATAGTTTATACAGACTCTCCAACCTGTAACCGTTCTTTGAGGCACCAATTCATTATTTTTGTTACTTACCATAGTGATTCCTCTTTTCTTAGAGACTACCTGCACATGACTTATTCATGAACTATCAGAAATGACATATATAATATCTGCATCAAGGAGTTTGATGACCTCCTTTTTCATAACTTCCCTTAAGGTTGGGTTGAGCCTTCTTTGATATTGAGCAACTGGTTTGGAATTTTCTTCCATCAAAATTTTATGCATGCAAATAGAAGGCAATATTCCCTTGATGTCTGAGATCGACCAGGCAATTGCTCTTTTGTATAGTCTCAACACTTCTAAAAGTTTGTTTTCCATATCACCTGTCAAATCAGCAGATATGATAATTGGGTAAGTATCATTTTCAAGAAAGACATATCTTAAATAAGATGGAAGTTCTTTAAGTTCAAATTTTGGAGGACAATCCAATTTTTTGATTTCCTCCTCGAGCATCTCTGTTGTTATTGGCGCATTATCTTCTTCCACCTTTTCTCTGAAATCCTTCATCATTTCCAAAGCTTCCTTAGCATATGAGTCTGAAACAAAATCTGCAACAATATCATCAAAAGCATCAGTCATGTCATCTTCTAAAGAATCAATGGCATAGCAAGATGAGTGATCAAAAGGTTGTTTGAGAGAATGTTTTATATTAAAAGTAATGTCTTCGTTGTTGACGCGAAGTGTGAGCATCCCTTGTTGAACATCTATAAGTGCATTTCCTGTGGCTAGAAATGGTCTCCCGAGAATGATGGGGGTTTTTTCGTCTGCATTCATATTCAGAACAATAAAATCTGTAGGAAAAACAAATTTATCAACTTTTACCAAAACATCTCTTAATATTCCTCGGGGTCTCTTGCATGAAGAATCTGCAAATTGAAGAGTCATGCTTGTTTCTTCAAGTTCTCCATAACCTAGCTGCACAAATATAGAGTATGGCATTAAACTAATACTAGCACCAAGATCACATAAAGCTTGTGCACAAAAAAATTTTCCTATAGTACAAGGTATGGTGAAGCTGCCAGGATCTTTCATTTTTTTTTAGGCATATCACGGTCATAAATAGCACTACATTCTGATGTCAACATTACTCTCCCAATATTTTCAATCTTTCTTCTTGAAGATAGTATATCCTTCATGAATTTGGCATAGCTCGGCATCATCTATAAGGCTTCATGAAAAGGAATGTTAATAGATAATTATTTCAGAACATCAAGAAAGCGAGAAAATTGCTTATCGAGTTGTTCTTTGCGAAATTTTTGTGGATAAGGCAAGTCCCCTATGTTATTGGTATTTCTTGAATTGTCAGTTTCTTTTTCCTTCCGATTGATATCTTCAGTGGCCTGATCTTGTGTCTTTGATGCTTCGGTTTCTTTAGTATGATTAATTACTCTTGGCAGGAGATCTGATGCTAAACTTCTCAATTGTTTTCCACTTCTAAGAGTCACAGCTTTGGACTCTTCTTTAGGGTTTTTCTCTGTATCGCTTGGAAGAGCCCCTGGTGCGCGACCTGCCATCATATTGGCCATCTGCCCTATTTGCATTTCCAAATTTCTAATTGTAGCATCTTGATTGTTTGCCCTTGTTTTCATTGTCTTCTGCATGGTCTGCATAGTGTCAATAACTCTTGCCATAACCTCTTCCATGGGATTAGTTGATTGTTGAGCAAGAGCTTCATGTTGCCTTCTCAAAAGTATATAGTTTTGTGGATGAGCTTGTCCTTGATTATGGAATTTCTCAACAGCTTGCTCTTGATTTGACCTGTAAGGAAACTTCTGATTGTTCCTCCAACCATAGTCATTGTTCCTGAAAAATAGATTGGAGACAAAGTTAGCATTTTCAATGTGATCAGGATTAGAAATGTTACCTTGAGGGCAATAATTGCTCGCATGTCCTCCTCCATAGTTGTTGCACACCATTAGTGACATCATCTGCTCAAATTGTTGATTGAGTGACTCCAGTTGAGTTACTACTTCAGAAGAATTTCTACTTTCTGTGGCATGCACATCATGAGTTCGGCGAGATGGTCTCCTTTCTTGGCTTGACTTGAGGGCTACAACTTCAATAATATCCTGTATCTCACTAGGGCGTTTAGATCCCAGTACCGTCCCTCCTGCTGATTGGTCAAGCTTATATTGATCTGTAGGTCGTAACCCATGGTAAAAATCTTCCATCACTTGCCATTTTAGAATTCTGTTATCAGGAACTCTGGCTAATAGTTCCTTATATCGTTCCCAGACCTCATATAATGTCTCATCATCATCTTAAACAAAAGCCCTCAGCTCCCTTCGATATTTGCCTGCTTTTTGTGGTGGGCAATATTTTCCAACAAATTTTTCTACCAGCTCCAACAAAGAATGAATCGATCCTGCAGGTAAAGTTTTAAACCAAGTGGAAGCTTTGTCACGTAAACATTGAGGAAATAATAATAAACGAATAACTTCAGAAGAAACATTATTATTTCTAAAGGTGCTCAAAGTGGTAAGAAATTTGTCAAGGTGATCATGAGGGTCTTCATGAAATCCTACTTCAAATTGGGATGCTTGTATCATCCTCACGATTGCGGGATTTATCTCAAAATTATTTGCATTAATATCAGGCAGCACGATGCATGATTCTTGGTCACTGTATCTAGCCGAGACATATTGTCTCATAGAAAGCTCTGCTTCATCTTCTCACCGATTATTATGTGACGGAACTAGTTCATTTTGTTGCTCCAGTCTCTGATTGTCGCGTGCTTGTTCCATCATTTTTCTTATATTTCTTCATAATCGACGATAGGTTCTTTCAATTTCAGGATCAAATTCTAACAGTGGATTTGAACTCCTAGTGCGTTTATCAGAGGATTTCAGAATTGGTTGTGATTTAATTTTCAATTAGTATCTGCAACAACCAATTTTCAGTAAGATAAAAGAATAAAATAAAAATATATACAAGAAGCAAGAAATGCAGATAATAGGTCACGAAGAAATAAGATTTAAATTGATAAACATAAAAAATCTTTCGGCTATTATCGAAAATTCATTAAGTCATCAAAATTAATGCCCGAGAGAAATTAACCTAATTATTGCCACCAAAATTTACAGAAAAATTATCAAATACGGCGAAAAATCAAAACTCGAAAATCAATTCAAATGCCAAACATTAATATCGACCGAAAGAAAGTAAATCACTTAGATGGTCGTAAAAATCAAACACTCGTTCCATCGTAAAACTTGGAAGAATTAACGATGATGTAACAAACGTCACAAAACGAATCAGAACTAATTTGTGGCCGAAATGGTAATAATAAGACATTAGCAAAAATTATTTTCAGAGAGGAAATCGGCCGCAATACAGAAATAGATTTATGGTTGAAATTAGCTTAGTAATCCGAGGCTCGTTCGGCCGCAAAAATCATAGAACAGTGTCGAAAGTGATTAATCAACGTGAATGCGTAAAACTTGTTGGATTATGGCGAAACAAAAGCGTAAAAGTTAGCACGGCGATGAATTCTCTCGGCCGAAAGAGAATTAAATTGACTCTTGGCGTAAAGAACCGAAGTCGACATGATTCAATTGGCCATAACACAGAAAACTATCCACGTCTCGGTCGTAACACAAATTGTATCAGAGAATTGAAATACGAATCCAAGTGACAAATAAAAATTACGGCCGAAATTATTAAGAGATCAATTCTTAGCCGAGATGAAAATTCAAGCCGTAGAAGGAATAATAACACGAAATCATGCGCTTAATCCATCCAATACGAAAGAGAATTAAATCATCATTAATAAAGTCAAATTTCGGCCGTAAACACAATGAAGAAAATAATTCTCGGCCGTTAATCAATGTTGAAAATAAGAGAGAAATCAATTCGATCATAAAGTGAATCTCGACCGTAAAGATAAAAATTGTCAATTAAGCCGAAACGAGGTCACATCAATCAAAAATATATTACGGCCGAGATGAAGTCAACACGATTGGCCGTAAAGCAAAATAGGGTTTCAGCCGAAATAAAATCGAATGAAACTTGAGAATATTACCCCAACTCTTACGTCGACAATTGAATCATTATGGCCGAAAGTGAATTAAGTCGAAACGTGATCCTTTATGGCCGAAAAAGAATAAATCGCTTTGGCCAAAACAAAATCAAATCAATACGAAAAGTTCAAACTATTAAAACTTTACGGCCGAGAAGGAATAAAATTCATATGAGACCAATGAAACATGATCCAAATAAGGCGTAAAGAACAATTAACAAATAGTTGGCCGAAACAAGGTCAAATCATCATTGTATGGTCATAGCGCAAAATAACGTTCGGATAAAAGCATTACGACTGTAAAACAGAAGATTAGAACTCAATCGATATTGTGAGCCGTAAAACTAGTAAAGCCGACAAAATAAATCTCGGTCGTAAAACCACAAGCCCATGTAACTTAAAAAATCCAATCGGCGTTTATATGAATTTAAGCTGAAAGTCAACAAATTAAAAAAAATGTCGTGACCTTTATCTGCAAAAAAGGAAAAATATTGGATTATTGACAAAAATAAAAATAATTACACTAAATATACATATTTACAAAAAATTATTTACAATTTATTTACATCTCCTAATAATTTATAAAAAATTCAGAAATTAATTAATAAAATATTCCCCGGCAACGGCGCCAAAAACTTGATGCGTAAAATGATGTAGCAAAATAAAATCGTTAGCAAGTGCACTAGTCGCTCAAATAATATAGTAAAAAGGAGTAAGAGTGTCGAACCCACGAGTAATATTATTAATTCAATACCTGAATCTTTAAATTAATAAGAGAGGAAAACATGGATTTTAAAAATGAGTTTTATAAAATAAAATAAAGATAAGATAGTGGTGTTGAAGTTAGGCCTTAAGATGAAAATAGATTAGGATAAATATTTAAATCATAAAAGAAAATTTTAATCTTTAATGATGGATTAGAGTCCCCTTAAATTATTAACTTGACATAATTAAATTACGGTCTCCATAAACTAGCATCTCCTCAATCTAAGTATGCAAATTAAACTATCTTAATTTAATAAGAATTGAAGTCTCCACAAACTGGCATCCCATCAAATCATATTAAAATTAAGACGCATTAAATTGGATTCCCTAGACTATTAATCACTCCATAAACTGGTATAGATTAACAGACCACACAAATTTGATTCTCCACACTAGTTATCAAATTTATGTCAATTATTAATTTCATATAAAATCAATTAAATTAATTAATGAATTCTGAAATTAAATAGTCCAAAAACTGGTAATTACTCAACTCAGAAATTCAATTAATTAAATCGAAAGCACTAAACACAATTAACTAATTGATCAGAAAAGATTAAAACAAATAATGTAGAGTCCAAATAATTTCCCTTCAATAATAATCTCCTAAAATAATAACTTAACAAAAAATATGGAGTTCATCCTAGAAATTCTGGAGAGATAATAACAATAATAATTGGAAGAATTACACCCAAACTAGAAGTAGAGCTCTCGAATTGGGCAGACAGTCGGGCAGCCTCTCGAACTTTATCAGGGTCGCGATCAACCTCTAGCCGTCGTACCTCTCTCCTCTTGATCGTAGCCTGTAGACTCACGATTCGTCATGGAAGAAAACCTGAACTTCAGAGCACACCTTGAAAACGACGGATTCTTCACGTATTTATAGGTGTGGACGATCTTCAATTTGATCCCGACCGTAATATCGTACGGTTGACTTTAAAATTGTGAGATAAACTCGGCCAAAATGATAATTCTTCTAACTATTATGCCCAAAAGATAAATCCTTTTATCTTTACCCCCTTTGAATCTCGGCCAAAACAAAATTCTTTTATCTTTACGCCCTATGGATCTCGGCCAAAACCAAGATTTCCTTGCCATTACCCCCTCCAAATGTCGGCCAAAATAATAATCTTTTATCCAAATCTCGGCCAAAACAAAAAGTCTTCATGCCATTACGCCCAAAAAGATAAAATCTTTTTATCTTTACCCTGTCATATCTCGACCAAAAAGTGATCATCTCCTTTGTAATCTCGCCCAAAATGATGAAATCTGATCTCGTTACGCCCAAAATTCAAGTTGCATTCGTTTTTACCCCCAACGAAGTAAAGATGTAATTTATCCAACCATGAGATCATCTCGGCCAAAATATAATTCTTTACGACCGATTCATATTACCTGCAAAATAATTATAAGAATTAAGTAAATTCCTCTTTAGTTAAAATATTCAAAACATTAATAATTAAAATTGATAAATCCGGAATTATGACTAAAAGTGACTAAAAATGATGCATGCCATGAACAAATTACAGAAAAATTAATTAAAATAATAATATAAAATATGTTGTATTTTGCATGCATCAAACTCCCCCAAGCTTAAAGTCTTGCTTGTGCTCAAGCAAAAAAAAACTCAAAGCAAGGCTCAAGAAAGTTTCATCATAACCTCCACATTGTCAACTGACTAATTTTCTTACACAATTCTTCTGCACACCTACTACTTAGTATCTTACCACTTTCTATACACTTAGCTTCATAGAGATTCTGAATGCTACACAAATTTAAACAATCTCAAATTCAGCCTTGCAGAAAAATAAATTGTCTGTCAAATAATAGCATTAATATTGAACACATAAGTACTAATTGAGCTGCAAACTTTTTCTTTTTCTTTCTTCTCTTTTTTTTCAACTTTATTTTCAATCATTTTAAAAGTTATAATCTTCAAGCAAGATTGCACAAGGAAGTTCATGTAGCGGGCTTTAGACTGATGACTTCCAGACCAGATGATCTTAGGGCACCAGGTGATAAAGCACCCATCGAGTTTACTTGCCCGAACAACCAAGGTTCTGAATGAAGAGTTCGAACTTAGCCATGATTCAGTATTCATGTGCTTCTCCATATTCCACAAGATGGTCCATGTAGCAGGTTTTCGATCGACGGATCCCAGAGCAGTTGCCCTTAAGTCGCCAGGCATGAACCCCTACGGATCTAATTACCCGAACCTATCTTGGTTCCGGATAACATTTTTGTACCTAGACATAACATTATTCATTTTTTTTTTCACATCTTTTTAAGCTCAAGGAGTACTTAATATGGTCAATAAAAAGGCTACTACTATCAAGACTTGAAAAGAGATAAAAAGGCATGAATATGATTTTGTCGTCTAATCATTCATAATTCTACTTAACATAGGCACACAGTCCATAAGTCTGATACTAAAATAGCAAGTGATAAGAATGAAAAGCATTCAAATTTTATCAATTAATAACATGTCTTTGAACTTTTACTTGAAGATAATTAAAACAGTAAGACAAGAGTTAGTAAGATGGTAGCAAAAATAAATGCATGCAATGGTATTTTTCGAAAATTTTTCAATTTTTCAGATTTTTTTACAAATAGATGCAAACATAAGCAAATAAAAAGAAACATGCAATGCATGAAATGCAAACTCCCCCAAGTTTGAACTAGACACTGTCCTCAGCGTTAAGTCAGCAAGGGAAAGTGATACATACTCAATAAAAAGGAAAATTAAAGAAATGAAAATAAAGAAAAGGGAAAAGACACAACCAAATTTACTGTCTGTGGGGTGGCGATGGTGGATGGTAGCCGAGATGTCCTTGGCGCATATGATACTCATGGATGCGCCTCGTCATGCGCGCATGTTGAATATGGAGGGATTCGTAGCGACCCTGACGATCATCCATATTTCTAAAATTAGCTCGAATGTTGGTCAACTCTTGTGCTTGTCGATGTTGCTCTTCTTGAATAGCATGCAGCTCTCTTGCTTGATGAAGTTGCTCTTCTTGAAAAGTGTAAAACTCCCCTGCTTGACGAAGTTGCTCATCATACATTGATTCCCATAAGTTTTGCATGAAAGCATAGTCAGACTGAGGTAATTGAGAGATTTAAAATAATAATTTTTAGAGTGTATTTGTATGGAATAGAATGTAATGACGAGATTTAAAAAGTTGACATGTTAGATATTTGATGCACGAAAAATTATGCATTAGTTTAGGCCATTTGATTAGCATTTTAAAATGTTTTATGTCTAGAAAAGGGGAGTTTTGATTTATTTTTATATAATTTTTTTAGATTTGATTTATACCTAAGTCTGGAAATTATTTATGACATGATATGAGCATCAAAATCAAGGCAAGGCCCTAAAATACTTCAGAAGACTATCACAGCCGTGACAATTTTTTTCATGGCCGTGATAGAAAGATGTTGCAATAAAAAAATTGTCTAAGTTTCTGTCACGACCGTGACAGTTTCTTTCACAACCGTGACAAAAAGATTTTATAGCAGAAATTTTTTTAAATCCTTGTCACAGCTGAGATAGAATCTTTGACAGTCGTGACAACCCACTATCACAATCGTGACAGGGCCTTTCACGGCCATAACAACGGACAGTTAGATAATTTTAAAGCCATTTTTATCCACTTTTTCGATAAAATTATTTCTTTCCTTGGGAAACAAAAAACCTATAAAAGGGAGAGGCCAAAGACTCTGAAGAACATCCCTAGAGCATAGATTTAAAGCCTAGAGAAGAGCGAGAACAATAGCGAAGCTCTGCCAGAAACTCGAGAGAGCATATGCACAACGACTGCAAGGGTTCTTTGTTTTCTTTTCTTAAACTTTTTCATTAGATTTGATGTTGTTATTCTCAAATTCTTTCACTAGGATAATCTTAGTTGAACCATATTTATGTTTTGAAATCTTTCTTAATATTAGTTTAATTTAAATCTTTAATAGCATTGTAATCTCATGTTTAATGCTTTCCTTTGATTCCATGATTTATGATTTGATTGCTATCAGAGAAAAAGTGATTATTTTCATAAGTTTCTAGGATTGATCTCATTTATTACATGCCACAATAGAGAAATCGAAAGAGACCTAATTTGTGTAGTTATTCAGGTGACTTGAGAAAGTCCTTAATATTAATTCCATTTTAAGGCATCTTATGATTAATTAAGTAAATTAAAAATTGAAAAGGATTAATTTATTCTAATTATTCATAAGATAGTAGTTACAGCCTGAAACATTGGTTAACTAATTTTAGGAAATCACTTTGTTATTGATTCAACTAATTCTAAGTTGAAAAAATTTATTACATTTTACTGGTGATAATTAGGTGCCTTAATCATCAAATCATTATTTATTCAGGTGACCATGAATTGTAATGTGTTTTGTGAGTATAACTTAGTTCTTCTAAGTTCTTAATGAATAGTTAAATAGATAGAGTAGTTTAGAGTGTATTTGGATGGAATAGAATGTAATGATGAGATTTAAAAAGTTGACATGATAGATATTTGATGCACGAAAAATTATGCATTAGTTTAGGTCATTTGATTAGCATTTTAGAATGTTTTTTATGTCTAGAAAAGGCGAGTTTTGATTTATTTTTATACATTTTTTTAGATTTGATTTATACATAAGTCTGAAAATTATTCGTGGCAGGATATGAGCGTCGAAATCATGGCAAGGCCCTAAAATAGTTCAGAAGACTGTCACAGCCGTGACAATTTTTTCATAGCCGTGATAGAAAGATGTTGCAGTAAAAAAAATGTCTAAGTTCCTGTCACGGCCGTGACAGTTTCTTTCACAACCGTGACATAAAGTTTTTATAGTAGTAAATTTTTTAAGTCCTTGTTACAGCCGAGATAGAACCTTTCACAGTCGTGACAACCCACTGTCACAATCGTGACAAGGCCTTTCACGGTCATGATGACGGACAGTTAGACGATTTTAAAGCCATTTTTATCCACTTTTCGATAAAATATCGGTTTCTTTCCTTGGGAAATGAAAAACCTATAAAAGTGAGAGGCCAAAGACTCTTAAGAACATCCCTGGAGCATACATTTAAGGTCTAGAGAAGAGCGAGAACAATAGCGAAACTCTACTAGAAACTCAAGAGAGCACGTGCACAGTGATTGCAAGAGTTCTTTGTTTTCTTTTCTTAAATTTTTTCATTAGATTTGATGTTGTTATTTTCAAATTTATTCTTTCATTAGGGTCATCAATTAATTGAACCCTATTTATGTTTTGAAATATTTCTTAATATTAGTTGAATCTTTAATAGCATTGCAATTTCATGTTTAATGCTTTCTTTTGATTCCATGATTTGATTTGATTGATATCTGAGAAGAAGTGATTATTTTCATAATAGTTTCTAGAATTGATCTTATTTATTACATGTCACAATTAGAGAAATAAAAAAAGACCTAATTTGTGTAATTATTAAGGTGACTTGAGAAAGTCCTTAATATTAATTCTAATTTAATGCATCTTATGATTAATTAAGTAAATTAAAAATCAAAAGCATTGATTTATTCTAATTATTCATAAGATAGTAGTTAAAGCCTGAAACATTAATTAACTAATTTTAGGAATTCACTTTGTTATTGATTCAACTAATTCTAAGTTGAAAAAATTTATTATATTTTACTGGTGTTAATTAGGTGCCTTAATCATCAAATCATTATTTCTTTAGGTAAGAATTTTTTTTATTTTTTTATTTTATTTTTATTCACATCTGAAATCATATATTTTCTTAATTTCTCAATTAAAAATATTAAAATAAAATCTAAGTTATTAACCATTCTCGTAGGAACGATAAATCTACTCATTCACTTTATTATTTGAGCGATAAATAATAAATTATATTAAATCAAATTTTATAATAAATATATTACATTTAATAAATATATATTTTGTGCGAGGAATGCAAGAGAGAGAAAATAAGAGAAGAAAAAAAAGAAAAGCAAATTTGAAGAAAAGGAATGTCATATAAAAAAGTTGACTTAAAAAAATTATCTTGCGCTGCTATAGTGATCTGATGGAACCTAAAGGTGAGAATCGAGATCACATGACCCTCAGTTCCCACCTCAGATCCTCATTCCGATTCTACTAGAGGAGTCAATTAAAATCAGGCTCTAGTTTGAGCTAAATTTTGATTGCAAATGTCATGAAATGGTAAGCAAATCTAAGCTTTCCTATATATAGAGGAAGATATAAGGGAAGAATGTCTAATCCTCTTATATTTGTGTTGTTCGCATTGAGAGGCTGAGATATCATTGAAGTGAAGATAAATGATACGTGTAAAAATGATAAAAAAACTCTAACAAGTGCACTAGTCGTTTAAGTAATAAAGTGAATGAGTAGAGTTATAATTCCCACAAGGATGGTTAATAACTTAGATTTTATTTTAACCTTATTAATTGAGAAATTAATAAAAGTTTGTTTTTAAAAAAGGAAATAAAATAAAATGATAAAATAAAAGAAATGATCACTTGGGAAAATAGCGATTTGATAATTATCGCCACTAAAATATAATGGATTTTCTGAATTTATAATTAGTTGAATCAATAATAAAGTTGAATTCTCAAAATTAGTTAATCAATGTTTCAGACTTTAACTACTATCTTAAGAACAATTAGAATAAATCAATTCTTTAGATTTTTAATTTATCTAATTAATCAAAGGTGCATTAAATCAAAATTAAGATTAATGCCTTTTTCAAGTCACTTTAATAACTACACAAACTAGGTCTCTTTCGATTTCCCTAATTGAGACATGCAATTAATAAGATCAATCCTAAAACTATTATGAAAATAATTACTTCTTCTTAGATAGCAACTAAATCATAAATTATGGAATCAAAGGAAAGCATTAAACACAAAATCACAATGCTATTAAAGATTCAAACTAAACTAATATTAAGAAAGATTCCAAAACACAAATAGAGTTCAACTAAGATGACCCCAAATAAAGGAATAAATGTAAGAAGAATAACATCAAATCTAATATAAAAGAGTATGAAAATAAAACAAAAAAAACTCTTGTAGCCGCTATGCACGTGCTCTCTCGAGCTTCCAACAGAGCTTCGCTATTGTTCCTGTTTTTCTCCTCTTTCTAAGCTTTAAATCTATGCTCAAGGGATCTTTTTCTAGGTCATCTTCTGCCCCATTTTATAGATTTTCTCATCCCGAAAAGAAGAAACTGAAAATATATCCGTAAAGTGGGTAAAATTTGCCTTCAAACCACCTAACTGGCCATTGTCAGTCGTGATAGTATCCGCCATGATCGTGACAGTATCCGTCACGGCTATGACCGTGATGATGTACGACTTCGAACTAGCTCTCATGATCGTGATGTCACGGCTGCGCCCCAACAGATGCCCACCGACCGATCTCGCCCAAGATGCCCGCCGATGCTCGACCTCGTCCGTAGATGCTCGATCCGTAGATGCTCGACCTCGTCCGTAGAAGCTCGAGGTCACCGCCGCCGCATACACAGGTCATTAGCTCGAGGTCACCGTCGCCGCATACACAGGTCTCTAGTGTCGTCGCACCTGCCTTCGAGCTTCGCCGCTGACCTCGAGGACACCATGACCCCCGCGGATCTCTATGTGTCACCCTGACGCCGCCAATCTCGTGCACCACCTATCGACCGATCTCACCCCAGACGCCTGTCGACCGATCTCACCCTAGACGCCCGCCGACCGATCTCGCCCAAGACGCCCGCCGATGCTCGACCTCATCCGTAGAAGCTCGAGGTCACCGAAGCCACGTACACAGGTCTCCGGTGTCGCCGCTATCACCACCGACCTCGAGCACACTGGACGCCCGCTGACCTCTTTGTGTCGCCCCGCCGCCGCCAATCTCGCGCACCGCCTCCGCCACCGCCGAGCTCGCCCGTTGCATATAAAAATATTGATATACCTATATATGTATATATGCATATAATTAGGTATACATATATGTTAATTAGGTAATATAAACTTGGGGTAAATTACACCAAATGCTCTCTAACTTTAAGGTTTGCTCAGCGATGTTATCCACTTTCACTTTGTAACACGAATGTCCTCCATCTTTTGACTCATTTCATCTGATGCCTCTTTACCTGCTATAGCCTATCTCCTGGTCGCGGAGTTGACGTGGTACAAATGTGGCACTGATAGGACATCTTCTCTTCTCTTCACGTTGATGTGGCAATATTAAAAAAAATTAGAAAAATAAAAAATGTCACGAGGTCGTCGGAGGGAGTGCACGCCGAGGGTCCCCTAGTGAGCTCCGATGACAAGAAGGGGGGGGGGGGGGTTCCCCCTCTGCGGCCTCGTAGGCGGGACCTCTCCAACCTCGCCGGCGAGCGAGGTTGCAAAGGGGGGCGGCCCCCCCTTCTCCTCACAGGAGCTCGCAGGGGAAGGGGACCCCCCAGCGTGCGCCCCCTTCGACGGCCTCGTGACATTTTTAATTTTTTTAATATTACCATGTTAGCGTGAAAGAGGAGAGAAGATGTCGGCTCTTACAGAACTGCCTTACACAGAAAAATGATGATGGCATGCCTGCCTATGGAGAGTGAGATTCCTAACAAAAAGTTTTATGCTCATAAAAAATTGAATACGAAACGTTACTTAAGTTCCAATTCATTTGGGTCATTTCTAACAAATGGAGAGATTGTAACAATTATAAGAAGTATGTCAAAAAAAAAACTTCTGCGGAGCTTACCAATTCCAATCAACATTGGTAGAGATTATTGCTAGATATGAATTGATATCCAAACGGAGTACTTGAGGGACTTCGTGTCATATATTGATTTAACAGTCCTATATCCAACAACTATGGATTTAGCCAAAATTTGATATGTTGTCCTGAGCCATTGCTCCAACCTAATCCTTGGTTGTCGTCCATGCATCACATATGTGGTTCCATAGACATGAGGCTCCAATTTCTTCCTTCTAAAATCTGGGATCAATATTTTTGAATAATCATATTTGTGTCTGGAAAATTATACCCATAGACGAGTGATATGTTTTATCAAGTAGCCTTAGCATAACTTTGAGTGGAAGAAATGGTTAAACTCCTTTAACTTTCGGATAGTAAGTCCTCATGTTCTTTTTGCATTGCAATTGTGTCACATTTTAGTCTGTGCATTTTTTCTCTATTTAGTAGTATATCCCCATAAGAAACTACACTACAAGGATTTTTTACTTCAGTGACGCCCAAAAAAACATGGCTCAAAATTAATTAAACGTCGTCAAAACTCTTTTAGGACATTTATTAAATGTCGGCTTCAGACGTCACCATAATTCAGTCATATTCATTAGACGTCACCAACAATATAAACTTCATAAGAATTTGATCTTTCCATGACTTTTACCGTCCCCAAATGTCATGTTAACATTACGTTTAAATGTCATTGAAAATCAATTGTAGACTTTTAAAGTTATTTCAAACGTCAAGAAATATAAAGTTATTTCAAAGCATCACAAAATTACTATATAATAGCACATTGGCTTTAGATTCCCACATAAAAGAACCCTAAAAAGGGATTATCTACATTCTATGCCTGAAAATTTATGAAACAAGGGAAACAAACTGAACACCACCTGACAAGATAACAATGAGAAGAAGTGAAGAGCAAATTTAACAAAGTAATCACTCAACTTTAGCAATGATGGTATCAAATCAAGCTCAAATTCTAAGAAAAGAGGCAAATTTAATAGTTGAATTTGACACCACCTGACAAATGATCGTAGGGCAAATGACAATGATCGACCACATCTCTTTCTCCGATCACCAATCACGCCCTCATCATCGGCCAAGTAGCAGACAACCAAGCATCAGATAACCAATTGGGGAAAAGTCAACAACCAAGCATCAGATAAGCAGCAATCAACACCCTCATAGTCAACCATGTCTTTTTGCCTCCTAGGATTTTATTAGGGAAAAGTCGAGTGCTCGATCGCTGGAGGAAGCCAAACAGCAGAGAACCAATTGGTTCAACTGTGAAGTTTTTTTTAGAGACCCAAAGTAATTCGAGGGTTCAGTCTTTATGAAAAATACTATTTTAGGAGACGTCCTTACATGACTTTAGGAGACATTTATTAAATGTTGCAAAATAACCATGTATTAATGATGTTTATTGTTGATGTCATCTAAACTAAAAATTATTGTAGTGCCATGGCATAGTCTTTCCATTTCATCTATTATGTTGGAAGGTAACTAGATAGCCTAAATTATATACACTTGCAAGGAGAGCTACATATTTTGTTAAAGTGTAGCCAACAAAAGAGAAAGTTGTAGCAGCATCTTCAATACTTTCTTTTCATTTGCTCAAGTATTAGATGATGGGTGTTCTTATTTACACGACCATGTAGTAGAAGGTATGCTAAATATTTGTCGAGATCATTAGTAGAATTGAAATATGAAATTTGCTTGATATACTCCCTAATCTCCTATGGATTTTTTTAATATGCTTTCTCTGTGTTTATCTGCTATTCAGATCACTAGTAGAACTATTTGATTGTGTTCATGTAGTAATAGATCATTTGAAAAAACTAGATGTAATACTTCTTTTGTTCATTGTTTATTGATGCACGAAAAATCATGCATTAATTTAGGACATTTAATAACTAGAAAGATAACTAAAAATTCTAAACTCTAGAAGCGATAAAGATAGGAAGATAGATGAATAACATCATCCCAATATTAAACAGAACAAATAGTACTCTTGGGAATCACCGATGAACTGTTGCTTGATTCTTGTCTAAAGTCAACCTCATAGAAATCTTCTCAGCAATCTCTCTAAGTCTTCTCATGTTCTTAGCTTCCATGAACATGTTGCAAACCCTAGCATGACTATTTCTAACTATCAGACGTCCATTTTTATAGAGGCTTGGGTTTTCATGCAGTTTGCAAATAAACGAAAATATTTTTCTTGTGAAATAAGGTAAATTTAGAGTCCTATTGATTCTGAAAGTTTTGCATTGTAAAACTCCAAAATATTTTATCTAGTTTATTTCCTAATGTTCCTTGGGACATATGATAAGAGTTGGAGTCCTTGTGTGTTGAGAATTCTTTCGAAAATAAATTATGAATCAAAATTGTGTCTATCACACCCCCCGTAATTGATTTAACAACTCAATTACAGTCGGAGTCGAAGTTTTCTACTACCTTCACGAGATGTGAGAAGCATTTCACAATCGTGATTCAGACGATATCTCTTTGATCGTGTGACTTTGTGATTTTCACGACTGGTGATAGAGTGCTAACGGCCCGTGAAGATTACTTTGTTGATTTGGAACATTCTGGTCAACTCGTTATCACGGCCCATTAATTGATAATCGTCGATTCCAAACTTCTATGACGTCTGTGAAACCTATGTAATGGTCAGTAGGAGTGCGTAACTTCTCATGATTCCTTGCCCACAGCCCATGATAATTCTTCCACATCCGATTTGTTGTAGGAGTCATGAGAATGTGCGATCCGTGAAAATCTGCTATAACAGCCATGAGAAATATGTCATGGTCCGTAAGTTCTCTTCAGGTGAAATAGGCGACGCTCGGTCCGTGAAATGCAGCGACTGTACGTGAAATTTGGTCTTCACGATAGTGAGAGATATTTAACGGCTCGTGAAATCATAATTTCTTTGTTTGAGTGCTTTTGCCAAAGGCGTGAAGACGGGCAGTTGGGACATTAAACCATATTTCACGACCTGTGAAGAGAGGGCCACAACTCGTGAAAAATTTGGGACCTACTCTATGCCTTCTTGGTTTGAGACCTCTCCAATTTAGGTATAACCTAAAGACTAATGGATCATCACTTGGAAAACTCAGGTTTGGCAGGAGCGAATGGCCTCATTAATTAGGGATGCATAAGATATATCTAGGTTGAAGGATACTTTCATGACGTGGACATGATCTCTACTTCACTTGTCTCATCTAATTCTCCAAGTTGGGTGAAGCTCAAAGGTGGTGCCAAAAAACCTAATAAGAAAAATACCATGCTTAATGCAGGAAGAATGGATCCTATCTCTCTCCAATATGCTCAACCAGATCAGAATCAAAGTGCTGGTCCGTTTGGCCTAAGCAAACTCTCATTCTGTCTGCTCCTTACAAGGCCACCTCATATATCCATTACCAAGGTTGGGCAGCTTAATCCCGTGCATATTTTACCTGAAAAAATTGTTTAAGGAAGGCGATTGTGAGTGACTACAACAATTTGGGGACTTTGCATTTGCTCCTCACAACAAGATCCGGTATGTGCTACGTATCAAATTAATAAATTATAATTTATTGACAGAAGAAAATAGTTAAGATCTCTTAACTATTTAAATAGATTTTTAATTAAACATGTCTATCGACGTGCGACAAATTACCTAGCAAACTTAGGCAGAACAATTGATGAGGATATTTTCTAGGTGGAACCACCTAATGGCATCCATAGTATTTTGTATTATGACACTTTTGGGAAGTTAATCAATAGATAATCTATTTTCCTTTAAAAAATCTTTCCCATATATGTGGGGCGCCCTTAGATACTCATCGGACGGATAAAAAAAAGTGTGCTTGAACTGTGTCACTGCAAACAAGTGAATCGACCCCCATCTGAAGCAAACCAATTCATAAAAAATCAGTCGAAGGCAAATCCACCTGCACTTTGCTTCCGTCATTGCCACACCATCTACCTCGTGCACCTCTCATTTTCCCCCTTAGCTACCTCGAAGCTCTACTGGCCAGCGAGCACTTGCGCTTGCATTCCTCCAGGAGCTCGACGTTCTCCTTTGACTCCACCATCCCATCCTTGGCTACTGTGATGATTCTGGTCAGTTACCTCTGAAGTGCCTCTGATTTGTTTGTTTCGTCACTGATTTGGTGTTGTTTGTTTGTTTCATTTTGTTGTTCGAGTATGTGCCTAACGGAAGCCTCCACAAGAAGCTCCATGGTTGCTCTGTTGGTGGTGAGCTTTCGTGGGTGCATCGGATGGGGATCACCTACCAAATAATGAAGGCTCTTTACTACCTTCATGAGGGGTGCGCCCCCCAGATCGTGTAGGACGACATCACGATATCGAGTGTGCTCCTTGACAACCAACTTGAGGCCAAGCTCTACGACTTCGGGTCAGCCCAGTTGTGCTTCTCCATCGCCGTCCAGCTGCTATCGATGTCTGGCCGATCCGCTACCCACCAGATGATGGGATCGTCGGGTACGTCGACCTGCACTACCTCCGCAGGAGGATGGTCTCCAAGAGTAGATACATCTATGTCTTTGGGATCCTCCTCATGGAGTTGGGCACTAGTGCGGAGGAGTATGACTCGAAACCGGCCACAAAGGCGAGGGTGATGCCCTGGCAGTAGCATGACAACGAGGATTCAACGGACGAAGATGACAAGGAGGGATTCTTTTGCTCGATTTTAACCTGTCCAAAACTTTGCAGGCCGATTTTTTCCATTTTGTAATGCTAATCATGCCTATTTTTTATCCATTGGATGTAAATCTAATGTGTCCCACATATATGGGAAAGATTTTGGTCCGCATGGTCCTTATAGGCCATTACAATCGATGGTTATCATGCAATCTTCTTCTCAAAGAACTACAAAAGGTAAGAGAGCAACTATTATGCATGGCCAAAGAAGCAATTGTTGGTCATCTTCCTCTTGAGCGCTTGAACCAAGCATTATTAGTGTTAAAACCAAAGGTACCGAGCCCATAATATATAAATCAATTTTTGGCCTATAAGTCTTTACAACTAGTTATAAGATCATTAAAAAATATGACTAACATGCTAAAGGTGTTTATGCCAACTTGAACATCATTGTACCAAGCAGGATTGTTACATAAAAGAAGGATACAAGATATTGTTATTGTAGCTCAAGAGTTACTGCATATATATGAGAAAATTTTACGAAAAGGTTTGATACATGACAATTAAGATTGATCTCCACAAAGCATTTGACAATTTCTCATGACAACTTGTGCAACAATATTGGAGAAGTTAGAACTATCTCAATGGATAAGACAATCATGAATTGTAATGCGTTTTTCGAGTAGAAGGTATTTTTCTATAGGTATTTTTTGTAAATTATCAGGTAATATTGTGTTAAATTACATGTGTTCATCACATTATCTTGTTTACTTGTGACAGGTAATGAGTAATTTGGAAGTAATGTGGATTGTCTATGGGAGGAGAGGTAATCCATATTACTAGTTGTAATCTTTTTAATTTTACTTTTCACATTTATCCTTTATAGTTTTATTTAAATAAATTATAAAACTCATTAAATAAATTATAAAACTAATTAAATAAATTACAAAATTAATCAAATAAATAATAGTTAATTATTATGAATATATTATTATCATATTTTAACAAATATATTAATTATTTTATAAATTTTAATTTTATGGGTGCCGATATATATTTGTGATTAAGTTTACGAAGTTAAAAATAATTAATATATGTAAACATGATTTTTTTTATTAAGGGTATATCGGTAAAAACTGTATATTAACTTATAAATTTTTATTTTTAATAAGTAATTAATATGAATTACCAGATAGATTATTTACATATACTAAACAAGATAATGTACATTACTTATAATTTAACAAGTGACAATTTTTCTAAGAGGCGATATACATTGTCAAGTAATGTTGAATGACAATGCGATGAACGCACCCTTAGTTCTTTTGAGTTCTTAATGAATAGTTAAATTAATAGAGTAGTGCATTTTGGATGAAATAGAATGTTATTATGAGATTTGAAAAGTTGACAAGATAGATTAATTTTAGTGAATGTTTGAATGAAATATATATAAGAATTATATATATATATAATTTTAGTAATTAATCAATATTGAGTATAAATTTAAAAATTATGCTACTTTTTTAAAAAATATATGTATTAATAATATTTATAATAAATTATATTTAACAAAATAAAATTTTTTATGAAATAAAAAAAAATAATTTATATTAAATCAATTTTTATAATAAATATATTACATCTAATAAATAATTTTTTGTGTGAGAATGCAATAGAGAGAAAATAAGAGAAGAAAAAAAAAGAAAAAGCAAATTTGAAGAAAACGAATGTCATATAAAAAAGTTGAGTTAAATGTGAATTTAATAAGAGAAATGCCTATGCTTAGTGCAGGAAGAATGGATCACTTTGTTAAATGTGAATTTAATAAGAGAAATACCTATGCTTAGTGCAGGAAGAATCGATCACTTTGTTAAATGTGAATTTAAGTTGAGCGCTCACTTTGTTAAATGTGAAAAAGCATAGGCATTTCTCTTATTAAATGTGAATCTAAAGTTGAGTGATCACTTTGTTAAATTTGTTCTGCACTTCTTGTCATTGTTATCTTGTTAGGTGGTGTTCAGCTTGTTTCCCTTGTTTCATAAATTTTCAGGCATAGAATGTAGATAATCCCTTTTTAGGATTCTTTTATGTGGGAATCTAAAGCCAATGTGCTATTATATAGTAATTTCGTGATGCTTTGAAATAACTTTATATTTTTTGACGTTTGAAATAATTTTAAAAGGCTACAATTAATTTTTCGTGGCATTTAAATGTCACATTAACATGACTACGGGGACGGTTAAAAGTCATGGAAAGATCAAATTTTTATGACGTTTAAATTTTTGGCGACGTCTAATGAATATGCATCATAAATATTTTTTGTGACTCAATTATGGTGACATTTGAAACCGACATTTAATAAATGTCCCAAAAGATTAGTTTTGGTGATGTTTAATTAATTTTGAGGCATGCTTGTTGGACATCACCAAAGTAAAAAATCCTTAAGGCTTGTTTCTTATGGGGATATACTACTGAATAGAGAAAAATCCACACGTGACACAATTGCAATGGAAAAAGAACATGGATGACTTCCTATCCGAAAGTTAAAGGACTTCAACCATTTCTTCCACCCAAAGTTATGCTAGGGCTACTTGATAAAACATATCACTCGATCGTCTATGGGTATAATTTGCCAGATATGATTATTCAAAAATAGTGATCCCAGATTTTAGAAGGAAGAAAGGAGCCTCATGCCCATGGAACCACATATGTGATGCATGGACTACAACCAAGGATAGGTTAGGTTGGAACAATGGCTCAGGACAACATATCAAATTTTGGCGAAATCCATAGTTGTTGGATATAGGACTGTTAAATGAAGATATGGCACCAAGTGCCTCAAGTACTCCGTTTGGATGTCAATTCATATCAAGGAGTAATCTCTACTGATGATGATTGGAAATGGCAAGCTCCGCAAAAGTTTTTTCTTGACATACTTCTTATAATTGTTACAGTCTCTATACTTGTTAGAAATGACTCAAATGGATTGAAACTTTAAGTAATGTTTCGGATTCGATTTCTTATGAGCATAAAAACTTTTTGTTAGGAATCTCACTCTCCTTAGGCAGGCATGCCATCATCACCAGTTTGGGACCTACTCTATGCCTTCTTGGTTTGAGACCTCTCCAGTTTGGGTACGAGGTATAACCTAAAGACTAACGGATCATCACTTGGAAAACTCAGGTTTTGCAGGAGCGAATGGCCTCATTAATTAGGGACGCATAAGATATATCTAGATTGAAGGATACTTTCATGACGTGGCCATGATCTCTACTTCACTTATTGTCTCATCTAATTCTCCAAGTTGGCGAAGCGCAAAGGTGGTGCCAAAAAGCTTAATAAGAGAAATACCATGCTTAATGCAGGAAGAATGGATCCTATCTCTCTCCAATATGTTCAACAAGATCAGAATCAAAGTGCTGGTCCTTTTGGCCTAAGCAAACTCTCATTCTGTCTGCTCCTTACAGGGTCACCTCATGTATCCTTTACCAAGGTTGGGCAGCTTAACCCCGTCCCCGTGCATATTTTACCCGAAAAAATTGTTTCAGGAAGGCGATTGTGAGTGACTACAACAATTTGGGAACTTTGCACTTAGCTCCTCACAACAAGATGTGGTAAGTGCTACGTATCAAATTAATAAATTATAATTTATTGACAGAAGAAAATAGTTAAGATCTCTTATTATTATTATTATTATTATTATTATTATTATTATTATTATTATTATTATTATTATTATTATTATTATTATTATTATTATTATTATTATTATTATTATTATTATTATTATTATTATTATTATTACTACTTCCCCATAACAACTACTGGAAAAGTCCTGTCATCAAATGACTTTGTTTTTTCCTTTTTTCAGTGTGACCAATTACAAAGGGTTGGATCCGAGATCAATTTTCCACGGCATCGCTATTCAAAATTAAATAATTGTTTTGTCGTTTTCTCAATTGAATTAGCCGTGTTTATTTAATGAAATTTTCGAATCATAAATTGACATTGAACCGAATAGTTTCGTACGTACGTGTTTATCATTTTATTAACTTCATCGAATCAAATTAATTTCAAGTCTCACAACTGTTAGCGACGACATATAGTCAACGGCTCGAAGTTGGATTCATTCTCTTCAGGATTATCATATTTAAAATATATATATTAAAAACATTACATTGTTAATTATTTAGTACAAATTAATATATAACTTGGTCGGCATTTGAAGTATGATTAAGTAGCATCACCATTGACTTTGATATATAGTAGTAATATCTTCTAAGCAATTAGTTATCAGCTCGGGATTCTTGCATCGCATTAAATGATCTGAAGCATCTGAAACAAGTTTGCAATATTTTAAGATAATAATACGTATAATTAACAAGACCTGGTCTAGTTATGCTGAAATTAAATGTGGAGTTAAGCAATAAACTAGTGCAGAAGATTTGAAGTGGAACAATCATCATCACACCCTGTTCTCTGCACGCCCTGACTCGGAAGAAAGTAGCTGCTTTGCTCTTTATTTTAATTAACATAATGCAAATAGAGTAACAAAGTTTTGCAGACTTTCCTTTTTTTTTCTACTTTCATTAATGTGTGGTGACCTGATCAGATTTGAAAATTGATTATACTGTAACATTATGTATCTATAATAATTTTAATTTAAATCAAAATTAAGTTAATTCATTATATATATATATATATGTTAGGATTTCTGCACGAGAAAAGAACCAAGAATTTTAAAGTGACACAAAGTTTTATTAGATGGAAAATAGAAGATGATTACAAATTAAATTACCTTTTGTTCGGATCCTTTGAAAGTTTATATAGACACTTTTTTTTACAAGAATTTAATACCGATAGAGCTTCTAAATTAATTCCTCAAAATTATAATTACAAATCAAATATGTTCGAACCCCTAACGAGACCTCATAATACAAGGATGTTTTTTTTTATTTCGTGAGAGTGTCTTAAAGTGTTGGAGTATGATTCAAAAGAATTATGTTTGCAAGTCAAGGTCGTTACTCATATATTCCTTTTGATGAAGATTTAACTAATATGATTTGTAATTATTAAGAACAATGACGTGGAGCAATTCACTCTTGCATTCTACCACTTTATTTTAGATTTCTCAACTTCTTACAGGAGACTCTCTTTGTAATCTAGATTTGTAGTTTTAATATATATTAGTAGTATGATTAATTTTTCAAAAAAAAAAACTTAAGTTGATATGAAGAACAGTTTAAAATTTTAACATTTCCCAACAACTTTCCCTTTTAATAAAAGCTCCCTTGGAATTTGAATCTTCAACTATGCTCTGATAACATATGAAAATATATATATGTGCTATCAGTTTTTTTAAAAGCTTAAATTAATAATTTTAATTTTATAATGTTAATAACAAGTTGTCTTAGTCTTAATTTCTCCATTCCCGCCACTCTTTCGATTCCACAAGTTGGCAGCTCACGTCCATAGCCCACTCACACCGTCCTCCTTCCTTCCACAGCTCCTTATAAATGACACACACACTTCATCCAGTACCGCACTTGCGACAACCACCAGATCGAGCAGAGCACCGCTCCATGACCATGGCCACCATGGCGCTCATGGCGATAGCCGCGTTGCTCCTCTCGGCGGCCCCCATGGTCTCCCTGGCGCAGCCTGCGGCTCCCGGGCCATCGGCCGCGGGACCGCTCAACATCACGGCCATCCTCGTCAAGGGCGGCAACTACAACTTCTTCGTCCGGCTGCTCTCCGAGACCCGGATCGACCAGCAGATCAACAGCCAGCTCAACAACTCCTACAACGGCCTCACCGTCTTCGCCCCCACCGACAACGCCTTCAACAGCCTCAAGTCCGGCACCATCAACTCCCTCACGCAGCAGGAGCAGATCGAGCTCATCCTCTTCCACATCCTGCCGCGCTTCTACAGCATCAACACGTTCGAGACGGCGACCAACCCTTTGAGCACCCAGGCCTCCGGCAACAACGGCGTCTTCACCCTCAACGTCACGACCAGCAACAACCAAGCCAACGTCTCCACGGGCGTCGTCGAGACCCAGATCAACAGCAACGGGCTGTACAACGACTTCCCCTTGGCTGTTTACTCGGTGGAGAAGGTACTGTTACCGTACGACATATTCGGAGCCAAGCCACCGGCGTCGCCGCCGCCGGCTCCCTCGCCTGCGACGAAGTCCTCTGCCAAGAGCCCGCCTGCGGAAACGGTGGCGGCCGGGCCTTCCGTCGGTGGGGACAACAACAACAACAACACAGGGGCTGGTGGGAGGGTCGGGTGGAGCGGCCTCGTCGCCGCCGTCGGACTTCTTGCAAGTCTCGTTGCATGCTAATTTGTGAGTTTGACGCTGGACGTACGTACGTCCTGCATGCATTTGCATGGCGCCATGCACTACGCCGAACTTGTTTTATTGTGACGGATCTTCTCATAGTTGTGAAGTTTTTTTCATTTTTAAGCTTAATTTATTCCATCTTTTCTTCAATATATAATGTATATATTATATCTATCTATTTATCTACGATATATCTATCTACATCTATATGTCCGAGGCTTACTGATCTCTGTTTATGTTTTCCTCAACTGGTTTTCTTCAATCCGCCACGATTTCTCTCCATTACGTTCATGAGTAATTAATACCATGCGTGCAACAACTAAAGTTAATTCAAGTTGATAAATCCTCACAATATTAATTATTTCTTGCTACATTTAATTGATGCAACAGTGCAAATTTCCAAATGTGAGCCTGCACCATGCATCGAAGGAAGAAACCAACTTATATATGCGCCACATAGAGATGAGAGGATCACAACAACAAGAATGAAAGGAAGCCACTTCCGACACGCATGTCTTGATTAATCAAACCAGTGAAACAAAAGTAAAGAAGGAAAAATATTTACGTTACTTAATTTGCATCGCAAATTTGAGCATATATATATATATATATATATAGTTTAACCATGTAGATTTATATGTTTAAGTTAGTTTTTTACAGAAATAATGTGTATATTACTTTATCTAAAAGATATTTATATCTTGTATAAAAAAAGTTAACATCTTAGTTTAAGAAAATGACTGCCGTGACTCATACATACATATAAGAAAGGAAATTATATTGAATGTACGAGATAAAATATATCCAATATGGAGATCGTTATTCAGGTGAGGCCATGTGACAAGTGTCTATATTGATAGAGTGGATATTTTGAACTTTACATTTTTGGGTGTGAACACGTGTTTTTGTTTTTTACAGTGATGGTGGAAAGTCAATTGCGACGCACTTGCAAGTTGCAACAAATAATTGTCTTCATCACTTCTCAAATTAATTTGCATGGTAATTTTTTTTTTTGTAATGTTTATACAATCAACCACGTGAGTGGTTCAGCATATTACTCGTGACTGGAAAATGTTTGACCCCGTATATTTTATATAATTGATCGTATATCTAAGAAGCGTCTAACACGCGACATCCATGTGCCAGATTGCACGCCAATTCCATCTGGTCAACTATAACTCTTGTTAACTTTCTAAACCTCACTAGTTAACTCATAACTATACATGCACCTAGAAAATTTATGGTATTTATGCAGAGATAAATAAAAAATTAAATACATATATATGTGCGTAAATGTATTGTGTATATATGTTTAGAGGTGGATTAATATTGTGGACCATCGATTGAACCGCCAATACTTTACAACATTATTTTTAAAACCGGACCGGCCGGTGCAACCGATTCAATCACGAACTGGCCATCGGTCCGGTCCGATTTGGAATTAAAAATAGAAATGTAAAAAAATCGGATTGAATCGGGTCAAACTCGGTTCAATTCGTTTTCTTTTTTTCAAAAGAAAGTAAAAAAGATCCGAATTAATAGAAAATAAATAAAAAAAGGAAAGTATATTATAGTATTAATGATGGAAGAATAGGAAGAGGAGAAAAATAAGGAATCATATATTATAGTATTAATGGTGGAAGAATAGGAATAGGAGAAAAATAAGGGATTAGATTTTATAAGCGCAGAAAAATAAGGGATTAGATTTTATATAATGAATGTAAAAAAGGATATTAGTAATAAGGAAATTAAATTAGAATTTGAAAAATAAAAGGTAAAAAGGTAATAATAAAGTCAAATTTAAATAAAAGAGAAAATTATAATGAACTTATATAAGATGATAAATTTTAAATAATTTCAAATAATTTATTAAAAATTAAAATATAAGTAATATAATAAATTTTATAGGATGAACATGAAAAAGGAAATAGATAATATGAAGAAAATTTTGAAATTATATAATAAAATATGGGAAGATAGTAATAAAGAAAGATTTAAATAGATGATAAAGTTTAAAGAAAATTATATAAATTTTCTCTTAATAAAATAAAGATAAAAGTTAAGGCATATGGTTAATTAATATGATATTCATCAAAGTCATCTCGGACATTTAAGACAGTCTAATAAGTTTTGTGCCTTTTGTCATTAAATTATTAAATAATAAAATTAAATTATAAATAATATATCTTTAAAATATATAAATAATTTATTACTATTTGATTAATTTAAAATTATGACTAATATAGTTTTTATTTTATTGTTTATTACCTTTTATACTTTAACTTATAACATATTTTCTTAAAGTAAATAATATTATTTTAATAAAAATTTGGTTCAATCCGATAAAACTATAACTCAGTTGACCGATGGGTTCGATCACAGGTCCGATTTTAAAAACTACAGCATATCATCATGTTATGATTATTACAAATAGAATAAAAAAATAATTAGGGACCAAACTATCAACTATATAAAAAAAAGTTGAATGGTGTGATCAATAACCGTAACCATTTATGTATTTGTGTATGTGTGTGTGATGATGCAAAACCAACCATGTGTGGAAGAGAAACTTCACAATTACCAATGGCGACAAGCCAAAAAATTCATTAATTACTTCGACCACATTCACGGTGTCTACGAGTCAGTGAACCCGATGATATGACCCACCCCAAATTAAATTTGAGTCGGATCGAGTACGGGTAAAAATTTCTCAACTCGAGTTGATCTGACCCGATCCAAATCATCCGATTTTTTATTTTTTTAAAGTTTTAATTAGTTTTAGCTTATATTTTATATAAAAATAAAAATAAAATAAAATATTTAAAGTATGTAAAATAAAATTTAAATACTTTAAAAATTATTTTATGTTTTTAAAATAAATATTACATAATAATTTTATATTAAATAAAAAAAAGATAAAGAAAAAATGGTGGTTGAACCACTCGACCCGATCAAAATCGGATAGGTCCGATCAGGTTTGAGGTTGGGTCGAGTTTCATCAGATCTGTAAACACCCCTAAGGATGTCTTTCTAGTAAGTCAATGATTCCATATATATATATATATATATATATATATATATATGTATGTATGTATATGTATATGTATATATATATATACACACACTGTCGCGTGCAAGATGGAACGCCCATCAATGGATGGACAGTCACGCGATCCATGTTCCTCTCTCTCTACCCATGTTTCCCCCTCTCTCTCTCTCTCCCTCTCCCCTCTCTTTGTGTGTGTTCGACAACACCCTCTCTCTCTCTCTGTTCCCCCCCTCTCCCCTCCTCCCATCGATGACATTGGTCCTGTGCTCTCTCTCTCTCTCTCTCTTATTCGTGTTCTCCCTCCCTCCTCTTTCATTTGTGTTCGACAACATTCTTCATGCACCCGCCAACGAATCTCGACCTACCTCTCTCTCTTTCTTTGTGTTTCCCTCTCTTTCTCTCTTTCTTTGTGTGTGTTCGATAACATTCGTCCTACACCCACCATCATCCTTCCATTGATGGATGCTTCATCTCACGCGCGACACGATAAGAAGCGAGAGCCACTTATAATATATATATATATATATATATAGGGTAAAATGAAGTGCTTCACACCCTAAAGCAACATCTGAGCCGTCCAAATCAAATTTGATAGCTTTAGATGATCGCACACGAGATTTTGGCATCATCTTGCAAGAATTTGGATGGGAGGATCTCCCTATACTCTTTCTCCGATCTCCTTGTGTTCTCTCCCTAAAGACGAACATGCCGTCGTCTTTGTGTCTTTCTATGCATGAAGCCACATCATAAATGAACTGAAGAAATGCAGTAGAGATGTCACCGATTTGTTGTTTCTTTCTCTTATATAACAATGTCATTACTTTTCTAACCATTTTAGCTTTCTTTGTATCAGTCAAGTACTAGTATAAATAGATGTAGTAGTGTTGTCTTGTGAGTGGAGAGTTGTAATATATTTTCTTTGAATAGTATCATCATTTTCTTCCCTCTGCAACTGCCTCTCCTCTTTCCTTCTTCTACGCCTTTCTTCCTCATCTTCGTTTCCACGTCTGGTGAGTGAGCGACGAAGCAATCTAGACCTCAAATCTTAACATGGTATCAGAGCCTCCACTCAGTTGATCCATCGATGCTCCGATCCCTGCTTCGCCTCTGGAGATCACTCCTCTGCGTCGACGTTCGAAGCAACACTGACTTAGATGGCTCTTGCTAGTCCAGCATTTCTTCATCGATGATCGGACATAGGTCCTATTTTTTCATTTCTTCTTCAATTGTTCTTCTCTGTTTCTTTCCCTTTGTCACTCAAATCCTTCTATTCAGGCAGCTTATTTCTTTTACTCCTGAACTTGTTCTTCAAGTTTCAGTTTTTTGGGCTCTTTTGTTCGGTGGAGTTCATCGACCACTATTGCTGACGTACCCATCTTCAAATCATCAAGGTATCTTTAGATTTTTATCTCCATTCCATTTTTGTTGGCCGTTATCGACATTTTACCAATGATTTCATCAATTTTCACCCCTATATAGGAGTTAAATGTCGCCTATGGTGAATTGTTGCATTCGATGTCCATTCTCGATAATCGATGTCATTTTTCTTGTCATCATCGGTGGCGATTGGTTTTTTACTGGCATTGTTGTCGACGTTCAGAGTTTTTCTACCTCTCCGATGATGGAATGCATCATTCCTTCCTCAGGTCATCGTTTGGTTGTTGGTCGGCGTTCATCTTCGATGATCGACAATTCCCAGAGCTTAACCTCCGTGGTTTTTATTGGCGAATGGATTTCCTCCAGGCATTATCGCCAGTTGCAGAGCTTTGCCTCTTTCGTTCATTTGGTGGCAAATCACTGTTTTTACCATTGGCGCTCTTTGATTCGTTGGATATGCCTTCGGGCCTCTCAATCGGAGCTTAACCTCCGTGCTTCTTGCCAATCTCGTTGTCGAAGTTTGGATTCTTCTCCGATTTTCACTGACATTCTTGAGGTTAAAAGGTTACCAAGTGGCGTCACTGATGTCTTCCTCTTCTTCGGCTACGTCCGATTGTGTCTGCTGCTCGTTTGAGCTTCGTGGCTATGCCACGATTTGATTCCAGTTTCGATTTCTTCTTTCTCCATATTTGGTCGTTGAGCAACACTTCGATGTTTTATTCTTGTTGTTTTTCCTTGTTCATCTTGGCAGTTTCTATTCCTCTTCGCATCGTCGGATTCTACTGTCATCGTCGTTGTGCTTCCTTCTTCTCCTTTTACAATGCAGGTGTTTGTCAATGTGTATCTTGTCTTGCGGTGTGTTCCTTCTCCAACTATCACGATCAACCACGTTTTCCATTTATAAGCAACCGTAGCTTATAGGTGTTTCCAGCTTCCTAATGATCCAAGATATGCAAATAGAAGTCATTTGTCTCTTCTATTTCTTCGATGCCTAGTAGCTTTCCTCTATTGTCGTCTTCGACTTCTCTTCCCGTGTGATCATGGTGTTTGGCGCATTGGAATCCATGTCATTGAAATGTGTAATGTCTGTTAAAAAAAGGTGGTATTAGTTTAAAAGTTAAGGGTATTTTGGTCCTTTTTGCAGGAAATGACAGCTGCACAAAAAAAGAAATAAAAGGAGAACCGGTCGTCTCCTTCATTTCCCGCTGCTATAGTGCCCGTGAAGCTTTCCCGCTGTGCCACCTCGGTCCACTGTGTGTGATGCAACGAGTTTAGAACGCGAGGATACGAAAATTTCACCGGCGACGATTCCAACTCCGATTCGCACCGATCTCTCTCCTGGTGAGTTGTACATCATTCTCAAGTAGATTAGGATCATTTTGAGGGGTTTTAATCATGTCTTTGTTCCAAATCATGTAGGAGACCGAAATTGGGATTTTCCGACGACCTTTTCCGGCGAACCGACGAAGAACTTCGACCAAGCTAATCTCGACGTTCTAGTAGGTACACACATGAGGCAAAAAAGAAATCAGATTGATGTCTGTATAATAATTAGTCGGTAATCTTTTTTTTAGGTTTGTAGGTTTCGGATTCCGATCATTCTCCAACGACCTTTCCAGTGACTCATTCTCGTATCGTGGTTGGTAAGTGAATGAGAATGTGCATTTGATGGGATTTCAGCTATGTGAACAAATTTAAAGTAACTTTATTTTATTATGGATGAAGAAGACGTTCGACGGCTCTTCGACGTTTCGACGATTGCGGTTGTGGTTCTGAGAGTGACGGCTACAGTGGTTGTGGTACGAATGCTCGGATAAGTAGAAGTAAATTTTTATAATGTAGTTAAGGTCCTAATTGGAAGTTGTCTTAAAAATTGATTTGAACTTCTCTTATAGGGATTATTAATCGGAGGTGACGGATCGATTGTTTAGATTCGATTAGGCAGTTACTAGACGATGATGCCTTCTTTTCCTTCTTGGTAAGTATTTTAACAAATCTATAATATGACTTAGCTTATGATAAGTACGTTGAGTTGTTGCGAAGAGTGAATTATCAATTAAATTTTATAATATTAATTTATTAAGTAATGGATATGATAGGTTGTGTTTACTTTTGATTGGATTCGGACGAGGGGATAATTTGGGGACTCGACGAATCCAAGGTGAGAAAACTTATCTCAATTGATATGAACCAATTAACTCCTTTGAGTGATGACATTGTCCCATCCGATGTGGGACTAATTTTTGTGATAGTTTTTCCTCATGTAAAAATTATATTTATTCATATACTTCTTATATGTGCTCTCATATGACTTGTGATATTTTATTATGAAACGTGGAAGTCTTTAATTGATAGAAGTTTCTCCTGTCACCTAAAATGAAGGATTTACTTTTGAAATGAAATGTTTCTTTACTATAATGATTTCAAGTTTTAGATTTTCATTTTGAAATTGCATTCATGCGTTACATATAAAATCTGCATAAGACGGAGTGTTTTCATCTCGGAGGAGTGGCCAACTCCGGGTAGACCGATTTGGAGCTCAGTATGCTCTGTGTCAATGGGATACGAAGAGTAGGTTCAACACCTTGTGTCAATATAATGATACGAATGGTGGAATTAAAACAACCATCATGTGTCAATGGGATACAAGGGATGGAAAGAAGAGATAAGAAGTCCTGTGTCAATGGGATACGAAGGGTAGTTCAACGTCCTATGTTAATAGGATATGAGGGACGGAGTTAGAACAACAATCATGTGTCAATAGAATATGAGGGGTGAGATTGATTCCTCCATTGAGGAGATTGGATATCTATATTTGATGATGTTTCCCTAAGTTTTATGATGTTATCTTATTATCATGCATGTGCATTCATATCATTCATTTCGATACAATCATTATTTTAATGAATTTTCTTGGAGAAATGAGAAGGTTTTGGAATAATTTTTTAAAATAAAAAGGTTGGTTTTTCCTTCGTTATTTTAATATTTGAGATAGTCATTTTACTCACTGAGCTCACTCCTCTTGTTTAATTCTTTTCAGGTAATGAATGAAAGCTTGCATAACATAAAATAAGGAATGTAAAGGGGCTAGAAAATGAGCATGTGTGAGAGGCGTGATTATTGAATAGCTAACTTTGTGTTTCATTGAGTTTTCTTATACGGATTTATTACTTGATGAATGTTTTGAAAGATTTTGGAAATGTTAGATAATTGTGTGGAGCAAAAAACACTCACGTCATATGGTTTACGAGCATTTGGCTCGTGATTTTGATTCGAGAGTGAGCTTAAGACTCACTATTTTGGGCATGTGTTCCCACTCTTTTGAATTGCTAGTAATGTCATTATAATTGCCTATGATGATTAGAGTTTGGAAGTAAATTGTTTGTGATGAGATATATATGAATTGTTGTACATGATGTATAGACGAAATTACGCATATGTCATGCCAAAATTTTTGAAAATTTTCAGAAATAGTTTATTTTTGAAACGTTGATTTTCGTTGAAGATTTGAATTTGAATTTAAACGATTAATTTTCCGGTTTCACCCCTTGTGACGTCAAAAGAAGTAGTAGAGCATCACAAAAGTTGTTCCTCCGGTCTTCTACCATTGCAACAAAGGCCGATTTCAAGGTGACATGTTTAGGTGCTTGAAGAGGTTGTCACATATGGTGGTGTCAACCAGTGACTTGCAAATGTTTGATAAAATGCCTATCTAATTCTACGTCTTTTGCTTTTGTTTCCACGACATCTGCAAATGCCTCAACGACCTTCTCTTCTTGACAGCGTGTTCATCCATTGTGTCTGTTATTGCACCAGCTGACAAAACGTTGACCATTTTGCAAGTTGTCATCATCCAAGGTCTTCCTGCCATCCTCCGACAATTCTCTAGTAACCACGACTATAGCAGGTGTTTGACGATTTGACATATACAATCTGACATTTTTTCGTTTCTAGCCGAGTGTGAAATCAAATTGGTGGTTGGCGACCATCGTGGATGAGGTTTGCTCATGTACTGTTGGCCATAGTTGTTACCAGCATGAAGAGTTGTCACCATGAGCGCGATCTTCATGGCCAAGGGGCGTATTGGAGTTGATGTTCTTGCCCCTGAGTTTATCTGCATCTTCTTCTTTGGCAAGGTTTGTTTTCGGTGTTCGCCTTCTAAAATGATCGGTGCTAAAGAGATTGTATTCTTCTGCAGCCTGGATGAGCTGTTCTGTCATGGTTCAAGAGCTTGAGAACTCTTCCTTGCGTGCGATTCTTGGCGTTCATTAGTTGCGTCCCTGATTTTCTATATCTTTAACAATTGTGTGCTCTGGTTTATTATCAGCGTACGCGATCGACGACTCACGTTACTCCAAGTTGGTGTCATTCGTTGCCTCTCAGCCTCCAAAGTGAGGAGGCGTGTTGAAGACCAGCGTGTCGTCGTCTTTGTGCCTGTTCTATGCATGAAGCCGCATCATAAATGAATTGAAGAAATGCAGCAGAAATGTTACCGATTTGTTGTTTCTTTCTTCTTTATAACAATGTTATTACTTTGCTAGCCATTTTGGCTCTCATTGTATCAGTCAAGTACTAGTATAAATAGGTGTAGTAGTGTTGTCTTGAGTGGGGAGTTGTAATATATTTTCTTTGAATAATATCATCATTTTCTTTCCTCTGCAACTGCCACTCCTCTTTCCTTCTTCCACGTCTTTTTTCCTCATCTTCGTTTCCATGTCCGGCGAATGAGCGACGAAGCAATCCAAAGCTCGAATCTTAACATCCCATTTGTCTCTAAGCTGAAAATCGCTCCTTTCTTTCCATTTCATATCCCCTTTTCAGTCTCGATCTCTCTCTCGCTGGAGGACGCCGGTTGTTGCGCACGAGCAAAGTATGTCGATGGCCCAATCTGGATGCGGTGGAGCGGAGAGTTTGGACGCGAGGGATTGGGTGCCGGCGGCGGAGAGATTGGGCATGAGGGATAGGGCACTGGCAATCGAAGACAAGGGCAGTGGAAAAATTGGACGTTGACGATCGAGGATGATATGGGGCGGCGGAGAGATTGGGCGCCGACGATATGGATATCTTTCTCTCTCTCTCTCGCTCGCACGTGAATTCATGCCGGAGATTGAGGTCAAGGGCGAGGGCGATCGACGACGGTGAGGCACAAGGTTCAGATCGAGAGAGAGGGAGGGAGAGTGCACGGTGTTGGTTTAGATAGAGAGAGAAAGAGGAGGGAGGAATGGACTTCATCTCGCGAGATGAATCTAAGCCACTGGATCAAATCTTGACGGCGCTTAGATCTGATTTAAACCATCAGATCTGATCTGGACAACTCAGATACTGTCCACACCTTCATTTTATGCGTGCTTGTGTAATAATTCAAATCTGGTATCTCTTAGACACTAGCACATGGGGCACTGAAAAATAGTTTTGTTGTGCTTGTTTTTTTAATTTATTTTATTTCATACTCGGTTATATAACTTTGCTCATTGGATCCAATTGAGAGAAATTTATTTATTTTTATCTGAATGCGATATATAAAAGATGACACAGTCAACTAACCAAAAAAAAAATCTATAGGTCATATATAAACTGATTTACTTCAAAATTTATTTTCATAAGAATTAATTACATGACTTTATATATATTTTCATAAAATTTTAAGGTACGACACATTAAATTGTAGTTCCTCTATTTATTAATGAATAGTTAAATCGACAAATTAATTTAAAATAGGTTTAAATGAAATTAAATATAATAGTTAAAATTGAAAAAGTGATTTGATTAATAGGTGTTTGAATAAGATACAAGAATCCAAAATATTTTTATTGATTAATAAATATTTAAGTTTGAATTAAAAATTATTATTTAAAAATAACAAAAAATTTAGATAAGATAATAAATAATATTAAAATAGTCTTTTATAGTAAACATATTATACATAATAAATAAAACATCAAATATTTCATATTATATCATTATGTACGTTACATAATTAATTTGCTAATTTATAAATAAATACTTTTATGATGAGATTAGTCATTTATTAACTTAACTGAATAAGATAATATTTCAGTAGCAGGTTAGAAGTTATTTTAAAATTTTATATTATATAATTAGAGTACTAATATAATTAAAAAAAATAAACAAATGAGATAAAAAAAATTTATGAGAAAGAGTGAGTGGGAAGAGAGAAGAGAGGGAACAAAGAAGTAGAGTGTGTGAAAACTGGTCAAATAAAAGAAAAAGGAGTTCCATCTCGAACTGGCATGTGGCATGGTTCCACCATTTAAGGGTCGAGATTCATTTCGCCTCAATTTTCGCTATCATATCTGCATGGTGGATGTTGCAGTTTTCAAATCTCTCTTAATTTGCCAAATATTGTTAACGTGCCCACGCCAAGACAAGCGTTCACTTCGCTAGATTTTGTTAGTTAATGATTGTGTCTCTTGGTTGAAAAGGTGCAACCCTTGAACAAAGAGTGCAACATTAAACATAATATAAATAGGCATGACATCAATGTTGAACAAAATATTTTTGCATCCGAATGATCTCCAATATTGATCTCCAAATATATATATATATATATATATATATATATATATATATTATGATAATGATTAATATTGTAATTCTGTCTCGCGTAAATAGGGAAATGCCATTTAGTTGCTTTAGAGATTATTTGTCTCCAGTTAATCAATAATTCTCTATTTTTTGCATATTACTATTACATCACTATTGAATTAGTTAACTGAATGTTAATAAGATAACTTGTATTTCAATGGATGTTAAATTAGTTTATACATATTAGACTTAAACTTGTGTATCCGCGATTATATATAGTGTCGTTGTACTATAGAATTAGCAATCTAGTTTTCTTTGCAATATTTAAATATTTATATTAATTTATTTTTTTCTTAGTATCAGCACTAGATTTGTATAATATTATAGTTAGAAAATTACCCAACTTATTTCAACCTTGTCCGAGCTGCAAAATTGAAACATTTATATGACAGTTGAAAATGATGGGAAGTCATAAATTTGGTATAGACTAGTGAATGACAATGAAAATAGTGTCAACGATTCACTTTTCGTTTGAGCTTTCTAAGGGTGCCACTAAATAGAAGGCCGATGTAAAAGTCAAAGAAAAGTGAGAGCGGAATGATACAAGTTCCAGAATCTCATTTCGAGAATAATCTTATTAGGTAAAGAAACCTATAAAATATTGCATGATCTATTAGTATTATCAAGGAAAGTACAATTCCAAAAATGGAAAAGAATGTACAACTTCCTCTATACAAATGTAATATTTGTAAGACGAAGAAAATTGATAATATAGATCATGTGAATGGAACAATTGTCATGTATGGCTGAATATGTCGTCATTATAAGTATAGTCATATCAATAATATTTTAGGTGGCATTAGTCTTGAATGAGTGACTGCCACAATCATGTGACTTAACAGAATAGTTAAGTTGGTTAATAATTGCCAGCTCAGTTAGCCATAGAATTTGGTGTGGCTATATCTTCAAAGTAAAAAAGGCTTAAGAAGATATAGGAGTCCATTGTGGATACACAATTAGAATTATCTTGACTGATGAGGAAGTAGTCAAAGGGGCAATAGGGAGCATGTCGTTCTTGTGAAAAAATTGACTATGTTGAGACAAATTCTCACAAAGTAAAGAAATGGTCCAGGATATGGACGGAGCTCCAATAAGCCCAAATTCACTAACATCATCAAATATAATATGAGGTCAAGATGATCGATTACATGAAATGAAGAAATGAGATAGCGGGGATATGTGGATAACACATATCCGAATATTGATAATGTTATAGGCAGAATGTGAGTGGTAAATGATAGGTTGTACACTCGATGATAAGCGTGAATTTCATCTCTGTACTTATTCTTCGGAAGAATATTCTTTTGAAGTCGATATCTAATTTTGAAAGTGTATCTATAAAAAAGAACAAAAATATCTTATTATGGGAAGGATTGTTCCTAAAGATGATCTATTTTGTCTTTCGGTGAAATGAATAATCAATGAATATATTCTTCTGAATATTATGTGTGTTACCTTTATCTCTATTAGGAGAGTGCACATTCGAAAATTTAGAATTGAACAAATGCGAACATGAATATGAAGCTTAATATATTAGATGCAAGAATATTGCATCAAAATGTTGTTTGACCTATGCTTAACATATTATGTGCAAGAATATTGCACTGAAATATTATTTAGAGTGGGACTAATTCGAAATTGTTTTCGAATGGGAATATGGTCAAAATAATTGTTAAGTGATTCATTCGATCATTTGTTACATATTGAGTGTGGTTACACATAAGAAGATAGAATATTGTGTTACATTCATTGATGATTATTTGTGATTCTCCGTTTGTCAATTTCGCAATCACTTGGAAAGAAAAGCAGCCCATATGCTTTTGAAGTGCATAAGAGAGGTATGACAAATAAGAGAAAGAATTAGGAATACTGATTAAAAAATACGGACAAGAAGAGAAGAAAATAACTCTCGAGAATGAATGATTATTGCATTCAATATGCAGGAATACAGTTGTTATCTTTCATGTGCCACAATATAAAAACATGACAGAAAAAATGTTGATGAATTAAATAATGTGTATGTTATTCCATTCATGACTCTCAAATAGAATTTATTGTGAGAGAAAGAGTTACATACAAAGAATTCTCACAGAGTCCACAGAACTAATGCCATAAGAATTCTTAAATGGCAGGAAGCCTGAGTTGGGTCATATTTGAATAGGGGATGTAAAATTACATGTATTAATCCGAATCAACTTTGGGAGAAGTTGGACTTTAGATGGTGACATGCATGTTTGTTGAATATGTCCAAAGGGTATGGATCTACCACAAGAAAGAATTGTCCAAATGAGAGTCACGATGCAATCTTTCAGATAAAGAAAAGGTGCATGAATGAAAGGATGATTATCCTTTGTGATATTAAAATTGACTCTAAAGGGGTCACATTGGACATTGGTCCAAGGATGGAAGATGAAGCTATACAAAAAATTGTACCTTTGGAGAAAGTGGATGAACCCATATACTATCCACGAATATAGTTGGCAACAAGAGGTCAGGACGAAACTCGCATGTTTAGAATCTGTACGGGTGTGAGATTTTCGTGTTATACCGTGATGTTTATAAAAGGATTGTGCATGTCCTATGTCAGAAGTGATTACTTCTGGTGAGTCTGGAACCATGTATGGACAACATGAGAAAATAACTGGACTCAATTGATCAACGGAGAATGGACACTATGTGACATAGGGTGCAAATAGATATTCATGAAAAGATGCCGAATTGATGGTACTACTGAATAGCAATAAAAGAAATGTGTCGCCAAGGGTTATATTCAGTTAGCCGAAATTGACTTTTAGATAACCTATTCTCTAGAAGCTACGTATGCAGTGATAATCACGAAAATAAAAGGTTGAGCAAGAAATTCGAAATGAAAGACATATGCGGAATGAGCTATGTTTTTTGAAATTTAAATGACTCGAAATAAGAACTCAAGAACATTGAGTTTGAGTCGTTAACAATATCTGAATAAGATCTTGTTGAGATTTTGAAATATAGAATAATATTCCAGTACATACATCACTTGTGATTGGGAAAAGACTTAATGAAAAAGTCAGTATCCTAAATAAAGGATGGAAATTCCAATGTACAAGAAGATGAGAACTTGATGGTATGCAATATTATGTACAAAGCCTATGTTGACTTATTCAGTAAGTCTAATTAAGATAATCCTAGGATGACAAAATTGAGAAGCCTTGAAATGGATTATGAAAATTTTGGAAGGCAAAAGTACAATTGAGTTTGACATACACAAGTTGATATACTTGAGACTAGGTTATTCGAATGCGAATTTTGATAGAGATATTGAAGATAAAAAAATCTACATCGAGTCACTTATTTTTGTTGGGTTGTGCAATTGTTTCTTGAGGTAGCAATAAATAATGATGTATGGCGAGATACATACAAGAAGCTGAATATATTGCATGTATTATGGCAGTCACTCAAGTAGTATGGATCAAACGTTTTCTTATGAAACTGGGTTCAATTTATGCAGTGGACCACTATTAGTGTACTGTGATAATCAAGCTATGGTAAACTTGATACATAGTGAAGCAAATAGTTCCAAAGGAAAACATAGAGAGATCAAATATTACCATATACAATATATAATAGAAAAGAAGAAAGTGACCGTAACTTATATGCCTACTAGTGACATGTTAGCTGATTTTCTTAATAAGAGAATTGCAGCATGGACATTCATTAAACACGTTAGTTTAATGGGACTCAGAAATATTTGAGTCAGAAAGGAAGTTTCATTAATAATGAACTTCATAGTTATATTAAACGCTTGTTTAATGAGACTCGAGAATTTGAGTTAAGATGAAGTTTCATGAATAATGAACTCCGAGATAATATATATTTGATTAACACTACATGAACAGTGAGTGTTGAACATCAGTCAAGATGAAGTTTCACGAACAGTGAACTTCAGGATAGCATCTCTATTTAACACTACACGAATAGTGGGAGTGTTGGATATCATTGACCACATTGGTCAAGTGAAAGATGTTAGTTAATGATCAATATGGTCATGATATCAAGAGATGTGTCTCTTAGTATCATGTGTCTCTTGGTCGAAAATGTGCAACCCTTGAACAAAGGGTGCAACCCTTGAACATAATATAAATAGGCATGGCATTAGGAGGACGGTAGCAAGCAAGAACACGTGGGAAGAGTTCAATGTTGAACAGAATATTGCTGCATCTGGATGATCCCCAATAATAAATTACATGCTATTTTAGTTACTACAGATGTAAGGCAAAGCTTGTCATGGAGAGAAGGCAAAATTTAGACTCGTAGCAATATTAACTTTGTTATGGTGTCAACAAATAGCTAGTAGACACATGGATTTAGTGGTGTACGTACTCGACGGCAATCCTTAACTTCTTGAAATTCCATGATATAAGATTGGTACCTAGAAGCATTGCATATCCTCCAATTATAGGGCGTCAATTAATCATTGGAAGCTCATGACCAATATCTACGTCCTAGAAAGCTTGAAGCCTCGATGGACTAAACAAGAGGCCGAGCAATAATGTTAGCTTGAGATATATACTAGAGAATTCTTTTAACAATCTGTTAGCAATGGCCAGTGGGATTATGAATGTTTTGGAAAAGTATAATTGACGACAAAACTTATGTCTAGTCTAGTTAGAGTGGTATAATAAAAAAATGTTAATTATTTGATGAAATAAGATTGAATCAAAGCATAAACCATAAGTGTAGTGCCACATTTTAACAAGAGGAGCCAAAGGCGAGGTTACACCACAAGCATTAGTCATCAACATGGTAGAGAACAATCTCCCTATATTTGTATTGTGAGAGGAGAACACACCATTGTTTTGAGAGGAATATTCAACACCTGAGAAGGAATGTTGAGAGCCAAAGTCTTTGAGAGGATAATATATGAGAATAGGACCTTGACTTTGTAGGATGTATTTTGTTAAACTGTACGGACACAGCCTAAAGAGGATAATATCTTATGCAAGTATAAAGATGAACATATGGTATCAGAGTCAAATCGTGCGGACTAAGACCCAAAGCAGACCACATCCTATTCAAGTACAAGGAGCCGTCTCCGCGCAGCCACAAATATAATTAGCCATAATATGCTTGTGGAAACAAAATATGCTAATAGCCACAAATATAATTAGCCACGAAAGTCAATCAATAATGCCAACAACTTTTGTTGTCAATATCGAAGTATTTGCCACGAATGATGTCATTATCCATATTTGTTAATATTTAATACTTGCATAAATATTTGTGGTTAATATTTATAGCCATAAAAGTAATCTTTGTGACTATTGATCAGTTGCAACATCATCAATATCCACGAGTTACTGTCACAATTTTATTCGTGACTACTAGCTTATAATCATGATATTTGAGCTTATATTCACGAAATAACTTGTAACTATAAATCAAGTTTGTTGTAGTGCCTTCCATTCGTCATTAATCATTAATTTTATTTCATCTTATTCATGAGTTGCAAAAGTTCTTCATTTAGAAAATACCATTGTAAACACACAAATGTGTATCTATCTAGATTATGATGGGCCAGTGTGGGATCAATGTCACGACAAGTGTCTCGTAAGGGGAAGATGACATCGCACAAGATGATAACAACTGTAGATAGAGTGCTTTACATAAGGCTGATAACCTTCACAAGGAGTGCCTCGCACAAGACTGATAACCTTTCATCTGGGTAGGCAATGGTAACCATCATCTTTTATGCCTTCAACTCATTTCAATTTTATTGTTGTATTTCTTTTCATGTCACACAACCACAAAGTTTGTGCTTTCACTTTACTTGAATCATTCTTATTCATTCCTTATGAAGCACAACTACAAATAAAAATAATTTGCATTTTGGTACCCAAACTTGTTTGGGTCCAACATGATTACTTTTGGTTCCTTTAAGGACCCACATCAATTTTATGCTCATATTGATAAATTTTTTAATTTGATATTTAAATGAATAATGACCCTGAGAATTAGAATAATGACAAATAGTGGATGGTTTAATAGAGTGATTATGATGATATCCAAACTTTAAAGTATCATTATGGGAGACATGAGAATTTTTAGCACCAAGAGAATTATCATAAGAGAATTTATTTTTCAAATGATAATCATGAGAATGCTTAGGTTTCAAAGAATAAGAATATTTCAAATAATATTCATTTGTGTTTTTAAATTTTTTGTCTGAATCATTTTTTTGTGGTGCATGGAAAATATTCTTTATAAGAGTTTTGACAATATGAATAGACTTCTTAACATTCTTAATGTTTTTCGAAGAACTAGTAATTTTCTTATCTAAGAATTTTTGTAAAGAAATATTTTTTCTTTTGTAACTCATCATGCAATACAATCAATTTTAAATTATCAATTCTTAAAGATTCATAAGATGCACAAGATAATGAAATAGAATCATTTTCTTAAGGTATCTATTTGAACTAAGCATAAATTATTTCCTTTTTGAGAGAATCATAATTATCTTTCATGATGTGAAAATCATTTATTAAAGTTTTCTTTTTCTTCTTGAGAGAAAAATATTTTTGAATAAGAGATGAAAATTCTTCACTCACACCAAAATTAATATCATCATTGCTAGTAGATGTATAATAATAGGAGGAGTTTGATGTTACCTCATCTTCCTCACTTTTTGTCATTAAGCATAGATCAAAATCTTGATCGGATGTTGGTAATATAAAACTGACATTTTTTTCTTCATCATATGTGTCATCTCTTTCATTTTTCTTGCCTTCATATCTAAATAATAACTTTATCCAAATCTCATTAGAAGTATAACATTTAGAAATGAAATTTAAGCTTTCCTTATCTAAAGCATAATAAAATATATTTTGGACTTTAAAATTAGTTTTGGCAAGTGAAATTTGAAAATCATTATATTCAAAGAAGGAAAGATCAATGGAAACACCATTCAAAATCTTCTTTAGTTTTTCAAAACCATTTTATATTATTTTCCACATCAAAATCAATTGGCATAAATATGCCTTCATTCTAATTTTCCAAAAAGAAAAGGAATAATCCTTAAAACTCGGTGGGTAAAAAATGGAAGAACCTTCTTTAAAAAATGGTGTCATGCTCTAAAAGATAGATAAGTCTTAAAAAAGAAATGAGAGCAACCTTGTTCTGATACCAATTGTAGGATCGAAAGCACCAAGAGGAGGGTTGAATTGGTGTTTTAAAAAACTTTTCGTAAAATGCTTTTAGAAAATCAATAAAAATCGATCATAAGCAAATAATGATAAAGAGTGAGTAAGAGAGCGAACACAAAGAGACATGATATGTTGACGAGGTTCGACCTCAAATCTTTTTCCTACGTCCCCGTTCTAACTTCTCGACCTCGAGACCGTCGGAGATCCATAATCTTTCTATTCTCTTGTAGGGAGAGAACAATCATCTTTACACTACACGTGTTCTTCTCCGCTCAAAAGGCAATGCACACCTCTTCTTACAAAGAGCTCTCAACTTCACTATATCAGAAACATTGTTTCCCTCTAACTCTCTCTTTTACAAAATTTTTCTCACACTCAAAAGCTTAGAAGAGAAAATGAAAGAATTTGCAACTTTGGGCTCAAGAACTTGAATGGAGATTTAGAATGATCTTGCTTGCTTGAATAAATTTTCTTCAGGCTTTAACACTCCTTTTATAGGCTTCTACAAGTGGAAATTTCATCCAAAAATTATTCCACAATTTTTCCTTGAAAAATAGCCGTTATTGTTCATCTGTCATTGTGATCGGTCGACCGTTTTAATGGGATAGTCCCATCTGTCAATATGACCGTTGCACCATATTTGTGATTTTATGCGCTATCCGATCGACTAGTCATTCGATTGATATATCGACCGATAAATCTCGACATTTTTTGAATGCGCTCTCTCTTGATCGGTCGATCGGTTTAACGATCGGACCGTCGACCAGTATAGTCTCGATATTTCTGAAATTCATCCATGTATTGATCGGTCGACCAGTGAAGTGACCGGAACATCGATCGGTATAGTCTCAAAAATTTTACAGCTTGATATCAATTGACCGATTGCCTCAACCAGTCGTGTGCTAAATCTTTATTTTTAGTATTTAATTTGATAATTTCTTATGCGAGTGAGGTCATATCAATCTTACACTTGCATTATCATCACTTGAGCATAAATTAGTAACTTTTATGTCCAATCTAATTTGTTATTATCAAAACATAGAATTCAACATCTTTTAGGTGACATTAGAATACAACATATTCTACTATTTTGGATTAATATGGCAACCCAAAAAATGGGAGGGCCATTTGGATGAAGGTTATCTCTCTGAATAAGTATTCATTCGGTCGAATATCACCAAACGGGAAGAGGAATAATGATAAGTCGGTCAAACATCGGTTTTATTGAAACTACCTTGAAAATGGAGATACCACTCTTTTAATCCACAAAATCTTAATATTTGTAGTCCACCCAAACAAATGAATAAGTTTATTCCCACGATTTTCACATTTTGACCAATTTTTAATAATTTATCCATATATTATTATTTTTATGATAATACTAATAAATGAAGTATTTATAATAAAATATTTTAATTATAAAATATTATATATTTAAATTTTATTCCTTTTAAATCAAACGTAAAAAAGAATAAGAATATAACAAGAATATTTATATTCTTCTGAATAAAATTTATTATTTTCTCTAAGATATTATTGATCCAAACAGCAAGTCGACAAGATTAAACATGCCTTGAATTCTATGAGGAGTCTGTCCATGATTATTCCTATTATTTGTGTTGTTTGGCTATTTTCGATTGAATAATGACTTATTCGCTCCTTTATTCAGGATCCAAAGGGCGCCAAGAGGTTGTTTGTCTATAAAATATATTTTAGAGAATAACAAATTTTATTCTAGAAATTATAATATTCTGACTATATTCATATTCTACTTTTTGTTTGGTTGAAAAGAAATCATATTTCATAATTTAAAATTTTTACTATAAATAGTTTACATTTATTATTATTATTATTATTATTATTATTATTATTAAATAATGGAAAATAAAAAATGGTGAAAATGGAAAAGTTATAGAATATCTCTATCATGTAATAATTTTGACGATTTTACAAAAATCCAAGTTTGACTAACATAATCTTATTCTACATCATATTTGATTATATTCTTCGGAATATATAAATATTATGACACTTATTCACAAACCAAATAACTCCTAACAATATTATTTAGTAAGGGAAGGCATGCCATTGTGAGTAATAAAGAGATATTGAGTGCTTTAAGATCTTGGGCGGCATGCGTCATTCCATTAATGTGGGGGTAGTCGCATATAGTTAGGGGGGGCCATGGCCCCCCCTAACTTTTTGCAATATTACTTATATAATATTATATATTATTATATACATATATAAAATATATGATAAGGCCTTCCCTAATTTTGTGAACTTGACACAATTAAACTCCTCTTTAACTTTTTAAATATTATATACAATAATATATATATATATATTATTTATATATAAAATATATGGTAAGATCCCCTAATTTTGTGACCTTGACATAATTATAATATGTCATTATATTAATGAGAGAAATATGCATATATTTATAAAATATTATAGTATAATATGTGTATTTATAGAAATATAATATATGTACTAATAATTTTGATTCCTTTATATAAAAAAAAATCAAAGTAATTAGTTGTCATAAAAAAGTTACTTCCATATATCTTCCTTTGACATTATAAATGTAAAAAGGAAAAAATGCAAGATGAATAAAAAATATTTTAATCTAAATAAAATAATAATTTTAATTATAAATTAATATTATTATTTCCTAATTTAATTAAAAATTAATATATATATATATATATATATATGCATTTTATATTATCTACCTTTTGCTCTCCCCCCCCCCCCCCCCCCCTAAAATTTCATGCTGGTTCCGTCCCTGGGGCTAGTCATTCGTTACTCCTTTTGGCGCAACACGGAGTTGTAGGAATGAATGAAATGAAACTAGGACGATAGTAAGCATCTATTGCATGCATAAGACAATGGTTAGGACTGTGATTATATTCTTCGCGAGTGATTGAAAGACTCCGGCACCACAAACCTTGCGAGTGTTGTCAGGGATTGGAGGAGGAATAACCTTTTGGATGCTCTACAATCAAACCAATCTCAGGGTCAATCAATGTTTTTATAATCGGACTAACGATCGAATCGAGCGACCAATTTGGTCATGATTGAATCATCGGATTCGATTAAATTGAATCGAATTTTATTAAAATAATATTTTTCAAATAATTTTAAAATTATATACATAAAAAATATTATATTATGTATAAAAAATAGTAACCTACTAAAATTGAAATGCTATATATATATAATTTATTGATAAGAAAATGGCTCCAAAATTGCTAATATTTATTATTACTAAATTTTTATTTATCGCTAAATGCTACTAATAATATGGTAAATTCTTTTTACCATAAATCACTCTTATGTCTTATTTATTCAACTTTCTTTTTTCTCATTCTTGCTTCCTCTCTTCATTAATTTTACTTTTCTTTTTTCCATTTCTTCATTTATCTTCATCAATTATCTGTATTTTATCATTTAATGCTATTAGTAATATATTAATTTATTATTACCATAAATCACTCCTATATCTTATAATTCTTATTTTTATTTTGATTTTTTTTCTTTCATTCCTCTCTCTCTCTCTCTCTCTCTCTCTCTCTTCATTTATTTTATTTTTCCTTATTTTACATTTATTCCTCTCGCTCTTCATTAATTCTTCAATTAAGACGGTTTCTCTTTATTCTGAATGTTGATTCTCTTTTTATTATTTTTTCTTTTCATCTTTTTCTTTCATGTTTAGTGACTTTCTATTTTTTTTCATTTTTCCAGTTAAAATGAGTTCTTCCTTGTTTGTCGGTTCATCGATTTATACCTGTTCAATCGATACACCAATGTTGAGGGGGGTCAGAATAATATGTAAAATAAAAAATGTGCTTATGTGCAAGCTCAAACCCCATTACCTCATCAAATGTCACAATGTGGTATAACCACCAAGCCATGTATTTACTCTATATTATAAGCATAGCAAATATATTTGAGGAGGGCCGATTGCCAGAAAACATATATTAACATATAATGTTAATAAATTTTCAAAAAATTAGGGGGGGGGGGGGGGGGGGGGGGGGCATGCTCCCCTAACCTCTACTTGGGCCCGACCCTGCAGACTACTATTCTGGTTTTGACTTATACCCCTGCAGACTATTATTCTGGTTTTGACTTATACCCCTTCAATCGATCTGGTTCGATTTTAATAACATTGCTCATGGTTGAGAAGAATAGTATGAAACTCATATATATAACCGGACAAGCACTAACATCATGACAACATGTGACAAGGTTAATAAAAACTATGATAAACATGTAACGCCCCGAAAATCAGCCCTTCTGTCGCGTAGGCAGTTAGGTTGACCCTGGGGGCGATACACTGCGTGCTATACTTTTGACCATAATATGACTTTAACCATTCAACAATTGCAACACGTGACAATGAATATAATAATAAACTAAACAGAGACTTTATTACGGATGAAGGAAACATCAGAATGTCAAAAGACACCAATATCTAATGCAATCCACATGTAGAAAGGAAATGGCAAATTTGTCCAATAGATCCAAGCAATGACCACATATCTAGTTCCAAGAGAAAAGACCAAATTGTCCATCTGAAGTGGAATGAATTGTTCAGCTAATGCAAGTGAAAGAAAAGGACACTATAGAGCTTAATGCGTCATGTGCAGCCATCTTCAAGCTTTCGATTTTCCATCAATCCTCTTTAACTAAGGTGCTCACCTACAAAATCTCAAATGCAAGAGCATAAAATACCCGTGAGCGAGAACGCTCAATACAATAAAACTATATACTTTAGTTGCACAAAGGCAATGAATCATTCTTTATCATGTCTATACCTTGTTCTTTACTATGTTCATGCTCTATTCTTTATTGTGACAATACTTTGTCTTTATAATATCATGCTCTATACTTTACCATGCCATGCTCTGTACTTTACCTTGCCATATTTTACTATGCTTTACTTTGTCATGAGTTGTACTAAATCTTTTACATTAATTATACAGTCCTTGAAGTTCATTGTCATATACGAGTGATGCATATAAAATTGATAGCAAACGCTTGAAAGTGCACTAGTCGCTCAAGTAATAAAGTGAATGAGTCGAGTTATTGTTCCCACAAGGATGATTAATAACTTAGATTTTATTTTAACCGTGTTAATTGAAAAATTAAGAAAATATATGATTTTAGAGGTGAATAAAAAGAAAATATTAAAAATAAAAGAAATGATCACTTGGAGAAATAATGATTTGATAATTAAGACACATAATTATCACCACTAAAATGTAATAAATTTTCTCAACTTAGAATTAGTTGAATCAATAACAAAGTGAATTCCCAAAATTAATCAACCAATGTTTCAGGCTTTAACCACTATTTTATGAATAATTAGAATAAATTAATCCCTTCGGTTTTCAATTTACTTAATTAATCATAAGATGCATTAAAATAGAATTAATATTAAGGGATTTCTCAAGTCACCTTAATAACTACACAAATTAGGTCTCTTTCTATTTTTCTAATTGTGGCATGCAATAAATAAAATCAATCCTAAAAACTATTATAAAAATAATCACTTCTTCTCATATAGCAATCAAATCACAAATCATGGAATCAAAGGAAAGCATTAAACATGAAATTGCAATGCTATTAAAGATTCAAATTAAACTAATATTAAGAAAGACTCCAAAACATAAATAGGGTTCAACTAGAATGACCCTAATGAAAGAATAAATTTGAGAATAATAACATCAAATCTGAAAAAAAATGTAGGGAAAAGAAAATAAAAACTCTAGCATAGTTTAAATGCATCCTCTCTTGAGTTTCCGGCAGAGCTTTATTCTTGTCCTCGCACTTCTCTTTCTAGGTTTCAAAACTATACTCCAGGGATGTTTTTCCAAGTCCTCTTCTGCCTCCTTTTATAGTTTTCTCGTCCCCCAAAGAAAGAAATAAAAAATCTATTCAAAAAGTGGATAAAATTTACTTCCAAACTGTCCAACCGTTCGCCATCACTATCATGACCAAGTGTGGCACGGTCGTGACAGAACAATCAGAGTTTCCACACAATCATGACCGTGACGTCTACAAAGCATGACCTATTTCTTCTCGCAATGAAGGCACGACCGTGACAATGTTGAGAGACAGTCACGGCCGTGACGTCTACAAAGCACGGCCGTGACAGTGACATGTTTATTCTCACAATGAAGGCACGGTCGTGACAATGTTGAGAATGACCGTGTCAGAGGCTTTTGTCGTTGTACTTGTTTTTCGATCGTTTTGATTTCCTACAATGAAATTATACAAACTTAAGTAGAAATAAGATCTTAAAGAAATTATCTAAAAATAAACCAATTCTCTCCTCTTGAACACAAAAGACTCCAAAAATATAAATTAAATATGCTAAATTAATGCATAATTTTTCGTGCATCAACGAGCTCGATATTGTTAGGTTGGAAAGCCAGAGGTGCCTCTATAACATCTTGTGAAGCCAAGATGCCCTCAATGGGAAAGGTATAATGTGAATGCATATCCTTTTCGGAACATAGGTGGGAGAGGACAGTGGTCGTTACGAACCCGTAGGTTCACTATCTCCTCATCTAAGTTGCATGTCCCTCTAGCGCTATAAACATGTATTCAATATAATGCCCTCCACGAGGAAGGAGATATGTCAATGCATAACCCTTTTCGGAATATAAGTGGGAGAGGACCTGTACTCCTTGGCTCAGCTACCTGCCTCTTCTCTATAAACTATAACAATGACAATGATCTTTACTTTTGGGCGGCACATAGCAATCCCGTGGTTTTCATCTTTTCTTTCCTTAGTTTGTTTACTATCTGTGGAGCTTAGAAATCATATATCAGAGAAAGGTTAGAGTCTGATCCCTTTTCTTTGAGACAATTTAATTATGCTCTATTTCTTTGTCCTTTATGTAAAATCTCGACTCGTCCTTCAGGGTGGGAAGGGCCCATTAGTCTCTTTACAATGTCGGACATGACCTCGAGTGGGTCTGTCGAAAGTGGGGCCCAAGGATGAAAGATCAGCCTAAATATAACCTTCTCGACAGAACCCGGGCTGGGTCAAGGAGAACCCGGGCTGAGTCTATGTCGAGGGTCGATGCGCATGACCTCGGGCCGAGTCGGAATTCAACTCGGGCCGGATCAGCGCTTGCGCATTGAAATCGGTTCGCTGTCACAGCCGTGCCACCTTCTAGCACGCCCGTGACAGCATTATTCGGTCGTTACTTCTCTGGCGCGTCTGTGCCATCGACGTCACAGCCCATGCCCTGACAACTAACTGTCGAGCTGCCAACAGCCAAATCGGTCAACCGTTCCATTGACATCGGTCGATCATTCTCATGATAGGGCACACTCGTGTCACCCACATGGTACGCTCGTACAGTAACTCGGCCACATCGTCACCCCTCTCATGATCGGGCACGTCCGTTCCACTCACCTGGCACGGCCGTGCCATCACGGCCAAGACAAGGCACGGGTCTGCGCCCGTCTTCATCCTCTTTTCTGGCCATCCTTCGATCGTCGGACCATAATGATCACAATACAAAAAATGAAGCTTATAGATTCAAGATCAATATGGAACCATCACACGCATCAAACGATCAACATTTCATAACCTATGAGGATTTGACGTTTAGAGTACCTTTCCGATAGTTTCTAGGTTCGTCGGCGATTCCTGCGTCATCTTCTCCGACTTCGATCATTCTAGGCCAGTGAGGAGGCGCGGCCGCCTTCACGAGTGCGTCAGGGAAGGACTACTATGCACCGACGTCCGCCGGATCATCCCGTCGTCCCTGCGTGCGGTTCGCTAGAGAGGAAGAAGAAGAATATAGGAAGAGGATGAAAGCGGTGGCGGCGGCCGATCGTAGGAGCTCGAAGGGGGCGTGAGGGCTTCTCACGTCCTCTTATAGCCTCACGTCGGCCGAATCCGAGTAGTGATTGGAGGAGGAGAATCAGGAGAGGAAATCTCTCCTCCGATTTCCATGTTCTTCATTTCCTTTTCCTCTCTTCTTTTTTTTTTTTTTTTTTTGAATTCAAATTCCTTTCCTTCTTAATCCTTTCCTTTCTTAAGTCCCCTGTTTTTGGATGTTTTTGCCAGTTGTTACAAAACATGAATTAGAGAGTGCATGGCCAACAAGAGCAAGTTCATATATTTGGACTGCTTGAGATAATTAGCAATTGACATGTCACAGGTCTTCATGTTTTGCAATTTAATATGAAGTTGGTGCTTGCGTGTGTGAGATGATGCCCAAGGACAAGGTATATAGCATGCCAAACTTGTGCAGACGTCATTATACTAACAACATGCAGTAGAACTTTTGTAATAAAAGAAGAGACAATCCAACCGAGAAAGAGTTGGTCACTGGTCCATTAAAATGTGTAGCAATTAATTTGTACACGATCGAATAAATAATAAAGCGAAAATAAGAGATCGAATTCACAAGAATTAGTAATTAATTATTTAAAGGAAAATATATGTGACTTAGAATTAAAATAATGTCAATAACATGGATTGGACCTTTGAATAAATGAGATAAAGGTACTTTTGACACCTACAAAAATTAAAGTATTTGTTGGCGGATAACATTTTACTAGAATCAAAATCTTATTATAAGTATTTGATAAATATTCTTTTACAGTAACATTTAGAAGTTTGACATAAAACACTATAAGTTATTAGCTTATAGAGTATTGAGGTAACGATTTCATATTTTATTTTTATTATATTCTTATTTTTTTAAAATAAAAATTTTGTTTAATTATTAAATATCATATATTATGTTTTACTTTCATATACCACATCTTTAATTTTTCTTACAACCCAAATAAGATTTTATTTTTAAACAATCAATTTTTTATATTAAAATAATAATTTAAAAAATATTACTATTTATAATAAATAATATTATAAATTAATTATTATCAATATGATGTGTATAAAAATGTTCATAAATTATATATGTCTCTTTTTGTCATTGTATACAATACATTGATTTAATCAATATGTTTACCAAATAAATTTTTATCAAATTTATAAACAAATAGCTATCCATTATTCGTTGATAGATAATCGCTATACTCTAATCAAATCGCTATCCTTAAGTCTAATCACTACGAACTAGTGGTTTAAACCTTGTATTCTGACTGTTATCTCATACTTAACAATAAAATTATTTCTAAATTTCATGCGATGAGAAGGCTTGTCGAAGGTATATGATTCCAGTTAATCATAATTTAACTATCTTCAATTAATCATAGGATAAAGTAAATCAACCGAATCAACTCGATCCATTCTATCGTAATTAAGATGCTTTCAAATGCAAACCTCTGCTGAGTACACCTTAATCGAGTGAGACAATGGTCCACAATCATTAACATTCAACAAAATTTGTAACGAAAGTCGTGCAACAATTTAACATAGCCTGAGTTAAGGGTCCAACGTGCTGGGTTTGCCGTACTCGGCTCAACATTTGTAGAGAATGCCTTGGATTAATAATAGATAAAATTGAGCATTTTGGTGAGAACAAATCCGACTTAGCAATATTGACCAAGATTTACATGGTCCATGACACATTTCGTTCAAATAGAGTTCTGATGATTTTGATCAGTTCAAGTCAGCAATACCAATTGATTAAAACTGACACAAAAGTTCATACCAACTAAGATAACAGCATTAAGGACAGTCAATTGCATGATCACATAAGTAAAAAAGCAGATTAATAAATTAAGAAAAAATGGTGTTCAACCTATCTTTAACAAGTAAACTAGTTGATAATCAAATGAATTGACATTAAAATTGAGAAAAAAAAATAATGTAACTATATGATTGAGAATAGTTGAACAAACTCTCTAGTCCAATGAGCTTCGTACATAAAAAATAAAAAAAAAACCATTGGATTCTTCACTTGATCTTCAATTCACATGGTAGAATATGCTCTCTCTTTCTCAGGTGTCTAGTGCTCTAAACTTCAAGATATTATGATCATTGAGACGCTGGTGCATAGATATAAGGAGAGGTGCCCCTAAATTTTCATGTCGATTACATCATTTGAAATTGTGTCAAACTCATTGAAGAATCACAATATTCTAATGCAAAATAACCTAGCTTGGGGGTTTATGTTTAATGAAATTAGAGTTGAACATAGCTAGTTAAGCTAGTATGATGGCAACCTGACATTCCAGGCTTCATTCTTCATATTTTTCTGGTCCAATGCTCCACTCATCTAAACGATTGATCTAGAGAATAAAAAAAATATGATATCTCCTTACTTAAAGAATTTGCAAAAATAAGTTTTTTTAGACGGAATTTGAAATTGTAAGAAAATAAAAGCATCTCATTACAAAAACTACAAAAAAATTAAATTAAATATGATGCCACCATGGTTCTAACAGAGAAAGTTGTTATTAGTAGGAGTGTTCAGGTTCAGTCTATTGGTAAACCCAATGACTGAATACAATGCAAGGTGAATCGATGATCGTGTCAGACTATATACCAACCATAGCTTAATTGGCCGGAGTGAGATTGGAGTAGTGGTTCAATTGAAGAAACCCTAGCGGTCAAGAGCATCGAGAAAAAAAATTATGTATTGACGAAGGAACTAGAGTTGTCATCACATAGGATGCGGATGACTTCTGGAGGAGAGATCTCATCATCTCATAGAATGCTATGTTGAGGATTTTTCGTAAGAACTTAACGAAGTTTAGTAAAAAAACAAACGAAATTCTGATTGGGCCCACCGAAACTTAAGTTCCGGTCAACGCAATAGTTCTTGAAAAGTTTTCGTCCACGTCGAGAACTTTCAAGTTCCGTTGCTCTCGCCAAACATAGCTTAAAGGGTGTCATCGCGACACACAACCAAAATTAAGGAGATAGATGATCGGCTACCCAGTTAGACTCCCAATAGTAGTGCCAGACCTCCAAATGATAAAAAAACGAAAGCAAATACATTATATCGTTTACAAAATGTTTTATGTGCCATGGACATTGACATTTTGCCCTCATGATCTGCGCTAAAATCCTGGAGTCCATCTTGACGACCAAGTTTGAGAGATGCAATTGTAAACACCCATTGATACCCACCAGCATGCCCCGTGTCTCTAGCTTTAGAAACATATGTAGTCTCCACCAGCATCGCCAAAGAATTATTCGAAATAGTCAAATTCCAGCACTAATTATCAATAACTCAGAAACACAAAAAGATCATCCATCAGCATACTCATAACATAGGTAAAATATGAAGTTGGAAGTTTAAAGAGCCCAGTTCTGTTTCCTCTCCATAGCATATAACTATGGACTAGAAGGAAATTGATTAAAACAACATATGGAGATTCAATAATAAATAATTTAGTGGCCTAAAAAAATAGCAAATGAATCATTTATGATACATAGTTACATAGATCTCTAGAAAAGAAAACGCAGTGAACACCAAAATTTAGTCTTAAAACAACATGAATTGACACATCTATGTAACATTGCTATAATAAATATAAATTTACTATGTAATGGACAAACTATCTAAAGAAAAAACTTGTAGAGCACACGTACAAGGATTTTATGAGCCAGAGTTATAAATAATTTTGCTTGCCAGGAACAATTCCATAGCTTCGGGCCATAATGGAATAATATCTTTCAGCAATGCAATTGCATACTGGAATTAAGCTGAGCAACAACCAACTTTCTTAACAGCAGATACATCATCCTTTGTGCCCACATTTATGGTCTGCCCCTTTGGCAAGGCTGCAGGATCATCACCTATATCAAGTGCCTTTCTGCTCACCACCCGATAGATCTGTGAAAGGACTTCAGTGAAGGCATTCTCCACATTCAGTGATTCCAAAGCAGATGTCTCCATGAAGAACAGCTTCTCTCTCTCAGCAAAAGCTTGTGCATCCTCCATGTTGACAGCCCTTAGATGGCGTAAATCTGCCTTATTTGCGACAAGCATGATCACAATATTGGAATCAGTATGATCCCTGAGCTCTTTCAACCATCTCTCAATGTTTTCAAATGTAATATGACGAGATACATCATACACAAGCAGGGCACCCACTGCACCTCGATAGTACGCACTTGTAATTGCACGGTATCTATTTGAACAGAAAAAACATGATAAAAAAAGTGTCAGTATCATATATCAGGCTTACTAGCACACTTTTGAGTTCACAGCAAATGTTAAGACTGAAGATGGTTACAGAAAAAGGACTGGAAACAACCAACCTATAAAAAGTACTTCCGATAGGCAAGATGCAAAACAGTTCTTAGGTACGGCTACAAAGAACCCTAATGCCAATTTTCTTAGCGGAATTATCAGTATGATAATGCGTAAAGTCATTAATAGCCAAACAACTCTTGGAAAAGTTAAGGTTGACATTAGATATTAGATGATTACTTAGAATAAGAAATAAGTATAATGTTCAACCATCCATTATATAGTTTCTCTTCTATTCTAAGCACATTTATATCATTTGAAAAGTCAAGAGTTAATCACCAAAAAGAAAAGAGTTGCACAAAGCAAGTTCTGACAAAGCACCAGTTTGAACTGATGTCTGCAACTATCTCTTATATCAGTTAAGTTGTTAATCAATGCACTTGTACAGGATTCTTGACCAAGGAACATCCCCTGAATAAGATGCCAAAATGAGAAGAACAGCATACAAAAACCTCAGTCGCATCTAGGATGTCTGTAAGTTGTATATGGCTCAATGGTTAAAGTGTATTATAAATCAAAATTCACCAAACTTTAGGGCATTGTAAGGTAAAGAATCATTGTTATCACTAGTCAATAATTGCGACATAGAGACATTTTACATGATTAAAAAGTTCAGGATGAAAAGAACCAGACTAGAATACGACTAGAATACCTTGATGTTTAAAATGCATGATCATTATCAGCCTTATACTATGTGCAAAATGATCTCATATAAAAATCCCAAGCTGCTGATGAAGAAATAGTAAGTAATTGTTGTCTAGGAAAAAGGGTAATTATGCAGCAACATCCAATCCAACGATGACAAGTTTACTGACAATGACTGTTTCACAGATAGCAACTTTCTTGTGCAATTGGACACCATAAATAAATTGAAAATGACAATCTGATTTCATTCCTTACTAGACACTCTAGACCCATCGGCTCCCTTTATAACCGATCAAAAGGAACTATAAATATTTCTAAAGCCAATATCCGTAAGATTGTTTGTGAAGGGCATTTTTTGACGAACTCACCTCCCCCTGGATCCGACACAAACATTTTTTAAAAGCGCTCAAAACACAAACCCCTTGGTAGCTTAACACAAGATGCAATGTCAAGAGATCAAGGGAGTTGCAAACTTTAACTACTAATTCATGCATATCATATTTAACAGGTGCACTTTACAAGTAATTTTCAATTATGTTTATCTACATCCTTGCACTGGTCTCCTATTCAACTCCCATGGACAATTCATTTATTAACTACAAAATTAGGCGACATAAGACAATCTTAAGGGAATTGTGTTGAACAAAATGGCCGCAATGACAAAAGCGCCAAAATTGTAGAACGTCTGCAACTACAGGACGCCAGATCAGGCATAACCGTAATCCCTGTTGATCCGGTGCTCAACAATAGAAGCGAGAAAACGTTCATGGATACAAGGATACGGATCAAAGGAGTTACACAAGTAACGTAACAGAGATCTGATGACACGAGAGCAGAACGAGTGCAGGTTAGGGGGGAGGACGATTACCTCTCTTGGCCAGCGGTGTCCCAAATCTGGGCCTTGACGACCTTGTCGTCGACGTGGATGCTGCGGGTGGCGAACTCTACGCCGATGGTGGACTTGGTCTCGAGGCTGAACTCATCGCGCGTGAACCGCGAGAGGAGGTTGGACTTGCCAACGCCGGAGTCGCCAATGAGCACCACCTTGAAAAGGTAGTCGTAGTCCTCATCCGCCCTATACGCCATTACTTGTTATTATTACTCCACGTACTCGGCCTGCTGCGTATCCGAATGAGAAAAACCGCGACGAACACAGTCTCCGCCGGAGGCGCCGACGACGAGATCAACGCTCCTACTTTCCTCCGTCCCCAACAATGAAAAAAGGGGGTACCAACGCCGTCGCCGAGACAAGAGGCAGCGTAAAGGCGGCGCCGGCGATCCGGGAGGAGCGAGAAAAAAGAAACGCAAATGGCGGAGGGAGGGATGGATTGGAGAGAGAGAGGGGGAGAGAGAAATAAATCGGAACCGAGGGAGCGAGGGAGTTGATGGATCCGGTGGGCGCTGCTAAATAAATATATAAATAAAAAAAACTAAAGACGGAAATGGAGTAAAATGGTTACGTGGGCTCTCTGTTACTAATTAATCTAAACGTGACCATGTAAACATAATAATAAATAATCCAAATTTATCCACTAAAAAATAATTAAGCTCTCGGGTTAATATCAATTTTCTTTATATTTCTCATCCTTTTTTGTTTTGTATTTTGCTTATAATATTTTATGTCGTTGCATTTAAATTGTACTTCTTATACTAGTAATTCTGTTTATCACTCAACAATCAAAATATTTTACTGCGTGCGTAAAATCATAATAGTAATAACTAATAAGTAATTTAAAACCTCGAGTTAAAATACAGGATATTTAATTTGAGTTCGAAAATTGATAAATATATTATTAAAAGATATTATGTTCCTCTTTTAGATTGAATTAATTAATTAATTAATTGTGCGTTCACAAATTATGAGTTCAACGATCAAAATTGGTTGATTCGCAAATGTGCGACCGTGTTTACTTTTAGTCGGTCAAAAACATGCCTTTCTCTGGGACGAAAAGATGTACCGCACCATTTAAATTATCCATTTTCTGACTTCTTGGCGAAGTCATAAAATGCGTTTAATGTAATTTTTTTTCATAAAAAAAACGGATGTTGATTCATAAGCGAAGACAAAAGCCCAAATAAAGGTGACGATGCATATATCATTTATTTATGATATATATATATATATATATATATAGAGAGAGAGAGAGAGATAGAGAGAGAGAGAGATAGAGAGAGAGAGAGACTACGGAATTACAATGGTAGACGGCAAGAAATTTACGACTTCGTCCAACATAACATTATTGACTTGTTGCTGACATATTTCTTTTAATAATATATATATAATTATGATTTTAGTTAATTATAATTATGTAATATCATCATCCGTTTAATATATATATATATATATATATAACTTTTGGAGGCACATCAAAATTTACACGCAAACTTCATGCGTTGAGCTTGGATTCTTCCATTTTGTGTTTTCTTCAAAAAGCAATGAAAACAGAACTACGTTAAAAGAATTTCATATGTTTTTATCTGGAAATAAAACAAAGTTAGTAGATGGGTCCGAGATATCAATGATTTAATTTTCGAGTGAGACTTATTTTATTTGTAATTCTTCTATTAAAATAATTGGTCATATTTTATGTTTCCAATCAAAGTCGGTAATTAATTTGTATGTATAATTTATATTAACTAATCTAAGAAATGATTCTGTTGTTCTAAAAAATAACTTTATAAATAGATACAAAAATAAAAGGAATATGATCCTAAATTGTCGCTCAAATTTAATCCTAGTGGGGCGCCCTTGGAGGCTTACGTTGTGCTCCTCCAGTATTAAATCTTTTCCCGTGTCTTCTGGGAATCGGATTTTATGAACTTGGTGTATATTATCAATTGGCGTACACACTCTATTCCACAACGACTATGGAATGTTAGCAAGGAAATTTAGATTATGTCTAACTCTTTTGAAAATTTTAAATGTACCCGAAAAGCAAATTGTATTGTGGATTCTCTAGCCAATCTTGGTTGGAGCTCCACTTTTATGCTCTTGGGGAGTCAACCTCGTGCTTTTATGCATAGATAATTTTACTTATTTCTTAAGAAAATACATAAGGATGTGATTAAAAAAGGTTTTTTTAAATCTAAAATTCGATAATATCTAAAAGATTGTGTGCTGCTTTATACTCTAATTCTATGGACGAGAGAGACATTGTGTGTTGCTTCTTCGCATACCATGATATCAACTTTGAGTCAAAATAGATTTAGATTAGCTTCCAAAGGAGTTCCGATCAAGTTGGTTGTTAGCACAATATGCATCGGAGAAGGAATGAAGTTGCAAGATAGATGAACGACTTATGTGCAAACATAGGTTCATTGTTGAGTTGAGGTGCTGGAGGATACGCTTAACATAATTCCAATTATCAATAGTTGGTGAGCTCATGAATTGATAGATATAACTACCAGAAGCGATATTGAGAGAATCAACAATTGAGGATATAGGAAAAGGTCAAGAAATAGAGCACCATAACATTTTAGCTTAGATGTTGCTACTACTACTTGTGGAGACTCGAGGCATCCATCAATAGGGTGAGAGAGGTATCAACGACATGCTGAATTTTTTGCTTGGCCGTGTCATTTTGTTATTGAGTATGTATAAGTGAAACGATGGTGAATTCCATTTGTGTGCATATATGGATCAAGGGCGATGAATTTACCCCCACGATCCGTTTGAACACCAAGGAGTTTATTATTAAATTACCTCTCAAGCATTATATAAAGTGCAAGAAAAAAGGAGTGCATGAAATAAAATGGCTACATTAGATTCTTGTTTAATTCAAAAATTTTGAGTAAAATGTGTGTGTAGTCATCAACAAAAATTGCAAAGTAGCAACGGCCTTCGGAGCACAGTTGGGGAGCAAGATCCCACATGTTATCGAAAAGCAAATAGGGAGGCCGAGAGATGGTCGTCAAGGTGGGTGGAAGATGCAAACGCCTACATTCCCCTTGGACACAAGCTTGAATACGATCTAGAGGATTTTTATCGAAAAATTGCAAACGAGAGTGGCAATGCAGGAGTTGTAATGTTCAGTGATGAGGGTGACCAAACCTTGTGCGTCACTTATTTGAAGAGATATTACAAACATAAACAATAGGTGTTTGAGGAGGAAAAGAAAGGTGGTAAACATGACCATTAATAATTCATTGAAATAAAGGTCGATTGATTACTCAATCCTTGATAAAGAAGAAAGTATGATGAAATTTGAAAACACAACTATTATCGTTAGCAAATGTTCAAATGGAGAGAAGTCATTTTGTAACTAATGGAGCATGCATTCTGTAGTTGAAGTGGTTTGAAGTTATAAGGTACAATAGAATGTCCAATATGAGAAATTGGCAATTACATACCATCATCGAGTTGGATTTGTTGTTTACTGATGTAGTGCGTAGAAATATGAAGGGAATAGAGGTTTGGAGAGGTGCGGTGTATAGCACCTTGTCGGGTATCTAAGTTCATTAGTCACCTAGTGTTGATAATGTTGCTGAAGAGGAAGGAGGAGCTAGAGCTTGAGGAGATACAAGTAATGCCACAAACTAGAAGTAAGGCTGCATGTGTCGTATTGACAAGGCATTGGATGGAACTTTACTATAATTTGCTTAGGGAGAAAAGTCATCAGATTGATGTTGTGCTTGCAATTGGATTTTATGGTTGGACAAGATACTCTGAAGTGGAGTGTTTTGAGCAGCTAGAGAATCCATGATGGTGTTATGGTAAGCATGAAAATTGTTGAAGACAACCATTGAAACTTGACGGCAAAAGCGCATGGCCAACGGCAACAAGCTCATCGACAATTAGGTTGGTTTGGTGAAGCAAGGAAGATAACAATTTATCTTCCTATTTTAAGTTTTAAAGTTGCATCTTCAACTAGGGAGTAACATATGCTCGTCATAGAGCAAGACAAACATCTCTCAAGAGCCAATGACGAGGTGCTTGTCTTTGTGGCACCATTCACTATATTGAGCCATAGAAATTAGATCAACATTAGTGGGTGCAGAGGGATTGGTGATGGTGCAGTCGATGAATCCTTCGAGGGTGTAGCTGATCAAGGGACGTGGTTGAGTTGCCCACAACAACTAGTTGGTCGCAGACAATTTGATGGAGACAAAATGTTGTGCATGATGTAGAAGAGGCAGTGAAGATATAATATTAGAGGCAATAATGGAGAAAGGGGTTGATGACGAATTTGAATTTTGATGAGTCGTAAGAACATGCTTTCATACCATAAAGATGCAATATCTTTTACTAAATAGTTGCATATGTCATTCTTTACTCAAGAGATGTTTGCAACATCTTATATAGGAACAAGTTGCAATTAGAGTGAACAATATGGCTTAAAATGCTCCTAGTCATCTGCTAAAGAGTAGGGGGCATTGATGACCGCACTTGCAACTACTCAATTGTTGTGTAGACTATTTTCAATACCCATAACTCGGCTTGAGCATTAAAGCTCATGGCTACTTTATCCCCAATGAAATATTATCATGCTTGTGCGTTTGTGCACATCAAATCAAGCAGACAGGAGGTGACATATTCATGTCTTCATTAAGTTTGAATTGTTTATTGTTCTTATTATATATACACACACAGAGAGAGAGAGAATTCAACATAGAACAATATCATTATGTTTTCTTATTAGAATAATTATATATTAATTTTTTTATTACTTATATGGTGAGTATGATTACGATCAAGATTATTCAATTATCCAATATTCATGATTAAATCATTTTAATATATATGACTAATTCAATGATCATTATATATTTAATTTTAGATTACAATTTTCGATTGTCAAAGGAGACTAGTAACTATATATGATTAATCTAATTATGAATAATAAACGACGTGGGCCATAGGGGGAGAGAGAAAACTCATCTTCCTCCCCCTCTCGTTTCCACTGTTCATGCGTGACACACGACCCAACTGCCCCGACCTGCTACAGTGCCCACGCAAACTAGCAGTGGTCGCTCACTTTCGGCGTTCCGTTCTCTATCATCTGACCTTCATTTTTCGTGTGTAAGATATCGTTGGAAAGAGCGCGATGAGATAAACATTTTGACATATGGTAAGGGATGATCGGTCCACTGTGCGCGACGCAGTGAGGGCCGAACATGAAAAAGGGGGAAACTTCTCTGGCGACCCATTCCGGCTCTGATTCGTGTCGATCTTCCTCCTGGTGAGTTGTACATCATCTTTAGGTCGATTAGGTTCATTTAAGGGTTTGTAAATGTGCTTGTACTCCCAATCTTGTAGATGGCCGAAATTGAGGTTTTTCAGCAACTTTTTTCGTCGACTTTCTAACGATGGGCTCCGGCTGATCTCACCATGACGTCCTGGTAGGTATACACGAGAGAGAAACATATTGGGGTACCGTTTGAAAGAGCGCGATGAGATGAACATTTTGACATATGATAAGGGATGATCGGTTCACTATGCACGACGCAGTGAGGGCCGAACGTGAGAAAGGGGGAAACTTCTCCGACGACCCATTCCGGCTCCGATTTGTGCTGATCTTTCTCTTGATGAGTTGTACATCATCCTTAGGTCGATTATGTTCATTTTAAAGGATTGTAAATGTGCTTATACTCCCAATTTTGTAGATGGCCGAGATTGGAGTTTTTCGGTAACTTTTATGATGACTTTTCGGCGATGGGCTCGGACTGACCTCACCATGACGTCCTGGTAGGTGTACACACGAGAGAGAAACATATTGGGTTGCTGTCCGTAAAAAATTTAATCACAAATTACTTGTAGGTTTGTCAATTTCTGGTTCCGATCATCCGACGATATTCCAACGACTCGTCCTCAATGTGTATTGGTAAGCGAATGAAAATGCACAAAAATTTTGATTTCAGATATGAAACTGATGTTTAATTAATTTTATTATGCTACTAATGAAGAAGGCGACGTTCGACGTTCGACGGACGTGATTTCGATTTAGAGAGCGGAGGGCTTCGTTTATTTTGGTAAGGATATGATTGGTGGCTGAAACTATTTATAAGATTTAATTTTATAATTGATAAGAATTGGTTACAGGGTCTAATTCGAATTATTATATGCTTAATTTGGATATGATAGGTGGATGTCCGTTGAGATTTGAGTAAGGTGCTATTAGTTGGCGATTTCTTTTTCCCTATTGGTAAGCTTTCTAAAAATTTATAGTGACGATCGATTTATGAAAATTAGTTTATATAATAGTTATACTTCATTAATTATGAACTTAGGTAAGAAAATTATAAATTATACTTCTAGGTACCAATAGGACTATTATAGAGTGACTAATGAATTAAAAGATAAATGATACCTAGAAGTGATAAATGTCTTAAATGATAAACTTATATTTCTAAATAAGATTTAAATAAATGTAATAGACATTTCTCTCATTTGAGCGGATTCCTACGAAAGGTAGTCGAGACTTGAATAATCCAAGATGAAAGAACTTATCTCAAATGATATTAATTACTTAACTCTTCGGAGTAGTAATATTGTCCCATCCGATGTGGGACGGATTTTCGAGATCATTTTCTTCATATATAATCATACTTTTTTGTGTGCTTCATATGTGTGACATCATATGAATTGTGAGATTGTATTATAAATTTTGGAAGCCTATCGATTTTGATAAAAGTTTATATTATTCTCCTGAATAAAAAATTCGGTTTTGAAATGAAATGTTTTAGCATGATGACTTCAAGCTCCAAACATTCACCTTGAATATGCATTCATGCATCATATGCGCTTTATATAAAAATCCGCATAAGGCGGAGTATTTTCACCTCAGAGAATTGGCCAACTCCGAGTAGATCGATTGGGGTGAAAGAACAATCATCATGTGTCAATGGAATACGAGGGATGGAAAGAAAAGATAACAAGCCTTGTATCAATGGGATACGAAGGGCATTTTAATATCCTATGTCATTAGGATACGAGGGACAGAATTAAAACAACCATCTTGTGTTAATGTGATACGAGGGGTGTGATTGAGTACTCCATTGAGGAGATTGGATATTCATATTTAATGATTTCTCAACTTATATTCTATATATGATTTCACTATGCATGTGTATACATGACATTCATTTTGTATGATCATTATGTGATTGAGTTCCTTTTGAATAAAAGAGGATTTTGAACTTCTTGAAAATAAAAAGTTTGATTTTCGCAACGGTTTTAATATTTGAGGTAGTCGTTTTAACTCGCTGAGCTTAATCCATGCTCACCCATTTTTCTTTTAATGTTTAAAGGAAAGGAATATTGCATGTTTGATTGGAAATGAGTATTGATTCAAAAAAAAGATAGTGTGAGGTTCCGCGAGGAGCGTATCTGGTTCAATGTTGTCCTTATGACACTTACCCTTATTTTAAAACATACTATTATGATTCTTGACACCGTCTGATTTTGGGTTGTGGCTCATGATTTATTGTGAATATAAATTGGTTGATGGGAGCTGAGGCTCTATGGTTTATGGATGAGTACCTATGATGAAATTGGATATGAGTGAGTCCCTATCATGGAATTGGATAAGGGCTTGAGTCCCTTAATGGATTTTGGCAGGTATTCGATATGTTTTATTTGTGTAATAGTTTTGGGACGAAACTCGTATGTTCTTATAGTTCGAAAATTTTGGGCTTGAGTCTCATATTATTTGATAATTATAAACGTCCAGTGATGTACATATTAAAATTTGTAAATTATTTGTGAAGTAAATAATTATGGATAAATATTGTATTTGACGCATGAACAAATTTATGTATACGTCATGCCGAAATTTTTAGAAATTTTCAGTGTTAGTCGATTTTTAGAACATTGGTTTCTATTGAAGATTTAAATTTAAATTTAAATGATTGAATTTCCGATTTCACTCTTGTGACGCCAAAAAGAGTAGTTGAGCATCACAGCAATCACAAATTATGAATGCACCTTAATATAACTATATATATATATATATTGGTTCTACCTCCTCTTTTTTATGAAGAGAATGAATCTTTTTATCGAAGGATCAGAAGAAAAAAAATCGGTCCGAATCTATTGCGGGGCTTTTCAAAGCATAAAAAAGTATTTTATTTTTGTCTTCTTTAAGTCTTTCAAATTTCTAATTCTCTTGATAGGTATCAAGAGAAGAATCTTCGTAGGATATAGGACTTTCTTATTAGAACGAGTTGTTCAAAAGGGTGTCTTGTTCTTCTTTTCTATTGTATTAGTATTAGTTAGTGATCCCGGTTATATATATATACACGCATAAGTGATTCTTTCTAGATGACTTTTTGAGAAAAATAATAAATTGAATGGTTGTTGCAAAAAAAATAAATGGTGGTTTCTATTTACTATATGAACAAAAAAAGAGACATTTTGGTATTTTCATTTCTAATTACCCGAAAAAAAAAAAGACCATTTCTAATCCATTGTACTTGACTGATTATATCTGGGTCATAGCCCATGAACATGATATTGATCCAAATTGTCGCATCGAAAGCTCGGCCCAACTCGATGTAGGGTTTTGGCAATCTAAAATTGTTCCCACATGTTTATATGCTCTACGCCGCCTTCCCTATCTTCTTTTAACGTTTGGAGATCGAGCGCTGCGGCAGCCGGCGCGTCGAAGGTGAGGAAGGAGAAGGCGATCGAGCTCGTCGACATGGTGGCTTACAGGGTGACCATACTTCTCCTTTCGTCTTCGCCGTTCCGTGGCGTTTTGATTTTTTTTTTCTTTTCTTCTGCCTGTTGTCTGCACCCGAACTCCTGTTCTTCGATCTCATTGTCTTTGGTTACATTTTGTTAAGGGATTCCTTATAGCAATTTGATGAACCTCAGTTTTTTATCCTTTTTCTTACGCAGTTCCATCAGTACCAAGTGGTGGGAAGAGGGTTGCCCACTGCCACCGATGAGCACCCAAAGATCTATCGCATGAAGTTGTGGGCAACTAACGAAGTCCGCGCCAAATCCAAGTTTTGGTAGGTTTTCTATGATCGCGTTTATGATTCAAGACGTTTGAACGCTAAAGATGATTTTTTTTTTCGTGAGAAGAACTATAAATCCATATTTTTTAGGCATTTTATGATATTGAAGTGCTCGTAAATTATAGATATAGGCCCCGTTCGTTATCAATCCGAATATGTAATTTGAATTTAAAGTAATTTAAAAGCACATTTGGAATCAATTCATTTTATTTGGTTATGCAAAGATGTTTTGACGCTCTATGCGTAAGGCACATTTTTTATTCTGTGCATACTTTGTGGATGATAGGTACTTTTTGAGGAAGCTTAAGAAGGTTAAGAAGAGCAACGGGCAGGTCCTTGCTATCAATGAGGTTTTTTCCCCTTCCCATTCATGCATTTTCCTTTCTCCTGCTTTATTTCTTACTGTAAGTTGGCTTTTCTGCCTCGCAGTTTTTGCTTTATTATTAAACTTGTTGTTGTATGGAGGAGGGTTGTGTTAGGCCCGACAGTCTAATGAACATGGATCAACGAATATATTGAAATCTCACATAGTGGGATAAGGCTTTGTTGTTGTACGCCTTTTACATGAAGGCATCGTTCGAAAGTGTGCAAACGATCTATCAATCAGTAGTAAGATTGGAATTGAATTTATTCTTGTTTCTGATATTTTTACTGTTTTCCATGCTTATCATTCTTTTATGCTTCTCTTTTCTTTTCCTGGTCTCGTCAATGTAGAAGCTACTGGTTGTAACATTGCTGGCAGTAATTTTGATTGATCATTTGGATTGGGTAAACTGCAGATCTTTGAGAGGAACCCAACAAAGATTAACAACTATGGAATCTGGCTGAGGTATCAGAGTAGAACTGGCTATCACAACATGTACAAGGAGTACCGTGATACTACTTTGAATGGTGCTGTGGAGCAGATGTACACTGAGATGGCCTCTCGTCATAGGGTAAGGTTCCCCTGTATCCAGATTATCAAAACGGCCACCATTCCTGCTAAGCTTTGCAAGAGGGAGAGCACTAAGCAGTTCCATGACTCCAAGATCAAGTTTCCTCTGGTGTTTAAGAAGGTCAGGCCACCAAGCAGGAAATTGAAAACCACATTCAAAGCATCAAGGCCAAACTTGTTTAAGTAGTGTGGTCTTATGCTAGCTACTTCTTGGAGTTGCCTCATCGGATCATTGTTGCATTTTCGATGTCAGAAAAAAGGTGTCTTGTTTTGTAGTGGAAATTTATCTAGTGTGTTGGATTTGAAGTACCTGCTAAAACTGTCTTTTGTCAACCTGGATTTTGTTTAATTCATACTATGTTTACAAGTTCATTTTCTTTATTAGCTTATCACCGGCAAGTTCTTGTATGAGGTGTTGCAGATGTGGTATGCGGAAGCATGTTTTATTTGACTTTAGAGCTGTAAGGTTATCTGTTGTTTTCCTTGGCTAAATTCTGTCACTTTTTTTCTATGTACACATTTTTCAATCTCTTGTATTTGTTTTTTGAACCAGTTTTCTCATTTTGACTAAACTCTAAAGATCTCTACTTGCTTACACTAATGAAACCCAATTTTGTGAAGTGATTTTGCGCGGGCGATTTTGCCAAGATTACCAAGTTGCATTTGGTTCCCTTTTTTTCCCTATTGCCCATATAAATTTGTACTGGTGTTCCTGCTTTGTTTATTTTCAGTGTAAACGGTAGATTCCATTGTGTACATGCCATTTTTTTTACCCGTCTGTTTTCGTTGAAAATTTGAGGCTATTATTACTTGATTGAATTTTTATGAGGTTGATGAAGTTAGAACTTGATCATTTTTTTAGGATTAATGCGAACCTAGCAACCCAACCTCACTCCTCTCCCCTCCGATCCTTTGTGTTTTTTTTTTTTGACTTGCCTGTTGTCACCGGGTGCCGCCAAAAAGAAATCGCCGGTGATGCCCACTCCACTGGCCAACCCTCCTCCCTGATCTCTTCCTTTGCCTCTTTGGACCCAATCCGAGGACGACCTTCGTGTTGACGCTCATTCCATCGGTTGGCCCTCTTCTCTTCCTTAGCCTCGTCCTACACTCTGCTTTGAGTAGTATGTGATGCTATCCAACCAAAATCCATCGCTCCATACTGTTTGGCCCAAGTAGTATGCACCGGAAATAAAGGCGTATTGCAGTGGCACACCTCTTGACTCGTAGATCAAAAGGTTTCGAATTCAAATTTCATCACGAGAGTTGTCTCTTTATTTTCGAGTTTATCTTTCCCACCTTGTACCTCTTTATGTAATAGAAAAAAAAAGTAGCATGCACTATTTTGATGCTGGGTCAAAATAACTTTGAGGAATAAGGTTCTTGAGTGCTAATAATATGAGACACGGCTTTAAAGTTTTGGAGTTTTATTCCGTGAGGTCAGGTCTCGTCCAAGGGATTGAAAACATATGAAAAATATATATATAGTGCAGATCAGTGTTTTACAATTCGGCCCAATATGTCGTACCGAACATTAAAATTTGATCAAAATCTTTAACTCACCGATCGGATTGAGTCAAGCTATAAAATGAAAAAAGGTTTAAAATATAAAATAATTATTAAATATTTTTATGCATGTTATATATATATATATATTCAGAGGTCATTACATGCTCATATGACAGTTTTGCTTATTCTTCTGTTCCTTATTCTCTTGATAGTAGTAGTAGTGCACAAGTTTCTTTGCCCGAAGAAAATGGGCAAAACATTGAATGGCGTCGTATGATCCATGTAACCGATCCCATCTAGTGGGATAAGACTTTATTATTGTTGTATATATATACATATCTTTGTTTGAAATTTGTACTTCAGCCTTCTTCTCGGTCATATATATAAAATCTTATTGATATATTTCATTTATACTACATCACTAGACTTTTTATTTGATAAATATTTAATTGGTGACTTAATTTATGCTTCTTATCTGAATTATTTTATTATACTTTAATACATTATGTTTTATATGTTTGCTAAATAAGATATTAATAATGTTAATAATGCCTTGAATCTGAACCTGTTGCAACTCTATATGATCCCTTCTTAATTAGATTTCCCCTACGACATTCTCAATAAAACTTTTTAGGAGTATTCTATATAATTCGAATTGATTTATTTCCTTATCATATTTTGAGAGATTAATTCAGAGATTTGTAATTCTTATCATTTGTGAAAGGGAGTGTCTATATAAACTTCCTAAATGTCCAAAGAAAAAGTAATATGATCTTGTAATCTTCTTCTGTTTTTTACATTTAATAAAATTTTACGTCGTCTTAAATTTCTCGAATTTTTTTGCGATGCATAATTTCTCTCGTAATATTATGATATTTTTTAATTATTTTTTCGGTTTGATTCAATCGGTCTTCCAAGATCGATGCAAACTGGAAATCTGGTTGGTTCCTAACTCAGATTTAGGTCCTCCCATGCTCACTCATTTTGATCCTATGGGTCAAAATGATGCGAGTAATATCCAACTAAAAATTTAGTATAAAAAAGTGGAGAGATAAGTGACTTTTCGCTTACACTATATTTAGATGAACACTTATTAAGAGGAAAGGAAGAAAATGAGGGAAAAGAAAAAGGGAGAAAAGGAAAGAAAATTTTTACACTCCAAATTAGGGTTGAAACAAAATAGCACAAAAGGAAAAGAATGGAGAAAATAAAAAATGAAGATTCCCTTTCATTCTCCTCCTTTAAAATTTTATTCAAGTAAGAAAAAAATTTTTTTCCCTTCCCCTTCCTCTTTTTACCCTCCATTCACCTCAATCCAAACATAATGTTAAGTAAGATCTTAAACTTTCACATATTATTATTATTGAATTAGTTGAACCCAATATCGCTTTTCGGAGGTTGGCAACCAAGTAAAATTATTAAATTTTCACTTTCATTCTATTTTTTTTCCCACTATTCGCTGCCTTTTTGTCACCAAATGTTCTTGTTCTAAATTTATGGAAGGAAGAAAGTTGTTGGCTACGACTCCGCCGCCTCGTGTGGTGTTAAGTTAGTTGTTGTTGTTGTTGGCAATTCACCGGTGTTCTTTTTCTTGTTGGTAGCTGCTCTTCCTCTTCTTGTTTGCTCTTCTCAAGTGCTGGTGTATTGTAGAGCATTAATAGTTTAAATTAAAATAGAGATATCATTGTTGTTATATATCTAATAGTCAAACTTATTTTTGGCTGGTCTGTTGGTTGACTGCCTACCAAGTTCAAATCGAAGAATATAATAGTTGGAGTTTGTTTATATCATCAGCTACCAGCATGCCCTTTTCCCTTTGGTTCTTGTTCCTTCTCTTCTTTTTACCTTTGCTCTCCAATTGTTGTTTATGTCCGTCAACGAATATTTAATGTGCCTACTTTATGCTTTTTTAAATTCTGGAATCAACTCTTAAGCTTTTATGGATCTAAGATTTTAGGATATAAAATCGAGTGAACTCTGATCAAATTCAGATTTGATAGTAGACTTGGGTAGAATCGAAGTAAACTTAATAAAATCGGATGGGATCGAAGAGTTCACATGTACACTCGATGATTTTTGCTAATTAGTAATTCTATTGGATTTCAAAGGTTCAATTGGAAGAAAAAGGAATTATGCTTTATTTTATACATGTTTATGTTAATATTGTACTATATGAATATATTATAGTATATTATGTATGTATTATTTATACATTATCTTACAACTTTTTTTAAAATATGTGATATATGAAATGATCTTATTAGTAATAAATAACTAAACAAACAAATAATTCTATATTTTTATTAAATTATTTAAATTATTTTTAAGCTAAATTAGAACAAAGTGATGTTATCCCAATTTAATCTCAATTAATTCATAGTGACTTGATTTCATAGTAGATGGGGACCGATTTTAAAACAGATCTGAAGACCCTACTAAAACTAAGTCAAATCTAGGACACGGATAATCAGGTCCCAAATCTAGTTTTGCTCAATCATACTAAAAGTCTTTACGTTGTGAACTATTTTTATATGTTATAAAATTGTACGAGTTTAAATTTTGAATTTACGACTCGAATTTATCGAACATAAAATGAGTTTAAGTGGACTCTCAAATTTGAAAATATTGTAGATTGCAATCATCGTTAATTTATGACAATGATCACATTTCCTTCCTAACTTATTCAATTAACCGGAGGTATATTATTTTATACTGCCGACTTGGTTTGATGAGTATACATTACATCGCCGTCCTTTCTTGCTATCGCTTTAAATGTGCCTTATATTCCGCATAGAGTTCATATAAGTAAATTAAATAGTACAACTAAACCACTCGTAATCTTCGTCTTTTATTCTTAGTGGTTGCAATTTTGATCTTGACCAGAGAAGAGAGAGCTTATAATTTTATTAAAATCCCTCCATCATGCATTTTCTTATATATATATATATATATATATATATATATATATATATTCCATGAGGGAGTTACAAGATACAAATTTCTATGATTCTCTTATATATCTATAAAATCGAGAATGCGATCAAAATCATTACAAAATTTTATTTTTGAAATGTTTTCTGCTTGGAGCTAGAAGATACACATTTTTATAATACTCTCATCTAATGAAATCGAGACTGCAAGGAATTAAAGTGGATTTTGTCAATATCACGTACCCTTCATTATTATTATTATTATTATTATTATTATTATTATTATTATTATTATTATTATTATTATTATTATTATTATTATTATTATTATTATTATTATTATTATTATTATTATTATTATTATTATTATTATTATTATAACATATGCAACAAAAAGAGAGTAGGTGAAAATGGATATTTCTTCATTTTAAATTTTTAATGCGAGAACAAGAGAGGGGAAAGAAAGCTCATCTTGACTGATCTTGACCGAAAGAAACCAAAATAGCCAAGGTCAATTGAATTGTACATATTTGTCGTTTGAATAATAATAAATATTTGTCAACAAAAATGAAATATTACGCATTAAATAAATTTTTAAATAATTTGATTATTATACTCATGCATGCAGTAACGTGGGTGCATAGGAGTCTAGAATTTTCAAACATTTTTTTATCTTCTTTGATAGTAGAGTGGTTATAGATATTGATTGAATTGATCGAACAGTATAATACACTTTTCATATTTATAGCTAAATTAATTTATTTATAATTGATACCATAGTCATGGTTAAACTCAAAGGTCATGTTTGGTTCAGGATTTATTATTTCAGGATTAAGCTACTTTAATCCACTAGTTGATCCCATTCCTTTAATCCAAAGAGAATGTGATCTCACATTTTTGCTCTTCTAGTATTTAATGAGCTGTTTGGCAAAAAAACAAAGGAATAAGAGCTTAGTCGAGAATGAAAAATAATCTCACCTTTTTTCCATGTCAAAGATATCCAAGCGATAATGAAAAATGATTGGCACAATCGGATAGCGGAGTTGTGTCCTGAAATCGCTGAGTGCTAATAGGTTCGATTCTCCTCACTTTGGCAGAGTTTATTCATGCCGCTCCCATCCGAATACCGGATTAGTCAAATGCTAATAGCCTGGACATCGGTGAGTTTCGAACGAAAAAAAGATACCAACCAAGTTAGCATCTTCTATTTTAGGCGTCGAGTTCGAAATTTATCGTAGGAAAAATATTTTCGTTGAGAGCTTCACCTGTCAGACATGCTATTCAAAGCAACACAGATTAATCGATTAAATTTGGATTTTTAACCCTCTGACAATCGGAAAAGAACCTCAGCTTGATTATAAGTGAAACTAACTTGGTTTCTTAAACTGAGATCCACCAGTTCTCCGCGACTCTTCCCGTTACTGGTCAACAGTTGGGGCTTTGCATAGGGCTCTTCTTGCATTTCTGACTTGTTTGCTATTTGTCTCGCTGGTTTCAGATGGCTCAGGCACCCACCTCAGGTGAAGAACAGGTGCTCTTCTTCCCTTGGCTCCATTGGAGCGATTCCTGATATTTTCCAAGCATGAGAGGAGCACACACGTGTCTCCTTTGACCATTGCTCGCAGATTTATATGCATGTGATTCAAATCGTTCTTCCTAACAGGCTGTCATCGGGGAACAAATCGGCAATACGAGATTGATCACTCTGAACAGGCCTCGCCAGTTGAACGGCCTCAACTCGAGAATGGTATGCATGCCTGGACGCTTTATGACGAGCATGCATGTCGCCAGAGTTCTTCGCTAAAACATAAACTTCTTTTTTTTCTTGTTCTTGTCATCTTGCGTATCTGAGTGTGATAATTGAATGCAGGTTTCTCTATTGGCTCAGTACCTGGAAAGATGGGAGAAGGATGATGATGCGAAACTGGTGATAGTTAAGGTAACAACGACGCCAACTTCTATGTTTCCTTTTTGTTATTTTGACAGTAGCGATTGTAAATTTTGCATAGGGAGCTGGGCGTGCATTATGTGCTGGTGGCGATCTAAAGATGTTCTACGAAGGAAGGTCAGGTACGCAGGACAAATGGAAAAAAAACCTCCAAATGAACAATTCTTTGCCATTGTATTTCTGTAAAAAGAAATCAATGTTTTAGTAATTAGGTATCATTAGTTTCCCGCTCAAGGTCATGTCACAAGGTTTCTTAAGGGTGGGTGCTCGTAAATTGTCCTTGTGTTGCAGAAAAGGACCGCTGTCTTGAGGTTGCATACAGAATGTACTGGCTCTCTTACCACATCCACACGTACAAGAAGCCCATTGTAATGTGCCTTCAACTTGGATTGTGGTTTCTTATCGATTATGGCGAAGATTGCATAAGTTTCTAATATGATTTTTTCTTTTATGTTTGAATAACCAGGTAGCTCTTGCCCATGGAATTGTGATCGGTGGAGGTGGTTCCTTGGTCACTCCATTGAAATTCTCTGTTGTCACTGATAAAACTGTATGTGTGTCACTGCTTGCTGATAATTTAATGGTTACTAGATAAATGTAAAAGTAACTTATGTTATGAAGATCCAGTACTACAATTGGATTCCTAGTCCTTTGCCTAATAGCACAGGAAGTGATGAGTAATCCACACTCTGATATATATATATATATATATATATATATATATATATATATATATATTTTGCTCACAGTTCTTTTCATTGCCTGAAGCAAGTATTGGGCTTCACACGGATTGCAGTTTCTCTTATATTCTTCCCCGCCTCCCTGGGCATTTGGGTGAGTTTCTTACTGAATGCACAGAGCTGACCTGACAATGGGCATAACATGTTGCTAGTAACTTAATTCATTGAGAGAATTTCAAGAAATCTAAACAACTACTGCATCTTCTTTTTCTTTCCTTTTGCATTAGGCTTCACCTTGTCAACATGCCAAATTTTATTTAGCTCTCATCTTTAAGCTTGTAATTTGTTTCATTTGGCTCATCTTGCTTAAATGTGCAGGCGAGTTTCTTGGGCTAACTGGTACAAGGCTCAACGGAAACGACATTGTTGCACTTGGTCTTGCAACACATGTTGTGCCTTTTGAGGTAAGACCAATAATTCAGTTTGAAACCATATTTCATTATGGAGCTATCTCAGTGGGTAAAAATCTTGCTTGATAGCAAGCCATAGAAATATGTATATATGAATAAGCCTTCTCGGGTAAAATATTATTTTGTAATTGAAACTAATACTTTTGTTGTCCATTTTTCCTCACCTATTAGTGGCAATCAATCTGAAATTTCAGAAACACTATCTTCAACGTGAATTTAACTGCAGAAATTGGAAGAGCTTGAGAAAATGATGCTGAATTTGAACTCTGGTGATGAGATTTTAATCAGAAAAATAATTGAAGAATACTCTTCAGATGTTAAAAGAGAAGAAAGCATCTTAAGCAAGTGAGAGATAGTTATTTGTATAGAGCAATATGATATTTCGTTATCACCAAAGTTATCTGAGGCCTCTAATTGATGCAGGCTTGCAACAATTAATAAATGCTTTTATGCAGAAACTGTGGAAGAGATCACCAAATTACTTGTAAGTTTTCTTCTCAATCTATGATGTCAACATCCTCTTGACTTCATTACTGAACTGCTATTGGAACGTAGTATCTACTGAATGAACCTAGATGAAACTGTAGTTAATCGTGCGTGTCGTTGCTGTTGAAAAATCATCAAGTTTTTTTTTGTGGTTTAAACCTCTCGAATGCTCAGGTAATTTGGTTTCAATATTACTATGGAGATGGAAAGTGGTAAATTTTCCATTGTATATTGAGACATTAACTTATTTTACATGGGTCACCATATTGGACATGTAAAAAAGGGAAACGAGAGCATTTTCTACTGAAAGAAAATTGAGAAAAGGCGGTGAGCTGCTTGGCAATGATGCCTCTTATGTTTGAATATTCTTAGTTCATGTCCCTCCCAAAAGATTTTGCATCCACCAACCCTTAATTGACACTTTAATATGGTTCTTTCTTAGTTCTTATATCCCATGTGTTATCTTCACCATTTCCTTTTCCAAGTTTAACTATACTATTTGTTCAAAGTATGCTTAAACCTTAAACTTACTATGATAAGATGATAATAACATCGAAAAGTTTCCTTTAGGACAAATAAAGCATAATGACCAAGATGAAACATTGGGTCAATCCTTTCTACTGTGGTACAAAACATAATTAAGTTGCAACTTGCAAAAGAAACATTGGGTTTAATTTCAAAAAATGAAAAGAAACAAGGACTTCAAGCGAACAAGCATCTATGTTATGCTGATTCCACCTGAAAATCATGTATAATGATTTTTAATTCATCTTATATTGAATTTGTTATCTACCATTGGTTATCTTATGTAGGAAGCCGAGACAACCTTGAATAGAAGTGAGTGGATTCCTGCTGCACTCAAAGGGATGAAAAAATCTTCTCCTACTTCATTGAAGATAACATTGAAATCGGTATGCACAAATGTTTATTTGACAAATGTCATGTTGTAACTCTTGAGCTTAACAAGATTTAGATGCAATGCGATGTGCATCTTTACAAAATACTTTCCTTACTTGATTTATCAAGGAATGCATACTTATTAAAAAGACATAACAAATATGTCGATTCTGCACCCCCAACAAAAAAAAAATACTAGATTAGTTGATTGACATTTTTTTCATCTTTGGGTGGAGATTTTTAGAATTCTCTTTGGTACATTTGAGAAGTTGAATGTAGTGTAGCTCATAAGCTTTCTTCATATTTTTCATTCACAAAATTCCTTTTCTTCAATATTTCACTGCTTTGCGATTATTTTCGTAATTGGTTTTTGTACCCTAAAACAAAACAATGTCCAACATATACAATTTTTTATACATATCACTTGATGCTTTGGGTATGGTTTATTGAAAAGAGGAAATAGTAATAATTTTGAATGATAAAATTATGATGAAGATATCAAGATTTGAGGTCCTAGTTCTAGAAAATCAAGTTTGTTGATACAACTTGTTAGCAGACTTATGTCCCAAAATTGATTTGAGTTACTCGAGTTTAAATTTCAAAGCCATAAGTTGGATTAGGATTTATCCTGAGCATTGATGGACTAGACCCTAAAAAAGAGTTTGTGACTTTTACAACTAAGTTAGGAAATGATAAAACAAATAATTAAATCAAACAAGATTTCAACTTAACTAGAACTCTTAGGACTTCCAACACATCTAAACTTGCTATAAATCAATGCTTAGTATCTTTCCCTTTCCTTTTATAGATTCGTGAAGGAAGGAAACAAACACTATCAGAATGTCTGAGGAAAGAGTTCCGGATCTCAATGAATATGCTAAGATCAGTCATCTCTGATGATTTTTATGAGGTAACCTATTGTGAGAATTTGGAGCATATGCATTTGATCTGCTTGTTATGTTTTATGTTAGTAATGAATTCTAAATGAAGATCTCAAATTCGAAGTATGAATATCATACCGGGCAATTGAACCTGCGGAATCAAAAATTATTTCCAGATATCTTAAGAATTCGTACGAGACTGAAACTCTTTGATGGCACTTTGACATAGATTCGAATTTGGACCTTAATGAGCTGCAGGAGATGTTTCTGCAAGCACAAAGATTTCCTTTAACATAATGTACCAAGCACGTGGATTTTGTTACATGCATTCAGAAGCCTCCTAATTTTTGCTTGTTGTATTCTGCAAAATTTTGAGTTTACTATCATCTTTCTGGGCCTCAGGGTATTCGCGCTCTTAGCATCGACAAAGATAATGCCCCCAAGGTACATGCTCTCTCTTTCTCTCTCACTCGTGTGCCTATATATTACATACAAAATTTTATTTTTATTTGTAATGGTCCACAATATAAGTGATGATTGCAGTGGAATCCATCATCCTTGGAAGAAGTGAGCAATGAGAAAATCAACCTTGTCTTTGAGCCATTTGGTGACAAGCTGGATCTTTGGATACCGACGGATGAAGCATGCAGGTCGGAATGAAAGAGATGAAAAACCTTCACTTCACTTCAATGCATATGCAAAAGAACTTTGCTCATGTGCTGATTAATAAGCAATTTTTACAGGTGGGATGGGAAGTATGAGAACTCAGTCTATCCTGACATGAAGGCAAACAAATACATCACGGAACAAGAAAAGATGAACGACTGATCTGAAAATTTGTAGCCAGCTCTCTGTCAATCATAGTCTTGTGAGCTAATAACATTGAACTCCTTGTGTTCTATGATACTCGTGCCTCTCTCTCTCTCTTTAAATAAATGTACCAATCTATGTTTCTGATTACTACAATTAAGATGCAAATACTTAGAGGCATCGCAAGTTTAATTTCCGAAGTTAAAAACAGTTGTTCCATTTTACTATTTCGGGTCTTTACTCCCTTTCGTAGCAACGAGACTTGCATGTATGAGTTTAGTACAAGAGAACACAAATAAAAGAAATAAAGTCTCATAATTTTAATTCTTGATTCCACTATTTCAACTCTTCTTGAAATGATATTTTTGTTACGTCTTTTGCTGTTACAACCAACGTATCATACGAATAAATTAAAATGTCCAATAGTTTGTTTTAAATAATAATTGGCAAGCCAACTCCAAATATATATGTTATGGTTCAATTTCATTTTTTTTTTCCCAATTACAAAAGTGACTCTTTCAAGTATAAAAAATGATATATTCCATTTTTTCTAATCAAATCAATGTTCACTAATTTGTCAAACGAAAGCTAAACAATAAATTCAAATTAAATTGATAATTTTAAATAAATAAATAAATTTGAGACTATTAAGTATCGTCAATTTTGGAACAATCTAGAAGTTGGCTATTCCGTTACGTCAAAACGGTATTACTTGGGCACATAAAGAACCGGAAACGTTACAAAGCGTAACGCGGACCTTTCATAATATAATGCGTTTTGGCCGTTCCCATTGCCGACTTCGTTACCGTTCCGATTTTATACCTGCGAGAACGAGAGAAAAGAGAGGGGGGAACGAAGACGGGAGAGGGGCGATGGGGGACGAGCAGAGGACGGCAAGCTACGGCAGCGCCGGCTCAGGAGGCGGAAAGAGGGTGGAGTCACTCGGATGGCTGACGGAATCTGCTATCATGCCGAAGAAACACAAGGCGATCGAGGGGGTGGGCGCGTCCTCCATCGTGGAGCTCAAGGCCCAGCTCTACCGCTCCCAAGAGGAGGCCCGGAAGGCCAAGGACACTGCCCCTCCAGACGCTGAGTTCCTCCGCGCCAAGAAGAAGCCCCTCCCCTCCGATGTCTTCTCCCACAAGAACTCTGGTGTCGAAGCGCGTGACAGGAGGTGAGTAAAGATCCGATTTTTTTTTATCCCAAATGCCCCTGAAGAAATTTTGGATTTCTGAACTCAATTTATCCTTTGTTTTAGCAGATGAATCTTTTTGGTATTTTAGGACGAAAGTCTGCTGATGCTTGTTATGATATTTATATTCTCTATCGATTCAATCAAACTATTGTTGCAAATCTTTTCCTCAAAGGAAGTTTATAGGCTAGGAATAAAGATGAATATGGTGGAATTAGAAGCTTCAACCTGAAACTTCTAGGCGGTCGTGGAGGTATAATTGATTCAGTTAACTGGAAATTAAAATTCCGTGTTCATTGAAGAGACTTGGCAATAGTAGGATGTATACATCATTTCTTAATATGCATATGGTTTTATTGAGAGACAAAATTATAGGTGTTTTTTATCCTTTGAGCTCAGTAAACTCTTCTTTTCATTTAATATGAAGGAGACAATTAGGAACTGGGCGTCTCACATATGCGTCCTTACTCTAGATTAGAATAAATGAAAGAATTCCAAAGTTCAAGCATGCCTTTTTCAGAAATTCTCTTTAATGTGGAATCTGATATTCACCTGCACTTTCAAATGCGATTGATATGAAAGTGTTTGTTGTTCTCATTTTTTTTTCTGTTCAAATAATATTTGAAGTCTTTTGTTTCTATGTATTATAGTCTTGCTTGAATAATCAAGAATTTGATTCTTTCTATATAGAGACAAGCTGGAGTTGAAAGCTATGAATGATGGAACAAATGTTTATGCTGCTTTAGAGAAAAAAGCTCAGTTGTATGATAAATTAGCTAATGGTGAACTATCTGATGACGAAGAGAAAGAGAAATATTGTGTTGATTTTTTCCAAAAGACTCTTGAGCATGAAAGAACAGACCATCCAGAAAGCCAGGGTATTTCCGGTGGTGTACCACAAGAAACTGATGGTAGTGACAATGATGATTTGCTACCAAATGGGAATATATTTGGTCTTGGTCGTGCTAGTAGCAGGATTGACAAGGAAGAGCATAAACGTTTTGTAAGGTATGATTTTTCATGGATGCCTTTCATTTATCATGATATATGGATCTTCATAGTTGTTTTATGGCTTTATTTATCAAATCAGCACAAAGCTCATGGAAGTAGCTAGTATAACCAATGTTCCTGGAATTTTGTGTTTTATGACTTTGTTTATCTTATCAGCACAAAGCTTATGGAGATAACTAATATGATCAAATGCGTCCTTAAAAAAAGAATAATAATAACATAATCAATGTTGCCTGAGTTGTAAGACTGATCTTTACCACTGGTTGTGGCCCAGAACTATGATAATTTGGAACTTATATACCAAGTCTCGTGCAATATCAACAACAACGACAACAAAGTCTTATCCCACTAGGTGGGGTCGGTTACATGGATTATACGACGCATTCGTTGATCCATGTTCATGAGATTCGACAGGGTTTTACGATGGCTGTCGGGGCCTAACACAACCCTCCTCCTTTATCCGGGCTTGGGACCGGCTATAAAACATAGGCGGAGTTTCTCGTGCAATATCATTGTATTAAATTGTCCAGTTTTAACTATTAGCATTCCGATTCCATCTTTCTGCCATGGGTCCAAATATTTAGGACATCTCCTGATAGCTTCCACGTTTCTTTGACGCAATAAACCTAAGGTAGAATGTCAAGATAACACTGTCAGTTTTTTTCTGTTGGCTTGGCTTTTGTGATAGCGGTGATTTCAGGACTGAATATTGGGTTTCTCGTTCTTGTTTATTGCAAATGTATCAAAAACAGATTGACTTGTACCACTGAGTTTTCTGATTGACATATGATGGGTATATATTTTAATGATGCACAATATTTGATTTGATTTTCATATAACTTTTCTCGTTTATGTTATCCTCTCATCAGGGAAGTTCACGAGGAGGCCAACCAGGCAAGGCAAATGACCTCAACATTGAAGCAGCGACGGCAAGAGCAAGAGGTTGCTAGGCGAGAGAAACTTAGGCAGGCTTATCTGAGGAAACAGCTAGAAAAGCTAACATCTGCAAAACAGATTGCTGCATCGGGGAATCTCACTCAAGTTGTAAATAGTGAGCTTGATCAAAAGTAAAATCGGAGGCATCCTTTTATATGCAGACCCCCTGGGTGTGGAGGAACTTTCTTTCCCTGGACAGACATTATGTTTCAAAGGGTTACCATTGCAGGAGAACTGACCAGAGAAGTTGATATTGCAAGCCATCACACAACAGAAACCCAGCTTGTATGAGAGAGGGTCAACGTTTCTGTTTAGGGGTCCTGAGTCATGCTTTTTTTCTGTCGAGGAAACGAATGGATCGTCTCAACTGTTTTACAGCTTATGACAGAGTTGTAGGAAAATATACAATTCTGTGGGAGCTCATTGTCTCTTTGATTAAAGGTTTTGTTTCTAAGTGATTCTAGGATCATTGTTAGCATCCTACTAATTACGCGTGCGACTTGTAACATCCTAAATATTTCATCTAAGAAGTTGTTCAACATGTAAACTTAAAATCTCGGTCGCAAAGTCTACCAGGTTTGCATTGTTCAAAAGATTAATTCAACTTTGTCGTGCTAAACATAGTTCCTCCTAACAAGTTCATTTTCATCATTCTGTTTTTTATATTCCTTTACTTGAAAAAGAATTATCATTAGATTCAACAACTTATCTGCAACGAAATTCTCAATTTCTTAGATGTGAATGAAAATTTAGTTCAAAAGTAAATTAATTGTTCTGTCAGAAATTCCAACAAGGTACTTGTAATTAAGAGTTCATGTGTGTGGATAATTGCCTAGGAGAAACGAGCAGCATTGCGACAGAGCTCCCACTGTATGCTGCAACAGAGCAATGCTGAATTTGCCTTCAAATTTATTTTCTATCACTGTAAACCGTCTTGACTAAGGAAATGTGTTCATGTGCCATCTATTAGCAAGATACACTAACCAATATGGAGTTCTATTACATCAAAAGGCAATAGTCTAAAGCAGAACAGATCTCAAATTTTGAGATACATGTCTTGTGGAGAGGCCCAATGATTCCGAGATACTTTTGACCTCTGCAATCATAGCAACAACATTGTTTAGCTTGTTCACCGCAGAACCAACACCCTGCATTCATGGAAAGATAATTGTCAGTGGCGTGCGTGTCATATCAACTCCATTACAAGGAACCTGCAAGTTGTTGAAGGGTCCAAATACTTCATATCATTGAAGAAGCAGATGACATACCACTCCTGATGCTCCTGCTGTTATGGCCATGGGTGCTGTGACAGCACTTAATCCAGATGAACACATGACCGGAATGTTGACCGCTCGTGAAATAGAATAGGCAGCGGCGAGCGTTGGTGTTGCCTATGAAAAAACGCGAAAGAGACGATTAACAGTCTACCGGAATAATAAGCATGAGATGTACTGTGAAAGATGAGGCAACACTCAACAAGATGTTCAGGTTACTATTATTATACCTTCTCAATCAAGCCAAGAACTCCAGGTTTTGAAGGGCTTGAGGATTTCCCTCCTTCAGTTTGGATAACATCAGCACCTTCCTGCTCCAGTAGTTCTGCCAGCTTCACCTGTGAATCAATTTGCAGAAGAGGTGTCACCAAACTCTTGCAATACGCCAGGTCCAACAGAAATGATGTACCTGATCAGGGAGGCTTAGCGTGTGAGGCACCGTAACAGACAAAGCAATGAACGGAAGAATCTTTCTTGATTCCTTTGTTAGGTGTAGAATCTGAAAATTCAATAGAAAAGTTTTTAAATGGGAAGTAAGACGCAGACTTTATATTCTTCTATGCAAGTATTATTGCTTAAAGTGAAAATGTACATCCAACATAGACATTTGCTTTATTGAGTACGCAAACAAACATGAGAATGGAAAAGAATAGAAAAGGTCAAAGTATAGAAGAAGTATCCATGAATCCATGTAAACCTGCTCGGGAGAGAATTGGATGCCTCTTTCATAGAAGGAATCGTAGTTTCCAATTTCCACCTGCAAACACAAATAATTTGAAGACAATAATCGAATGACATACATGACATTTTTTTTATAAACTCGAGTAAAATATAAAATTCACAATTCTTACCATTTGAGCACCTGCTTCCACTGCAGGAAGGAAGGCCAAAGGATCAACGGAAGAGACACAAATCTGACAAATGCATTCATGAGAGACATGTTCAAGTTTTTTATAGCACGATGTTCATGGATAATTTAGAGACAGATCAACAACCAAGTTTTAATCGATCTTTATTCTTGATGACAATAAGATGAATCTAATCAATCAATCTCTATCCAAGAGTAATTTCTTGCTTTAATAATTACAGTGTGGTTTGCGTGTTACACGCTTGTATACGAGAAATGAAATTTAAAATCTAATATCGGTGCTGTCATGCCATTTTAGAAGACATCGGAATATAATAATTCTTTGCTTTAGAAATTCATGCAACATTTGAATACATAGCTGGGAAGGGCAATGATTCTTAAATTTTCAGTAGAATCATGATAAACAGATGCCTAACAAGGACACTTCTCAGAAGTCCTTCCTGTGAGCTGCCTTTATAGTGATTCATGATGTTTTAATATGTGAAACAATCAACTTGATCACGATTCTTAAATTTTCGGTCCACATATCATTGTTAAAGTTTCTTTTTGCCTTTCAGTTCCACCACATCTCTAGGCAACGCAATACTGTCATGGACTCTGAATGTTCATAGTTCTGATGAATGCATGGAAAAGGTATATTCATTTTACATATAATTTATGGCGTGCTTGCGAATGTTTACTATAGATTTGCCTGTTTTAGAAGGCTCCAAGTTCATTCGGTTGCAGCAAAGATAGAACTCCACTTTGGCTGTTAGAAATTCCTAGTTTGTATTTCACCAAATGCCATGCCATTGCATGAAATTTGTTATCACTGTAATAAGTTTCGGTGGACAATTGGGCAGTTTGTTCATATTCTCCAGTTAGAACCCATAATATTCCTATTGTTAAGTAGACAGCAACATATAAAGAGATGAAGTAAAGGAAACATCCATCTAGTGCTTATAAACTATTAGTGTTTAAAAAAGGAGTAGTGTTGCAAGATCTCAACAAAATCAATGAAGAAAAAAATGTCTACAGATATGAAGATTGCAAGGAATGCATGGAAGGTTTACCGGGAGAGAAGTCAAGCTTAGAGCAAGCTTTACCAACTCTTGGTCACAAGCTATATCAACATGAGTGGCACCACCCTGCAATTTATCATGAAAATAAAAATATGAGTTCATGCATCATGCATAGGGATAAACTTTTAATGAAAAAAAAATAGAAATAAAGGAATAAGGTATGGTTTCTATAATATAAGAGCTAAGCATTGACATGGCATAAAAGACCAAGTAATATAATCAACCTTCTCTGCTGCTGTAACCACTGATGCAACATTGTTCCTGTCAAAGTTTTGAAGCCCTGTTATAATCTGCAAACTATATGATATTAGGATATCATAGAGAATCATAATATGGAAAAAGATATGAAGATATGATATAAGCATAAGAATGGAAGATGTATAATATATTAAAACAAAACTAACTATAGTTCATGTTTTTATAGACAAAACTTAACAATATAGGAACCCAATACCTGCTACATATGTGTATGCAAAACATATTACGAGATCAAATAGCTGCATGACATTTGTATTTTATCACATCATATGATGAATCATTCTTAAGGTAATAAAAATAAAAAAATTGGAATAAATACAAAGATGCATTTTTCATATAGATGTATATTGAAATAATGATATTAATTAAAATGCAAGGTTAGTTTTACAGGCGCATTCTTTGAATTAAGGATTAGACATCACAATCACATCCATTTGATATATAAAAAAGTGTCTTAAAAAAATATAATTTCCTTTTTCTTCTGTTGGCTCACAAGTTCGAGTATCTTAATTCTTGGTGTGCAACAAAAATTTGGACACATTAGTTTTCTTTCATCATCACTGGGACAAAGATTATTAGTGAAAATAATTTTGAACAATACGAGTATAAAAGGTAATTAAAGATAATTGGTCAACAAGGCATCCATGTAGAAATTGACTCGAACAAGAACATGGTTGTCAATAGAAAGAAGGATTATAATTTTTTTAGTAGCACAATGGGACACTAAGGAGTGTCAATCATTCAATTAAAAGAATATTCAAAATATAGATCAAATTGTAAAGCACTATAACTAACAAAAACAAGATTTTCATAAATTAAAAGAGATGAGATACATCTTAAAATGTTGGGAAACGCAGGAATTATTTTTAAAAGAATAATTTCTTCTTTGTAATATAAATGAAGAGATGCATTTTCATATAAAGGTGCACAAATTAGATAACATTTAATTAAGAGATGTAATGCGATATGATTTTAAGAGTGCATTCTTTGAATAAAAAAATGTAATAATTGTGCTAAAATTGTAATCCTTCATTATCTATAAAGGCTCCATACATCAAAGATTGTCTTCGAGGTTCCTTCTATCTTTCTCAAGTTGTAGTGTTTTTTAATTCTTAGTCCGCAACAAGAATTTGGCATCATGATTTTCCATCACCATCATTGTAAAATGACAAATATTATCAATGCAAAAATAATCTTGACGTAGGCTTTGTTCGACAAAAATTAGCTATCCGATTAAAGAATAATGCTTTGATTAGAAAATATTGGTTTAATTAGAAAATAACGATTAAATATTCTAATATAGCAGGATTTATTCATAAATTTGATAAAAAAAATATTTGATAAATACAACGATTAAACTAATATATACTTATAAAATGATAATAATGAATATAATAATATAATTTATAGTCATTCTTATAAGCATGAGATTTTCACAATTATTGGATTAAAATATTTTATTTTATATAATATTAATTTAAAATATTTTAAAATAAAATTTTATTCGTGTTATAAGATGTGGAACAATAAAAGTAATAATATATCATATTTAAATATTAAATAAAAGCTTTATTTTATTAAACAGAATGGGGATACATTAGGAATAAATATGAGATCGCTATATTATATGAGTTACTCCAACTATTTTATGAAGTTTTGTGTTTAACTTATAAGTGATAAGACTTACTTTAAAAAAAAATACTTACCAAACACTTATATTCTATTAATGTTTTGATTGGATCAAAATTCTACCCGTTACTTCATACACCTTTTTTTTTTTTTTTGCTTCTCGTATTCTAAATATCTTAATTTGTGAAAACATGTTGCATCCGAATAAGGAATAGAAAAAATCGCATTATGGCTAAGAACTTTTTACTGATTCTACAATGATAACCATATTAAAATACAACGTATTTTATTTAGTATTCAAATAATACTACTCATAAATAGATTAACAAAGATACAAATTTGTGCAGGCAGAGAAATGTACGTGTGACAAGTGACAAATGTATCTCAAACCTTGTTGTGCACACTTTTCTTTGGTTAAACTAAAATCATATTGGTTAAAAACATAAAATATATATATATATATATAATATGGAAAAAATGAACGATTTTAAGCATATTTTTTAATATTTTTCTTTACTAATAATTTAGATGATCATTCGTAACAAAAAAAATAAATTTATAAGATAAGAATTTATATAAATAAAAATGTACAAGTTCGTAAAAATTTAAAAATGAATGATTTGATTATCTGAATTATTAAGGAAAAAAAAGTTAAAGAAAACGTTTGACACATTCGTCAAACTCATATATCATTAATAATTTTTGTTAATTTTCAAATTTTCATCATCGACTTCCAAGAAATAAGGAATTTGTGATAACGAAAAAGTACACCAACGACTGCAGAAATTGTTCAGAGAAAGGAGAGACCTTTAGAGCTCTTCGCTCGCGGAAGTCTCTGAGCACCACCTCCTTCGTGGCCGTGGCAGACGCCGAGACCCTCACCACAAAAGAAGCCGGCGGCCCCCTCCTCGCCGGAAGACGGTGACCACGGCTTGTTGCCGAACCGAGAGGTCCCGGATCCTGCCTGCCGGCGATGCCGGTGTTAGCCTTGGAGCACGTCGGAATCGAGAGCGTTCCGGTCGCCACCATCCCGTGAGCCATTTCGCTACTCAGCAAGATAAGATGCTTTTTCGGGATGGAAAGATAAGATTTTTATTTTATTTCCCTGGGAACTGTGCCCAATTTATAGTCATGTCACGGCTATACAAAGCTGGCAGGCCAAAATATCTCAAATAAAGTTCGCGAATCTTGAAGCATCCACTTAGGCCCTTAAAGGGGGTCGACCGTCGACGCGGCGGCACCCTTCCGTCCGGAGGTCCAAAGTCGGCCGTCGACGATCCGCCTACGAGATTACCGTGGAATTGCCGCTGTCGCCTCCGACCTTGCCGCCGTGGTTCTTTCCCGGGAGTAGTGGCCGGTAAAGTTTGATCTTGACGTTTGTTTCATATATTTCTTCGTCAAATGTGAAGATATAATTCTGAAGTAATTTCAAAAATATAGTTCTAAGTTATGATCTTTCTTTATTTCGAGCAAAAGTTACTTGGACGGACTCAACTCTCCGTTCTTGACAAGATTCCTGATGGGATCAACGATTTGTCAAACTCTTTCCCCCTCAAAGAATCATGTGTGAGATTATCACCAGGAGGCGAAGGAATAATTGAAAAATCTGCGGTCTGCTAGAGTTCAATTACCTTTCCATGAACCCTAGCTTAATATTCTTTTATTATTTCATAAACAGAACACTAAACGGATCCTAAAATCTGAACTTTGGAGTTCTAGAAAATGCCTTGCTAAATTTTTTTTAATGTTAAATGATTTTTCAAGTTCTTAATGTATTTTTTTTATTAAGAATACCTCTGAAAGTTTTGTTCCCTTGATGTGTAACCTTGAAGGGCTTTGTAAATGTTGACATTATCCTGATTTTATCTAGGTAACTTCTTTTTTCTTGTTCTTTTGCATCATCCCTGATGTTGTTTTTTACCAGATTTTTTTCCTTTTCCCCTGATTTAGCTGTCATTGACATCTTTCGATGAAACATCTTACTTGATTTTAAACAGCCGCGTAATGGTCAGTATCTTGTATGTTCAGTCATGTAGGGCATATTACCACCTCGACTTTAACAGCCCTGTCAAATGAACAAAAGTACCCACATTTTTTTGTCTTTACCGACATTTCTTTTTTCTTCCAGCAGAAAAACCACCAAGACTTTCCTCAATACCTTATATGGTGTTGTAAACATTTCGACATTAAACCAGTAGTTTCCTCAATCCATTGGATTCATTACTGGCCAATGCCACAAGACTTCTCGATATCATGCCTTGCCCAAATCCATCCATTGCGAGGGCCACATTCACCAAGTTGCACAGGTCACCGCAAGCATATATAGTTCCCAGACTTGCATTTAGTGACTATAGTGTTAATGGACGGCATCTGTTTAAAAGGATAAAGGAATCAAATCTCAACCTGGACCAGTTCACACTATCCAGTGTTCTATCCACCTCCGCCAACCTCAATGCATTGGTTGAAGGCAAGCAGATTCATGCTCTCATAATAAAGAAGAATTTGCCTGTGGATGTTGCGGTGAACAATTCACTCATCAATCTCTATTTCAAATGTGGAATTATGGGTGATGCTGAAAGAGTATTTGACGAAATTCCTGAAAGAGATACGTATACTTGGACTGTGATGATTACTGGTTATGGTCTGAATGGTTGTATAGAGAAGGCGATAAATTTGTTTACAGGGATGCCTAATAGAAACACTGTTTCATGGAATGTGGTTATCAGTGCATGCCAAAGAGAAGGATATGGAGAGATGGCATTGGATTTATTCTGTCAGATGAGGCTAAAAAAAGAGGTTCCAAACAGCTTGACTTATGTTGCAGTTCTTAAGACATGTGCCAGTCTTCAATATTTGGATACTGGTAAGGCAGTTCATTGCTGCCTGGTGAAATTGGCATGGACAAGTTGTGTTCCTGTTGGATGTACTCTGATGGATATGTATGTTAAATGTGGTGATCTATTGGAGGTCCAAAGAGTTTTTGGTGACATAACCGAACAGAATGTTGTTTCATGGTCGATTTTCTTGGGCGGATATATTCGGAATGGAAAGATCTCTGAGGCTGAGAAAATTTTTTATGGAATGTCAGAACGAAATGTGGTATCTTGGAATATAATGATTGTAGGCTACATACAGAATGGAATGCAGAATAAGGCTTTCAATCTTTTTACCGATATGATTGGTAATGGTACAAAACCAAACTGTTTTACCCTCACGAGTCTTATTAGTGGATGCTCGAATACACAATGTGTTGGAAGCGGCAAAAAATGCCATGGCTATGTTATCAAAGAAGGTTTAGATTCTGATGTATCAATAGGAAACTCTTTGATAACCATGTACGGTGATCAAGGAAACATTAATGATGCACGCTTAGTATTTGACATGATATCTCACTCTGATGTGGTTTCCTGGACTGCAATCTTAGCTGCATATGTTTCCATTAATAATTTGGATGAAGCTAATCAAATCTTTGATAAGATGCCAAGGAAGAACCTAATATCTTGGAATACAATCATGTTCGGCTACTTGCAAAATAGTAGAACTGTGCAATCTAACTCCAATAACCAACTAGTAGGCATTTCTGCACTGACAATTCTCTATGATATGGAGCGTTCAGATGTTAAGCCCGACCACTTCTCCTATAACTGTGCACTATGTGCGTGCGCCGACATGGGAGTTTTAGAACAGACAAGAGCAATCCATGGGCGATCTATTAAAAAGGGGTTGGAATCGGATTTGGGAGTAGGTAATGCCTTGATCACAGCTTATGGAAAGTGTGGAGCCCTAGGAGAAGCAGAGGCTGCCTTCCAAAGAATGACCAACCCTGACACAATATCTTGGAATGCCCTGCTGACAGCATATTCATAAAATGGGAAGGTTGATGAAGTCCTAAATTTTTATGAGAAAATGCAGAAATCAGGGATAGCACCAAATCACATTACTTTTATAAATTTACTCTCAGCATGCATTTATATGGGTGAGATCAAAAGAGGTAAGGCATATTTTCATAGTATGGAAAAAGACTATGGTATCGTTCCCACTAAGGAGCATTATGCTTGCCTCGTGGATCTTCTTGGCAGAGCAGGTTATTTGAAGGAAGCTGAATGTATTATAAAAAATATGCCTATAAAACCTGATATAGTTATATGGCAAGCACTTCTTGGTGCTAGCAAAATTCATGGTGATCCTACTACTGGGAAAATTGCTGCTGATCAAATCTTTCATTTGGAACCGAACACCCCTGCTTCTTATGTTGCTTTGGCTGAGACCTTTGCTGCAGCAAGTATGTGGGAAGATGTGGCAAAATTAAGGGTTTTAATGCATGGAAAAAAACTTCTGAAGGAACCTGGATGCAGTTCAATTGAGATTAGAAATCATGTATACACATTTCTATCGGGTGATTCCTGTAGAAAACAAAAATATTTGATTTGTGAAATGTTACATAGACTTTATGATAGCATGACTGAAGATTGATTACTCATTTGATCATGGAGTTAGATATTTTAATTAGCATATCATGTCCGATATGAAGAACAAGAGATGAATTTGCATTTCTGAGAAGAGCCGAACATAAGCAGACAATTTGGGTAAAGGAATTATCAATACTGGAGGGAGAATTTTTGCTCCAATTGTTGCATAGAAGATGGAATCATTTCTATTTCTTATAGTCACATGAGTAGGACTGTGGTTTAATTGTTAGCTTTTGTTTATTTTTTTGAAAGTTCAGCAGATGTAGGCTTGTTTTCAACTTTTTACATTACTGAAGCCTTATTCCAAAAACATCATCCTCCCATGTTTTTGGAATTTGTTTAAAGCTTGTTGTCCTACAGAATCTAACCGGCACCCCCGTGATCTGGTAACAGTGGTCACCTGACTCATTTGGAAACAGGCCAGTCGTAATATGGAAAATAGTCAGAGAAAAGTGGATAACTTCGTTGCAATATTATCTTATTCCTATAAATGGTTGAAGATATTACTCGTCCCTAAGGATCCAGATTACAAGCAAAAGAATCTTACAACGTGAGATATACAACTTTCAATTGTCAACCTCATTGCAGTAACCTGCCAACAGGTAGGTATATTATTTGGTAGAATATTCATTCTCTAATTATGAACTCTAACAGCAATTATTTTCCCCCGAAATACAAAAGATGTCTAACATTAAAAACGACCAGAGGGCCATCATCATCCATTGCTTCCTGTGGTATCTGGGCAAATGCCTGAGATGACGTCTAGAGGATTGAAGAGATCTATTGTGCTTTTCTCCAATAGGGGGCTTGCGAAATGAGGCTGTCACCCTATTTGCAAGTGTCTAATGGAACTGACAGACCTGTGGTCAACTGCCCTCGTATCTGTGGTCAGTGCATATGGTCTAGGGAAATGACACCAAGAACCCTAAAATACCGGTTCCGTTCCTTTTTCTGTTTTGAGAAATGATCAGTTCTGCTCTCATAATGAAAATTGTGTGCCAGAACCAGGCTGCACAATCGCAGCCCCTTCCAAAAGGAAGATGGACCTCCCAAGACTCTCATCCTGGAATCTCATGATGTCTCAACCATATCATCCAAAAGTGACCAAACACTCCATTTCATGCGATCTAGAAGGCCATTTTGCACCACAATATGATAATCAGTCTCTTGGTTCTCCTAGTTGGTAACTATAGGTTATTGGTGAATTCCAACTTCAAAAGATGCTAATCATTGGAAAGTTTAAAAAATCAAGTCATCATTTTATGATTGGTTCTTGCATTTTATTTTCTTTTTTCAACCACACATCTATAGAATATGTTCTCATCATGTTCTCTACACTGTGGTTACTAGTAATTGTGATTCCAAATGTGCTGACAGGTGAGGAGTACTTGTCAAGAGATGGTGTGAGATAAAAAACAGAGGCACGAGCGCAATAGTTGTATTAAACTTGCCACGAGTCTTCTAATCCAATGGTTGGGTCTGTGGATGAAGAAGATTGGGTGGTAGTTAAGAAACAGAGAATCATCATTCTGGTTCCTCCACCATCACCTGTAAAAGAATCAGGGGTCCATGATAACAATTGTACCAAAATTAAAGCAATAAGAAGTGTTGGGAGAAGCTCAGTCATTTCAAAGAACAAGAACCTCTTAGCAGGAGCGAGCAGTAGGGACACTAATAAACACGCTGATAATGCAGTTCAGGAACTTGAGAAACTTAATCCAGATCATGCTGAACATGAAGCTGAAGATTATGCTGGGAGAATAAATTGTGGAGAATTAGGAACACCAAGGGGCAGTAAGTTGTCAGAGGGAACAAGACATAAGCTTGCTGTGACACTCTCTCAAAGGGAAATACAGATAACAGACAAACCTGAGAAACATGCTTTAAATCAAGCTGAAGCTTATGAAGGTGCTGGAAGATTAAAACATGGGAGAACAGACACTTCAAAGGGCAGTAGAAAGCTTTCAGAGAGAATAATCCATAAGCATAACGTGGCATTCTCCAATAAAGATGAAATTGCTACTCGAGACCATGAAAGTGCGCTACAATGCCAGCAACCAGCAGCTAACCATGTTCCTCCACTCGAAAATGGGATAAAGCATGATGGCCGAGGCCTAGCACTTCGAGAGTCATCATTGCAACATGCACCTCAGACTTATATTTTACCTGAGGAAGCTTTAGTTGCACGAATCAAACGGAAAAGAATAAGTTGCCCAGAAACATTCAATGTCATTTCCAAGCTACCAATAAGCACGTCAAATGCCACGATCCGGAAAATGCGCACAGAGAACCTTCGGAGGAGGCTCCAAATGTTGGGAGGACTTCATCACTGGCTGTCATCGCAGCATCTTGCTCAGTTCATAAAAATTTTCCAGAGGGAAAAACTGGGAATCCATCAGTTGGTCAATCTCACAATGAGCAGGCTCAAGGAGATGGGTGCAGATCCAGTTGGTCCAAGGAGAAAGCTCATCAATGCCATCGATAGTCTCTGTCAACCGTGTTATTTGGAAGGCTCCTGATAAGAGATCGCAAGCAGTCTTAACGCTTTCCGCTCGTCTCTGATATTTGGTTGACTTGCTAGCTATGAGTAGCATTTGTGGCCAAAATAAACTCCATCATGATGAAAATAAATAACATATTTCTTTTTGCCTTCTGTGAAGATGAACCGAGCAAGACGTCATCTTGGCTGCTAAGCTCACTGGCAGTATCTGAATCTAAAGTTCTTCCATATGTTGTCAAGTTTTTTAAGTCAATATTAATCCTCATGAATTGATTGCTTTTGTTCCGAGGTGAGGTGAATCAGCCAAGCATTTCTTGTTGTAATGTTTGTCTCCTCCTTTTCAAGAGAGACATGACTTCAATTGGAACACATTCAAGGAGATCTCAGTTTTAACTCAACAACAATAACAACAAAGTCTTATCTCACTAGGTGGGATCGGCTACATGAATCATACGACGTCATTCCGCTCTATTAATAATCAAACCTTTCGGTATATTATTCACCAATAGATATTGCTCTATTAGTTCGTCAAATGTCCGCCTTGGCCTCCCTCTCCCTCTTTTAATCGGACTTTAGATTATTTGATCTACTTTTCTTACTGACGCATCTAATGGTCTTTTCTGAACATGATCAAACCATCTCAAATGATTCTCTACCATTTTCTCACTAATAGGAGTCACTCTGACTCGTTCATGTATATGGTCATTCTTAATCTTATCTAATCTTGTATGACCACACATCCATCTCAACATCCTCATTTCGGCTACCTCCACTTTACGTTTATGTTGTCCCTTCATAGCCCAACATTCATTACCATATAACACTGTCGGTCTTATAGCAGTACGATAGAATTTTCCTTTAATTTTATTGGGTACTTTTCTATCACAAAAAATTCTAGTGACTTTCCTTCACTTACACCAACCAGCTTGAATTCTATGATTAACATCGTCATCAATCTCATTATCTTATCTTACAATTGATCCTAAATATTTAAACTTTATCATTTGAGAAATTATATCCTCTCATAGCCTAACTTTCAAATCGTTTCTAAGTTGTTTATTTGTGAAATTACTATGCATATATTCTGTTTTATTCCTACTTAAACGAAAAGCCTTTGACTCCAATGTATTTCTCCATATTTCCAATTTTGTATTAATTTCTTCTCTTGAATCCGCTAAAAGTACTATATCATCCGCAAATAGCATGCACTTAGGTACCTCCTCTGTGATACTCTCGGTTATAGCATCGATAACTAAGTTAAATAGATACGGGCTTAAAACTGATCCTTGATGTAGGCCAATTCCTATAGGAAATTCATTTGTCTCACCTCCGGGTGTCCTAACCCTAGTCAATGCCCCATCGTACATATCTTGTATTACCTTAATATAAGCAACAATCACCATCTTCTTTTGCAAGACTTTCCAAAGTACATCCCTTGGTACCCGATCATACGTCTTCTCTAAGTCAATGAAAGTCATATGTAAGTCTCTTCTCCTACTTCGATACTTCTCCATCATCCTCCTTAGTAAATAAATCGCCTCTGTAGTGGATCTTCCTGGCATGAACCCAAATTATCTCTCAGAAATACTAGTCTCCATTCTCAATCTATGTTCAATCACTTTTTCCCATAATTTCATTGTGTAACTCATAAGTTTAATCCCTCTATAATTTGCACAATTCTGAATATCCCTTTTATTTTTGTAAATAGGAACTAATGTATTTAATCTCCAATCATTAGGCATCTTTTTTGACAGTAAAATCTCATTAAATAGTTTACATAACCACAACACACATTTTTCTCCTAAACATTTCCAAACTTCAATCGGTATACCATCCGGTCCAACGGCTTTACCATTCTTCATTTTCTTAAGAGCTTCTCTAACCTCCGAGACTCCAATTCTACGATAAAAATGACATATTAAGCTCACATTCGCTAACTGTCAAGTCCTCCAAATCACAACGGGAACCTTCACATCCATCATTAAATAGCTTATAGAAATACTCTTCTCATCTGTTCTTAATATCTCCTTCAGTAACTAAAACATTGCCCACTTAATTTTTTATGCATCTTACTTGATCCAAATCTCTCGACTCCTTCTCTTTATTTCTTACAATCTTGTAAATCCTTTGTTCACCAGCCTTTGTCCCTAACTCCTTATAAAAACTGTCATATGCTTTAGCACGAGCATCACTAACTGTCTTCTTAACCTCCCTTTTCGCCAAACGATATTTTTCTCAATTGTCAGAACTATTGTACAAGTGTATCGCCTTGAAACAATTCTTCTTATTACGCACCTTTTCTTGAACCTCCTCATTCCACCACCAAATCTCCTTATCTCGTGGTCCAAAATCTTTTGATTCTCCTAAAATGGCTTTAGCAACCATTTCAACCTTTTTTGTCACATTCTTCCACATGATACTAACATCTCCTTCTAACTCTCATACACTTTCTTCTAATAACTTACTTCTAAAAGTCTCTCGCTTCTCCCCCTTTAACTGCCACCACTTGATCTTTCGATCAAAAATTGTTCGAGATTTTGGTTTTATACATTTCATTTGCATATCAAGAACTAACAATCTATATTGTGTAGTCACCTCATGCCCAGGAATTACTTTGCAATTAGTACAGCGTCTTTTATCAGTATTTTTTGTCAAAAAAAAATCGATTTGAGACTTATGAGTTCCACTTTTGTATGTGATTAAATGTTCCTCTCTCTTCTTAAAACAAGTGTTGATAATCTTATGGTCGTATGCTAAAGAAAAATCAATAATAGTTTGTCCTTCCTCATTCAATTCCCCAAAATTAAAACCACCATGAACACTTGTATGTGGTCCTGCCACTTTATCAACATGTCCATTAAGGTCTCCTCCAATATAAACTTTCTCGATTGTTGGTATACTTTCAATCAAACCCTCCATATCTGCCCAAAACTTCTCCTTGAGATGTGATTCTGCTCCTACTTGGGGTGCATATGCACTAATAATGTTCATAGTCTCCTTTCCAATAATTACCTTCACGGATATGATTCGATCCTCAATCCTTTTAACTTCCACAACATTCTTCCTCCATTCTGCATCCGTGATAATACCAACATCATTCCTTCTCTTTACCTTACATGTGTATCAAAGTTTGAAACCATTTAACATAATCTCTTTACTTCCCTCTCCTACCCATCTAGTTTCTTGCAAGCATAAGATACTAATCTTACGCTGGTCCATTACTTGTGCCACCTCGAGGCGCTTCCCATTCAACGTCCCAATGTTCTAAGAACCTAATCTGACATTACTCTCATGAACTAGCTTCTTTAACCGCCTCCGTCCATTAGAGTGCGGTAGTCCTTGCTCATTTAATACTGCATTCAGGCGATGATGCAGCGGCTCTTGCTCTCTTATCACTGTACCCGAGCTGTACAGCGCGTTACTTACGGGTAACGACCTAGCATTAACACAATATATTCGTTGATCCATGTTCATAAAATTCGACGGGATTTTACGCTGGCTGTCGGGGCCTAACACAACCCTCCTCCTTTATCCGGGCTTGGGACCGTCTATAAAACATAGGCTCTGTTATTAGCTCCGACTTTATTCTTAGTGCATAACATGAAAAAGAAAATAAAAGAATTCCAAATACATCTTTGTAGAAACTCAAACTCAAAATGGGAAATAATTTTTGTACAGCACCAATCTCCATTACTTCTCCGATCATGTTGACGATGTCGAATTGTTTGGCCTAAGTATTGTATCATTCTTTGATTTTCAATATAGTTAGGCCTCGTGTTTTTATTTTTTTTTTATTTTTTTGGAGTTATTGTTGATGCCTCCATATCTGACTCTTGCATGCTACTGTACAAGATGCAGGAGAAGCTCTCCAGTAATTATGACAGCTTTAAATAGATACATGAACGACGAAGTAAATATATCCCAATGTCTAGATGCAAGTAGCAGGCACATCAACCTCTTATCTTCACTTCGAGTCATTCATGTCCTTTCTTAATTCCTTCACCTAATCATCTCAATCTATAATATATATCTAATGAATTCTGTAGCAGCTGGCACCTGCAACTGAAGGATAGACCATCCTTGTCAATTAAAGGACTCTGAACCAACTTATGTCTCGCTTTTAGCAGGTGAAAGTGAAACCGTGGAAGTAATTAAATGCACGTCTGGTACAGCGATCACTCCAAGAAGCCAAATAAGATATCTCTTCCTTTTTTTTCAGAGATGACAACCGGTCGCTGAAATCTTCGCACTGTTCCAGAAGATGGCAGCTGGAAACGGAAGTATGCTTCAGATCAGTTCTTATCGTATCACGTCCGGAGGTGTCGTGCTGTCCATTGACACCTCTCGTGTCAATCGCACGTCGTACATGTACAGAGATTGCCTCGGGTTTAGTTTGTACTTTGTACAGATCAAAGCCAACTTAATAATATGTGTTCTAGTTCGACAATATATAATGATATATACATTACAAGTAGTACTTTGGGCCAAAACACTCATGCATCTTGATAGGAATGTACTTATACAGAGAACGCCTGCACCGGCAAAATATCAAAAGCTCTGGCGGACGCTCGTCCTCCACAAACCTTCGGCCGGGCCCTCGAACCGCCGGCCGCCGGCCTCGTCGTGCAGGGGGCCGTCGTCAAAATTCTTGGAGTAGCTGACTGCGTCGTAGCCGAAGGTGATGGGCTTGGATGGGCAGTAGACGCTCTTGCCTTCCTTCAGCAAGCGCTTGAGGACGTTGCGCCAGCTCCGGCTCCTCTCGAGGCCCTCCCGCGAGTCCCGCCGGAGGAGGTGGAAGCGGGAGGAGGAAGGGACGCGGTGCGCCGGGAACCACGAGGGAGAGGCCATGCAGCTGGAGAAGTAGGAAGGGCGCGCCGGAGGCCTGTCGATCTCCATGTCATAGCCGCTGCTGCGGACGAGAGACTGCGATGTGCGTGGAGAAACTTAAAGCCTCTGCCTGGACCTCTTAAATAGTAAATGTGAAGACTTGAATTGGAGCATGAATGAATGAGAATGAATGAATAAATGAATGAATACATGTTGGTGGATTCGGTGTGTTGTTTACATGGATCTAGTCGTAGTCCAGCAGCAAGTCACAGGTCGCCAGGTGTCACGCCATTTCCTTCTGAAACCATCTTGCCCTATAATTTCTTGTATACATCTCATATTTTATAAAAGAAAAAATATTACTAATTAATGGTTTTCTTTCTTAGTAAAAAAATGTTGCCTATTTTGAACTAACACTTCTAGTTATATGCATCTTTTTCCTGACATCTTTCCGTATGCTATAACGTCGTTTCGCCTTGATCCAAATCCAGTTCTTGGACTTCAACGATATATTCTTCCACTACTGATCACGGGTGATGCCTCTCTCTCTCTCTCTCTCTCTCTCTCTCTCTCTCTCTCTCTCTCTCTCTCTCTCTCTCTCGTGTCGAGAAAAGGAAAAAAATAGGGACCAATTGTATGTATGAGCTCACTCAGCTGGTGGTGGACTGGACACCGGACAGCATCTAATTATGGAGCTGGGTGGAGGGTGGAATGCATGCGGACAAGAGAAACGGCCATCTCGATCGTTGCCGGTCCGCTGAAGACGACGCCGGAAAGGTCGCAGGCATGAGCTGGTGATGAGGCGCCATGTGGATTTGGCACAACGAATCTACGACCAAAAAAACTAAGCCCCCCCTCCCTCCCTCCTCCTCACGAGGATATTATTGGATTCCCTCCCATTCACTTCCGATAGATTTACGTTGTGGTCCATCCCCCTCTCTCTCTCTGTGTATCTTAATTAATTACGGTCAATAATTTGGCTCCACGTACTGATTTGAATTTAACACTTGGAACGCACAAAAAAATATTGGGATATAAATGCATACAAATAAAGATCTGATACATGTAGGGAATAAGTGCGTGACAGCATCGACTCCCTCTTCCACTTGAAGATAGAGATTATGAATTTAAATTTCATCAGAAATGTATGTATCTCTTTATGCTCACATTTTAATGTTCTTACACCTGATCCGTGAATCACTCTTTTAAATCGAAAAAAATTATGATGCATTCTAGAGCTTGCTATATAATATACAAAAACTCATACAAATGAGTCAGACATATCTTCTTGTTGTTATTATTATTTAAAATTTGAAAGATTTGATGAGATTATGACATTCCTAAACTGAAAACACCCAATTTCGATGGAATAGGATTGTAACCAATGTTTTCAGAATCGGACCGGATTTCTTACCGGTCATAATTGGACTGGTCCGATCTGATTCGACTAGATTGAATCGAATTTTATTAAAATAATATTATTTATAATAATTATAAAGATATAATATAAATTACATGATATAGTATATGAATATTGTATTAATCACTTATTAATAATATTAAAAATTAATATAATATATTTTTTTATTTATTAAAAGTTTTAATAATGATTAATATATAAATATAAATGGGTTATTATTAATTTAATATCTACTATTTATTAATGATAGATGCTATATTAATAAATTTTATCTTAAATTATTCTTATTTTTTAACACTTTCCTTTTTATCTCCTTTATTTATGTCCTTTAATGATTTCCATTTTAATGTTATTCAATTTTAAATACTTACTTTTTTATTTCAATTCCTAATTTATTTTATACATGTCATATTCCCTCTTTTTTTACCTTTTTTATATTCCTTTCTTTTTTCCTTTTTTAACTTTCCTATTTTCACCATTTTTTAATATTATTTTTTAAAATTCAACTTGAATTGAGTTGAACCGATTCAATCAGCCCAATTCAATCGGCCGGTTCAACCGATTTTTCTCGATTCAATGTCAAAAATAATTTTGATATCAAATCGAATCGGATTTCCGATCGGTTTGCAATTGAACCGGCCGGTCCGGTCCGATTTTGATAACATTAACGTGTATGCACTTGAAAATACACATTCCTTCTCCCTCCTTTGTGATCCTAAAGAAGGATTCCTTGTCCCTTTAAATAAATTCCAAGTTTTGCTGCTCTTCACGGTATGCTAAATCAATGGAGGTAAATAGTCGTATCACTAATCCTCCCATCGCATCAAATAAGGAAGAATGCATTTATCAGATACATGCATAAGATTCAGATGATACACACACTCGATAATAAGTTTAAATATTGACTCGGACTCAAAAATCCCCATCGCCACAAGTTACTTGGGAAACATCTAATAATTGCACCCCAACTTCGTTGTTCATCAAGTCATCACATGAACAAACTTTCCAATTTCACCCACAGCAAAAAATAACAAAAAAAATAACAAATGGCTCCCTTCTTCAGCTTTCACCTGTGAATAATTTCCCTTCGCTATTATATTAGGGTGATCATTTAATGAGCTTAGTTGCAAGGTTCACATGATTCATCAATGAGGGACATTTATACGGGCATGGTACAATGAGAGTTTAACTTTTCACCAGTGAGAATTTTATATTTTATCTTTCTCCCTTATGCCTCCCTTGTAACTGAAAAAAATTACAGTAGCGTACAACAATGAATTTGTTTTACATCCAATGAATGCAATAACAAGAAACAAAAGTTCATATTTGTTCGTGGAGATGTTATGTAATGCAGATAATCCATAAAATTGTCAAATCCCTTCAATAATGGGCAATACGAGGATCAACAGTGAATCCATCTTTTATAAGCAAAATGCCAGGAATAAACACTACAGTATGAAAGGCACTGGACATCAGGTAGGAGAACAAAATTAAAGCAACGTTATTTACATGTCACGTGCACAATTAGTTTTAAATAACTAAAGATTAGTTGAAAGAACTTGGACAGACAAGGTTAGTCTATCCTAGTCATCACCTTTCTTATTATTTACATGCAATTTGCACCTAAAAACCCGGAAGCATTTACATATCGATGATCATCATTCAGATTTGCAAGGGAATTATCAATTTTGGCGAGGCTTCATTGGTGGTTCTTCAATCTCAATAATACAATATGATGAAGTCCACAAAGAAGCCACCTCTGGGCTCAGTCCATTCTTGGTCTCTACCCTGGTTTCCCTCATTCGATTTGTGATGGCCTTATACGCTGAACTTTAACAGTGTGAACACGTATTATGTAGGCAGTGCTAGAACATGTGAGCTTATATAGGACTTGCTTTCAGAGCCTGCAATTGAGAGTGCCAAGGTTACTACTTTAGCTTTTAAGAAAAATTTTCAGATCAAATAATAATTTTGCCTAAGATCTCTACTAAATTGGAATATAAAAATAGTTTAATTCAAAGGAACACTGTCAACATAAATGAAGCTATCTTGGGACATGTACTTCATGTTGCTATTGGATTATGAAAACAAAAACAATTACGGTCCAGTGTAAGGACACAGGTAGATACTGGCACTGGGCATCCGACTTTACCTTGTTCTGTGAGGATGTCACAGATGCTCTCCATTGAGGATTTTGTGTACCTGTTGCTTCGTCCCTGATAAAAGTCGCTACTCTAGATTGCACTGGCATGCGTGACACAATTTGGGGAGGCATTTCTCTCATGACCCACAACACAAAACCTGATGGCGTCGAGGACCCTGGAAAAAATTCAATGGCTATTAAACACTAAGAAATTAAGTCACATAATAATGTTGTTAAGGCATTACACCTATATTAGCAGTTTTCTTGGTACAAAAGATAATAGTTTTCTTTCTTTCCTTTTTTTTTTTGAGACGGATGAACACCAAATTAGAGTATCATCCATATAAAAGTACATTCACTACCTAAATCCCCACTCCTGAAGAAGCAAAGACCGATGATGTTCAATACTGTCAACCTGACACCTCTCCCCACAAAAAATAACAACAATTTTCTTCATTTTACAATGATATCTATAGAAGCTAATGAGCCTAAACAACACAAACACTAATGCTTAACAGCAATATAATTTAAGAACCAAAAGAAATGAGAAAAAACAAAATCATCTGTCAATTTCAAGCCTCTCCGCTTGTTGTTCCACTCATCTTACAATTAGTTGGAATTCACAAGTCATAACTAAGAGATTCACTCAACTCTCCTTTAAGGGAAGGGGAAAACTCTAGTTCGAAAACCATTTATGTAAACCAGAACAACTTTGAAATAATAGATATATGTGTGACATGAGAGCTGCCACCCACCGGTATTATCCGACTACGTGCCCCTTTCATAAAACTATTAAAGTAGCGCTAACAGAATATTTTGAAAGCTAACAAAAGAAATATTTGGCCATTGGATCAGCGAAGTTAATCAAGCAATTGCTGTGATTGTGTTTCTATACAAAGCCGTGTTCTGGACTTTGTTACCTTTTTATGTAAACATAATAAATGCCACTATTGGTTGTTTAATGCCAGTCAATCAAGCTGTCGGGAAGCATGGCAGGTAAAGGTTCATATCTTCATATTTTAATATCATAAATTGGCGAGTCTTCCTTTTTATGGGAATGAGACAATTTTCGTTGATCCATGTTCATAAGATTCGATAGGATTTTACGCTGGCTGTCGGGGCCTAACACAACCCTCTTTCTTTATTGTTGTTGTTGTTGTTAATTCAACCGACCCCACCTAGTGGGATAAGGCTTTGTTGTTGTTGTTGTTGAGACAATTTTCATTGTGCAGAATTATTTGTTTATCAAGTATGACATAGATAAGTGCATATGAACTATGAAGTATGCAAAATGGTAGAATTTCAACTGATGTTTTGGATAATTGTTGCCTTATGATCTACAAACATAAGAGGAAAACAATAAGCTTAAAGTGTTCTCTTTTATCTAGTAAGTAGATTTACTCAAATTCTGCAGAGTTTCTCAATAAAAATGTCACTACCTATCACATAATATAGGAACATAAATATTGACTTTGTTATGTGGTCCGATTGTGTGGAATTCCAATAAGAAAGCACCTGCATCTGCATTCAACATTAGTTACTACAGAGGGTGCAACTCACTGCAGTGAACTTAAAAATGAAATCAGTTAATAAAAAGTACAACATACAGGAATGTCAGTAACAAGAGATAGTACTGCAGATGACGTGAAACATATGAGAGACACTGCTGCTAAACTGGCAACCTGCAAGATAAATACACATAAACAATGGACAATTATCATGAAAGGATACTTTTTTATACAAAGCACTGATACTTTATATGCATGATGAGCACAATCCTGACACATTGAAAGTGGATGAATGGTTGTGATGCTTATCAATTGACTTGGAAAATAATCTTTCATCGGGCAGCTACTGAATGCCACCTTCATGTCCTCATCCTCTTGTCCCCCTACTGATGTTGCCTTGCCATCAACACTAAAGAACGTGTGGTGGAGCACAGGGAAGTCATTGAATGAAAGCCGCCACAGCCCAAAGGGATGTATATTGTAGTCCATCTGGTTCGTGGTCAGATCGCCACAGTTGGCACTCAGGTTGAAAGGCAGTCAAGTTCAAGTGCAAGCTTGTCAATACTGATGGCATCATCAGAGATAGAAGATATAGTAGAGGCGCAAGGTGAAATCTAGGTGCAGAGCTGGAAGGATGGCGATGATGGCAATCCCACTGTGTCCAAAGATAAACTGTGCTCATGCTGGAGCGCATGGAAGGAAGACATCTGTGACCCAGCTAGTGGAGTGGCTTGAAGGTAAGGTTTGTTGAGGTAATTGTTTGGATCCTTGTTGGATCAGACATCACAAGCAATTGCGGAAAGGAGAGGATAACACACAGGTCTGTGGCTGGGGTACTAAACAGAGATTGTCAGATCAGGGAGATCAAAGATCGTGAGAGAGAGATGAAGGAACACAGTACTAGTTCAATTCACAGATATCATAACCATTCATTCACTTCCAATGGTCCTGATTTGTGCTTCACATGTATACAAAAAATTAGTGCTTCATATAAACAATTAACTTGTACCCTGAATGCAGGAATAGTTTTGCTAAAAGTAATATCTCTGTTTAAAACTATATCAATGGCTGTTCGAGTTATTTCTAGGATAATGGAAGCAGCGATTTGATGAAAAGAATTTTTAAAAAAAAGTTGTAGACTAAAGGATAACATGAATTGATCTCACGTGCAAGCAAAAGAACAAATCTTAGTTGACTTGTTGAATATTTTTTTCATGCCAATATTCTTATATATTTCCCTAATCCTTTTTAGAAGACTCCCTGGATTTTTCAAACTAAAATTCAACTGCTCCATGGGTTCATAAAGATATGTTTTTGTAAGAGGCAGTAAGTGTGTAACCTTTTAGCAGAAAAATGATTACACCCACTAGTGAGATATGGTTTAGTGTTCTCTATTATAACTGTGAAGCTAATTTATAAATGAAGTAAAGCTTAGAACAAAAGGAAACAGCTTAAGCATTCAGTTGGTACCTTCCACATTTCAGTTGATGCCATCTCGGATCTCACTTTGCTCATTTTTGTAAATAACACCAGTCCTTAACATGGTTAACACAAATGACAAAATTAGAGCTGCTATCAAATAAGAAAACAAATACACATAACATAGAAGGAGAAACATCAATTAATGTAAGCAAAGATTAATATATACTCATTATTTAATTAGCTCACTAACAGGTTGCATCATGGTTGTCAGGATCCCGATTCGGATAGTAAGATCTTACGATCCTCCAGACAGAAAACGATTCCGATCCTACTCGGAGGATCTTAAACATAGGATCTATACTGGATCTATAGCCAGTTCTTAAGATCGGTAGGATCTTACAGTAGGATCTTACAATCCTACGATATTGGTACATATTTATTCGAATAAAAAAATAAAAGTAAACATAAAAGTCCTTAAGAAAATTAGATATAACTATTATATATATTGTATATGTTACTCACTTTCATGAATTTTAATATCTTCTAATAACTTAATGTTATGTTATGAATCTAATAATATATTATCTTAAATCAAAATATTTTTTTATTATTGTACGTATGCTAAGAATTATATTGCACTTTAATAAATTTTATAGTCCATTAAGATCAAATATTATATATTATTATTTTAGTGTTTTTTAAGAATATATCATATTGTCTTTCAGATGATATTAAAAATCTATTAGACTTGAAAATATGAGTAAGGTATTAATGATCAATGTTTAATTAACTTATATATAAACATAATATTTATGAATAAATATACTACTTTATTATTTTATATTAAAAAATAAATTTTTATTCGTGAGGTAGGATCTTATGATCCTCGATCCGATCCTACGATCCTCGAAGCCCCTTACGATCCTACCTCGGAAAGCGATCCTGACAACCTTGGGTTGCATCATGCTTCAAATAGCAAGATAATTTTAAACAAAAGAAGATATTCAACTAAAAAACATCTTCCATGGTTCTTCTCAAAAAAAAAAAAACATCTTACATGGTGAATCAGGTCAATTTTACAAATTTATCATCACAGTGGTACCATATTGCTACAAACATTCAACAGAAGGCCCTTTGAGCTAATAATGGGGCTTTGAGAGCCCTGGGTGTTTTGCAGAGATCATACATCATAGTTTGTGAGGGCCACCATGTGAGTAGGCATTGCTTGATATACCATCTTCTTGTACATTCCCTTTACATACACAATTATTTTGTAATTAATCTAGCAGGATGAACATGGATCAACGAATAAGCGGAATGGCGTCGTATGATCCATGTAGCCATAGTGGGATAAGGCTTTGTTGTTGTTGTTGTTGTAATCTAGCAGGATGAACATTAAATGGTTTGTCATCTTTTCTCCTCTCCAAAAGAAACATTTAGCAGAAGACTGAATTATTTGATCAACTACTTAAACTAGTTAAACATCAATCGTCAATACGATAAAAAAAATAGTCAATACGATCAATGATGTCCTTTTTCCACAACTCCACTCCATGTTAATTATCTAAATTTTCCCTTTACCCAGTTGTTGCTTAATTGGAAAGTAACTAACATTTTCTGATTCTTCTAGTACTTTAATGATAATTGTAAATCCAGAAGTAAAAAGTATCTTTTCTTGACCATATTATACTGTACAAAAATGCTTGCTGCTTATTTTCTTGTTTATGCAAACCTATTTAGACCCTCACCATAGCATGCCAAAGCGCCACCAAGAACAAGAACAGCTACAGAGAAAACATCCAGATAGACCTGCAAAATACTCCCAGAGTATTAAGACTTTGGATATAAAATTTAAAAGACAAGTGAAAACATGATGACATGAAATTTAACATTTAAATGCTTTGAGAATGTCGCAATCTACATATTAAATGACAATATAAAGCTTCTGGTGTTGAAATAATAAGCATTTTTAACCACATGAAGTGAATGGCAGTTCCAGCCCTCCAGTACTGCAATAATAGGTTACACAGCAAGCATCCTAATTCCCAACATGATACTTGGAAGTAACCAGCTCCCAAGTACTGTAAGAATCTAGAGATATAGAGATGTAATGGCGCACATTTCTCGGACTGGCAGAATTGAAAGAGAACTGACTGTCCAATGAAAAGGAAGCTTTATACTGTGTAAAAAAGAGACATAAGACATACCCTAGCCATTAGAAACGAATCAACTGGATTTTTCCCTCTCCCAATCCATATTAGGAGAGCAAATGCTATCATGCAAACAAATGTGAAGGCAGTCACCTAAAGAGAAGGAATACAATATTTGAGGTCATTAAGATGTCACTATGCAAGAAATCATAAACGTAAGAAGGAAAAAGGTAAGAAAAGAGAAATTATTATTACTTGCATACACAAAATGCAAGAAAGATATTTGAAAAAGAATTGCTCAAGAAATTGTGAATTCTTATTATGTAGATGTGAAGCACCATGGAGAGCAAACAAATTGTCATCTAGTTCTTAATTACCAAGATCACAAATTTTTGCCGACTCCCGATATGAAGACCTCGGAAACATCCACATTTTCTGCGTCGATCAGCATGATGAGGTTCTTGCTTACTCTTGGAGTTGTCAAGCAAAGCTTCATGAAAACTGTATTCATCATCTTCATCTTCATCATTTGCCTGATGACAAAGGTCAACCCTATAAAGAAAATTTACTTGTCAGAAAGTATAAAAAAGAAACCTTTATTGCTTGCACTTTGTAGAGGAATAACTATATTCTCATAAAATTAGGATTAACATAATTCATAAAATATCACAGATACAAGTACATGCTATGGTTCTTTTAGGAGAAAAAGGATGGCCGCCATTGTTTGAGGTTGCGATCCATGTATATATATGACTATGAAAAGATCAAAATGTAGTACATGCTATGTTGTGTGGTACAATTATGGTACCGATACATGGTATGGGTATGAATTACATGAATTTTTAAAAAATTAGGATATAGGTACCTATGTTTTATAGCCGGTCCCAAGCCCGGATAAAGGAGGAAAGTTGTGTTAAGCCCCGACAGCCAGCGTAAAACCCTGTCGAATCTTATGAACATGGATCAACGAATTGGCATCGTATGATCCATGTAGCCGACCCCACCTAGTGGGATAAGGCTTTGTTGTTGTTGTTGTTGTTTAGGTATGCTTATAATTTTTTATATATTATTTAATAGGATAAGAAATTGAAATTTTATAAAATATCACAACTAATTAACACATGTGTATCTTTTTGGTTTTTACATGATTGTCCTTTTTCTCTGCACATACATGTTTCAACAATTAATCAATCTCATTATTTCAAAATGAATAAAATAATATAACACAATATAGTTGTTGCAAATATGATAATCCACTTAAGCAAGCAAGAAAATAGAACAAATAATAAACACCCTATCATGTCTCAGTGTTCTTTTTGGTGGAAGACAAAAAGCTGCTTTGTCTTTTCCAATTCCATCTTCATTGTGTTATTCCCCTGGTTGTGTTGCTCTTCGTCTTGATCAACTAGAAGTTTGACGCCGCTTCTCTATTCTTTTCATTTTCAATCCCACGGAGCAAATTTGAACTCAGTCTGTTGTTTGAATATGAGAAAACGAAGGCAAGTTCACTATTTTTCATTTGTTTTATTAGTTTGCTGCTTTTTTTTTCTTCAAGAATTGCTATTTTAGGACAAACTTTGTCTGGCTTTTTAATTTCTTTTCACCTTTTTTTCAGAAAAAGAAGGATGACTAGAAAGCTGGTGGTCATCCGGATCTCAATATTATTAACATAAAGATACTACATGGTGCTGGATGACTAGCAAGCTGGCATTCATCCGGATTTCAATATTGTTAATATTATTGAAATAAAGATACTACACAGTGCTGGCAATGAGAGTACAATGAGTAGTACAGGAAGGACATCTTGCACAGGCCTTCACTATAAGGCAAGACTCCATTCTCTGACTAATGACCGTAAGTGATTAATTATACTCTCAAAAAATATAACATTGTTTTTTTTAAACAAAAAAAATAGCATCGTTCAGCCTTGAAAATTGTGTTGTCGCATCGCATCCAAATGGCTCATAGAAATGCCAGTGGCTTGGCCTGTTGATCAGTTGATGTTTGGATCTATAAATGTGGATCACAGCATGCCTACTTCCATTCCATCCGCCCTGAAATTTCTTTTCAGTTTTTTCTTTTCTTTTGAGGAGAAAAAGAATGTTCACAGAGTTGTGGTTGTCATCCATCTATATACATAACTATGAAAAGAAAGTCATATACAAAGTGTAGGCTCTCAAAAAGAGCAGTAAAAAGATGAAAATTATCTCGGCTAACAAAAACCCCACTCTTGAAATAGGAAGAAGATGTGTGCAATACGCTCAACCTGATATCTCTCCCCACAAAAAATGACTCAGTTGCACTAGAGCCAAATGATCTAGGCACCGGCCAAAAAAAGCACCAATGACGCTCTCCACCTGTGTCTCTGACGAGCCAAACCTTGGAGTGACTTCCACACCATCTCCGAGTCAGATGAGAACAAGCTTGCAATGCTCATTGCTGCCGGGCACTCAAAGAATAGATGGGTGATGTCCTCTATCTCGCCGCACAACACTCAGGATGTGTCACTATGGGGCACCCATCTCGCCCTGTAAGTGAGAAGCCGGCCACACGGAATGAGCCAAGCAATAAACTTGACTTTCAGCGGTATCCGAACTCGTCAAATGAGTATGCAGTCAATCCTGAAATCCTCTAGCATTGTGCTAGCGGGAAGGAAACAGATGTAGAGGCTGCACACTGAAAAGGCCTCCGATAGCCATACCCATCCGTCTGACATGGAGTGGTATGGGAGGAGGGCAGCAATCTGTTGATGAAGTGCTAGAAGCTCCATGAAGTGCTAATATGAGAGATTTGGACTGAAAAGAGAAGTCTATGAGCTTGAGCTTGCATGACCAGCCTCGGCCCAGGTCTCTGCCACTGTCAACTCAAGGTGCGTCCAAGGCTCACAGGCGAGGAAACGCTTCCCTGGGGGATCAATCATGTCGCCAAAAGGAAAAGTCCTCCCCATAGCTGAGATAAGGAACCATGAGAGGGTGTACTCATGGGACCAACGCCGTCACTCCCCACCAAAAAGATGAGGCCCCACGGGGCAGGACACACCTCGACTTCTACGATAGATCACGCCCGTAGCAAATGTAGAAAACTGTGTGCCAAAGACTGTCCTCAAGCCCCGTGATCCACCTTACCCATCGGACTAGGAGAGCCTAGTTAGTGCAGTGAAGATCACAAACCCCAGGCCTCCTTAGGAGGTGGGGTGGCAAATATTGCTCCAAGCAACAAGGTGGACTCCTCGGTGATCTGGCACAATATTCCTTTTGCGTTTTTTGGTTTCATATCTAATCTTGCACGTACCCAACTATGTACCTCAAGTACCCCAAAAACTATAAAGATATAAACTATTTGCGTACACATTGGGTGCGCACCCAAGTACCATGTACTTACACATGTAGGGATACTCTCACCAAATGCACATGCATTAGAGAGTAAAACAAGAAGAGGAATAATCTGTGTTGACCCAAATTCTTTTTTTTTTAGAACACAAATGATGGCTAGTAAGCTGACAGTCATTCAAACGGACAGAGGAAAAACAAAAAAAGAAAAGTGGGTGCTAATGAGAGAGAAAAATGCAAAGGATTGACCATAAATGTCATAGCCATACATGCTTCCTGAAACATTTTTAAACATAAGAAGATCATAGTATCAAGGAAATTTAGCCTTCAAGGATATATCATAAACCACGTAAAAAAAAAGGATATAACATAAAGGAAGCATCCAGTTGCTATAATAACTGAGGAATATCATTAATTTCTAGCCTGTTCCAGATTCTGGGTTCAACTATTAAAGCACAGTCTCACCAAGCTCAAATAAGCAATAATTTTTTAAAAAAAAATAAGCAATAAGTTTTGGGAAGGGATAATAAATTTGAACCTCTGATTGTTACTTGTTTTTGGAAGTGACCTCTGATTGTTACTTATCAAAGTTGGAAAAGAAACACATATTTTTATAATTTAAAATGAAAAACTATATTTACTGCACATATATCCCAGTTACACCAATAAAACATACAAGTTATGAAATAAAATATGGGACCAGGAAGTTCAATTATTGACATAATTATTGATAAAAATGCACAAACATTGCAGTTGATTCCAAATGCATGGCAATAACAGTGATTGTAAAAGAAAAAAATCATGACATCAAAGATCGAGATAAATGTACTTCTGTGGGACAGCTGCTTGAGTCAGAATAATTAGTATGAAGAATATGTGAACATCAGAATTGTCTTCTAAGAAATATTTGAGGCCCAGACAAATTGGACCGAACAGGTCAATCTATGCAGAACAAACAAGTGAACATTTGGTTTTCATGCTGATTGTGGCTCTTTTTTAGAGGGATGGTTTGAGGTAATATTGATAACCTTGGTTCTAAGTTTTCTTCTCTTTTTTTGTTGTAGTGTTTTAGCAATTTTTGGTAGGAAGGATTTTAGGGAGCATAGACATTAACAGGGATTTTGCATGAGGAACACTAAAACTCATTATACAAAGACATTAAATCACCCAATACAACAACAACAAAGCCTTATCCCACTATGTGGGGTCGGCTACATGGATCATACGACGCCATTCCGCTCATTCGTTGATCCATGTTCATAAGATTCGACAAGATTTTATGCTGGCTGTCGGAGCCTAACACAACCCTCCTCCTTTATCCGGGCTTGGGACCGGCTATAAAATATAGGCGGATATAAAATATAGGCGGAACATTAAATCACCCAATATCAAACAAAAATAGAGTACTAACCAGAAAGACAGAAGCAGGAGGAATGCAGCTAGAAAGAGAATCTGTGGACAAGCTGAGAAAAAAAAAGAATTGCAAACAAAACATAAATATTTCTCCTATTGAAGCAGAAAAAGTTCAATAATGGTGTACACTAGAATGGTAATCACTATACCAGGTATGCTTACCCATGAGAATGAATCCACATCCATGTGACCAACACAGCCAACCATTACAAGTAGCAATAATGGTGACAATAAAAAATGTCAAATAGCCTGCAAATTCATTATTCATATCTTTTAAAAAAAATTATCACCCAGAGGAAGCTAGCAGCTGAAAATAATGGAAAGCGTTCAAACAATTAGTGTTTGTAGTAGTGACAACAACAGAGCTGAGACACTGCATTTCTTTGGGCCATCTAGGCACAATGCAACAGTAACTTTCAAGCATGACGAGTGTTATGTAAAAATATTTGTGGGGTCACCACATGGATTAGAAGGGTAAGATGCAATGACTTTAAACATCTCCTTAGGGCTTGTTTGTGAATTGTATCTCTTCTCATAAGTTTTTAAAGGTCAACTTTCTTCTCATAAGTAAAATGAGTTCATTGTAAACATTGATGGTCATCATTCCTCTACAAAAGAAAAAAACAAGGTTGTCAAAATGTCACTACAGGTCCTTATCTTACTTTGAGAATTTTAATGGTTAGACTTCTTAATCTATATATTAAAATACTTCGATCGCATATGATGAAAATAATCATATAAAATAATTGTAATTTTTATATTCACGAAAATTATAATCTTTACAATCAATTTATTTGACATGTAATCTTTTTATTGTTTGTCAGTTACTATCTTAATTTTGTCTTGTGATTGGTTGAATTGTGATATTTAACAACAACAACAACAACAAAGCCTTATCCCACTAGGTGAGGTCGGCTACATGGATCATACGACGTCATTCCGCTCTATTAGTAACCAAACCTTTCGGTATATTATTCACCAATAGATCTTGCTCTATTAGTTCGCCAAGTGTCCGCCTTGGCCTCCCTCTCCCTTTTTTAATCGGACTCCAAATTATTTGATCTACTCTTCTTACCGGCGCATCTAATGGTCTTCTCTGAACATGAACAAACCATCTCAAACGATTCTCTACCATTTTCTCACTAATAGGAGCCACTCCGACTCGTTCACGTATATGGTCATTCCTAATCTTATCTAATCTTGTATGACCACACATCCATCTCAACATCCTCATTTCGGCTACCCCCACTTTACGTTCATGTTGTCCCTTCATAGCCCAACATTCACTACCATATAACACTGCTGGCCTTATAGCAGTACGATAAAATTTTCCTTTAACTTTATTGGGTACTTTTCTATCACAAAGAACTCCAGTGGCTTTCCTCCACTTACACCAACCAAATTGTGATATTTAACATTGTTGAAAATTGAAAGTGATACATTTTTAAGCAATATTTCTTTTTCTTTTCAACTCCGCCTATAGCCGGTCCCAAGCCCGGATAAAGGAGGAGGGTTGTGTTAGGCCCCGACAGCCAGCGTAAAACCCTGTCGAATCGCATAAACATGGATCAACGAATGCAGAATGGCGTCGTATGATCGCCCCACCTAGTGGGATAAGGCTTTGTTGTTGTTGTTGTTATTTCTTTTTCTTTTCAAAAATATGTCTTTTTTGTAGGTAGATTTTGCAATCATTTATCTGATCTTACGCCCCTTAGAATCTTGTGCAAGATCTCAATCTTGACAACCGATATAGCACCTATAGTTGCAACTTGCAAAAAAAAAGTCTTGAGTTTTGATGTTACAGTTGTGAAAAAAAACCTTGAGTCTTGATGTGACAGCTACAACCAATATAAGTTAGTCATGAAATAAACAGCTGTGGTTAACTCATCGAGGCATAAATCATCAATACAGTAGCATGAATCATATGAGCAGCAAATATCTGAGAAGATAAACCAATATAACGATAAAAAAAATCCACTAATGCTATTCAACCCCAAGACATTACATTAATGCTAATAAAATACACGTTGCAGCATCATAATAGGTTAAAGGGATGTTCAAAACCAAGACTCTTTGAAGTATTAAGTAATAATCATGCAGACGGTCTATTATGTGTCTCACCTAAATTTGATGAGCCAACCAAGAGATGAAACATCTGCAGAAAATGAAGCATTTCCAATCAGTGGTCACAATCCAGGGAACATAGATATGTCATGTTATTGATTCCATTTAAATCATGACTTTATTCTAATTCCAAGTGATGCAAAACTGACTACCACACATAACTAAGCCCTTAAACAGTTTTCTATCAAGATTTTCCACAATACTCTTAGCCTTCCAAGACAGCAGATATAACTTGTTGAATAATATATTTTTTATTTAAATAAAAGAATAAGTTTTTTAGAAGAATATAATAAAGTTTTAGCTAAACAAATTTTATTAGTATGGAAACATGAAATACAGAGTAAACAAGCTTTAAATCATGTGAAGATAAAGCAATGCACCTTCTGGCGAGTCCAGCCAAGTCGCCGGTTTCGTAGATGGATTCTCAACAACTAACATCAAATATAAGTTAATTAGTTGATGCTAAAACAAGCAAAAGCTTACCATGGGAACAAATAGAGGCCAAAGTAGAACGCATATGCAGATATAAGCAAAGCTCATAAATTGGAGAGGAGGAAGGATGATTGCATCACAGCTAAAAGTCAGAAATATTATTTTACAGAAAAAAAAAATCAGATATAACAAGATAGTTTGTTCAGGAAGAAAAGGAATGACAACCTTTGAAGTCGTCATCCAGCTATATTAACTGGTAAACAATACTGGATACCATGAATCTCATGAAACCTACAGTGGTTTTACAATGATGTAGTTAAAATGCAAATAAAAACCACCAAAATGTCAGATTAGTAGCGTTCCCTTATCATTTAATAGCAAGAGTTAAGATATAGTGCACTGATTTATCAGAAATGAATCTATTCAGACTTCTTGAGATTAAGCCAACAACAACCGATCCAAGTTCTACACTTTTTGCATGAACTTTCAACATAAATCCACCAGAATTAATTAAAGTCCATTTATATTAAGTGACGAACAAAATCTAAGCATGTGGAAAATGGGGGAAAATAATATATACACAATGGTGTTTATCCAGACGACGCACCTGCAAGAAGGCGACTGCGGCAATGGAGCCGTCGACAACGGCGAGAACCACGTCGGCGACCAACACCGCCGTCGGGAGGCATCTCGGGCCGGCGGAGGCGCCGCCGCCGAGGCCACCTCTTCTATGGTAAAGCGTCTCCCCGTCCATAGAGAGATGAGGGGAAGGCCTAGGGATCTCCGATTAGGGGTTCGCCGACCGCGAAGAGGACACGGGAGACGGTGAAGGAATTGGATTGGCGGTGGTGAGGGCGGAGGGAGGAGTGGAGATGGGTGAGAGCGGTGTCGCCGGATGCGTATAGCAAAAAAGTGGGGTGGTGGTATCAGGGCAGTTGGGTGGATCTTGGTGGAATTTTGACCCAAACCCCATCCAGATTCCTCATCACTGGACCTTGCTTTTAATAATTATTATTATTGTGAAATTCGATTTTCTTTATATTTTTTTCTTTAAACAAATAATAATACGAATAAAATAAATCAAAACATTGGAGTTGTCTGATTTTCGTTAGTCAAAAAGTAAATAGATATAAGTAGGGTTGGAGTGTAAGAAAAAATCAACCGAAAAATTAAATCAAACCGAAAATCAGTTTTGATTTTTTGAAATAATTAAAATCACCCATTTAAATTAGGGATCCTAAAAAAAATTAGAAAGGCCCGACTCAAATCAAATATAATTATATTAAAAATATTATAATTAAAATATTACCTTAATTTTCAAATAATAGAAGTTTGTCTAAGTCGATTTTATTTCTCCGAAATAAATTTTAGGATGATCTTTTATGCTTTAAAAAATCATCCAAAATCTAATGATCCCTTTTTCCACGTGAAAACCAATCCACTTTCACCCATAAGTAGAGGGGCAAGTCAGAATTAAAAAAATATTTCATCCAAAAAATGGTTCGAAAAAATGGATATTTATTGTTGACTCTGGAGAGGAAATAAAATCCATCATTTTAACATGGCTTCAAATCGAAATTTAGAAGGGACTAATTTGAATCAGTAAAAAAGATTAGTAATTTATTATAACTAAAATATCGTTCTTATTTCTCAAAAATAATGTTTTAAGTAATTCAGTTCTTATTTTAGATAGTATTTTAACTTAAATCCTTAAACTATTTTATGTGATTGAACATGAAAATTGTAATGATTTTAATATTTTGATGCAGATAAATATAGACTTAGCTAAGAATTGTAAAGCTAGTACATTGAATTTTGATGTAATAAATATGTTAATTGGATATAGTAAGAATTAAATGTTACATTTTATAGTTCGAATATGATTTTTATTTTAAAGTCCTTTGAATGCTTAATGCAATAAATTTTCTTTTAATATTACGATGTGGTTGTTGAAATATATGTTTTATATCTCGATTTACATTTTGATGCTCCATTATATATTGAACATATCAAAAAAGTTTATTCTAAATGAGTACTTTATATATTTAACTTTAATTTAATGTTTTACCCTATTCCACTCTCATTTGAATTAAGAGATGAATACAAAAAAAATAGATAATTTTCTTACATTTTTAACAAATTAAAAATCACTTAATTTGGATAATTGTGTATAAAAAACGTAAGTCCATCATCTTAAAAATATATAAAAATTGTATTTTTTTCAAACTGAAATTCAACAAAATATTTAAAATCTTTTAACCAGACATGGGTTAGATCAATGCAAATAATTTTGTTCATTTTTCTAAGAATCAAGAATTAGCTCATTAAAGTTAGACTAAATTAGAATGTCTAATTACCGATTTTTTTTAAACAGTTTCATAAAATCTGGATTTAGATTATTAATAGATGAAATATAGGTAAGGGAAAATTTAGATATTTGTGCAAAAAATTATAGCCAAAATATTACAAGAGTATTAAGTAAGACTTTAAGAAATCATATTTAAATTTTCCTCCAAATAGTAAAAAAAAATCATATTTAAGTTTGAAATCTATAAAAGAGCTTCCACATAATTATGCTTTGTGTTTGACATTATTAGATATTTGACGAACGAATAGCGGTTCGATAGCGGATAGCGATTTAAATATTGGATAGCAGTTGATAGTTAGCGGTTAGCGATTCATTTAAGATATTAATAAATACGAGTTTGATAAATTTAGCGATAGAATTAGCAGATGAATATAAAATGACATAATTGAACATATAATAAATTATTCAATTCAATCGTTATGAAAAAATTATTAAAATTTAATAAATAATTAACTAATATATCAACGAAATTAAAATAAAATTTCACAAGTAAATTTGTTATTAAAATATATTTATAATACATTTTATATAGTTCATACATTATCTGAAAATATTCATTATTAAATTAATTTATATATCCATTGTTAATAAATCGAAAAAGAAATAATACATTCGAATAAGGATAAAATTGAAAAAAATATAAACCTCTAAAAGCTAAAAGCTAAACATTAGTAGAAGTAGCTTTTCAATATTTTCATTGAAAACGCTAAATTCTACTTGATTATGTCTGCTACTAAATAGATAAAGTAGTGTTTCAATCGCTAAACATTATTCTAAACGTTATTTTTTTACATCGCCAAACAAAGAATGAAGTAAAACTTTAAGAAAAAAAATATCAAGCATTAAGAAAGATTAACTCTTGAAGCATTTGAGTAAAATTATTGTTTATTTTCTCTTTATTTCATTGTGAGGTTAAATGTATTAGAGAGAGATTAAAAGTTATTTTGATTGGGATCATTTGTAAAAGGAACTATCATTTTGCGTTTTGAGCTAGAGAAAAGAGTCAATAATTTATATATTTAGAAGGAGATAAAGACGAGTTTGTTTTGATAGTTAAATTTCGATAATCTTGTAATCAAGAAGTTAAAATGATGACATAGGTTAAGAAAGTTGTTCCTAACATCATCAATTAACTTTGAATTTCTTTTCCTTTTTTACTTATATATTATATTAGTGGTTTATATTTTACGAACCGATTTTACGCATTTAATTTTAAAAAATTAGTGTAATTTTTTTAACACCAATTCAATCCCCTCATAAATAACACTGACTATTTTCTGCTTTCAATATTTTTAAAAAGACATCTTAAATTTAAGAGAAAAACTTTAAGTGATAAAAAATTCATCTAATTTCAATCTGTTTTATCCCTACATTACATGCAAGTTGTTTAGTAAAACATGATTTATTTGTAAAAAGAATATTTCAAATAAGTAATTCGTACCACATATTTAGTAAAACAAATGACAGAATATGTTGAGGGATAAAACACCGAAGAACAATCAAAATAATAAAAAAAAAGAGAAGATGAACATATAAATTTAACGTAATAAAATCATCTTGGTCAATGTGAATAAGAGAAAAATATTCATAGATAAAGGATGCCGTCGCAAAAAAAAATATTCACTATGAGCAAAAGAGATAAAATCATAACTCTCATATATAAAAGTCTATACTGCGAGGAACTTCGCCCCTCGCACCCTCACACCTTGACGGCCCAAGCTCTCCGCTTCTGTCACAACCTCGTTTTTTTCTCATTTTTTCCTTTCATAACTTTGGATACATAATTCAAGGCAAATTGAGCATAATCATTGTTTTCTTTCCCAAACGTTTGATTAATTAATCAGTAATAATTGTCTGAAAGAATTTTGCAAGCTAAATTGCAGCACATATTCTTGGAATCAAAAGTCACTATGCGAAATATTTGTAACCTTCCTACTTTGTTTAGATGGTTATAAATGCGTAGAAAATGTTTTCCCAATTGCATTATTAAAATAATGGATGGTCGTAGCATTTACATATTTCAAACAGATCATTTTTTTTTTGCATCTTTATCCTTACTATTTTTTTTATAGAAAATCGATGTTTTCCCTTCAAAGTATTTTTTATTATTCTTTAATATATACGGTTGAAATAAAAAAAAATTACTCGAAAGAAATACCAAAAAGTTCTAGTACGGCTAATGTATATATATGAACTTAATTTTAAACCAAGAAAATGTTTAATTTTGAGTTAAACTATTGATTTTATTTTGATAAAAGTGGTTTTAATAGGTAACAACGTAAATCATAATAAGATTAACTGCTTATACAATTAATAGAGCTATCTTAAAGAATTAATTAAATCATTTAACTGAAATAATTATCAGATGTAAATTAAAAGGCTAAAACCTTTTCAAACAAAAAAAAAGAGAGAACGCTGTTCAATATGAAATGGGCTAATCCATCGGTCAGTCATGGGAAGGGGTATTATAATGTACACGGGGAAAGCCCATTATTATGTGCATAAAGTGGTAAACAAATAAAAAAAAGAATTCCATAACAATATAAAACCCAGTGTTAGCATTTTATCAAATGAGTCGTAATAATATAAAGACTGAAATATGTTTTATAACTAGAAATATCATAATCTTAAAATAGGGTGCATGCTCCCACCTACCTTCTTGTCCGTTGGATGCACGATTGACATCGACGATCAATAAGTACGGTTCAGGCAGATGAACCGAGCGGTGGCGAATTGGCTGGTCTCGTGGGGTCGACTGGTCTACTAGAGGGCAAGGATCGAAGGAGACGCCATGGTGACGAGGGTGATGACCGATGACGATGAGGATGCTGGTGATGATCGAAGACAACGAGGGTGGCAAAGATCAACGATGGCGAGGTCAAGAATTGAGGGAGTTGAGGGAGAATCGCCGGTGACAAAGGAGCGATCATTAGTGGCAAGGGCGAGGATCGAAAGTGGCAAGGCACGAGGGTCGGTGGCGAAGAAGGAAGAGGAGGAGAAGATGAGATGGGAACCATCGTTTGGTGGGGTGGCCATAGATTGTTGTCATCGTTGTTGTTGTCGTTGCAGCGATTATCGCCGCCACCGCTCAGACCAACGCGCACAGATCTTGTCACTGCTCGAATCGATGTCGCATAGATCTTCCCGCTGCTCCACAGTCGCCATTGCTGCCACTACTCGCTATCATTGGTCAATTGACATCAGCGACATGCACATGTCTTGTTGTGTTGCTGTTGCTGCTTGTTGTTGCTCGCTGTTGCTGCCACTACCATTATTGCTATCATTGTCGTTGCTCTGTGTTGTTGCTGATGTTACACGTTGTCGTCGTTGGACACCGTTGGCGAGGATGTTCCTCACTACTGCAATGGCCTGTCGACCTCGCTTGTCACTCCGATCTCCTGAATCGTGCTCCAACTGCGTGAACCGAGTTCTGGTCACGTGAACCATGCGTGAATCGTGCATGAACCACGCTCTGATGGCGGTTGTCTAATGTAGATTGAACGGTTGCCGATATAGGTGGGACGGTCCACCCTCCCACTATGGGAATGTTTATTATTTCTTTAGGAGATGTTTCCTTACATTTTCTTATTTATTTTGTTATAACTTGTGGGTAATATTACTTGTGAAGTAACGATCTATATTGATTAAGAGGGGGTGTCCATCCAGATTATTATTTAAGTAGCAATCTCATTTGATCTCTTTTCCATTTTTGTCATTTTTAATATTCGACAAATAAAACATGAAATAATATAAAAAAATTATATAACACAAAAAGTACTATAATTATTATTATCATAATTAATAATATTAATTTATTTTAAATATTATTTTATAATTATTATTCACATGAATTGCATATTATTATTAATCATTATTTTGAATATTACATATATTTACTACTAATATTTTCATTTAAAATATTATTTAATTTATTATCATTACTATATTTATTTAGTTAATTTGTTCAAATTTTTTTCCAAACAAAATAAACTTTAACTTGACATTAGTGAGAAGGGGTATTTTAGTAAAAATTATTCATTACCTTGTTACTTGCACATAGTAAATAAGGTAATACACATTGCTACATAATGTGAAAAAATAATGCACTAAATGTCCCTTTTAACACTTCCATATGTTCATTATTGCTTATTCAATGTTAAAAACTTTTAGAAGCAAAAAAGAGATACCATTTATCAACAAAGCAACATCATAGGACTTGAAAGTATCCTAAAGTAATCTACCGACAAACTTTTTCGGTACATTCTAACAATGTGTTAATTGTATAAGGTAAAAAGTCAAAGGAGAAGCTTCAGAGACCCATGGTTAAGAAAAGTTCATTAAGTCCTAACTCCTAAATGACCTCTCTCTTTCTCTCTTTCTCTCTCTCTCTCATCCTTCAACTCTTTTGGAGTTAAATTTGGCGTTGATTCAGGCAGCGTTCCTCACGTATTTGAACTAGGTTCATTAGTTTGTTTTAAAAAGGAGAGTACTTTTTTTATGGATGTCAGCATCATTTGTATATGACATCTTCCTAACATATTGTTAAGACTATACTTAGTTTATGATGATAATTCATGCTTATGTGCCCCAATTTGAGTGATTAATAATGGTAAGGTTTGGGCTTTTTTTTTTTGACATTGTGATTTACAAATCAAGTGAAAATAATTCTCCTTAAAGTTATGCTGACCATCTCAAATCGCCTCTGTCACAGATCTCAAATTATCATGTAATAGCAAAAATAAAATAGTCTTGGTTATGAAATAGCGAAAATAAAATGGTCTCCAACTCTCCACACAATAGGGCCCACTTTGAAACCAAATTAAGCAACTTCATTTTATATAAAACATAAGATAATGTCCTTCTAAAACAAGATACAAAATTTTCACTCGGTTTGATCTTTCAAGTATATCATCATGATTAGTTGTGACAACCTTATTGAGAAAACTTATAAAAGTGTTTTTTCTTTCTTTGTCACCTTTATATCTTCTTGTTTCATCTTCATTAAATAATCCTATTAAAATGGTCTTGTGCTGATTCTTGTATGTTCCAGTCCAACCATTGATTAAAAAGTACAATCATTTTGAAAATTTATCCTATAAACAAAAAGTGTATCAACATGAAAAGTAAGGAGCATATCATATAACATTTATTTATTTTATTGAAAATAAGAAAGTATTAGTTATGATAATTTGGGCATCAAAATATCTCTTTATTGGATTATTTTTTATGATATGTTTAACTTTGCCTTTCCCCACAAGCACAAAGTGAAGTATTTGCCATGTGAAGAATGTGAAAAAGCAAGAGTTAAGAGATGACATTTTAACTTGTTCAATGTCTCTACATATGATGACTTTATTTCATATGGACAAAGGGGTGAATTTCAACAATATAATTGAATAATAAGATATGTCTTTTCAAAGAAAAGTGATGAACCTTAAAAAATGTGAACTATTAATTATTGGGTCATAAAACCCTTTTATTTTAATAATAATAAAGTACATAAATAACTATCCAAAAATCATAAATTTGATAAAGATAATAATATTATATGATTTAAATTCTGCACAACAATTATCAAAATATGTGAATATTGATGATGAGGTGTCAATAATTCAGTGCAAATGATATTGCTACTTCAGAATGCACAATCTCAAAATTTTCAATGGAGAAATAAGAATCTACCCCTTGATATCGAGTTTACCCTCATATATGAAAGTATGTCCCTAGATAAGTAATGAATCATGACATTTTTTAAACTTTATAATCCCAAACATATAATCACAATTATAAGCACACAATTACAATTGTAGTTTATGATCCCTTCAGAGAGAAAAATGATGATTGCTAATACCATACTTAAACTACATTCGAAAATGACTAAATAAATTAGGAACAAAATTCAGATTTTTAACTATAATTGAAAATAAAATTACAAAAAAATAACTTACACTATTTGCGTGTTTTTGGAAATATTAACAAAAAAAATCTAAACTGAAATTAAATACTAGATGGCTAAATTGTTTGATGATAGAGTGAATAAATAGTGTATAGGAAATGTATCTTGAGCACCAACTTTATCTTTACATTTAAGGCTACAAATAATTGGCTAACCTAGGATAACTTTACTCTTTAGCAGTTATGTAACACCAAACTTCCCATTAGCCGGAGCAAGGGTGAAATCATAAAAGCAATTCATTAAAATTCAAATATCCAATGAAAATCTAATATTAAAAATTGTTGACATGAGGTGACAAGAAAGTTTTATTCACACAAGGAAAAAATATATTCGAATATAATTGGACCCCAATCCATGCCTCGAGCTTACTTATGAACTCACAATGATAAAAAAAAATTAATAATAAAGACTAGGAAAATATATTCAAAATTGAAAAGAGAAAAGACCTAAAACAATGGTTAAGATGAAATGAGGATGAAACAGAGATGAAAAATTGGATTATGTTGGGTGATTGAGATGAAATGAGGATGAATATATATAAATGAAAAAAATGAATCATGTTGGGTGATGTTAAGATGAGTCAAATTGTGTTTGATCATGTTGTGGGTCATGTGATGTCAACATGATTCATTTCTAAAATGGGTCGTGTCTTGTAGTCAGATTGAGTGACCATCTTTTCCTGGGATATATTAAGTTTTTGAGCTAATAAAAATATTATAATCTATGATATTATGATTATTAGATATATAATAATTTTGTAACAACAACAACAACAACAACAACAACAACAACAATAATAATAATAATAATAATAATAATAATAATAATAATAATAATAATAATAATAATAATAATAATAATAATAATAATAATAATAATAATAATATGCTACATCAAACTTGCACGGTTCGAGCCCGTGTTGGGGGAGCCCGACATGGTCTAGCCCAGACTCAACTTGACCTAGATTGGGCCCTTGTCTGGTCAAGCTGGGTCGGTGAACTTCATGTGGGCCACATTATGGGTCGGACGGCCCAGGAAGTCCACCTTTACGATGGTAAAAATAAAATGGTAGAAAAAAGATAGGGTAAGTTACACAAATCGTCCTACAACTTTGAGTGTTTAACTATTGAGTCCTCTAACTTCAATTTGTAACTAAATTATCCTTGAAATTTGGAATTCTTGCAGTGTTGTCCTCATGACCGTTGATATTAAGTTTCTAATTGCTTTGCCGACGTGGCATAATAAAAAATAATATAAACAACAGTATAAAAAATTAATAAATCAATAAAAAGTTAAAAGACTGCCCCGTCAGAGACAAAGGCGTCAGATGGCAATGACTTCCTCCCCTTCAACTTCCCCGAGGGGACAGAGAGCTCGTCACAGAGGAGGAGTGGCCCATTCCCTTCTCCTCTCCACATTGATGGTCGCCCTTGTGTCTGTTGCCAACGATAATCAACTACAACAATTGCTTCTCTCACTCCCAAATTTGTCCTGAGGTCCATAGAGGCCAACCCGTATCGGACCACCTTCATCAGGCTGACACCACTTCATTCAAGCAGATAATCCAAAACGTTCATCGGCTTTGTCGAGATCATGGCCAAGTACTCGACAATCCCCCTCCTCCGTCGCAGAACAACCCACTCACGTTTGTCGTGAAGGACGTTGACCCAAAGAAGCTGACATTCAAGCTCTACTAGTTGACAAGTTTAAATGTTATCTTATATAATATCGATATTTATGATGGTGACGATACCGATATTGATAATAGTGACAATATTGATGATCACCTTGATACAAAGCTACTAACTATGACGAATGTGCTAAGTATTATATGATGTCGAAAATAGACCGATTTGATATCGCCATTCAATTTGAATTAGCAAAAGCAACGTCTCCTTGCATAATATAGATTCCAAACATTCATAATCTGTATGTGACGGAGTCGAATTACTTATCCCTCAGCCAGAGCAACCTCAAGATGATCAGTCCTTTCATCCCGTTCTTTGCAAACTCTACCTTGTAGTTGCCCATGGGGAGTGTGGCGGCCTTCTCGCAGTGGAAGCACCAACCGAATCTCCTACCACTGAGCATATTGGACTTCCCATCGCTAGCCCTCAGCCCCGTCACATTGCTGATTCTGGACCCTTTCAACCGGTCGTCCAAGCCCAATTCGACATCATCATCCGCCTCCCCCGGAGGGGCAAGCGATCGCTGAGAAGTTCTACCTCACCCATCATCAAGGAGAGCCAATCGTCGAGGTTGCTACCACAGTTCTAGAGATGTCGTCGGGACTCTCCCCTGCGACAAAGGGGAGAGGGGAAGGGGGCTGCCGCCACCTATGCCTCTACGCACGTGATGCGGAAGGCAAGGGGAGCGGTCACCCCTTTCCTTCTCCTCTCCGACATTGATTGTCGCCCATGTGTCCGTCGGCGACCACCCCTCCCCACCTTCGTCGGCTCTAAGTCGTCAATGAAGAGGGTGTCGAAAGGGGAGGACGACAACAATTTTTATTCTTTTATTTTACTATATTATTAAAATTTTATTTATTATTATTTCATTACTTTTTATTGTGTCACATCGATGGCGCAACCGACAAATCTACTATCTACATTAATGAGGGCAACACATGGAAGATATCGTGTAGTTACAAAATGAAGTTGAAAGATTATATAATTAAATATCAAATTAAAATTGAAGGATGATTTATATAATTTACCCATATAATTTAGACATAAGTGAAAATAAATAAGTTTAAAATACTTATCAAGTTGAGGGAAAAGATAAATTTCTCTCAAATGGGAGAACGTTATAATTTTAGATCATTTTTTTTTAAATTTATGATCCGAAAATACCATCCAATTTTTGGTAGAATTATTAATAACACACATGTGTTCCAAATTCACGGAGGAAAATAAGAATGCAAAGGGAGTACGCAAACGTGACCCAATAATAACTGGCTAATAAGGAAATAGTCTAAAACTTTTAAAATCAAATAAGAAGTAACCTAAAAGCTAAAGAAAAAAATGCTAAATCCCTTTCCTAAAAATTCTCCTAATACTAACATCTTAAATTCTAAAAAAAAGGTTGATAAATTTACACACAGACTAGGATATAGCATCTCTTAGAGCCAATGTTTTTAAAACCGGACCGGTCGGCCAACTGGGTCATAGTTCGATCAGTTCGATCGGGTTCGACCGGATTAAACCAAATTTTTATTAAAATATTATTATTTTATTACTTTAGAATAATATATTAAAAATAAAAGTATAAAAGGTAAAAAATAATGAAATAAAAGTATATTAATCATCATTTTAAATTAATGAAATATTAATATATTTTTTTTACATTTTAAGAATATATATTGTTTATCATTAATTAAATTTTATATTTAATTATTTAATAAATTCATGAATAATTTCCTTTTTGTCAATTTCCATTATTATTATCTTGCCCTCATTTTATTTTTCAAATCCATATTTTCTTTCCATATTATTTGATTTCTTGTATAAATTCATCCTATAAAATTTACTATATTATTATGTTTCCATTTCATATTTTATTGTATAATATTTATAATAATTAAAATTTTGCCATCTTCTTATTTATGTTCATGATATATTTTTTGTTTTTTTCAAATTTATCTTTATTACTATCTTTCCAATTTCATTTCAAATTCAAATTACTTTCCTTACTATTTACATTCATTTATTCTTTACAATCAAATCACTTGTATCACTTCTTTTCTTTTTTCTTTTTCATTTATTCACCTCTCTTTAATTGTTTTTAAAAAAAACGGATTGAACCCATTTTCCGATTCAACCCGGTTTTGACCAGGTTGACCCGGTTCAATTCAGTTTTTTATAAAAATAGTTTTTATACTCTAACTGGACCGGACTGATGACTGATTCGCAATTGAACCGGTCGGTCCGGTCTGATTTTAAAAACACTGCTTAAAGCTAAATGATGAACAATAGCAAAAATTTATTGGGGGCAATGGAAAAGTTGGGAAATGGAGTGGAGTACTTGTCAATCGTCATAGACTCATAGAAGAGGAAGGGGGCAGGGTGGCATGGGATGATGCTGCACCGCTCCATCGACCATGCATGTGATAGTTTGCAGATTCTTCATGGCACTTTGCAGCTCAGATGTAGTGTCAAATCCACTCGACGAGGAAGACGACTGCGAGTGCATGCAGAATGATTCCCTTCCCGCCCATTACGTACGAATCCAATTAAAATATCAAAAATAAAAATGAAAAAAGCAAAACACTTTGATATGAAATATGGGGAGCACTGACGCCACCTGCACCTCGCGACATGTCTGCACAACTATTTGCATTCAAATGCTTCCATGTACGTAACCATGCATTCATGCAATGCAAGTAGTTTGTTGTAATGTTATATATGTAGACTAATTTATGAATGTTTCACATATATGCATATATAGTGTCGGACAGAGTGATAAATGTTTCATAGATAAATGTCAAGCGCCTATATAACTGCGATAATTCAGTGTCACAGAGAAAAAAACATTATACAAGATCTTCTACATCCAACAACCATCACCATGGTCGAGGATTATTTTTTAAAAATATTTTCTATATAAATAGCACAAGATATATTGCAACCCTTTGTAGAAAGTTAATTAAGGCATCAACTCATTTATACATAACTACTATAGATGAGTACATTATACATGTGAAGAGCCTGTTAGTATACCATTCCATATATGGGAATTATTCTCATTGATTAAAAATATGTCTCTCTCTCTATATATATAACTCATGAAAATACAAAAGTGAAGTTTTTGTATGATAAATAACTGAAATTAGGTCACTTATCAATTTATCACGTTGTGTAAAGCAAAAAAAAAAGATAGATAAAGTTCATGATTAATCTAAACATTTGCTGATTTTATTGTTGATTTAATTGGAAATTTCTATAATCAGGAAAAGTCATTTTCTTATTTCATAGTTCTCATAGCTAGGCCTCATACATGAAAAAATTTAGTAAAGATAGAGAAAAAAAGCTTTCTAGATAAAAAATGAACCTATCACGGGAGAAGGAAGAGAACCTACAACTCTTAGAATCTTATTAATTGAAATATGAAGTAAATTGTGTCATTATAACATGCAGCTACATTCTTAGATCATGTATATAATGTTTTATAATGTCGACAAGATTTTCTCCTAGGCCCAATTAAGTTCGATTTTCGTACAGAAAATAATAAATTCTTAGAATTCTAGACGTTGAAAATTTGAAAAACGAGTACAGTTCAATATTATTTTTAAAGAAAGCCCTCCATTGGCTTGGTCCATGAGTAGGACGTAAAACTAAGTGGGTTCTTGAACGGCATGAGGTTGCAAAAAGACCTAACAAATCCTCTTCCTCTCCACACTGCGACTCTACCTCTGATTGAGACCTCCCCCAACATCACACCAACCAATCCAACTTATCAACTCGCAGAAGAACAATTTTTCTGTCATCCCATCATCACAATGTACTTGGTCAAACTTCTCAAGCTTAATTCTCATAACATCAGGTACTTTCTCCATTGCTGGCCGGAGCTCCCTCCCTCCCTCCCTCCCTCCCTCTCTCTCTCTCTCTCTCTCTCTCTCTCTCTCTCTCTCTCTCTCTCTCTCTCTCTCTCTCTCTCAACCCCCTCCCCGAAATAAAGGTTAGACAATGAAACACTCTTCCAATATGGACCTTAATTAACTAGCTACCTAATGCATACTTTCCTATCGAATTAAATTATATCAAATATAAGTTTCATTAATTCTAGCTGGAAATATCGATGATTTAATTACCTCCCTTTCACCGTGGTAAATTAATGGCTAACGCCTAACATAACCGGCTATGTGCGCACATATCAGCTTAATATTAAGGGGAGGAATAATGATGTCCATAAAGTTACTTGATAGTTCCATGTTTAAAGTTATCCTTTTTTTTTTTTACAAAAATCTCTCTCAGTGCTAAAAAAACTATTATGCTTTGCTGCTTTTCCGAAACTTTATACGGTCAATGAAAAACCACAAGATCTTTTTAAATCGGCGTGTAATTTTTAAAACCACGTATGCACCTTTAGTTGAGTTGACCTACTCAGATCATGCTATTTATTTTGACAATCGAGACTAAATTATTTGATCATGAAACTCATCCCCAACTTTGTTAAAAAAAAGTAAATAATATTGCAAAAAACGTTGCACATTCAACCCGCTATCTGATGTACGTGTGACGGAGGTGACCAAAAAAAAAGTATCACTAGCATCAATGCACCCAAGCAATATGTGACAAATTTAATAATACATAGTATGCACACGAAGCAAGTTTTGTCATTAGACATTTAATTTCATTACCCTGCATACATGGTTGGGGTCTTATGGGTTTAAATCCTTTTATTTAATGTATAACAAGAGATGGATCATCCGTTAGTATTAACTTATGTCAACCTTTATTGTTTCGAAACTTCAACAACAGCAAAACAAGTTAAGACATTTTATGTTTTATCATTTTTTTCTGTAGGATATTACGTTTATAGATTTTTCAAAGCATAAGAAGAAGCCAAACGACTCCCTTATTCAAACCATTTTATACTAAGAGCTTAAAGCATACTTACATGAAGTAGAACCAATCTGAAACTTTTGTGACTTCCGTACAACTATATATATATATATATATAATATATTAATATGTATACATTTCAAGTTATTATTTTTTTCTCTATCTGTACAATTAGAACACAAGCTATTATTTCATAAACATAACAACCTATGTTAATTATATGTTGTACTTTGTATTCTAATTAATTAGTATTGAATAAAATCTATACTTTGTATTCTAAGTATTATTCTACGTAACTTTTTAAATAATTGATTATCTTATTTATATTAGTTTTCGGTATATAAATTTTGTAAATATTTGTGGCACCCCTGAATAAAATTTCTTATAGTATATACACAAATTATACATAATACAAACAATGTGTCACACTAACTATATGAGCCAGCCACAACATTATAAACGTGAGCACAAAACAACTTTGCTGCATCCATCCGCCGAAATCCACCAGCAAAATCTTACTAAAGTGACCCGCGTACGACCGCGGCGATATCCTCGTGCCCCGTTCACACGGTGGCCAGTTAGATTACAGTATCCGACGGTGGGATCCCACAGGATTCTATGCCACCCCCGGTTTCCACCGTCTGATGGGTGATGGCCATCCCCATCTCAAAGGCGACGGCCGTGATCTAGGCGGGGGATAGAGACAGTCAACTGCAGCGACGACCGTGACGCCCACATGTCGTCATCGTCTCCACGTGCTCCCCAGGGCTGGTCAAATCTCCAGATCCCTTTCCCACCGACACGTGTCGGCTGGCCAGTCCGATGGAGAGATGGCCAAGGCGTTTAAAAGTTTTGACTGCCGTTTCTTTCCCACGTCCCCCTGTGCGACCGTCTATAGCCGGTGGGTGCCTTCCTTTCCCCACCGGCTCTTGTGTGTTTGCTGACTCATTTCACGGTGTTTTGGGTCTGACTATTTTTTTAAATAATCCATGTATCAATGCCTTAATCGAAAAAAATTACATTAATGTAATTTTTTATTTCTGAAAATTGGTAAGTAAATACATAGAACTATAAATATTAAGTGTAGCATTTTTTTAATTGCATACAATATAATTAGTACTACATAACGTTCTACGTCACCTTATACATTCATTTACTTCACTCTACAAAAATTGTAATACATGTTATTCCAAAAATCAGAAATTGGAAGTTTTAATTATTCGTAAATGTGTATTGAATAATAATAATAATAATAATAATAATAATAATATAATGGCAAAAAGGTGGTCCAATAATATATTTAACTAGTGAAGGGAAAGCATTCAAAGAAGTCCTCCAAGCCATAGCGATGGTTCACACACAGATCCATCCATAGTTGCACCAAAGCAAGGGCAAGGCCACACATATCATTGATCTCGTCTCCTCTTTCTCCACTTTCCCCTTGGCCACGTCCTGCTCCTCTTCCATCGCTTCTGCGCGCCTCTCCATGTCCGGGGGGAGCAGCGAACCCTACCGCCACTACCACTTCATGTTTGACGATGACTTCTCGGCCTTCTTCCCTCAGCAGGTAACAGCCGCCGGGGGCAGCAGCATGGGCATGCAAGGTTTGGGCGCATCGGTGATGGCTCCGCTCGCGGGCTTCGCAGATTACATGCACGGGCCGGTTACGGGCGACGGCGCGCTAGCGAGGGCGCTCGACGCGCCTGGTGTGCCCGATGCGCCTGGTTGCGGTGGAACTGGGCTGCAACGGCACCAGCAGCTGGTGGTGGATTCTACTGTAACAACTGTTGATGACAGTAAGAACTTCTCGAAGCTCTCCAGTGCTGTGTTCGGTGGATCAGGCGTGATCCCGATGACACCGAATGGATCCTCGTCTTTCTCTTCGTCCTCCACTGAGGTTGGCGGCGAAGAGGACGCCGGTGGATCCAAGAAGGACCAACTGAAGAAGGAGAAAGAAGGGGATCAGCTGGATGAGAAGGAACCAAGCAAAGAAGATGAGCAAGGAGATGATAACTCCAAGAAATTAGTGTAAGCTATTTTATATACCTGTTTTTCACTTTACACCTGAGCCTCTTCTTCCTTTAAGGATGTAAAGTCCATTAATTTTCCTGTCGGTAAGATCAGTCCATGTTCTATGTCCCAGTGATCCATATAACCGTGAATTTAACACAGGTTTTCTTGATAAGCTAAATATCGAAGTTTGACTTTTAGGGTTTGCTAGATCCACACAAGAACAAAGCTCCGATTGATCTGTCCTGCTCAAAAATGGTTTTTGATCTGTACCCGTCACGGCTCACATGTCTACAGAGTTGTTTTTTTTTTCACTTAATACCTTTTATGCTTCTCGATAGAATTCCAGCAGGTTTCGACAAAAATGCAAAAAGAAAAAGTCTTATATTTGCATGGACTTCTAGATTCGTTGAAGTAATGAAATGATCAGTAGTTTCCATCATGGTTCTTGAGAAGAAATATAACCAAGGAATGGACCATAAAATGATGAGATGAGAAAAACTACAAGTAAAGCAAAAGATGATTTATGCCGAGATCATCACTAGCATCTGATGGTGTACAGTTTCCTTCTTCATTTTATCCTTTTCTCTTCCTTCGTGCCTTATTTATGAATGTTTGCAGTAGCTCAATTGATGGTTTGCAAATGTACATGGGCAGGAACAAAACGAGGAAGAAAGGAGAGAAAAGGCAAAGGGAGCCCCGATTCGCCTTCATGACAAAGAGCGAGGTTGATCATCTCGAAGATGGCTACAGGTGGAGGAAGTATGGCCAGAAGGCAGTTAAGAACAGCCCGTACCCCAGGTAAATAAGTCTGGTTGCAAAACTTCTCAGTCCAAATTTCTTAATTTCATCTCCAATTAATTATCTGAACAATGCAAATATTATCATGATAACTTTATTGTATGAGCACAAAGTAGTGAAATTCTTGATCTCTTGATCATGCTGATTAATTAATCAAAAGTTTTGTTTTATTTGCTTATATATATAAATGAAGGAGCTACTACAGATGCACATATCAGAAGTGCCCAGTGAAGAAGAGGGTGGAGAGATCATATCATGATCCAACAACTGTGATCACAACTTATGAAGGGCAACACACTCATCAAATCCCGTCGACCTTGAGAGGGAGCTCGCACATAGCATCTCCAGCTCCATCGTTGTCAGCAAGCTTCCAGCAGGACCTTCTTATGCATCAATTGTTACACGGTGGCAACGAACACGGAGCTGTAAACATTAACTTTTATGGTCAGCAAAACCTTCCACTTCAGCAGCTCCAATCCTTTGACTACAGTTTTCTTGGAGACAATGTGCCCTCCGTCAACAACGCCCAACCATGATAATCCATCTTTTTTTCTTTCTGTTCTCCCTTTATGCCTAGATATATGTACGTATATCATTTTATTTACCCTATATATTTCTCTACTCCACGTTGTACATGAGGTTATGAAACTTCGAGGTTATGTACTGTTAACTAACTAATGTATAGGAATCTTATCCTACTCATGTAAGCTGAAAAATGATGCCCCCCTCTTTTTCCACTCTATACATGCATGCATGATCAGGTTTTTTGGAAGTCAGTGTTCAGCTCTGTCAGCACTATTCCACGAAAGACAGAAGCCAAGGTAGGAATCAACATTAATGCTTGAGGCAGTGCAAATGAGACTTTTTTTTTCTCCTTTGTTTTGTTTTTGATGAACGAGACATTACTTTCTGCTAAGTTTCGTTTCCGGTACTACTTTTCTGTCGATGGAAGGGGAGGACTATGAAGAGCTTTAATGTCCATGGTGATGTATGCATTTTCAATTTATGACGTCTGTGTTCCTTGATCTCAGTACCATTCAATTACTCGACATGGTTGTCGTGCTTCCTTTTATCATGACAGAAATGTCATATTGCTACGGTTGTGGCGACCTCATGTGGAGAAACGACTCGCGGACAAGACGATCGTTCCATCTCGAATCAATGAAGTTGATCTTTTGTTTTTTGTTTACGCCTACATTTTATCACTGTTGGACTCTTCTAATATGGTTTTATTATTTTCTTTATGGACATTACATTTTTTAAATTCAAAAGTCAAATGAGCTTTAAGTCATTCAGTTTGGTAGGAAGGTTGTGCAGAATTTTTTTTATTCTAGTAAAAAACATGTTATGAAGATTATAATCTTTTTTCTTTGATTATTATAAAAACCCTATGCCCACATATAATCAAATGCATTTTTTTTGTTGAATATGAATTTTTGTCGTTTTATTATAAACTAATTAAATATATCTTTTAAATTCAACCATTAATGCAGTTAGGTTCTTTATATTATTATTTTTTAATCATATTTCTTAGTTTATTAATTTTTTATTTATCATAAATTAATTATTATATTATCCGATATTTTAGATTTTACGAATTTAACAGGCATTGAAATTTTTATTGACTGTCTTCACATATTCATTAGTTATCTCATAGTTTAATATCCTAATTAACTTTAATTTTAATCTGATTTATTGTATGCTTTTGAATAAATGTAAACTATCGGTTTAGAATATTTAGATATCATTTTTTTATATTTATTCATTAATTGTTCCTTTTGATTTATACTTGGTTTATTCTCCTATTTTATTTTAACTTCAGTTTGAACCTTTATTTCTCTCATATAATTGAAAGTAACAATTAAACAAAAATTTGCAAAAATGATTACCCTTTTTTAAGTCATGTGCCCACATACCTCTCTCACGTCCACCGAAGAAAAAGAAATGTTTTTTCTATTAACCATATGTATATATATATATATACATCCAATCAAAACAGTCAATTTCTTGTACGTCTCATTGACTCCACCTCAATTGTGATTACTTAAATTGTTTTTTGTGCGATTACTTAATTCACATTGTTGTACTGTGCTTTGTGGACGCCCTTCCTCCTTTGGCCACGTCCTCTAAATTGTTTCCCTCTCTAGAATTGCCTCAGCTGGAGTTTTCCACATTTTCTGCAAAACAAATGAGAACACCGCATAACAACTCAAAGAAGCACGAATTTGGACAATTCTTAAATGATAGTGATGTGCAATGAGTAAAGTTGGATGATTTTATATGTTCTAACGGATTTTATAAATTTGGATGAGCCGCATAACAACTTTATTTTTAAATAATTAGGTTATCATCTTCACCTTATTGAATTTTTTATCATAACTATGCAATGTGAGGAAGATGTCCAATTTTTATCATAAACTATGCAATGTGAGGAAGATAAGTAGGTTGGTGTCCAATTTTTATCATAACACCTTATGTGAAGACCCTTGTTAGGTTGGTGTCAGATAAGTAGGATTTAGGTTCAGAATTAGTTAATGCAATGAGAAAAGTTGGATTAAATAAAGATCTTATTACAATTCATAATTCATAATTATGCTTCCTAAGATTTCGGACGTCCAAAAAAATATTTGAAAGTCCAGGCCTTTAAATTAAGATTCTTTAATTGGAAACTTTCCGGAACGTCAGATCCTTTAGGTAACAAAAGGTATAATCGAATTTTTGGACATCCAATCAAAATTTCAATCATCTCATGTAAGATGTAAAATTTCTCCAATTCCATTTTGTAACACCAATGTCACCGTTCATCTTTTAACTCGTTTCACTCGATGCTTTTTTTTACCGGCTACAACCCATCTCTCAAACGCGGAGCGAACGTGGCGTTGATGTAACGCTGACAGGACATCTTCTCTACATAGTAATATTAAAAAAATAAAAAATACCACGAAGATCTCGCCGGCGCATTGGGGGGGGGGGGCTCCCTCTAGGTCCTCGTGGCATTTATTATTATTTTTAATTATTTTTTAATATTGATATGTCGACGTGAAGAGAAGAAAAAATGTCTTGTCAGCGTCACATTTGCGCCATATCAGCTTCGTGATCGAGAAACGGGAAGTGAAGTTGAAGAACATTGTTGAACAAACTTTAAAGTTGAAGGACATTTGATGTAATTTTTTTCACCTAAGATATACATAAAGATTTTTGAAAGTATATAAAGTCAAAATTTAAAATATCGTCTATTACAATAATATGATTTCATATGTTATCTAAACAATTACGTAAAAGTAGGAAAAAGGTAAAACTAAATAAAAAAATATATAAGGAAAAGATATCACTTTGACTATATTCAGAAAATAGAAGAAAAATAATTGTTTGAAATTTCTATCAAAAAAGTAATTCTAGATTTTTTAATTCATCTAGGGTTATGATTATAGAGATTTATAATATTTTGTTCCCGGATGTTTTACTTGATCTTTAAAAATCATGAATCTCTTTTTCATATTAATAAAATTATAATTAAATAATAGATGCCTACTTTTATTATCATTTAAATGATTTTAATTGCATTAGAAAATAAGATTATTTGGATAAAATACATGTCTTATTTCCAAAATAACGGTGCATATCTCGTCATTTATTTTAAGTTAATAAATTATTTTCATAATAAAAAAAAACTTAAATCACCTACTTACATGACCAATTTAACATAAACATTGCATGAAACACATATATTTAGCAAACTCTAAAAGTAAAAATTATTTAGCTTATCAAGAAAACCCTGTGTTTAATTAACGCTATATGGATAACTGGGACGTAGAACAAGAACGGATCTTACTCCGACATGGAAATTAATTAACCTTGCATCCTTAAGACAAGAAGAGACTCAACTATGATGGAAAAAAAAAATATGTGAGTTTAATTTGTAGGAGGCACCGCGACGGGTCGATTCATAGTGTCAGTGCTTCTCTGATGGGTCACTTATCTAATGCTTACTTAGGAGGTTTTGGTACATAGCAAATAATATCGAAGAAAATATACACGTAGAGCATTTGATAGAGTATTCACTTTACTTATTATATTAATAAAATAATATATATATATTAAATTAAATTAAAATGTGTTAAATAATAAATATTTTAACAAATATGACTAATTCAACAGTTATAATTTATTTAACTTTAGATAATATTTTTTATTATCAAATTATCTTAATAAATATATATATTTCTTCATCTAAGAAGTATATAATTAATCTAATCATGAATTATAATTATTAAATTAATTAAATAATAAAAAATAAGCTACATCGTGTATATACTCGTTAACCTCAATAGTATTTGATGTCACAGGAGTCATAACGCATCTCCTTAAAGCGTTATAAAGTTAGAATAAAAGTAATTAACCTTAGGAACAAATTTTTCCTTACACTTTCAACTTAAAACTAATGAAAAAAAATGCATTATTGGGGAATAAATTGGAGATTCGCATTCACTGAAGAAATTGGAACGACAATGAATACAATACAAGTCACTCAAAAAGGAATTTGGACTGAAACTCATACTTCAGCACAGAGATCTCCCCTACAGGTCTCCACAAGAGGCATCACGTTCATTTGTCGTCTCCAATACTTCCAGATACAAATGTTGGATCAAATATCCGACCAATCGACCACAATATAGGTTTTGATATTCCTCAAGCAAAATTGACATTGCTATGTTCCATATCAGCAGAATCGACTGCATCCCGATAAAAGAGTAAATTCATGGAGCCTGTCCAAACGTTGGTTGCTGATGCAGAGAATCATGCAACAACATTTAGATAACATGTCCAGTAAATAGAAACGGCCATCAGTTTGTCCTCGTATTCTAGTAGGAGTTCAACAGTGATGCATCTTGTTTCCACAGAATATCACTGAAATTAAATGATTTGACTAGGCACTTAATTAGCTGCTCATGGATCACTTCATCAGCAGGAAGCTTCATTTCAGTCTCCTTTCTTAAAGATGTTACCTCTTTATCTGCAATGCCACAAGGCACAATATGCTTAAAATACCTCAGATCAGGATCGATGTTAAAGGCCAAACCATGGGAAGTGACACCAGAAGATATTCGGACACCGATAGCAGCAAGTTTCCTATCTTCAACCCATACACCAGTCTCGCCTGCTTTCCCGGGTTGGGCTTTAACACCATAATGTGATGCTACTTCCACCATTGCTGACTCAAGGCCTTCGACATATTTTCTTGCACCAAATCCAATGTCTCAAAGAGATGATTGGATATAGAATAGCTTGTCTTGGTCCGTGAAATGTAATATCCCCTCCTCTCTCAGTGTAATGAAGCTCAGCACCAATATCTTTGAGGGCAGCTTCAGACGCCAGTAAGTTGTGAACTGTTCGCCTTTTCCCAAGTGTATAGGTTGGTGGGTGCTGAAGGGATAAGAGTGTCTGGGATTTTACCACTTTTTCTGTCCAAAACTAGTCTCTCTTGGAGTTTGAGCGCTTTGTTATAGTTGACAACTCCTAGCTTCCAGACCTCAAGTATCCTTTCCAGCTTCATTGCTGTAACATCCCAAGAATTGTATAATAAATTGTTGATACTGAACTTTTCAGATGATGTCAAATTCCTGGGACAGAAGTCACAGAACAGATGTTATAACAGCATGACAGATTCTTCTGCACCTTCAGAAAATTGCTATTGATTCGCTTAAATTCCTGTTGGTAAATTTTATTAATATGAAAGTATTCAGACCTTCTGCAACTTCGCTATAGTTGACAACTCCAAGCTTCAAGACCTCAACAATGCTTTCCAACTTCATTATTGTAACATTCCAAGAATAGTATAATAAATTGTTGATGCTGAAAATTTCAGAGTGTCAAATTCCTGGGACAGAACAGATGTTATAACAAGACCATAGATTCTTCTGCACCTTCAGAAAAATGGCTATTGATTCGCTTAAATTCCTGTCAGCTGGTAAATTTCATTAATATGAAAGCACTCAGACCTTCAGCAACTTAAAAAATTGATAAAATTTAAAAATTGATAAAATTTCCTAAGGGTCAGCCTTGTGGCAAAAATTAAGTTTATTATTTGGTTATAGAGAAATCATATGCTCAGGGGAAGAGAATTAGCAATAGAATTCAATAACAGTGCTTAAATCGTGTATATAACAGCACTAGTATGCAACCATGAATTTCAGATTTATTCTCATATAGGCATGTAATATTGGAGTAGCTGCAAAATCGTGTCCAGATCTTTGCTCTCACCAAACGTGCAAGTACATGAATGCACAAAAAAGAGAGAATGTACAACTCAAAACTATGCCTGAGGCATTAGTTACTTCCACACTACAAATGTGCCATCAATTTTTCCTTGTACTTGAGCGGCAGTTCAACTCCGCCTATGTTTTATAGCCGGTTCCAAGCCCGGATAAAGGAGGAGGGTTGTGTTAGGCCCCGACAGCCAGCGTAAAATCCTGTCGAATCTCATGAACATGGATCAACGAAGACGTCGTATGACGTCGTATGATCCATGTAGCCGACCCCACCTAGTGGGATAAGGCTTTGTTGTTGTTGTTGTTGTTGAGCGGCAGTTCAACAGTGATACATCTTCTTTTTGTTTTGTTTTTTTTGAGAAAAAACAGTGATACATCTTACTTCCATAGAATATCACTAAAGTTAAATGATTTTACCAGGCACTTAATTAGCTGCTCATGGGTTCATCAGCAGGAAGCTCCATCTCTCTCTCCCTTCTTAAAGATGTTCCCTCTTTATCAGCAACACCGCAAGGCACCATATTCTTAAAATCCCTAAGACCAGTAGTGATGTTAAAGGCCACCACCATTACCGACTCAAGGACTTCAACATATTTTCTTGCTCCAAATCCGATATCTCTTAAAGAAATGATTGGATATAGAATATCTTGTCTTGGTCTGTGAAATGTAATATCCCCTCCTTAGTGTCATGAAGCTCGGTACGCATGTCTTGGAGGTCAGCTTAATGCCATTGACGAATGCAGGCAACGCCACAGCCATGCGGTCAATGCACCCGCATATCTTTCCGGCAACGTCTGACAATGCTCCGATGACTGAGGCACTGACCTCACCAGAAGTCGACAACTTGAGAGGGAAGTCCATCTACTCATTTTGGCCACCTTATGATGTTATAGTAAGGTTAATGCACATATTTGAACCTCACAGATCTAATCGGATGGTTCTGATTCTTTAATTTTTTTAGCCTTTCTTCTACCTACCTTTTTTTCTCTGTATACAACATTGCGAATGGTGATGAAATGCAACAATACTTCTCTCAGTTTTTACCGCTCGTTTTTTAACTATTTCGTTTAGATTGTAGTTCCCTAAAACTTTGTTTTGATTAACTATTCGGAGTTTTATACGTCTTTGATGAATTTGTAATCCCTTCCTACATTCACCTTCTAACTGTTCGATGAAATTTTGCAGTGAGAATGTGTATCGAATTGGGTTTTACTCCAAGCTCAAAGCTTCATAACTTATTGATCGATTGATTTGTTTGTGGAAACTCCGCCTATGTTTTATAGCCGGTCCCAAGCCCGGACAAAAGAGGAGGGTTGTGTTAGGCCCCGACAGCCAGCGTAAAACCCTGTCGAATCGCATGAACATGGATCAACGAATAGCGTCGTATGATCCATGTAGCCGACCCCACCTAGTGGGATAAGGCTTTGTTGTTGTTTGTTTGTTTGATTTGTTTGTGGAACCTGTTTTGGATAGATCGTATTATTTGAATGCCATGTTAGACATTGACAAAAGAATATTTGCTGAGACCAATTATGCAAATTTATCTTCTATAAGTTGCAAAGTCAACTTTTGATGCGACAGGATCATGGGATATGGGCGTAGGCGGGGCGACAATAACGATGAGGCGAGGAGAATGACCAACAAACAATTATGAAATCCGCCGAGAACCTTGGTATCCATCAACGATGCCAATTTGCAAGTTGTTTGATTCAATTTGATCAGAAAAATAATTGCTCTCTCCTCAAAAGAAAAAAAAGCTCTAGGATCCACCAAAGTTACTCTGGAATCCACAGAATTCATCATGAATCTACATGATAAAAGAACCAAAGTTCGATTTGAGGAAAATATTCAAAGTCTTCATCTATTCGTGCCAAAAGAACTCTATAGAATTTTGCAAAAGAATTTGATTCCACCTAAAATAACAAACAAATCTTAGATAACATAAAAAAAGGAAACTAAAATTTCTTGTCATCCCAACTATCATGATTTTTTTAAAACTAAAAATTTTGCTACATCGACTCTCCCTTTTAAAAAAATCCATCATCGAATTTGCATATTGTGAAGTGGTTGAGATGCAGTTAGTAGTTGAGATGTGGTGTCTGGCAATTTGACAAATGCAACACAAAAGGACACTGGAAAACTCAGTTTCTTTTTACCAAAATCAAAGATAACTACAGGTCTGATCAATATGTTATGATACCACTTGACACAGCAAGGTTACAGAATATTGGCGTCGGTGGGGCGATGATGACACTGAGGCAGGCAAATGGTGGACAAACAATCCCGAAACCCATCTTGAATCTTGGCATCCGCCAAAGATGTTGATCTGCAAGTTCTTTGCTTCATTTTGCTAAAGAAAACATCATTTTACCAAAATCAAAGATAACTACAGGTCTGATCAACATGCTATGATACCACTTGACGCGTCAGGGTTACAGAAGATGGGGCATAGGTTGAGGTGATGATGACAGTGAGGCAGGCAAATGGTTTCTCTACAAGTCGTTTGCGTCAATTTGATAAAGAAAATTATCATAATCCATCGGAGTTCTTTGGAATTCACACAATGAAAGAATTGAAGTTCAATTTGTGGAAAATATTCAAAGTCTTCTATCATTCATATCAAAAGAGCTGTTATATAAGTTTTACAAAAGAGTTCGACTCCAACTAAAAGATCTAAAAGAACAAATGAAAGTTCCTAAGATAAAAAAAATTAAAATCTCTCATAATCCTAACTCTAGATTTCTTTTGAAAAAACTAAAAAAATCTTGCTACATCAACTTTATTCAATAGATTTTAATGAAATATCGAATTAACACTATCAACTTTTCTAGTAACATCCCTAAAAAAAGTAACATGCTCATTCTCTATATGTAGACTACCAGACATGCACAAATGTGGGATCCATCAATTCAATTCTTTATTTAAAAAATGGTAAATGATGGGACTCATTCAATTTCCTGTGGCAGAACATTTTTCAAAATGTGATATGTTACATGTGAACCATGCATATTGTGTGTAACAGCATTATCATTACTTGGTTCGCTGGACCTACCTATAAAAACTTTCAGCTTTTATCTTAGCTATCTAGATATTTGAGAAGTATTCTATGGTTGTCCTAATAATAAATATGGAGGATGTGTATAACTCCATGAAGGTGACTGTGAAAAGTTGTCCAGGTACTTTAAGAGTCATGTTGTGTCACGTAATGTTGTCAGCATTATTGGTTTTGTGTGATATTTTGCGATCATTGAATTTTTATTATAACTTCATTTCCAATTTAACTGAAGCCGTTTTGTATGTATCACAGTAGCTGCAGTACCTATACAACCTACGGGCTTCAAGTGACAGGTGGTATCATGGCAGAAGAGGCTATGGCTCTTTTCATATGCTTCTATGAACAAGGAAATCCAAATGGCATCTCTACTCAATAAATATGCCTTATGCTCATTCAGTGATAAGTTCTCTGTGTTAGTGTTAGACTTCTTTCTCAAACTTGAAAACGATTTTCTTTGGGACATCATTAGCAGCATATCACTCTTCCATGAATACCCCCTCAGTTTTGTACACTTAATATGCACTCTCATTTGGACCTACAATATGTAAGCACAAAATGCAATGTATCGTAGTATACGATTAAACGGTTTTATGCTTCAAATTTGAAAAGACAAATCAATAACACGGAAGCTGATTCTCAAATTACCAAGAGGGGGGAGGGAAGGAAAGAGGAAGAGAGAGAGAGAGAGAATGCTAGAAGAGCGGCAGCAGGGGGAGGGATGGCGGGAGAACCAGAGGGAGGGACGGATAGAGAACCTGTTAGAAGAGTGGCGGCAGAATGGCATCATTCGCGGCAACAGAGAAGCATCGGCGACAGCAGGATAACAGCGGCAGCAATAGAGCAGCATCAGCGGCAACGGAGAAACATCGGCGATAGGAAGCGGCGGCGGCGGCGGCGGCGGCAGCCGCACTGGCGACAGAGGTCGGGCAGCAGTGAATCAAAAGGTAGGAGAAATTAGGGCTTAAACGCGTAATAATCCCAAAATCAAAGTTCCAGAGAAGTCGGACCGGATCGAAACTGAATTGCATTTTTTTTTTCGTTTTTGGGTCCAGCGTGATGAACCCGACAGATTAAAAAAAACTAAAATTATTATATTATATCAAAGTAATATATTTTTATAAGTTTATAATATATGTACTTATAACGTTTTATTTATGTAATACTACTATTAAGTTAGCATATCTAATAAATAAGTTCTTTTTACAATATCACGTATGTGAATTGTGATTTTATGAGAAGTTTACTTTTTTTTTAAATAAATTATCACGTGCAGTCGATTTGATCATTAAAAAATTATTTTACAGCTCAAGAACTATCCCATTTTTTTTACTTTATAGTCGTGATCATCATAATCGGTGATTAAATATTTGTAAACTAAAATGTGGACATAGGAGTTATTTTCTCTCTTCATGTCATGTTGAAAATTAATAAAATGGTAAAAAAATAAGTAGCAACCATCTCATCAAGTGGGTTGCCATGAGATAAGAGTATGGCTGCGTTTGGGATTGGCACAACAATCTTTCACAAAAAGCTCCTGAAAGTGCTTTTGCCTGCGGGAGGGTGTGGTATGCTTGCGAAAAAACACATAATTGGCGGTGAAACATAGTCTTTTTTTGAAAAGACAACGTCCAAATATTTTACCAAACACCAAATGACAAAAAGCAAGTCATTTGTCCCCTAAAGCACCTCTCCAAAAGCAATATCAAACGTAGCTTATATCACTCCTCTTTCTCTGAAGGTGTGGGGAGAGAGAAGGGAGGGGAGGCCACCCTCCTTTCTTCTTAAGAGATATCGCTCAATTTTAAATGCAATGTGAAGAAAAAAATTTATTATCTTGATGTTACATTAACATTTTAATTGATAATCTTTAATCACTAGTTCAGATAATTATGATTGCAAGATTGTTAAAGTTGGATAGCTTTTGAGCTAGAAATAAAGATTGGTAATCAAGTTGGAAAAAATGATACACATGAATGATGTGAATTTACTCCTTTACTTTTGTATTACTACACTACCTAAATATAATTATTTGTTGTACTATTACCCATTTATATACACTCTAAATGGTATCATAGTTTTCATTTTTCAATAAGGGTTTTTTTCTCTTTGGAAGGTAAGCAAGGCACATTCCTAAAAGTAATTTATGAATGTTTCATAGTATAATTCTTTTACTCAGCATGAAATGCATATCAATAATATTGTCAAGTTGAAACAACATGGCATGCTTACATGGGACAACTAAAAAATAAAAATGTTACATGCCATCATCCTTTTACTTTCGTTTTCAATTCTCTGGAATGATCAATAAAATACTTTTCAATTCATTGATGACTTGTCTTGAGTATTTTCAATGCCATAGGATGGAAAATGTTTCGATTCTTTGGTAATGATTGAAATGTCTTTCAACTTTTTAATTGTGTTAAATATGATAGAAGTGTATGCCTTAATTAATTATATTTTGATAATGCAAATATAGTGTTTTTAGAGTTATTTATTTAATGCATTCGAAAAAGTCTAAATTGAAATGATAGTGTTATTCATGAACTTAATCTTATATTATTGATTATCTTTTCTTTATGATGATATAACGACTTGGAAAGTTTAAAAATGAAGTAAAAATGACTTAATGGCCATTTATACACATCCACAATCGCTAGGAGATTCATATCTAATTCATGCATCTCCGTCCTGATGTTCACCCAATGGGGTCTACGTTCCTTCTTAGCCATTAGTGTGTTCTTCTCCAAGCTTTTGTAATTTCAAATTTGTTGCAAACATTTCAATTTGAACCACATGAAAGCCTTCCTTATCAATCAAGTACAAAATATAATCAACATTGGTTAGTGTCACGAGGTTGTGTCTCAAAATCGATGAGAGCAAGTAGCCCCTAGGGGACATTGACCATGATCGAAAAAATAATTTACAAAATATAGAAAATATTTATTATTCTTTTTTTCTTACAAGAATTATTTAAGGTCCACATAAAATCTCTCTAGCTTAGTAAAGTTAATGAAAATCTCATCGATCAATTAAGAAAATTTTGCAATTGGCTTAAAAAATGAGTGAATAATCATTTCTAGTGAGATAAAAGATAAGGGGTTATGATAGAGGTCAATACCACTCACCATAAGTTGTGACAAAATTTGGAGGTAATAATAAGTTAAGTTGGATCATTTTGAGACAGATTACACTCAATCCAAAAATAATAATGTTAAGTTAGGTCAAGTCCAAATGACATAAAAAGAAGTTCTAAAACTAGATTCGATCCAATACAAAAATATAATGAATACATGTTGAATTATATTTTGGACTTTATTTTTTATTTATTTAGAATAATAAATTAATGATAATTTTTTAAATGATTAACAAGTTAATAAATGTAGAATTAATTTTGTCATATATGATTTTTTTGTTTAAATTAGCTATGTTTCTCGTAATTGGTTTAACAATTGGTCTACATTGGATATATACCATAAGTATATTGTAGATATATAAATTAATTAGTATATATTTCAAGAATTGTTCTTATTGGTGAATGATATCTCATACCAAATGTATGACATGTCAACTGTTTGAAACATAGAATAAATATGACATGGATTATGCTACCTTTAGAACTCATCCACAATTGTGTATAATACAATAAATGCAAACTTAGTTCACCAATTTTTTTTCTAAATGCTATTCCAAATTAATCTTGCCCGTTGGCTATCCTAAATATCCTAATACATCAAATGCCAATGTGATAGCCAGATATTCTAAGAATATTATAAACCAATTGATAGTCATCTTAAGATTATAAATATAATGATGTCGCCTTTCTCATGAGCATAAACTTTTATAAAAGTTAGTAACATATCTTATTTCACATGATATCAAAGAAATTAAAACCTTATCAAAGTTTATATTAAAAAATATGTATATTTCCTCTCATAGTTATTCAATGGTGGGATGGACTAAACCACACATCTAGTTTTACAAATCTATTCTCATTTCCATCCATAATAGATAAAAAAAAGTGCTACTATTTGTCAAGATTATTTAAACATGCAATACTTCAAACAAAAAATAATGAGAAAAATCCAATGTCTCATCCCTAGAATGAGACGATGCGAAGTTTAGCCACCAAATAGGATTGGTATGTTAGGACACATGACTTGAAGCTTAATCAAGTTTAAATTATAATTTTCACTTCAATTAGACTTTAGATATGTTATAGTATCCAAATAGCATGTGTTATATGGAATGAATATAGTTCATAGTTTACTTTTCATAAAATGAAAGATCGACCGTTGAAAAGTAGAGTATTTAATGGAAGCACTCATATGACAATATTTCTAAGAAGGTTATCGATTAGCTAGTGCTCATAATTCACAACAAAATATTGAGCACTTGAACTCGATAGCAAAAGTGATGACGCACACACATAATGGTATGGATGAAGGACAACATCCAAGTATGTTGGAAAAAATTATAGCATAGTTGTTACTACATTGGTTAACCAAAGAACGACGGCATTCTAATATATTCGTCGAGCCTAAAGGAACATGCGGAATATTTGCATATCGCACTGCAAATATTAAGTATACGCCAAAGTCTCAAAGTACAAATTTTGACAGAACGAAATAATGTTCCTCAGAAATATCATTGATATAAATGGAATATCAAAATATAGATGCTATGACAAAATAAGTTCAACCAAAGAATGTGTTGAAGAGAAAAAAAAGCCTCCTTAGACTTGCAGAATATTAGCAGAGAGTCGCACCACCACACGATAGTATCACTATGGACGAACCTCACTAAGAATATCAACAAAAAAAAGTTGAATAACTCAGGAAAGACTAAAATAGGTTTTAGAAATTGAAGAAAATATTGGCAACGATGTCTTTTCTGAAAATACCTTCAAGACAAGAAGGTTATGTCACCACAATAATGCATACAACACCAACATAGCATGTGTCTTGATGCTACATAGGAAGATAGTTGCCTACACATCAAGACAATTAAAGAAACACGAGAAGAATTACCCAACAGTCGAAGTCTTCATCCCAAGAGTTGATGACACAACGTGTATGGTGAAGATCTTAAATTCTCCACAGATCACCAAAGTTGAGGTACGTTATTCTCGTGACAAGGTCTGAACATGTGTCGAAAAAAAAGATGAAACAAATTACTGAAAGATTACGAGTTTGTTATCAATTACAAAGCAAACTCAATTGAGAAGATCTTAAGAAAAAAAATAAAAGGATCACTTGCTTGTTTGGGGGTGAGCTGATGGAATATGAGCAATGAGTAGTTGCATCATCCAAGCCAGTCCAATGATCAGTAATAATGGTGCAAAGATAATACCACATCTTGCATGCAGTTGAAATTACTATGAAATGTTGACAAATAAAAATGGAACATCAGAGATCACCAGTGCACCACAAGAGCTTGGAAATCCCCAATAGTATTAGAAAAAGGTAATGATAGATTCCAAAAACTCAGCATGATAATGATACAATATGGATAATAGAGGATTGATATGTTAAGATAGCCAACACCATATCCATTAAAGAAAGGTTAGTCCATCGAAAGCCTCATGGACATTTTTTTAAGGAGGTTATCCGACTACATGGAGTATTGATATCCATTATGTCATATAAGAATCTATAGTGCATAGCACAATTCTAATGGAGCATCTATAGAGCAATTGGGATGTGGCTAAACTTCTAAATCGCCTTCAATCCACAAATGGATGAGCAGTTTGAATGGACAATTCAGACCTTAAAAAAATATGTTCTGGACTTGCATTAGACCGGAGTGATAGTTGGAACAATCAGCTCCCACTAGCGAAGTTAATATGTGGCAACAGTCGCCACTCTGACATAGGCATGCCACTTCATAGTCATGTATGGAAGGCATTATTGCTCACCTATCAGCTGGAGCGAGGTTGATGGACAGTTCGTTGATGACAATTCTCGTCATGAGAATAACTGACGCACATTCAAAAGGATGTTGACAAAATTTGCTTCATCAAGAAATGTTGAAGGTAGTCCACATGAGACAAAAATAGTAGGCTAACATAGTGAGATTACAGGAATTGAATCAAAATGGAGATCTAACATATGTATGACACATCATGAAGATGAAGATGACATTTAAAAATGGAAAGTTGAAATCAGAAAAGATTTTTCAAATTTGTTAGGTAGATGATGTAGTTTCGTTTACGCAAATTCGAGGACGAATTTATTTTTAAGGAGGTTATGATGTAACGACTCCAATTTTTGAGAGTTAGAAAAATAATATTTTATTATTTATTTTGAGAAAAATGACCATTAATATTATTATAATAAATAATTCCGAAAATAAAGGAAAATAGGGGAGGAGTTTAATTAAGGATAAAAATGTATTATGGGATATTTATTTAAATTCGGAATTATTTAATTATTAAAATAAATCATAATTATTAAAAGAAATTAATTAAAAGATTAAATTTGATCGGGATTGAAAGTTATAGATAGATTGAAAATATAGGATCTAGAACCCTATAAATAAATTCTTAGGGTCGGCCGTCAAAGGAGTTTTCTCCTTTTTGATTCTCGATGTCCGACGACAGAAGCATGATGTTTAGATGATGGCAAGGCATGATTCAACGTCGAACGGCTACGAGGTACGTAGGGGGGATCCGTAGGCTTATTACATTGTGCAATTATTTTAAATCGACAGCAATAATGGATTTCTAAGGATTTAATCTCTTTAATCCTTTCGGCTGTGCGAAAAAAAAGAATGAATTGGTGTGAATTTTAAGGAAGAGAGAGAATCGAGCATATGACTCATTATGCAGCGTTCGGTGTCAAAAAAAATAAAAAGATAAAAATAAAAATAAAAGAGCAGTCAATACCGAGAGGGTGAGCAGAGAAAAAGTGATAAAATGTTTTGCAAAAAAAGAAAAAGATAAAAATAAAAATAAAAGAGCAGCCAATACCGAGAGGGTGAGCGGAGAAAAAATGATAAAACGTTTTGCCCAAGGAAAGAAATAAAAAAATAAAAAAAGGTTTTCTGTTGGTCGACAGTAATGAGGAGAACATGAGAGAGAAGGGGTAAAAGCAAAAAGGAAAAAAAAAAGAGATTGATGGCGCCATTACGGGTGGATGGAAGTCAGAGAGAGAAAAGGGAAAAGAGGAGGAGAGGCAAAAACATCATTTGGTCTCATGTTGATATTGCAGCCGTATGATAATAGGAGAGAGAAATGTGAAAAAAGAGGAATTAGTGCCATCCGAGAGAGAAAGAAGAAAATATAATTTTTCTCCGTGTATAATTTTTCGACAAGAATTAACTAATTAGATTTCTCGGTCAACGAGAAAAGAAATAGAAAAAAAATAAGGAAAAAGAATTGGGAGTTATTTTATTAGTTAATTCTTTTAATTACTAATTTTGTAATAATTGGCTTATTGTTGTTATTATAGGAATATGATGTGTTGATTATATTATTATTGATTGTTGTGATCATATTGTTATCATTCTTGATTATATTCTTATCATATATAATCATCATATCAGATCATATCATCATCGTATTTGATCATATTTTGTTATCATATCCAATCTTATCACTGATTATGATATTAATCTAGTAGTCTTTCTGATTGGATCTTGTTTCACCAAAATTAAATTACTAAAAGATAGACGTCTTAGGTAAATAAGATAAAAGCTGAAAGCTGCTGGATCTTCATGTTCTCTGATTGTCTCCAAGCCTCCGGGCCATATTGTTATTGAATTGAAAGGGGGCAGATAGTGGACCTAAAGGTTTGAGGCGTTATCATCTTTTAGAGAAACTATGGCTGTCCTGTGTTTGGTCATGGTCCCCCACCATTCATGAATAATTGTTAGCGATGTATTGTTGGATAGCTTGCCGTGGCACTGATCCCCCACTGGCCTACATGAAAGAGACATGGTGTTTCCTTAATTGATCGAGCGCTCCCATTGAATTGGATAATTCCGAACATTATAAATTGAATTAAATTAAATTAAAATCGAATCGAATTGAGTTGGATTGAAATCGAATTGAATTGAATAGATCATGGTCATTTGGATACTGTCGTTAACTGGCATTGCCTCCGTCCATTGGATCTAATGGAATTGTTATTGACCATTGACCATTGATATTGAATTGAAAATGATTAAATTGAATAGTGCCATTGTGATAAGATATTTAATTGTTAAATCAATATTGGTCGATCATTTGATCTTTTCCTGATCCTTCCTATTGATTTATGACTTTATTGTCCTATTGTTATATTGAATCATCGATCCAATTGATTAGGCAATTATTAATTGCTATCTCTATTGATTGGTCTTTTGACCATAACTTGATATAGTTGCTCATATTGATAAATTATTATATTGATAAATTAATTGCTCAATTGACTCATCATTGATTATATCTTATTTTCGATTGAGCATATTGATTGTTTAGTAGACCCTACGTACTGAGTATTTTTATACTCATGGATATTTCCCTGTACCTGGATCCGTGCAGGTGAGAGTACTTTGATAGAGGATGATCCTGCAGGTGGCTATGCTCAGTGACAGACAGATGTTGCACATGTTCTAAATTGATTTGTCTACTTTTTATTATTTCCACATTTATTAGAATTGTGAACTTATTAATATTTTAATTATTTTGAATATAATCGATTATTAGCTGTTATTATTGAAAAAGCCTTCCGCATTTATTGTTTATATTCCGCAAAAATATTTTATAGAAAATTGAGTAGCGTCTCTGAGATGACTCTGAGCACGTGAAAGTCACGTGAGTCTCGGGGCGTTACAATAACCAAAAATATAACTTTTATTCCACCAAGTATGTGATTTGCGGATAGAGGATGAACTTTTATGATTAATCAATTAATTAAGCTATAGGATTGAATGCATGAGTAGTATTGACCATTGATCATTGTTGTATCCATGTAAGACATAACATTATAGTATTAATAAGAATACATATTATTGACATAGGTCTAAAAGAATAACATGAAAAAGAAAAGGGAAAAGTCTTTGGATATTGTCATAAGAGGTAAGTTGATTTCTCCTACTCTATGTTTTCACATCTTTTGAATTCGATCTGACATCGATTATTATATGTATCGAATATGTTTTGAATATGTTATGAATTGATTTCAAGAAATGCAATTATGAAAAGTATATCTGAATGATTGTATGATTGCACATTTGAAAAGCATATGTGATATGATATGAATGGATACGAGAAGTGCAATCTTGTTCGGTTTGAAATGATATTTGATATGATTCATCTTCTGATATTAAGAAACAATTGTTACGTGATGAATCATGCATCGACATCTACTTGCGTTTGCATATATGATGGTTGAAGCTAAGTGCTATATCGCTGATCACAATGGGAGCTACATCTAAAATCCAATGCATCATTTTTGTTCCCCAAATATGGGATGAGATAGACTGGAGCTAAGTGTCAGTGCTACATCGTGAGGAGTCACGATGGGAGCCATCTTTAGAATCCGTAGGGGCCACCTCTAAAATCCACCTATCATTATATGATTTGTTCCCCGAAAAGGATGATGTAGAATGGATCTAAGTGCTACATCCCTGATCACGATGGGAGCCACCTCTAGAATCTACCTACTGACCACTGGCCAGTTTGTGATCCGTGCATTCATATGAGAGTGTTGCATTTGCATACATCTGTTTGATATGATTTGAATGATATTGTTGCAATTGGAGTGTGATGATTTTGATTGGGATATTGTATATATTATTTTCAAATATATGAAAATAACCCTTTGCGATACTATAATTATTTCATATCTTTGCATATCCCTCCGAATTAATTAAATGGTAATACATAGCTTATGAGTTATCAACTTACTGAGCTATTTTAGGTCACTCTGTTGTTTCCAACATTTTTCATATAATTCTTGGGAATCATGTGAATGATAGTATTTTGAAGGGTTCGTGGTAAGATGAAAAGATTTGAGTCCCTCGTATCCTTCTATTAGGATATCGAGAGGTTTGGTTATGTGTAATGGATATGTAATATTTTATTATTGTAAGAAGGCAAAATCATTTTATGAAATGTAAACTTAAGAATTATTGGTTTGCTCTGAGGGATCATCATAAATTGTGTAGTTTATTTTATGATATCTTCATTCTTATGTATGTTATAAAAGAAAAATTTACATCACGTTTCCGCAATCTTTTCCAATTTTATTTGATCGTTCGTAATGAGTCGCGAACTTCGAATTAAACTAAGGTTTAATTCGGGATCGTGACAGTTATGGTATCAGAGCAATAGGTCTTCCCTTTGGTCAAAGTTTACATAACAATATTTAGGATGACCTTGTTATGTTATAGTGGAGTTATCATTGGTATGCTTATAGTGTGGACTAACCGTATTTAGTTCGAGTTGTGTGAGTTTGAGGATTATAATGTGAGGTTATATATATAATAATATATGACATTTTGAAATGCGATTGTGATATTTGCTTTTGATCAATTATGACTCTATGCATCACAACCCTATACATGGATTTATATATGTATTACCATGACATGTTATCTAAAAAGGAAAAGAGAAAGCAGATAACCATCAAGTACTAATTTGTGATTCCTAGACTTTGTGGTAATGCCTTGTATAGTTGGAAGTGTGACAAGTACTTGATTGTTGAGATGATTGTTTTGTATTCGTATGATTTTGATGTAATTTTGGATGTGAATTAATTGTCTTCTTATCATGTATGATTAGATTGTTATAGGGAGCTAACTATTTTCTCACTTTCAAGTCAATTATGATTTGATTTTATGAGTAATAAGGAAGTAAGTACATATTTTCTAATCTATTATAGGCATGCCAATAAGCTGTTTTGGAAATAATGACATAGGTTCTTAGATTATTTGGTAAAAAAAAAGTTTGAACAATGTTCCTATGTTTAGGGAATTCTAAATTCTATTCTATAGAAGTGATTTGACCTCCCCCTTATAGGAGGAGTTCTTTATTGACCTTCTTCGTGAAATTATTCCTATGTTTAATAGTTTTTGTCAATCGACACAAAAATAACTATAATAGTCTTCATATGAGAGTTTAGTTGACCCATAATCATGAACATCAATCTTAAACATCAAGAATACAAATGAGTTCTCAAGTCTGATTATAGGCGTCTGAATCAAGTAACTACAAGGGATACCTTGAGAAAAGTATGTTATTTGTTTGGTTAACTACGATGTACCATTGTATTTCCAAAAATTGATTTAAGATTTGAATACCATTGACTAAAAAGAAAGTTGTATACTTCAAAGAGTACACTTGGAACATGACATGATCATTATGAGTTCTTTGTAATGTCATTGGATTATGAATCGAATCAAAATTTCAAATCATTCTTTGATTGAATTGTAATTAATTTTATTAATGTCACCCTAATTCATTCATAGAGTCATGCAAGCCTGGAATCTTATTCTGCAAAATTTTTATAGAACAAACATGGGTGTCGAAATTAGGGTGCATTTTGGCCATGAGAAAGATAAATCATGCCCCAATACACGGGGCCATTAGAGATATATGAGTGGTTAAAATCAAATGCTATCATTTAATCCCCAATTGGTATGATATGCTTCTTGGATACATCTTGAAAACACAATAATCAAATAAATTATATGTGACTATGTATTAACCAACCCTTGTGAATGGAGGCCTACCATACAGGGCACCATATTTTTATATCATCACACACATGTAAGTTAAGAAATGTTTATAGCGTAAGATGATATGCTGCAAAGTCCCTAGTGGTATTAAACATTGTGTTTCGTGATTAATACATTTAGACAGAAGGTGCACTTATGGCCCATCACGTACACTATTATACTTAAAACGAAGAGATATACTCACATGTATGATAACCAGATAATAAATATTGTTTATATCAATGATATTCAAATTAGAAAGGAAAAGACAAGCAATATGAATTTGAGCACCCTATGTTTCGACATGTTTTCAAGCCATTTTGATTATATGAAATTTTGAATGACCTCCACACATATAGATTTTAAAATCTATATTCTACAAGGTCGGGATACATTTCAATCATATGTATGGATAGGAAGATAGGAATGATAGATGAAGGTATAGTTATGTCGCGCTAAATAATATGAAAACAAGTTTACGAAATAATCCTGTAAAAAAAAATTTGAAACATGTCTAATTGGTCCCTAAGAAAATCTTTTAGATATATAAATATTTGTTTAATACAAGTTTGGATTTATCAGCATTAGATATGAGTACATATGACTATGAGTTATCATTTTCAGGTTTGAGAAAAATTAAAGGTAAATAATGTCATATGTGCGAATAGATATTTGGTGCGAACAATTAGTAAGGGGAATAGATAATAATTTTATTGTGACATTATGCGATATGTATATTTATAAGAAGTTGTAAACTTATGATAGAAAAACAAAGGATAACACTAGCAAAAATAGGTGTACAGTGTGGAGGGATTAATTATCTGATATGTTTAGAATTGAGACGTAATATCTTTACTTGATAGGGTTCAAATTATTGGATGAGCAATAAATTATCATTAGGATGTGAATCATTATTAATAATAATTTTCAAAGCATTGTGAATTTTTTAATTACTGTTGTTGATATTAGAATTATAGTCAACCCCCACTCATTACTATAGAATTCGGAATCACTAACGATTCTTGATTGATCATTATGGATTGCAATTCAATATTTCAGTATGAATTTTTAGATCGCTTTTGTTTGCCACATCTCACATTTTCTGAGTGTTTGAACCACCATACATCATTACAAATGTTAAAATTATCAATTATCTTTGAATAATTGCTATCGATTCAAAGTTACCATCTTTGGAAATCAATTTATAGTTAATCTTTAGTCCGTCTTCATTTGTTCCATCTCACCGAGCATGATTGATGAAATCACCATCGCCACTCTTCTACGGGTGACGAATGACTTATCATTCCTGATTTTACTTTGTCAACCATCCTTGAAAGTTCGAAGAGTGATTTAGAAAGCTTTTCGAAAGATGTATTGAAGTGAGGCCTCCTCTGGTCATCGTTCGAGAGCTTGAGTGGAACAATAGAGTTCTTTTGTTGAGTGTTGGTGAAGAGCTTAGCGAAAAAATGATTGGAAGGGGACGCCTTTCCAATCCTCAATCGTGAACTCGGACCAATATTTCATTATCGTAAACCATAAAAAAACCATCTTTACAAATCACATCAGTGCTCACGCTCTCGTTTTTATTCCTAAAGACGATAAGAGTTATCCTCTTAACTTGTGAATGTGTGACAGGTTGTTATTTTTATCTAATATGTCAGTATCTTTCAAGTGTCACGATCAACTCATTTAAGCATTGGCATCTTACCCATTGCTTGTTGTGCAAAAGCCTCACTAAAACGTTTGAAAATAATGTTTATGTTTATTTAGACTTGTATAAAATTAAGTATGGGTATTGAGACTTAAGAGAGAATTATCTTTTTAGTGGAATATTAAACATCTCCATCAAGTAGTCAATTGGAAATTTAAATACTATTTTAGAATGATATGTCAACCTTGTTTCAAAATCTTACAATAAGGATAGTACTCCTAGTATGGATGGACTTGTTATCGAGTTATGAAGTACTAATCATTTTTTTATACATTGAACTAAAGTCAGAAATAAGAATTAACGAAGTAATAAGGGAATTACAAGGGGTGTAGAAAAAAAAGAAGAAGAAAGAAATAGAGAGAAGAAAAGAAATTCATAGATCCTTACAAATTATAATGTTACTGAACAAAATTTTGTTAATTTATTTTCTTAGTGAATGAATTTTATTAAAATTCGAGGACGAATTTTATTTAACGGGGGAAGAATGTAATAACCAAACATTTTCGTAACTTAATTAATTTATCTAAGAGTTTATTTTAGCTAATTATTCTTTTGACTAGTTTAGGATTAATTATCTAGTGAGTAATAGTTAGTCGACATATGCGACTCTAAGCTAATTTATTTAATATAGTTAATAGATTATGTACTAAGTGATTAATTGGTTGGCTTAAACTAATTAACTTAACTAACTAATATTTAAATAATCATATGAAGTATCTCACGTGTGCTTATCAGGTTGTCCAAAGGTAAGTTTTTATTTCTTTATACCTCACAGCTCACTCCAAACCGCCTCAAGTTTTAGGTAGAGAAACTACACGTGTCTAAAGAATTAATAATATGTTGCCACCTAATATTACTATCTCTGCCTTGTCATATAAAATGAAAAAGAAACATGAGATGAATACACAAAATACGTTGGAGTTTAGGCGACATGAGAAATGGTGGCCGAACTAGAAAAAAAAAGAGAAGAAAAGATGAGAAAAGAGCAAAAGCAAAGGTATGCATACGGTGGATCCTTATTAATTCCTTATGCTTTAATTTGTGGGTGTTTAAATTTAAAGTTAAGGTTGAGATAAGTTGTAGCCTATTGACTGCATCAACAATAAACGAAATTATATTCAGTTATTAGAATTATGAAACCTATATTGCGGTTCTAAATTATGATAGGTAAATGTTTATCATTTAAGAAAATATTTTATTGTGATTCAAAAATTATGAAAATTATAATCATTCTTTAGAATCATAGTTTACAAAAAAGAAAAAATTATCTCAAAATTACCTTTGTTTAAAAAGTTACGTGCTAATTAATTTGAAGATGACTTGTTGTCCTTATAGAAGAGGTAGTCCTAATTAGAAATCGTGATAAATTTTATACTTTCAAGTAAATTATGAATATTACAGGCCCAAAAGGTACCTCTAATTCAATTTGAATTATTTCAAATAATTTGTACAGAGGAGTCATGAAAAGAATAAGTGGTATCTCTCATTTTTTAAAGTATGAATAATACAGTAAGATGTCCTTTGTTTACGAAAATTTATGTAGATAAATTATGAGTAAGAATCCACAATTAATATATGTTGCACATTCTGGAGTCTAATTTTGTTGAGCTTTGAAATTAGATTTATTAGATGTCATTAAGAAAGTTATGTATTCATATTTAAAGTGCTATAATTCAGTCTTATGAAACTGTTATCTAATTTTATAAATTATGTATTAAATTCAATATATAATCTAATGTTTTGATAATTTAAAGCTAGGGAGATACAGATGTTAAATTCCATTTACAATTGAAATTTCTAGAAAAGAAGTTGTTTGCTAATTGATATAAATCACACAATCAATGTCACTAGGTCTGTTAAAACACAGAATTAACATTAGTTGGAGGTTGAATGTTAATTTTTTGGAAGACAACATAATGGGATAAAACCTGAAACAATTATTATTTAAATTGGGATAAGCTTACGTTCATATAAAAGCTCATGAGATTTGGTTAGGTATAACAAAAAATATAACTTTTATTCCACCAAGTATGTGATTTGCGGATAGAGGATGAACTTTTATGATTAATCAACTAATTAAGCTATAGGATTGAATGCATGAGTAGTATTGACCATTGATCATTGTTGTATCCATGTAAGACATAACATTATAGTATTAATAAGAATACATATTATTGACATAGGTCTAAAAGAATAACATGAAAAAGAAAAGGGAAAAGTCTTTGGATATTGTCATAAGAGGTAAGTTGATTTCTCCTACTCTATGTTTTCACATCTTTTGAATTCGATCTGACATCGATTATTATATGTATCGAATATGTTTTGAATATGTTATGAATTGATTTCAAGAAATGCAATTATGAAAAGTATATCTGAATGATTGTATGATTGCACATTTGAAAAGCATATGTGATATGATATGAATGGATACGAGAAGTGCAATCTTGTTCGGTTTGAAATAATATTTGATATGATTCATCTTCTAATATTGAAAAACAATTGTTACGTGATGAATCATGCATCGACATCTACTTGCATTTGCATATATGATGGTTGGAGCTAAGTGCTACATCGCTGATCACGATGGGAGCCACTTCTAGAATCCAATGCATCATTTCTGTTTCCCAAATATGGGATGAGATAGACTGGAGCTAAGTGCCATACGGAGCTAAGTGCTACATCGTGAGGAGTCGCGATGTGAGCCATCTCTAGAATCCGTAGGGGTCACCTCTAGAATCCACATATCGTTATATGATTTATTCCTCGAAAGGGATGAGGTAGAATGGAGCTACGTGCTACATCGTTGATCACGATGGGAGCCACCTCTAGAGTCCACCTACCGACCACTGACCAGTTGGTGATCCATACATTCATATGAGAGTGTTGCATTTGCATATATCTGTTTGATATGATTTGAATGATATTGATGCAATTGAAGTGTGCCGATTTTGATTGGGATATTGTATATATTATTTTCAAATATATGAAAATACCCTTTTGTGATACTATAATTATTTCATATCTTTGCATGTCCCTCCGAATTAATTAGATGGTAACACATAGCTTATGAGTTATCAACTTACTGAGCTATTTTAGCACTCTGTTGTTTCCAACATTTTTCAGATAATTCTTGAGAATCATGTGAATGATAGTATTTTGAAGGGTTCGTGGTAAGATGGAAAGATTTGAGTCCCTCGTATCCTTCTATTAGGATATCGAGAGGTTTGATTATGTGTAATGGATATGTAATATTTTATATGTTGTAAGAAGGCAAAATCATTTTATGAAATGTAAAACTTAAGAATTATTGGTTTGCTCTGAGGGATCATTATAAATTGTGTAGTTTATTTTATGATATCTTCATTCTTATGTATGTTATATAAGTAAAATTTACATCACATTTTCGCAATCTTTTCCAATTTTATTTGATCGTCCGTAATGAGTCGCGAACTTCAAATTAAACTAAGGTTTAATTCGGGGTCGTGATAAAATGATAGTTTCATATCTTTTGGATCTTCAAACATTTTGTTTTGCTAAGATATCTCAATTGGCAAATTTGAACATCTTGTCCTTAGTTCTAGTCATCCGAACTTTACAACTAAATCATAAGTTATTGCAATTTTCCTATATCTTTACCTATTTTCAAAATACAAATATTCACGTCATCATTACAATTTTGTAAGTGCTTGACATCATATAAAAATTAGGCTAGCTTTAATCATAAGACTTCATTTAAAACCATAAGTTTATAAGATCCTTAAATTCCATTTTTCATATACTTGTATTTGATCATATCATGCATCATATCAATCCATATTAAATCAATCCACGAAGGTAACAATAGAACTATAGGGCATATAGGACATAAATTTGTATTCTTAATAACCATTCAAAATGAACATCCCTTCTTAGAGCTTGTAAACAAATCAAATTAGTCCTAGTCCATTATAAGCAATATAACCATCATCAAGAGGTAAAAGTAATTAGTATTAAGATGAAGCCTAAACATACTTTAAATACTAGTGTGTGTGTGTGTGTATGAATGGTACATCTAGCATCTATGAATAAGAATTTGTGCATATGATTCATTCGTAATATTACTTTTAAAAGTTAATGTAACCCATCATCCTTAATAGTCATCAGGAGCACTTAATCTTTTTTAGAAAGTAGCATTTCAGAGATCTATTAGATCCTTAAACATGTTGCCATGCTCAAGAAAATGAATACATTAGTTAGATCTCATTAATCACACATTTTTTTTGTTCAATTTGTTTCTTCACTTTCCAGATGTCCTTGGACGTTCCTTCCCACAATCTTTTAGTTCTTAGCACCTTCAATGTCTCCTTCTTAAGTCTTTGTCACAGCATAAGCCAAAGTCAGCAAGTGGATATGAAGGGTTGTGAGAAAAGAAAGAATGAAAAGAGGAAATAGAAAATAATTGAATTAAAAAGGAGAAGAAATGGAATTGGTGCCATTATTGTAGAGGTTCGACCCGTCTCGGTTCATCGCAATCTCTTGCGAAGTGACCCATCTTACGACAATTTAGGCATATGCTCCCATCACCCAATAACATTCACCGAGATACATTTTGTGACAGTAGTTGCATGATTCTCTATGTGATGGAGGCTCATTCCGTGTTGGATATGGCCTTCCTCGGTTGCAATTTTCTTGATGCCGCTTCTCTCTTCTTTCATGTCTTCTATCTTTACTCCAAATATGATTCTGATCATTATTGATATCCTCTTGATTTGGTTGAGTTGCGTTTGTTGCGTCTTCATTTTCAAGCATGGTAGCGAATTCTTCTGCCACTTGAAGGGTCTGATAATTACAACATTTTACCCTTTCTCGAAGGCTTGGCTTGAGACCTTTAACCCATTGCTTCACACGATTTCTCTCTGGTTGTCGTCGAGTACCATACTTCTCCAACTTTAAGAACTCGATCATGTAGTTCTTGATCGTCATGGTACCCTATTTTAGATCTCGGTACTCCTTCCGTTTCCTCGCTCTCCGGGAAACAGGTAAATAATGATCTTTGAATGTCTTTTTAAACTTTCTCCAGGGAATCAAATCCTTTCCGGAGAATGTGCCAGCCTTTGTTGCTTTCCACCAATGCCTAGCGTCACCTGTCAAACGCTTTGTAGCACATATAATCTTGCAGTTCTCACCGCAGTCTATCTTTAGTAGAGTCTGGTCAATTTCTTCTAACCATCTATAGTCTTTCTCGAAGTCTCCCTTCCCGAAAAATTGAAGGGTCTGCAACTTGAGGAATCTCTCAATAGTGTCTTTACGATCGTGAAGTGGTGGCACATTGGGACTCGAGTACTCAATGTGCACAGAGTGGAACTTAGGCGGTAGTAATCCCTTTCTCAATTATTCCTCCTGGTGCCCATTAGCCTGGGCCTGATTCCCTTGGAGGCCTTGCACTTGTTGTCTACTCACTTGCGGGCTCAGAACATGTTGATTATTAAATTGGGAACCTTGGGCCTTTTGATCGGCCCGCTGTGAACCATTTTTAGGAGCTCGTGGTATCTGATTCGGGAATACCATCTTAGGAGAAATATGTTCTCACACAACAATAACAATAAAATCAATAAGTGTGAGCTCAATAATCAATAGCACAATTCAATACTCACTTGACCCTACTGGATGGCTGCAGTGGTTGCTCGTGACACTTGCACATGAACTCTATTCTATCTATTAGAGACAGCTAAGAAGTGTCTCTCCTTAGGCTCTGATAACTTCTGTAACGCCCCGAGACTCACGTGACTTTCACGTGCTCAGAGTCATCTCAGAGGCGCTACTCAATTTTCTATAAAACATTTTTACGGAATATAAATAATAAATGCGGAAGACTTTTTCAATAATAAAAACTAATAATCCATTATATTCAAAATAATTAAAATATCAATAAGTTCACAATTCTAATAAATATGAAAATAATAAAAAGTAGACAACTCAATCTAGAACATGTGTAACATTTGTCTGTCACTGAGCGTAGCCACCTGCAGGATCATCCTCTATCAAAGTACTCTCATCTGCACGGATCCAGGTACAGGAAAATATCCATGAGTATAAAAATACTCAGTACGTAGGGTCTACTAAACAATCAATATGCTCAATCGAAAATAAGATATAATCAATGATGAGTCAATTGGGCAATCAATTTATCAATATAATAATTTATCAATATGAGCAACTATATCAAGTTATGGTCAAAAGACCAATCAATAGAGATAGAAATTAATAATTGCCTAATCAATTGGATCGATGATTCAATATAACAATAGGACAATAAAGTCATAAATCAATAGGAAGGATCAGGAAAAGATCAAATGATCGACCAATATTGATTTAACAATTAAATGTCTTATCACAATGGCACTATTCAATTTAACCATTTTCAATTCAATATCAATGGTCAATGGTCAATAACAATTCCATTAGATCCAATGGGCGGAGGCAATGCCAGTCAACGACAGTATCCAAATGACCATGATCTATTCAATTCAATTCGATTTCAATCCAACTCAATTCGATTCGATTTTAATTTAATTTATAATGTTCGGAGTTATCCAATTCAATGAGAGCGCTCGATCAATTAAGGAAACACCATGTCTCTTTTATGTAGGCTAGTGGGGGATCAGTGCCACGGCAAGCTACCCAACAATACATCGCTAACAATTATTCATGAATGGTGGGGGACCATGACCAAACACAGGACAACCATAATTTCTCTAAAGGATGATGACGCCTCAAACCTTTAGGTCCACTATCTCTCCCATTCAATTCAATTCAATTCAATAACAATATGGCCTGGGGGCTTGGAGACAATCAGAGAACATGAAGATCCAGCAGCTTTCAACTTTTATCTTATTTACCTAAGACGTCTATCTTTTAGTAATTTAATTTTGGTGAAACAAGACCCAATCAGAAAGACTACTAGATTAGTATCATAATCAGTGATAAGATTGGATATGCTAACAAAATATGATCGAATACGATGGTGATATGATCTGATATGATGATTATATATGATAAGAATATAATCAAGAATGATAACAATATGATCACCACAATCAATAATAATATAATCAACACATCATATTCCTATAATAACAACAATAAGCCAATTATAACAAAATTAGTAATTAAAAGAATTAACTAATAAAATAACTCCCAATTCTTTTTCCTTATTTTTTTCTATTTCTTTTCTCGTTGATCGAGAAATCTAATTAGTTAATTCTTGTCGAAAAATTATAAACGAAGAAAAATTATATTTTCTTCTTTCTCTCTCGAATGGCACTAATCCCTCTTTTTTCACATTTCTCTCTCCTATTATCATACGGCTGCAATATCAACATGAGACCAAATGATGTTTTTGCCTCTCCTCCTCTCTACCCTTTTCTCTCTCTGACTTCCATCCACCCGTAATGGCGCCATCAATCTCTTTTTTTTTTCCTTTTTGCTTTTACCCCTTCTCTCTCACGTTCTCCCCATTACTATCTACCAACAGAAAACCTATTTTTATTTATTTTTATTTCTTTCCTTGGGCAAAACATTTTATCACTTTTTCTCCGCTCACCCTCTCGGTATTGACTGCTCTTTTATTTTTTTTATCTTTTTCTTTTTTTTACACCGAACGCTGCATAATGAGTCATATGCTCGATTCTCTCTCTTCCTTAAAATTCACACCAATTCATTCTTTTTTTTTGTGCACAGTCGAAAGGATTAAAGAGATTAAATCCTTAGAAATCCATTATTATTGTCGATTTAAAATAATTGCACAATATAATAAGCATACGGATTCTCCTACATACCTCGTAGCTGTTCGACGTTGAATCATGTCTTGTCATCATCTGAACATCATGCTTCTGCCGCCGGACACCGAAAACCAAAAAGGAGAAAACTCCTTTGACGGCCGGCCCTAACAATTTATTTATAGGGTTCTAGATCTTAAATTTTCAATCTATTTATAACTTCCAATCCTGATCAAATTTAATCTTTTAATTAATCTCTTTTAACAATTTTGATTGATTTTTATAATTAAATAATTCCGAATTTAAATAAATATCTCATAATACATTTTTATCCTTAAATTAAACTCCTCCCCTATTTTTCTTTATTTTCGTAATTATTTATTATAATAATATTAATGGTCATTTTTCTCAAAATAAATAATAAAATATTATTTTTCTAACTCTAAAAAATTGGGATCATTACAGTTATACCTAACCAAATCTCATGAGCTTTTATATGAACGTAAGCTTATCCCAATTTAAATAATAATTGTTTCAGGTTTTATCCCATTATGGTTAGTCTTCCGAAAAATTAACATTCAACCTCCAACTAATATTAATTCTGTATTTTAACAGACCTAGTGACATTGATTGTGTGATTTATATCAATTAGCAAACAACTTCTTTTCTAGAAATTTCAATTGTAAATGGAATTTAACATCTGTATCTCCCTAGCTTTAAATTATCAAAACATTAAATTATATATTGAATTTAATACATAATTTATAAAATTAGATAATAGTTTCGTAAGACTGAATTATAGCACTTTAAATATGAATACAACTTTCTCAATGACATCTAATAAATCTAATTTCAAAGCGCAACAAAATTAGACTCCAGAATGTACAACATATATTAATTGTGGATTCTTACTCATAATTTATCTACATAAATTTCCGTAAGCAAAGTACATCTTACTGTATTATTCATACTTAAAAAAATGAGAGATACCACTTATTATTTTCATGACTCCTCTGTACAAATTATTTGAAATAATTCAAATTGAATTAGAGGTACGTTTTGGGCCTGTAATATTCATAATTTACTTGAAAGTATAAAATTTATCACCATTTCTAATTAGGACTACCTCTTCTACAAGGACAGCAAGTCATCTTCAAATTAATTAGCACGTAACTTTTTAAACAAAGGTAATTTTGAGATAATTCTTTCTTTTTTGTAAACTATGATTCTAAAGAATGATTATAATTTTCATAATTTTTGAATCACAATAAAATATTTTCTTAAATGATAAACATTTACCTATCATAATTTAGAACCGCAATATAGGTTTCATAATTCTAATAACTGAATATAATTTCCTTTATTGTTGATGCAGTCAATAGGCTACAACTGATCTCAACCTTAACTTTAAATTTAAACACCCACAAATTAAAGCATAAGGAATTAATAAGGATCCACCGTATGCATACCTTTGCTTTTGCTCTTTTCTCTTCTTTTCTTTTCTTTTTTTTTTTCTAGTTCGGCCACCATTTCTCCTGTCGCCTAAACTCCAACGTATTTTGTGTATTCATCTCATGTTTCTTTTTCATTTTATATGACAAGGCAGAGATAGTAATATTAGGTGGCAGCATATTATTAATTCTTTAGACACGTGTAGTTTCTTCACCTAAAACTTGAGGCGGTTTGGAGTGAGCTGTGTGGTATAAAGAAATAAAAACTTACCTTTGGACAACCTGATAAGCACACGTGAGATACTTCATATTTAAATATTAGTTATTTAAATAATAGTTATTTAAATAAATTAGCTTAGAGTCACATACGTCGACTAACTATTACTCACTAGATAATTAATCCTAAACTAGTCAAAAGAGTAATTAGCTAAAATAAACTCTTAGATAAATTAATTAAGTTATGAAAATGTTTGGTTATTACACATTTACCCTAAAGGGTCGGATGATTGGTCAACCAATCTAGACTTTCCAAAAGTTCAAAAGTTCGAGACATGAAAATATTTACCCTCATGATAAAATATCTAATCAATATGATCAAATGAGCTACCATCGATTTGGAATGTCCGAATGACTACGATTGATCCAAATGATTTTATGAAAGATTGGATGTCCTCTTGTAAAGAAAATCACCTATTTGCTACAGCTAATTTTCAACGGATATAAATCCTTTGCATTTTTCGACAGCATTTGCGACGGATTGGAAAAATCTTTCAAAATATCGAAGGCCAAAAAGTCCGCTACTATAGACGACAAACTCTCATCGGTAAATTATTTGATATTTATAATAATATATGTATTATATTATAAATATAGGTTTAATATTTTATTATTAAATTTATCGAGAGCTTAGCCTTTGTAATTATCGATGAATTTAAATCTGTTGACAATTCTGAAGGCCTAGCCCGTCAGAAACTCTAATTTTTTCCTGCATACTTTTCCCTCTCTCTCTCCCTATGACTCTGTCTCCTCCGATATCTCTCCCTCTCTCGTCCAATATGTCCTTTCCATCTCCCCTCTCTCTATCTTCCCTTCTCTCTTTCGGCTCCGGTGACCTCCCACAACTCTAGTGATCCTGACTTCGGCTGCCCTCCCCCTCTCTCTACCCCGGCAGCCCGTAGCCTAGATCTTGCTACCACGGCCAAATCGGCTGTCACGGCCATCCCCCTCTCCCTCTTCATCTCTCTCTCTCTCTCTCTCTCTCTCTCTTTCAGCTCAAGCGACTTCCCACAACACCGATGATCCCAGCTTCGGCCGCCCTCCCCCTCTCTCTCGACTCCGGCTTCTAGATCCCTTTCTCTTGGCAAATCAGTCGGTGGGCAGGTTCAGGATCCGACCACTGGCATTCAATTTTTTATATTTTAAATAAGGTTTACAATGGGAAAACCCGTCGAAAAGACGTCGGAACAATCAACGAGAGGTCTCCTGCTGGAACGTCTGACCGGGTTCTACCCAGGGAAAGTTTCGAGGGATGTCCTCCCTTCGAAGTTTCGAGGGGAGTTCTCCCTTCGAAACTTTCGAAGGTTCGATCCATCAAATATACCGACGGTAGTTTAGCGATGTCGGTAACTCATTACCAATGAGTAATTTTCTGATGATCACAAAACCTTCGAAAAATTCGTCGTAAACTTGATTTTTTGATGAATATAGTGAGTTTTTCGACGGATAATACTGTTGATAATTCGCAAAAATCTTGTAGTGTCGCCTGAAAATTTAGACATCCAAAAAATTTTAGGGAACTCTCCTCTTTCAATATATTCATCATATTCAAATCAAACCAATTCCTTTTGTTCATAAAGTTAATCGAATGATTTATATTATTGATCAGAGCTTCCATTGTTCCAATATAACTTCATTCAACCAATGTGACCAAACGACAATAAGTAGACTAAAAAAAGATAAAAGCTCGAAAGATAAGAGTTATCATTGTCTGATATCCATCCAAAAGAGATTTGAAGGAGGAGCAAGTAGTATGATTAAAAGTAAAATAGTGAAGCTAATAAAGACAACACCGAGAGCTACTATTCTCATTGTGTGGAGAATTGCACCCTAAATAATGAAAAAAATTCACCCAAAGGAGTGATCCAAGCTTTAATTTATAAGAGCACTTTTTTATGTAAAGAAAATGAAAAAAGTAAAAGGAAGAATATGAAAAAAAGAAGATAAATAAAAGATACTGACAAAACCATGTTTAAAGATGATGAATAATGAATAATAATGGAATGATCATGTTTAAAGCTATGAAGTTCAATGATTTATTGTTAAGTTTTGACATTATTATCACATATTGAATGGTAACACTCATGAGGAAAATTCATCTCCTCTACAAATTCAAATTGATTTAAGTGATTACGAGGGCATGCACGGTAGATCAAACTCGTGATGCCGTAAGGCACATAAATGATAGCCTATTTACATTCCAACGTAAATCTATCGACTTGTATCAAGTTTATTGACGTTGTGTTTGGATGAGAATTTTTTATTTCTCGTTAGTTTCCGAAACTTAATCGATTGGATAGAAAAGTTTAGGTTGATGTTTGGCTAGAAAATCTAATGATGAGAATTTAAAAAGTTGATTTGATAAATAAGTTTTAGTGGATGTTTGGATAAAAAATAAGAACTAATAATATAATTTATTATTTTATGAGGTTTATAATTATAGTAAATAAAAATAATATACGTATTTATTTAAAATAATAATTTATAGCACATAAAAAATATTATATATAATTATTAATTTAAATTTTTAATATTAAAGTTTACGTAAATCTTAAGAGCCAAATATAATATATTATTTCTAAAAAATGTGATAATTTTACGATTATAATCAATATTATATTACACATAAGATTTTACATTAATTTTATTTAATTCATATTATAACACAATAAATATAATTATAATGTTTACATCATTTCAGTTAATTAATATGATTTTTTATTAATTTTATTATACTATAATACTAAGCAAAATATTTTAACTAATTCATAAAATATTTTTAATTATTAGAAGTAAATACTTTATCATTTTTATTAATAAAATTGAATAATATAGTTTATAAGCTGAATGCTAATGTATTAATTAATAAATAATATATATATGTATAAAAAATGAAATAAAAAGAAAAAAAAGTTAAAAATAGAAATTCTCACCGGAAGCAAGAGTTTTTAATAGAAAACCAAGACACATATGACATTTGGATGAATTAGTCGGAACGTCCAAACACGTCCTTAAAGAAACATGTAACATTAGAAAGTTTATTATTTTCATGCTTTGGCTTTATAAACTATTATTGCTAATTTGTATAGTTCCTTCAGCTTATTATGTTATTTTTTCTATTGACTAGTTAAAACCTGATCCACGTAAATATATTCCATTCCAGTGCATTCTGATATGTGGTGAGTGGTTTTTGAGGCTAATAATAATTGAATAGTATTAATTATGATAGTTTACTTCTAACTCAAGAACTATTATATTACATTATATGAGTTAATGATAGAAATAAAATAATGCTGAGTATTTTTTTTAATGTTTTCAGTAAAAGAAGTTTATCTTTTCACAATATTTTTCAGAATATATACCTCATCACATTGTTGCCAATAATAAAATAGAAATGATCAATATATGCTGATCTAACTAGTGACGCATGCATCATTGGCACCACCAACTGTTAGAAAAGTGATGATTAATTCTTGCTACGAAAAATGTGGTTTCTAAAATGCCACATGACAAATGAAAGCTACATCACAATGTTTTCTTTCTTTATTTTTCATTTACGTGGAAAATAACTTCGAGTCATAAATTAATAATGAGTTGATTTACTGTATTAGTAATTTTCATAATAAAAATCAAAAACACGTTTTTTTATGTCAGAGTAATTTAATATAAATAAAATTTTATATTCATTCTATGCATATGATCAATTTTCGAAAATAAAATAACGTGCTACAAGGGTACCAAGATAAGGAAGCAATCTAATAAATGATTTTTTTAAAAAATTTCACATACGTATTGCTTTATTATTTTATAATAATTATAAATTAATAAGACGTGTAATATTTTTTGAAGTGAAAGGTTTTATGAACGTTTTTTATTTCATAAAAATAATTATATATATAACTAAACAATACAATTAATTAAGGAAGCTGTATCCTAAAATCTACGTGAGATCGATAGACCATTGGAAAAAAAAATAAAAAATATAATTATATCATAAGTAACCTTGGATGAATATAATAAAGTAATGTTTTGAAGCTTCGATATTGATCTCCTTTTATTTACGGGCGAAGATGACACTTTGCCCCACAATCATTAGCAACCGCAATTCAAAAGAATAAGGAAGGACCTCCACATGTCACACATGTAACAATATTATATAAAAAAATGAATAATCAAATGAAAGAATCTTTTTTATGAATTGATATATATATATATATCACCATATCTCTAATTAAGGGTTTATTTGTAAATTATCCAACGATGATAGATATATATGAGTGAATTTTTATCTCATATATATTTTCATATATAATTTATGTTACCATGTAATTATATTAATGTAAAACTGTAGAAATATTTAAGTTTTTTTGGAACGCTAAAAACCTTAGATTTTCATATCGAATGTGGACAAATTTTTTTATTTTTTATTCTCTCTTAATAAAAATATATTCCTTTCTGTAGATTTTTTTAATGACGTGTACAAGTTTCCTTGCTTCGTGCCAATATAATATAATAAATAAACTTGGTGCCCCCTACCCGCATTCTGCTTCTTGTAGTGATCCGGTTCTCGTGCCAATTTAATTCCCTGCTTCGCCGACAATGTTCCCGTCGCCGGACTCGTCGTGGCCATGGAGCTTGGGCTGGGCGTTGGCGTCGCTGCTGCTCATGACGTGGGCCGCGCGGGCGCTGGACTGGGTGTGGTGGCGGCCGAGGCGGCTGGAGCGCGCGCTCCGGGCGCAGGGCCTGCGGGGCACCCCGTACCGCCTTTACTTCGGAGACCTCAAGGAGCTCACGCGGCTCGGCAAGGAGGCGCGCTCCAAGCCCTTGGCTTCCCTGTCTCACGACATCGCCCCTCGCGTGGCGTCCTTCTTCTACCGCGCGGCAAAGGAACGCGGTGCGTGGTCATTACGACCTTAGTTTTGCTTGCTTTCTCTGCCGTGCTGTAGCATTAAACTCACTTCTGTTTGCTTCGTCTACCTCTTCTCTGATCAGGGAGTCCGATTATTGTGTCATATTTAGTCGAAAACTTTGATGGTGAAATGTCACATGTGTATTGTATTCTTAGGGTGAGAATGAGAGGAATTAACTGAAGCTAGTTTCGATTTAACCAATATGTACGAAAAGACATTTTTTTATAATAGTAACAGATTGATATCCTTGTACAAGGCCCTTAAACGAAGGGTTCAGCTTGATGAAATTCGCAGTTCAGGTTTTGTTGGATCATCTTGCAGTCAAATAGGAAACGGAGAGATTTCATTGACTCCATATCTGGATTAAACTTGTTCAGATGGTTATTGATTTATTAGAGTTTGTGTTTCATGCTTTTTCCGTCAATTCAACTCGTCTTCTATATTACAGGCAAGGTATCATTTACATGGCTTGGACCTTCACCCCGGGTCATCATTACAGATCCAGATTTGGTAAAGGAAGTGCTGCTCAACAAGTTCGGCCACTTTCGAAAGCCGGATCTAAATCCATTGTCACGGATGATAGCCACAGGACTTTTGAGTTATGATGGTGAACAGTGGGTCAAACATAGGAGGATACTGAATCCTGCTTTCCATATGGAAAAGATTAAGGTATTTCTATTTTAGAAATTCATTGACTCTATCTCAAACCTAGACAAATACAATTCACAAGTTTATGAATACATCAAATTGTATGTTTACGACTGCAGTCAGCTGTACTGATGAAATTTTTTTATCTTGTTTGATCTTCAGAGGATGACTCCAGCATTTGCTACTTATTCTGCTGAATTGATTGAGAGATGGGAGGGTTTAACTGGAGCGCAGGGAAACTTCGAGGTGGATGTCTGGCCTGATTTCACGAACCGCATTCGGCAGCAGCTTTCTTGAAGGTAGAAAAAATTTTCAGCTTCAAACGGAGCAAGCTATGCTTCTTATGCAGGCTTTTCAGAAGGTGTACATCCCTGGTTATAGGTAATATGCCTTTATTATGCATATGATCAATTAGTTTGGAAGAGATGAATATATCCTTTTGACTTCTCTTGTGTAGCAACCATTATGATTGCTTTAATTCTTTAACAAATGACAAATATATATGGTTTTGATGATAATGTAGATCATTGGAATTTGATATATATGTAGCTAACCATTGCTTATTGTGCAGATTTTTGCCCACTGCCCTGAATAAAAGAATATATAAAATTGATAGAGAAATTAAAACACTTCTCAGAGGAATAATTGAGAAAAGAGAGATAACAACAACAAAGCCTTATCCCATTAGGTGGGGTCGGCTACATGGATCATACAACACCATTCGTTGATCCATGTTCATAAGATTCGACAGAGTTTTACGCTGACTGTCGAGGCCTAACACAACCCTCCTCCTTTATCCGGACTTGGGACCGGCTATAAAACATAGGCGGAGTTGTGTTTTAAATAAACTGGTAAAGCCTGTGGCGACGACCTGTTGGGCTTGTTGATGGAGTCCAACCGAAGGCAATTTGAAGAACATGGAAACAAGAATGCTGGAATGACTATTGATGAGGTGATTGAAGAATGCAAGCTTTTCTACTTTGCAGGGCAAGAGACAATGTCAATTTTGTTAACATGGACTCTGATCGCACTAAGCATGCATCCAATATGGCAAATTCGCGCAAGAGAAGAGATTTTGCAAATATTTGGTAAAAACACCCCTGATTCTGATGGCTTAAGCCGCTTAAAGATTGTAAGTAATAACACTTCATTTCCTCTTATTTACGACTTTAGACCACATCTAGCACGGATAAGGCAAACAATTACTTGAATAGTTTATTCTGGTTAATTATCCCTATATGAGATAAGGGCCACACCTAGTGGGATAAGGCTTTGTTGTTGTTGTTGAAATAAGGGCCACACCTAAATTATATCAAACATATCTTTATGGATGCTTAAATTATTGCAGGCCTTAGTTTCTAAAACCTACAGTAATTAGATTCTATTATTCCATCTAAGTGTATCATGTTATTAGAAAAAAATTGCTGGACTCCTGTATCTATTTATTAATTAGAGAAATATAAATGTTTGTTTCATGACCAACAACAACAACAAAGCCTTATCCCACTAGGTGAGGTCGGCTACATGGATCGTACGACGCATTCATTGATCCATGTTCATGAGATTCGACAGGATTTTACGCTGGCTGTCGGGGCCTAACACAACCCTCCTCCTTTATCCGGGCTTGGGACCAGCTATAAAACATAGGCGGAGTTGTTTGTTTCATGACCATGGTGGCTAAAATATTTGACCTCCAACAATATTAGTAGTCTCTTTGGCAACAAAAACATCAACAGAAAGTCAGATGAAATCCAACCAAAATTTGCTGCATTGAGCAAGAGATGTCTTGAAGATGCCATAAGATCCACTGGTCGAATGAAAAACTAAAAGAAAAAAGAAGATACCTTGTGATTTTACTCTCTTTCATGCCCCACATAGTTTTAACATCAAAGCAATAAAAAATCTTTAACTTATCAGGAATCTCAAATTCCTATGACAGGTATCGATGATTCTAAATGAAGTTCTAGGGCTATACCCACCAGCAATTTTCCTCAATCGGAAAACATACAAGTTGGTAAAATTAGGCGGTGTGACCTAACCCCCCAGGTGTAATCCTTTCATTGCTTATAATCCTAATTCACCATGATCCTGAAATCTGGGGCAAAGATGCTGTTGACTTCAACCCAGAGAGGTTTGCTGAAGGCATTTTGAAGGCATCTAATGATCAGCTTGCTTTCTTTCCATTTAGCGGTGGTCCAAGGGTTTGCATAGGGCAGAACTTTGCTATGACCGAAGCCAAGGTGACATTGGTTATGATTCTTCAAAAGTTTTCTTTCGATCTCTCGCCATCTTACGTTCATGCTCCACACACTGTTTTGACTCTCCAACCTCAACATGGTGCTCCGATAAGGTTTCAAAGACTCTGAAGCTTCTTTTGCCGTCAAGGTTATGAACTTTCTGCCCTGAAAGTTGGTTTAATATGTAACATACACAGGATGAGCTAATAAATGCTCGACAGTGAAAGATGGATCCATGAATCCACCATACACCACTTTCAGCATCCCAACTCTCGCTTCATCCTGAAAGATTGATTTGTTTTGTTCGTGTAATGTTTGTAGATATGGACTGAAAGGATATAATGAAAAGTCAGATGCCAAGGCAGTTTGTCATTTCCATTGAGTTGCGACAGCCAGTAGTAGTAGCCTATGAATTGAATCACATTAGTCCTTGGCAGCCTGCCACATGAAACTATTGAATAGAATGGTGCACATTCTACTTCAAAACCGAAATGTGCCAAAGGTTGGTTACTCGTTCCATCATCAAAAGCATTGGTTCTAAGAAAACAAAGAACAATCGTCTTGAGCAATGGAAAGTTGTATGACTTACTTTCAGAAATTGGAACTCGTGGAACTCGTATTCCTAATTCCCTATAATAAGTGTAGAAGAACTGTTCCAGCAATTCCACAGTTCGGAGTGCTTTATGATTACTTCGTCTTCCTAAAACAAAAGTATCATTCCGGTTGACAAAATCATTTGTCTAAGGCAATTAAGTTGATCATTTCCCTCTCTTTGCAGTACTTGAAATTATGATCATGTACATTCAACTGCATATACGAAGTGAGGCAAGATCTTGCAGGAGCTTGCGCTAGTATGTTGTTCCAGAAGCAAGAGTCAATTCTTGTACAACAAAAAAAATTCATTTATATAGTAGGTCGAGGGACCTACTACTTTATATTGCAAATATGCTCGTTTTGCCCAAAATGGAATGTGCGACTTTTTTGCATCAACCTAGATGAAATTTGCATATTGGAATCTTAAATTTTATATAATTTACTACAAATATTAAGGTTTCCATCCAATGACAACGACTCCTGTGAAAACATAGGGAGTTAACTAATGAATTGGAGTGCAAAAAATTAGCAGCTTTTTTTGGAAGTAGATAGTCATACTTTACATGTAAATGATGTATGCATATTCTATCATGTAATTAGGTTTGTATTTATGTTATTTTGATTAATTTTGTCATAGCTATTTTATTAAAAATAAAAATCCACATAAGTTTCATATGTTTTTTTTTAATTTATGAAGAACATGAAAAGAGACATGAAGGTATTAGAGAAAAATACATTTACATTGGAGTCGATATGAATCCAGAAAATGAACAATTAACATATTTGACAATCAAGTAACAATCCCTCCCTGATGCGTGAGAGCAAGATGGAAAAGTGAAGTATTAATGGAAAAAACACTCGTGTGTCCAAATATGTCGACCAAGAAGTTGAAATTCATGATGAAACTTCAAGAATCAATCAATTTTATCCATTCAATTATTATTATAGTAACAATAATATAATAACAGAAAGATGTCATTTAAGAATGAATATTCATAAAAGATTGATTAGTATTAATTTTATTTATCTTTTAATTTTGTTTTCTTTACCTTTAACACTTTTCTATTTCATTAACTTGCTAATTCTCTAATTTCATTTTCTCTCTTGTATTTGATAAAATATTAAATTCTTTCACCATAAATCAGTCATGTTCTATTTATTTTTTAACACTTTCCTTTTTTCTATTTCCATTAATTTCTCTTTGCCCATAAATTTTGCCATATTTTTTTTCCTTTTTTTACTACCTTTTGAATTTAAATTTCTATCATTCTTCATTCAAATTTGTTTCCATTATTGTAACTTCTCTTTCTTTCATTTATTTCTTTTCTTTTTATGGTTTTATTTCCATGTTAGTTTTTTTTATTTCTTAATTTTTGCAGTTGAACTAGTTTTTTGGCTAGTTTGTCGATTCGTCAGTTCTTTAAATTCAATCGATTTTTGGCCGGTTCAAAGGCATTTCTTATTTTGATATTGAACTGAATCGGACCTGCCAGGGGTTCACAATTGAACTAGTTCAATCGATTGGTTCGGTTTGATTTTAATAGCATTAAAATTTAATACTTCTCACAAAGTATGAAGAACCAAAGAGATTTCCTTAATTTGATGTCATTGAATCAGTGTTGTCAAAATTGCAAGTTGACTAGAATTGGATGATTTTATGATCTCATTTGTGGAAAATGAGCCAACTTGCATGAAAACTCATTTTCTAGCTTGTAAAAATCATGCCGTTGTTCATCACGGTTATTCACTTGTTATGGCCTTTGTCATGGTAGCTGCTTCCATTAGCCATGCTACTCCCACGCATAAGTTTGCCTCACTTATTCTTTCCTATCAGAATCAATCTATCACAACAACTGAATCCCCTTATAATCATTGAAATAGTTACACAATTACACAATTAGCTATTCTCAAGACCTTGATTGTAGCTCTTGCATTTACATATACTGTCAAACCATGAGTGCATGCACAATCAATATAACTACAAACCAATTTTGCTAGACTGTCATGATACACTAAAATTCCATTAAATATATTTATCCAGTGCTTGCGTGTGCAGACAAGTGAAGGCATCTGCCTCCACCTTTAGTATTAGAGCCATGACAGATCAACACTCATCCTCTTCCTTTTCCCAAAATTCATCAGTCACATCCAACAACAGTACATCATCATTACCTTTACTACATCATGCTCAACATTTTATTTCCATCAAGCAATCAGAAACAAATTATTTATTGTGGGTAACCCAACTACAACCTATCATCATCACTCCAATTGAGGCAGACCCCACTTCCACTACCCAATATATTGAATGACATCGCAAAGATAAACTACTTCTTAGTTGGCTTCTAACCTCATTATCTGAAGCAATCCTTCCATTGGTCGTCGAACTTGGCACTTTTCGAGAGGTTTGGCTCGCCCTGTAGAGAGAAAGCTCCTTTAGAAACTCACATTTTCTAATTAAAAAAGTAGTTACAAAATTTGAAGCAGGATGATATGCCATTGTCCTCCTTGCTATGCCAAGAAAAAATGATTGATCAGTTAGCAGCTAGCTGCAGGTCACACACTTTCTCCTTCAAGACTTAATGCAATGGTTTTCAACAATCTTCACTCAAATTACAATGTAATTGTTGCATCACTTGCTACACGCAACACCCGAATTGATTTTGTTGAGATTCAAAGTATTTTATCTAGCCATGAAATTCATTTTCAGATGCATTGTCACGAAGATATATTCCCTTCCGCTAATTATTCAAAGCTACATCCACTAGGCTGCCGCCACCTATTAATACCACCCACATTCAACAACAACAAGTTCATGAACGCACTGTGGGTGAGGACATATTTATCGCATAATTCTCCATGCCCAGTGTGTGGTGTCATCGGTCATTTCCCTTACAAATGATACTATGGACATTCTGATGCTTAAACACCACAAGCTTTGATGACTGCTTTCTCAACTTCTTGCTTTGTCATCTACTTTGTCTCTTCTCCTAAACGATTACAACAACTAGGTACTGGACATCAACCATAGTACACTAGACCTTCTTTCGCTTCAGCAATGCACACCATACTCTAGAAACGAACAATTTTAACAACTTCAAGTTGGTAATGATATGCTCTTGCGAATCAAGCAGATCCCTTGTTACTCATGTTTCCAAACCACTTTATTTGTGTAAAATACCTCGTGCACCATCTTTAACGAAGCAATTACTCTCTGTTAAGTAATTTTCTTATAATAACAATAATTTTTTTTCAAATTTCACCCTACCTTCTTCCTCGTCAAGGATCGGGTCACCAAACAAATATTGCTTCAAAGAACAATTGATGACGGACTCTATCATTTTTCCTTGCCACTGTCACCCCCCAGTTGCCAATGTCTCCACTTCCTTCCCCTCTATCCATAAGCCTTGGTCTCACCTTTTCTCTCCTCCCACTTCTCTTGCCCTTGGGAACGGAAGAGGAGTGCACCTCTGCTTATTAAAGCTATCTGCGAACACATGCTAGCTTTTATGGTTTTTTTTCTATGTTTGCCAATGAGTTAAGCATGCTAGTTCCATCTTTTATTTGGCTTTTGTCTCCATACTCTTGTCGTGAAATGCCTCCTCATCGAGTGCAAGGGGCATTTTTTTTAAGTTTTTAGTTGACCCCATTTGTCATTTTTTTAAAATAAAGTTGTTTTGTGTTGTATCATCTTAACTTAGATTTTAATATTTAGATTATTAATTATATTTATATTTTACTAATGATATATGCAATTATTATTGCCTTATTTAGTTTTTAGAAATTTAATATGTTGACCTTTCAATATTTTCTAATATCATACAAATTAAAGCATATAAATATCTCAAAATGAAATTTTGGTAGAATCGTTTGATTTGTGTTATAATCTCATGAATTACGTGCATACCTAACTTCTTCGTGTCAAGTTCAACTTTACAAGTTTGGAAATATTGCATTGAATCGATTATGTACTTCCAACTTGAAAAGTATTGTACCATTTGTAAAGACAAGTGATAAGCACCTAGTGAAAGTCTTAGGTCCGAACTCAAAGTTGGAGTTGTGTGAATCTCCTAAGACAATGAGTGATACAATTGTATTAGCTGTCAAACTGGTAAAGGAATTCAAAAATTGAGTTGTGAACTGCATGGGTAGAACATCAAAGAAGATGGGAGAAATAAGAAAAATGGAAGGAGCACAAGAATCAACCTTAATGACCACTCGCAAGAGAAGAGTAATCAAGGAAGAGAGTCGTGCCAGTGTGGAATTCACCACACTAGAAGGCGCAAAAGTTATTGTGTGAACTAATACACTCAATGTGGTAGATACCACATAGGTCAATGTCGCTAAAAGGTCTAGATATGCTTACATTGTTGAAAGACATGATAGTACATAAAGGATTATCTGAAAAAAGTGTAGGAATAAAAAGAAAAGTAAGGCATTGACCCTTCCCAATTGTGGTGAGTTTTGGCATCGCATTATATAATTCAAAGTGTTATATTAGGTTAAGTTCTATTATAGATTTCAAATCATAAAGAATATGAAGGATGGATACAAGGTAAAATAAAGTATTTAAAAGAAGATACTAGGATAGAACATGAAATCAATAGACCCTCCTAATCTAATTGGAATTTTCAAAGATAAAGATAGTTAAGGGAAAACTTCCAAAATCATAACTTAGTGGTTCAAGCATGAAGTGAGAAGTTAGAAGCATTGGGCATAGACGCATGGAATCTAAGCTATGATATGAAGGTGACAAATGTGCCAACCTTGGTAAATTGGTACCTTGGTAGATGGAGTTGAGAATCAGAGTGGACAACAAAAGTGGAGCTCGATGAAATTTCAACTCCATGGAATTGGATAAAGATCCAAGATTCACATTTAGATCTTGGAAAAAAGTAGTTTTGATGATTATATAGATCAATAAAATTATTTTCAATAATGCAAGATTAGTAGTTAAATCAAAAAGTAGGGTTTTCAGAGGCAAAAATTGAGAAGCATGAAATAAACTTGAGAATAAAAGATCATTTATTTTATGATATCGTAAATTCAAGTAAGAATTTTATTTTAAGGGGTAGGTTCTAATGCCCTAATTAAAAAATAATGTAGAAAACCCAATTGACAACTTAAGCATGCCAGCCTCAAACTTCTAAAGCCCCATATTTTACCTAAAGTACAAATTCCCTAAAACGTAACACGAATAAGAAGACTCAAGATGGGAGTGAAGGAAAGTTGGAGCATAGAAGGAGATACCCAAGGAGGGCAAGCACAAGAAAGGAGAAAAGAGGAAGAAGGAGATACAATATTATGAATTCTAATGTGAATTCAAAGATATTTCTAAGGAGATCCAAGCACTAGTTTTTTACTTATGTTATGATCACTTGCACTGGGGTGTTATATAAGTGAAACTAGGGGAAAAATCATTGCTATTGCATTAACATTGATTTTCCTATTCATAGGATGAATAATTATGCAAAGTGTACTGAAGCTTGTCTAAAATATTTCAGTATTGCTTCAATTGATGCTTAAAGAAGATTGTAGATGTCTTGTATCGTGTTAAATGTAGGAACAAAAATCATAATAAGTAATTATATGGGCCGTGATAGGGAAGTCATGGGCTGTGAAATATCTTAGACTCGTAAAATAGACCATGAAAGTGAAGTTATTGGTCGTGAAAAGAAGTTATAGCCGTGAAATTGGAAGAGACACACCATGGCACAGTCACGAGGTTGGATCGTTATTCCTTGAACGGTCATAATTTCAAAGTTACAAGGGGAATTGTTCATTGTTAGGGTTGTGCTTGTGAAATTGGTATTATGATTGTAAAAATGTGATCACATGCCATGAAATACAAATCCCCAAAATCGTAATATGATTAAATAGATTGTATCAACTCGTTCGAGATTGTAACAACTCCTTCAAGATTGTAGTGATCTTAACAAGCTCATTACAGTTGCACATCCGAACCATAGTAAGAACCAAGAGACTGTAGCATGGAGAATGGGATAGTAGTGGTTTCCCTCGTCCAATTACGAGATAGTTCTACTATGATCGAATAGGCCATATGCACCTTGAGTATTATTTAATGATTTTATAACGTAAGTTTGAATTGCATGGATAGCCATAATTGTTATCAAATAATGCAACATGCATTAGATGATTGTGGGTAATGATGATAAATTGATGAAGGTGACTTGTTGTTATCATCTAAAGGAGGAGATGAAGTCTAGGTACTGCTAGCCAAAGTCTAAAGCCTTTGAAAAGTGAAGTCTACATTAAGTGTGAAAGTCTTATGGAAGTGATGGCTACACTAGCAATAATGTAAAGTTTTTAGGAATGAACGGAAGGTGTAAAATTTCCTTAGGGTAAAAGAATGATCTTATGACCTAGCTTGTCAATACTGATGAGTCAATATAGCCTCTTAATAAACAAGATAATACTATATTTTAAGTATAAGATGAAAGATGAGAAAAATGAAGAATGTCGTATGCTATGACTATGATATAATGGTTTGGACATAAAGAAAAGAGGTTAATATTGTACATCATGAATATATGTTCATTGTCGTATGTATTATGCTAAGGATGCTAAACATATAAAAGACAAGAAAAATAAGTTCATAAGTGCTCTTAAAGCGAAATATTTTATATTATATATAAAATCTTATTTTGCCATGAATTATTGTCTTACATGTCATATAGGGAGTACAATATAGCTCATAACATGCATAATTTTAATTATGTTTATGATAATTGCATATACCATATTATATAGAACTCGTGTTTAGAGTGATAGAATGCATGTGTCTCAACATATTTTAATAAGAAAAAAATTTTTATACTCATGAATTTGTGCAAATGAGGAGACTTAAGCTATGGGCTCGTAACAAATGATTGCACATGTGACGATTAAATTGATAGGCTCAAGTTACTTATTTGTTTTATACTATTGTCAAATTCTTTTATTGAGCCGGAATATACGGGCTTTGGAGTCATTAACTCTTTTGTGTTCTTTGTATTATCTCAAATCCTTTCCTACATCATATGATATTATAACTTATGTTGCCCATGTATTAAGTTTAATGACTTAAATTATGTTTTAATTAAATCTTCTATTATGTTTTTATGTTGATTGTCTCTATTATATTTGTATTATAATATTATATGTAATTAAGATTTATGCTATTATTAATAAGAACAAAAATGTAGAGTCGTCTAAAATTTGACCATAGTAATTCTAAGAATAAAAATGATAAAGAAAGAATGAAAGATGTGATGATATTAATTGAAAAGAAAAAAAATAAAAGGGGTAATATAATTTGTGAAATTAAATGATCAGCTATAAATAAGTCTTTTTCTTAACTTATAAATTAGGATTCCAACATTTTTCCAACAAAATTGTTCAATATTTTGTTTCGATAAGAGTTGTTCAATCTTTACTGTCTCTTATCTTCGGGGTTGCATCCTTTGTGACTGTCGTCCTTCACAGTGGCTGAACTCGACGGCGATGGTGCCACCGCGCTCGTTGCTGCTCTCTCCTCTTCCTTCTCCATTGTCCCCGTTTTTCCCAACAAGTCTCGTTCCTCTTGTCTCCGACCCGACTGCACGAGTTTTTCCTCCCGTCTGTTTCTCCCCTCGACGCCGGCGTCCTGCTTCATGCCCTCTTCTCGCTACCAGCGCAAGCATACGTGTCTCCCCGTCTTCGAGCTCTTGTATTGTTTTTGTTGAGAGCTTGAAAATTTTTACGAAAGCTCACTTCTTTGAGTTCTTTGATTTCTTTCCGCCAGGGGCAGCAATCGTCGCTGAAGCGATTCTCGACTCGAGCCAAGGAGAAGAGGAAGCAGGGGATAGCGAAGGGAGTCAAGAGGAGGAATTCAAGTTCGTCGAGGTCGGGTACATCAGCAGCCCTCATGGTCTCGGTGGGGAAGTTCGGGTGGTGCCCAGCACGGATTTCCCTGAGCTCAGGTTCTCCGAGGTACCGCCATCAAGTCTTCGTCTTTTGATGGTTACTGATGGGGAAAGATGCAACTTTGATATCTCTTATCCCTCCCTGTTCTTCTTGAGTTCGCAATCAGGGTTCTTGTTGCCTTCATTATGTCCTGCTCTTGTCTGTAGCCTGGAACGAGATGGCTGAGGATGCGTGTCTCCGGTAAGGAACAGATTACCGAAATGGAGCTTATTAGCGGAAGAGATCATCCAGGTCAGAAGAGTTGGATTGTTAGTTTTAGTGGGATCGATACGGTGGACAAGGTAAGTTTAGATTTATGTTGTGCAATTGAAAGATTATTTTCTATGAAGAAGTTTTTGCTACCACTAATATGGAAGCAACCTGATGCTGTGTATATACTCTATGTTTGGTTGCCAAAGAAACGGGAAGAGAAAACAGAGAGAATTTGAGATTTAGTGCCTACAGAGAAGCATGTTTTCACGTTTTAAAGAGAGAAAATGCTGTGTCTTGTGAGCTTTCTTACACGTCAGTATACGTTGTCATTGGTGCTCAAATTCCTATTTGATGCTTAACCACAATTTTGCGAGCTTACATTAATATGTAATTCAGCGCATGTTCATTCTGATTTCTAGAAATTTATTCCACTACACATGATAAGCATCCAGATTCTTTACCTTGAAATTTTAATTTATTTCCTTTCAGGCCAAACAACTTGTCGGTTCAACTATACTTGTAATGGAAGAAGATAGACCATATTTGGAGGAAGGCGAGTTTTACACTGCCGATCTAATTGGGATGAGAGTTCTTTTGAAGGTTTGTCCTACTTAAATAACATCCAGAACTTGTTGTGTGATGTCTGTACTACAATACCTCTTACTATTGTAACAAAAAGCAACAGCATCCAGAAGATAATGGACATAATATTGGAACGTCAAATTATATTCATGAAGATATGCCGTTCTGTTCACAAATTTGTCTTAATGTCCACAAGAGATGCTGTAATATTGTAGCTTTTTCAGATTTTAACCTCAATTATTGTGCTTGTTGTGTTCTTTTGTAATACATATATATCTTCATTCTATACCTTTTACATCTGCTAACTTAAACCTGACACTATCTCACCACCCAGGATACGGGCAGAATAGTTGGAACGGTTGCTAATGTTTTCAACCATGGGGCGGGGGATCTTCTACAGGTCATGCTTGATGCTAATGGAGATGGAGAAGGCCCATCTGATTCATCCAAGGGAGATAAAATGTCCAGTGGTCAACATATATGGATCCCGTTTGTTGAGGCAATAGTCCCTGATGTTGATATGGAGAATGGAGAAATGTGGATAACACCTCCAAAGGGACTCTTAGAATTAAATGTTCGTTCTGACACAAGATCTAAAAAAGAACGATGCGTGCTGGTTAGGTCTGCTCCTTTTTAATACATTGTCTATCCTTGCACTTTTACTGCTATAAGTTATCTGCATTGTACACTCAGAGACTAAACGTGGACCTATGTCTTTGTCATAAGGTATCTCTCAGTTGAATCATGAGTGTAGAATCTATCTAATTTAGTTCAACTTTTAAAGAACTCATTAGTGGCAGTACAATGTGAATGGGGAGAAATAATTCTCATCCTTTTGTGATTTCATACTTTGGTTATGTGAAATACATTTTATGTCCAGTTTCATGAAATTAAACTCACATCTCATGACCATGATCTTGCATTGCCCATTCATCTAACTTATTTTGGAAGACCATAAATATTTCTGTTTTCTACGGGAATACAAGGTCTAGGCTAGTAGTCCACATGTACTTTTATAAAACCATCATAATCCAACTATTATTTCTAAACTGTTATAACTATGGAAACCCACAGCAGCTACATTGCAGATAGGTCAAAACTTGATAAGGAATTGGGACAAATCTCGCAATAAGCATCCAATTATTCTGTTTTTTTTTTCCAAATTTTTAAACATCAGTTATCATTCATCCCGAGGATTACTTTCTAATACTTGATAGTTGTGTAGGTCTGCTTATGCATTTTTATTTACTTTTCATGAACAAAATTCTGTTGTATGCAAGTCCATAAAAATCCATATGCTGAAGACAATTTGTAGACATGAAATTGTGCTAATTCTTTGATGGCATTTCTGTTACATGAAACATTGGATATCATGCAAGATCCCATGGCGAACCACTTGTTGATGATTGCAGGAATGGAGGGAACGAAAGAAGCTTCAGCAACGATTTAGCGCTGCTAAAAAGAAACTAGCTGAAATTGGTCAAACACATATTCTTGATGGCTTGGATTTTGGAGATAAGGAGCAAAAGAACCTACTTAGGAGGCAGATTGCGGACATTGATCTTAATTTATTTCAACACGCACTTCAGAGTATTAATGAACCTATCTTCAGGTGCAGTAGTTATTTTACCCTATGATATGCATCCATATGTCACACCTTATTGATGCCTGGCTTAATGAAATAACAAGATGATGGAGACGTGAATCCACTTAGGATATAAATATGCCAATAGCAAATGTTCATTAATCAAGTCTATCTTCTAATACAACCAATAGAGGGTATTTATAGGGTTCTAAGTACCCATATACCAACTAACATGGAAACCTGAATAAAAGGAAAACTAATAAGAGTTAAACTAATTAAAAGAAATCTAATATAAGGAAGACTAAGCTAACTATACTAAAGGCCCATAACTAAAGACCAACATTAAGGCAAAAGGCCCATAATTCTATTCTTGTCCTGCATCACAAGAAGATGGCTTAATGTAAATAGTAATCTGCTGCTGGGCATAAGTGTTTTATCTTTAATTAATGAAGTAAAAATGAAGCTTTTACTACCTGAAAACTTGTTTATTACTCCTATAAAGTGAAGTTATGAAACATTCAGCTGCAGGAGATGACTTTTTGCTAATGAATATTGGCAGTTTTCACAAACTTGACACTCAAGAATTAATAATATGGTGCCTCATGTAGTGTCATCATGGCCGATGATAGCATATTATCAATAATTTTTTTCATTTTTTCCTGTTGAAATGTTATAACTTGATTTCACCAGTTACCATCTGACATAGTATTCATGCTAGGTCGTGATGATGGTGTTTGATCTTTAACAAAATTTAACTGCCTGAAGAATCATGCTAAATCATGATAATTAGTGTTTGATATTTATCAAAATTTAACTTCCTCTCAAAATGCCCTTTGCATTTCTTCTGATTTATTGACCTTTATGTGCTGTTTGAAGGCTAAAGTCTGACTTGAATTTGCCTTTTGCAATCATATACAGCTTCTCAGAGAATATTCATATACATTCATCAACCTTGTCAAGAGGTCTGAACACAGTATCTCAGCATTATCTTATTAATTGCGTAAATGAAGGGACGGAAGACTTGAATTATGAAAAGCTTAAAGTAGGTCGGCAACTTCTTAAAGAATCTAAAGTTGCTATTGTTCTTATTGTAACTGCGGATACCAACAGACTTGAAAAGGATTCTGAGACCATTCTTACTGGATCTGATGCTCTACTTAATCAATTTCAAGAACTGTTGTTTGGTTGTGATAGATATTTGAAGGTATGTATGCCTTTTCCTATCTTAATTACTAACTTCTTTTCATGGCATATGCTTGTAATCAAAAGACATTCTTTCTGCTCATAGGTGACATGATTTTAGTTGTTTATCTGCATCAAAGATATGAACATGGATCAACGAATAGACGTCGTATGATCCATGTAGCCGACCCCACCTAGTGGGATAAGGCTTTGTTGTTGTTGTTGTTTGTTGTATCTGCATCAAAGGACATAGTTCCTTGGTCACGGCATATGCAAATTATAACACCATCTATAATTTCTGTTTTGAGACGAACAATTACAAATTTTAGGCTCCATCATGCATAAACCTCAAACAAATATTTTCTGCATATTAACTTACAAATGTGCTGTTTGTTAAATGCAATACAGGTGGATGACCAAAAACAGATGGTAAATGTTCCACTCATCGTGGTTTCTCCTACTCATCAAGTTCAGTCATATAAAGATCTGTTATCAAATAATAATTACTTTGGGTTTGACGGTGAAAAGGTAAATCTCTGTTGTTATAACCCTTTGCTATGACTATTAACTTTCAATCTCGTCATTTGGGTCATGTTTCTACCCACATATTTGGACATCTATACATGCATTTGTAGTTACCTATTTCTCTTATTTAATTTCTAGGAGCGAAAAATTTCACAGTAATACTTCAAAGAAACTAAAGCATGCAGTGCAAGGCATATCCTAATATAAACATTTTTGGGGTTGATCTGATCAATATCTGTGATAGAATTTTTACTATTACTCCAAATTTAGGTTAATCCGAATATAGAACATGTAAAGTTGGCAAGCAATCATTTTACAACACATAGCAATGCTCACTGCTTTATGGAATTTATTACCCATTATATTAGCATCAAACATAATTATTTATTAGTCTGTAGTGCTCGATGCTCCTCAGGTCTCGACACGGAAGAAGCAAGAGCTGCATATCATCCTTAGTGCAATCATTATAATTTTTTATGAAGTTGTCTTTCTCTGATTTATTATTACTTCTATTTATGAGGAAAATCTACCTATATTAACATTTTCCGATCTTTTTGACAGGTTTGGGTGTTAGGAGAAGTGGAACTACCAGTCATTACTGCCTCCAAAATTGAAACTAACAAAATTTTGTTAAAGTCTCCATGGGAGCTGAATCAAGCACCTATAGGATCTGGAGGTCTTTTCAGTTTACTTGAGCACCACAAAGTTGTTCACAGTCTTAATGACATGGGCATCGAATATATGCAGGTTAGACTTAATTTATGAGTTCCCTCTTGCACTCGTTCAGGCAGAAATTAAGTCCATTTCTATTTGTAAACATTAGATTTAATCCTTTTTCCCTTTCAAAGAAAAATATTTGGAATTTTCTTGTGAGTTTGTCCATAAAATTGATGTGACTTGTAACAAAATTACATATAAACCCATTTTCTGTCCATGCTTGATACATACTCTAGCACTTAAAACTCTAGACTGCAATTTCCCTATTCCTGTTGTTCCGCTTATGGAAGCAGGATCATGGACCTAGTACATGGAAAGTAAATTTTGAAGTAATACAAAAAGAATTTCACTCATGAGAACCTTGTTGAATTATGAGTTGAAGCGTTTGCCATTATACCACAGCGTTGTTATACCCATTGTACCTCTTAAAAAGGGCAATGCATCTCATCTGAGATAAGGTTTGATAATATATACTCATCCTATGCAAACACCGCAGTATGCCCAAGATAGGCATCAGGAATTTGGCATGATCTCAAACTTTGCAATATTAATATAGCCAACCTCAAAATGACTCAAAAAAAAATATAGCCAACCTGTAATTGACAATGATACTATAAGCTAAAATGACAGTAGTGAGAAAACTCCAACATTTATTAACTGAATCAAGCACAAACTTAAAGATGAAGTTTAACTGATTTCCATTTCATAGAGAATACACACTTTTTAATTGTTGCTGGATTATCTTCCAGGTGTGCAGCTTGGATAATAGATGTATTCTGGGGCACCCATTGTTTTTTGGTTTGGTCCACTCTGCTGGGGCTGACATTGGCGTCAAGGGCTTTGGGGTCAACAGGAGAGAAAATGAGTTTGACATGATATTCTCTATGAAATATGTTAATACTACTGCCAAGCAAGTCAAGATACAGATACGTGCTGCCCAAGAGCAACATGTGCATATGGAGCGGATTGAGAAAGAGTGGGTCACAGTTCGTCCACATGAACCAAATTCATACAGGTTTTACTCTTCAATATATTGTTTCCTAGACACTTGTTCACCCGACTCGACATGTATCTTGGAAGTGACAGGTTAATCTATGATATATTTGGCCGAGGTAGCTCCATTGGATATGACATTTACAAGATTTGTGGAGAGATCTTGGTGTTTGGTACTGCAATAAAACGTTCGTTTTGCTTCCTTTTTTTTATTTCTTTCAGTACAAAAGAGGTTTAGACCAAAAAAAAAAAAAAAAAATCTCAAGCACGTCTTGTGGGAGACGCCGTGCTATGTGGAAAAATATTGTTCCTCGCATTTCCTTTTCTATGAGAGAGTAGAGGCGATTAGTATCTTTTAGTTTCTTTTGTGAGCGTTTCATTACCATCATGGTCTTCACACCTTTTGTTTGTTTTGTTTTCCATACAAGACTTGTAATATCGGTCGACTTTGTAGTTTCTAACACAAGTTGATGGCCACCTAAGAATGACACTAACCCTTGTGCTTTTCCCCGAGAAAAGAAAAAGTTCAACAAAGAAGTGTCATTTGTGAGACTTGAAACTTGTTCTCCCAACTGGTAATCAGCCACTCTATCCAAGTTGGATCATTGTGCTTTCTCAGTTCCAGAGAAAGTGAAGCTGACATGTCCCTGCTGCGAGTACCAGTACACTCCGATCTATTGTGCCGCAAAACTCAAAAAGGTGATTGTTGATGTGTAGCCCTCTTACTAACATCAGCTTTTCTTTTGTCCACAAGTGCAATCTTTCATCCAGCACTATCTGGTAAAATGCATAGGCTACAGAAATAAGGACAATATTAGTTAACCTTGTGTCGTAAACGAGCACTCCAGTTTAGATGAATGTCTTTACCAGTTAGATCACACGCATTTCATGATTAATCATCTAATGTCTGGATTTAAAAGAAACCGTTGGCGTTTATAAATTCGACTCGACAATCTTTTCAAGAACTTGAGATTATGCTCATATGGTGTCAAGATTTTAAAGATATCAACATGCAAATGCCTGCCACCTGCATGCATGAATACTCACTCCTACTTGGTGTGTGGAATACCAATGTTTAGCAACTACCGGATCGGATTCATCACTGGGTCGCTATTGAACCGGTCCGATCGGATTGAACCAGATTTTATTAAAATAATATTATTTATAATAATTATAAAGATATATTATAAGTTATATGAATATTATACTAATAACTTATTAAAAATATTTAAAAAATAATATAACATAATTTTATTAATTAAAAGTTTTATAATGATAATATAAATAGATTATTAATAATTTAATATCTACTATTTAATGATTATAGATATTATATATAATAAATTTTATCTTGAATTATTCTTTTTTTTTTGTTTAACACTTTTCTTTTTATTTCCTTTATTTTATGTTCTTTGATAAGTTTCTATTCTAATATTATTTAATTTTAAATACTTACCTTTTTATTTCAATTCTTATTTAATTATATAGACATAATACTCCCTTCTCTTTAAGTTTCCTTATATTCATTTCCTTTTTTTCTTATTTAAATTTCCTACTTTTATCCTTTTTTAATTTATTTTTCAAATTTTGCATTAAACCGAGTTGAATCGATTCAACTAATTTTGCTCGATTCAATGTCAAAACAAATTTTAACACCAAATCGAATTGAATCACTAGTCGATTCATGATTGAACTTGTTGATCCGATTTTAACAACATTGCCGAGTCCTATATACAGGAAAATACCGCAGAATGCGTTCATAAATCTAACAAGAGTGCCTGTGAAAGAGAGGGACACATTCTTATTTAAGCATAGCTGCGTAGAAGTTAACATAGTATACTAGTAATGTACCCACAGGAATTTCAACTTTTTATTTCTATGGGCCTTGAATATCAGAGGTACAACCATCAGAGGTACCTAAAGAGCATCACATAGATCCCCACTTCTTTAAGGCAAAAAGGTTTCATTATGATCATACCACTGAATGTCCGTCTTACATATGCCTACACTTCCTGTGTATTACTTCTACAGAGTTGCTACCTTCTCGCTCTCTACAGTGCCTGTGCGTTAATTCTCGAGAGTTGTAACCTTCTCGTTTTCTACACTGTCCGCAATGGCACAGCCCTTTTTATGGGGCGACTTCAGGATGAGTACTAGTACATCCTTGACATACCAAACTGCCCAACACTGAGTTTTCTGTGAGCAGCTCCTCCTCCTCCTGCTGCTGCTGCTGAAATACCGTGGAAGGTTGATTTGGGTAGAAGATTTGCCTCCATAGGTATTCTGTTAACCATATCGGTCTTGGGTCCTCCTGGAACAATGTCAAGAGCAACGGCTGTCCCCATCTTTCCGGATAGACATGATTGAGGCTGTTTAGACTGCATAAAATTCTGTTCAGTCTCAACTGACTCTTTCTCAGTGATTACTAACTTGCCTGTATTTTGGAGGAAGCAGTAGGATGGAGGAATCGCTAGTTCTGGGGGAAGCACAGGATTTCTAATTAACCGTCTCGGGTCATATGCATCTTTTAAAATTCTGTTGTCATGAGGCAGTGCAGGTCCAACAACCTTCCCGGGCCCAGCTGAAATAATGAACATCTCGAAAGTGTTGGCAGCACAATCAATATAACTACTTAGTTATGATAGCTCTTAGTAATATCACTTACCAGTAGGAACTCTTTGAGGTGCTGGTGCAGCACGTGGAATATTATTCCCAGTTTCTCGAGGGTTTTTACATGCCTGGTCTGCCACCGGCCTATCTCTTGGTAAACCCATAGATGTTTGATCCTTGGGAAGAATTGTAGTAGTGTGAACCACCGTAGATCTGAGAAAAGAGAAAAGGAAAGAATGATATGTAACATAAAAATAAAACCAATGGAGATATTCATCTTAAATTAATGCAAAACGAGAAGACATTGTATGGAGTATTCAGGTGAAATTCATCTTAAATTAATGTGCAATGAAAAGACATTGCATGGAGATACTAATGAAGATGCAGCAACAGATAAGGTTGTAAAGGAGCACTGATCATTTCAGTGACTCATACTAACAGCTGGTTTGCTCATCTAGTTAGCAGGTTGAACCTCAGTAAGAAAAGGTCACAATTGAATTCCGAAAGAGCCACTATTGAAGGAGGTATTATCTTTAAAACTCTTGTCTTGAACTGGAAATCAGAGTTTAATAAGCTTCTGCATACCAAGGTTAAACAGGAAAAACATTTCAGCAACCACATCATTAGGGAACATCCCTAGTAACCCGAATATACTTGCAACAAGAGAACAGGTTCAATTGTTGAAATAAATGAGGTCAGGTACATGAATTCTCACACCATAATGGTTAAGGGCCATTGTCTTTTTGTTATCACACTGTCATCATATTTTACGTTTGCCTTTTCTCTCCATGGTCCAGAATGAGAATGAATAAATTCTTCCTTACCACAAAATATTATTTTGGTATGATACTAATTTGTATTACTTCTCAATACGCGTTTTAGATTCGTGCGGGTTAAAAACTCAAAGCGAACAATATCTTGATTGGGCCGAAAAGTATTACAGAATGGTATGAATGTCAACCTCACGTGCAAAGCCTCCTACGAGGGAAGATTATAACAATTTGAGGTTGAAAGATCAAGATGATTTGATTGAATAGTCTCACATGGGCAAAACACGAAAGTGGTCACGAGCTTATACGTAGCTACTCCCTTCACCTATAAAAACACGTTTTAAATTCGTGTGGACTGAGATCCCAAAGCGAACAATATCTTAATTGGGCCGAAAGAAAAACAATATGTTGGTTAAGAAAAGGTGATTAGTTCTATTAATAGTTTGGTATCACTGCAGTAACTACCTCTTCACGATATAAATACATGGATGAGTTTTAGATTTAGATCTTTGAAAAGTGTTTCTAGCAAACTTGTAATTGAGGTTTGGAACACTCCATAAGAACTATTTATTATGAAAATTTGTCCTCTCGAATGGACAAATTATCAATAGTGATTGTGCTAAAAATTCTTACACTTTTACTACTAATAATAACTATCTTTAGTCGTATTTTCAGCATTTACCATTTTGATATCAGTCACAAAGATTCTAATACCATCCTAATACCTATCCATCTAGTACCCTTCAATCCATTTTTTTCAACACTTTTCAGCGTTAATAACTAAATTACAAATAATTGGTTTATATAACAGTAGATGCAGCAAGATCAGAAGCACAAAAAGCAACATCTATCCAGGAGAAACCAACTTTCATTTAAATCAGAGAGGAAAAAAAGAAAAAGCTAAAAATTTTTTTTTTTTTTTGAGAAGGAAAGCTCAAATAATCTGGAGTCCGATTAAAAGAGGGAGAGGGAGGCCAAGGCGGACACTTGGCGAACTAATAGAGCAAGATCTATTGGTGAATAATATACCGAAAGGTTTGGTTACTAATAGAGCGGAATTGCGTCGTATGATCCATGTAGCCGACCCCACCTAGTGGGATAAGGCTTTGTTGTTGTTGTTGTTTGAGAAGGAAAGCTAAAAGTATATTGTGCTCCAAACATCACTCCTGAAATATCTACACAACGATACAAGTTCATAAGCTTGATGAAATCAGCACAAAATTATCAATCAATCTCCTTCCACCTTGAGGACAAGGAGAAATTTCAGGGGGAGTATACTAATATGATATTAATTTGTATTGCTTAAGAAAATGGTGAATAGTTCTATTGGTTGTTTTGTTATAAGTTTAGTAACTACCTCTTCATGTTATAACTACATTGATAAATTTCAAAGTTAAATCAGCCTTCAACTTTGTAATTGGAATTTGGTCCACTCCATACAGATTATTTATTATGGATTTTTATCATCTCAAACAGACAAATTATTAGCAGTGATCTTGTTTAAGATTCTTGCAATTCTACTATCAATAATATCAATCTTATTGTCATTTTCATAGTCATATTTTCATCATCTATCATATTATGATACAAGTATACAGATGAAGGCCCCTCTCAGAAAATTAAGTCAGATTTGTTCTTCCTAGCAAACTATGAAAACTGTGAGAAATATTATGCTTGAATGAGACAATAATAGATGGCATCCATGTCTAAACACTGTGGCCTTGCCCATCGCATAAAATATAATATGATTCATCATTTATCTCAAAACATGTGTAACATGGAAAGAAAATGGAATACCTAGGAAGAGAAACATGTTTTCTGTCTGGTGGAGTAACCGGCCCACTTTTTCCACCATTCTCCTCAAGATGTGCAAATTGCTTCCTAAACTGATCGACGGCACTGCAAAAAGATAGTAGGAAATCTTATATCAGAAGATTGTATCATGCAATTCAATTCCAAAGTAAAAAACAATCAAAAGATAGAGACCTTGGATAGAGGAAATTGGCCCTTTCAGATCCATTATGATAATCCTTAAGCAATTGTGGATGATATTCCAATATCTCACGGAAGATGAGTTCCTGAATGTCCTCCTTAGTCACCCTTTGGCGTTCAAACTCGAACTCCATCTTTGTTATTGGTTGGCATGATAGCTCTCGCTCAATTTTGGCCAGACCTTTGAAATATGGATCTGCCAATGCCTGGTATTAAAGAGAAAGAACCATTATAACCTAAGAATCCAAAATTATCATAATGTGCTATAAATGTTAAAGAAAAATTAAGAATGTGAATGTGTTTCTATATTTCACAGATTAAGGAGAAAAGAAAAGGTAAAGTCGATGCCATGACTATTGAACCTCTTCAGCAGTTGGCCTGTCCTTGGGATCAAAGGCCAGTAGCCTCTCCAAGAGTTTCAATGCTAAGGGATCTGCATTTGGGAATTTCTGGGAAAATGATACAGGTTGTTTTTTCCTCATGGTGCTCAAATACCTCCTCGCCTTCTCATTCCTGACCTGGGAACAGAAACAAACACATACAACCATGAAGCATGTTTATTTGATTCTTCAAAACTCCTATTGTAATTGTGCTCATAGAGAATGAAATTATATCGAACCATACCCGAGAAATTGTGTCTAGAGATGGAGTGCCCAGAAGATCAGTCATCAAATCCAGCTGGTGAACCACATTTTTACCAGGGAATAAAGGCTTCCCTGTTAATACTTCAGCAAAAATGCAACCAATGCTCCAGATGTCAATGGCAGGTGTATACTGTGATATAAGTTGTCTATTAATATACTTTATTGAAGAAAAATTTAGTTAAAAAATTGAACACAATGACAGGTATCCATTTAATACAAATACCTGCAGCTAATGATATTTGAGCTTGTAGTACAGTTCATATTCCTTCCTAAACAAGTTATTTTATAAGAAAAGTAGCATGCCCTTAAAAGTTCATGGTGTAATAGAATTACTGAACCATGTAGCTAAGACAGTAGTAACTGATTTCAGTTTCAGTGATTAATTACAATAAAACCAACATATAGACGAGAGGAAACTTCAGAAAAAAAAATATTTTGACGAATGGACAAGCAAAATCACCATCACCAAATTGAAAGCTTTATTATGTGCCTCCCTCAGATTAGAATAGGATTGGAACTTGGAAGACAGATACTAATGTGGCAGCAAATGAGAAAATCTTGAGTAAATGAAGAGATAAAGCAAAGAAAATTCACAAAGAAAGAGAAAAGACTGCAAAACATCACACAAAGTTGGAATCATGAGAACTTATAGATATATAATTATATACAATGTGACTTCATACCAATACAGAGAAAATAGGTTGGACTGCATCCAATGAGTTAAACAATTATCTATTAGCTTTTGTAAACCGATGAGGGACACATGTTCAATTGTTGCAGAGTTTTCATTGCCACAAATTAACATACTGAAAGGTGCAAGATTCATAATCAAACTTTCTTCAAAATCAATGTCCATTCAACAAAATACATAAGGATTTATCTAAAAAATAGAATAAGGAGCCATATATTACAACGAAATACAAGCACTTAATAGTAACATTTAACCTCTCATGGTAAATGAAATAAAGGATTTTCGTCCATAACACTAACATATGTTAGACACAAAATGTAGTAAGATTAGTCGCAAGTGTTCATTATGAAATATAAATACCTTAGAAAAGAATGAACCACATAACTCAGGGGCTCTGTACCATCTGGTTGCAACATAATCCTGTAAAATATTACATGACATGTCAAAAAAATGTATGGCTACTTCCTTACAGGAAGAAATGGAAACCAAGAATGTACTGCTAAGATGCTAAAGGTAAATATGAAACAACAATATGTCAATATACCGTCCAGAAGATTATTGTAGGTGTATCGTTGAATGCAACTCTTGCCAGGCCAAAATCACAAACTTTGAGTTTGCAATTTGCATTTGCTAATATGTTTTTTGGCTTCAAGTCACGATGATAAACATTAGCTGCAACCAGTAAAAACGACATAAGAAACATCAAAGTTGATACATGACACCAACCACAAGCAAGTAATTCGCATGCCAAGATAGTATGAGGCTTACCTGTGTGGATATACTTGAGAGCGCGGAGAAGCTGATATAGGAAAAACTGATAATGTTCTTTTGTCAAGTCATCGTTGGCCTTTATGACTTGGTGAAGATCTGACTCCATTAGTTCAAAGACAACATAAATATCTTTGAAGTCTCTCTTTGAGGGAGGTAGCATAATGTGTTTTATCTCTACAATATCAGGATGTCGAAGAAGCCTGAGAAGCTTGATCTCACGAAGAATCCGGGTAGCATCAGATATGTGTTCAAATATATCATGAATTTTCTTTATTGCTACCTTTTCTCCAGTATGTTTATCAATTGCTGAACAAACAACTCCATAACTTCCTTTGCCAATTACTTCCTGAATTTTGTACCTATTGACATCCCCATACTCACTAAAAAAGTCCAGTTCTGCTGAACTCTGCAAAATGACAATCTAATTGTTAAGAAATGAAATTTTCAATCTACTAGGTATTTTTTTATGTCGCAACATAAATGCATTATAAAAAAAACATCTCACTTTATTTTTCTTTAAAATAATCACAATATGCTAATTGAATATTTTCTCGAAAAAAATGTTAATTGAATGGTCATATCACAGAAGCAATATATATAAAGAAACCAGAAGATTCTCTATGATGACACTATTACCTGTAAATTTCAAAGTTAAGTATCTGGACAAGATAAATTTGGACCAAACATGTAATTTCTCAAATCTACATTGGGAAATTTACTACAAGAGAAAATTCGACACAAAGAATATTTACAGAGAACTTTACACAAAAAAATAAGCATAACCAACTACCAAATGGTAGTAATCCGACTTAACTTTTTTTTATTTGTACAAAATAGTGAAAGGTCAAAGACTGACCAAAAGGATCATTCCAAAGAAAAGATAACTGACGGAGAAGAAGAAAAATCGAACTGGTTCATCAAAGTAAGACGTAAAAAAGAGTATATAATCAGATGAAAGAGACTAAAAGCATAATCATCAGTGAAATGAAGTAAACTCACATTAAATTTACAAGTAAGCAATACACAAAAGAGATTCCACCTACAACTAGCCACCACAAAAAAATCCGATCTTTAACAGTAATATCCACCTAAGATAACAGAGCCACATCCCCACTCTCATCATACAGCCGAACAACACAAAACTAAACAAGATAGAACCTCCAACCTTCTTTCGCTGATCCTGCTGCATTTTTTCCTTCATATAGGCACCGCCAAACTACACCAGTCCAAGTTCCCGTCTTTCGCCTTCTCGTCTCCTTTCCACCGGCTCTTGGACCCTTCTCACAAAGCCCTTAGCCCGGATCGACCTAAAGATCTAACCTTGCGCTCCGCAAAATCACCCGCATTTACCCCATCTGCCCCTGCTCCGGATCACAAGCTCGAAGTCCCGCCTCGCCTTCTTCCGCTCCTCCCAATAGCACAGACGCGGGATCGAATCCCACGTGCACCCCTCCGCTGCGCCACCGACGAGGACGCCGACCGCCGCAACGATCATAGAATGGAGGGTCCTCGCCCCCTGGAATCCAGCATCTGCGAAAACGGCGATCCCTCCCGCTGCCACCGCTCCCCTACCACACTCCTCCGCCACAATCACCAACCGGAATAGGAAGATCCCGCCTTTGCGAGCAGAAACCCACCAAAGTGGAAACTTTATAAGAACAAGCCGAAGAAACAAATCAGAGAGACAACAGGAACTCTCTGGGACTCTGGAGGGCTCCGGCCGGAAGGAGGAGGAGGGGAGGCTCAAAGCAGAGATATGAAACTAGCGGCGTGGCTCTAATTTATTTAGTATTTGTGGTCCATATTGTCCCTATGTGTCAAGGCAGAGTGAGGCGGCATGCGAGTGTTGTTAATGGTAAATAACGAAACTAATAGGGGCGTTTACGTAGTTTGGTGCTATTGGGATGCTTCCTCTGCTTGTTGCTTTCCTTTCTAAACCGTTGAGTGGAACACAGGGAATAATTTGGATGAAAAAGAAAACTTTTTAGTTTTATTTTCCATATTTAGTTTACGTGGAGAAAGATTCAAAATTCAACCAACCAATTGATATTTCACCTACTGTGTTTTTTTTTTCACTTGCTCAATTTGTTTTTATTCTTTGTGATGGCAATGGATGATGAATCAATCATTCCATTTGAGTGACATGGGTTTAATTTTTATTTCAATTATAAAAAATACTAAATTCTCCAAACTCATCTTCCTAGCACAACTAACTTTGATTGAACTAAATTCAATTAGCACAACTAAGTGATAAAATTATATCTTAAGAATGAAATTACTAATTTTAAATTTAATTTTTAAATTCATCACTTGACTATCGTTTTACATTATATTTTGATTTTGGAATAATCAGAGTCTCCAATGGGTACTAAAAAAACTTACTAAACTCTCACATGGTTATGATCTTCAAGAGGATTTAGGAATCCTCCTTTTTTTTTAATTTTGATTAAATAATATTTTATTCATGTTATTAGTTAATCCACATGCAGATACAATGTTTCTTTCAAGACGGTGATGGCAAGAGGTTCTTATGATAACCTTTTATGGAAACACATTAGTAAGTTGAAATAAATTAGTATTGTGGATATATATACAGAGGAATATTAAAGTGACACCACAGAAAAATGGGTGCATTGTGCCATACGTCTTCACCGTCCGATCACACGCATACGACGATCCTCTTCCTTGCGCATCAACGACTGCTTCTTCCACCCATCGCGCAGTTAGCCCAAAGTGAGGTCATCGGAGAAGACGGCGAAGGACGTAGACGACGTCAATCGGCTGTAGATCACGCTCCCCCCTCGCCTTTTTGACTCGCGTGCACCCACCGTCATCGAGAGAAGACGGCGGAGGATGTAGACGACGTCAATCGACTATAGATCACATTCCTCCCTCGCCTTTTTGACTCGCGTGCACCCACCATCATCGGGAGAAGACGACGGAGAACGTAGACGATGTCAATCGGCTGCAGAACATGTTTCTCCCTTGCCTTTTTGACTTGCGTGCACCCACCATCGTCAGAAGAAGACGATGGAGGACGTAGACGACGTCGCTCCTCCCTAGTGATTCCTCCTCCTGTGCCACGACCTCCTCGCCAAGATCCTGTCCAAGCGCCCCAACCCTCATGAGATCCGATCGTTGAGATCCAATCCAACCGTCACAGTCTAAGTGTCCCCATGAGATTTGGTCGTCAAGATCGTGTTGGTCGGCAAGATTTATCCCAACTCGCTTCCACAGTCATCTATGTTCATCCCGCACGCCAGGAGAGACGACTGAGATGGAGTGTGTGGAGTCGTGATGCGTAATCGTGCGGCTCAAGGATGAGACAATCTCAAACGTTGATGCTCGATCGGACAGCTCATCGGACAATAACTAATTTTATACGGTCACATTAATATTCCTTTTATATTATTTGATAGGTGGGCGGTACCAACTACCAATCCAACACATAAAATTGACACGTGAACACGTGATGATTTTTCTGATTTTTTTATTTTTCAGGTTATAAGAATTTTAAATTCTAATTATTAGTGGATGTATAAGCTTTTGATTTATGGGGTACTTAGCTCGATTTTTATCTTACAAAACGAACAAAAACATTAATGAATGTTTGAATTGCTATGAATTAATTTTAACGATATCTCAATTGAGAGATAATTAATCTTTTTACATCAGCCGACGCAAAGATAGTTAAAATAAAATACTTTGGACGTGCTTCACGCATGCAATGATCAATAGAACTTACATATATGCATATGTGATGCATTTCATATATATTGTCACTAGAATAATTTCTCATTGTAAAATAGAATTCAACAAGTGAAAAAATTAGGAAATGTCTCGCGACTTTACTTTATATATATTCCAGAGCATGGGACTACGGATCAACGGTGGAGATAGCAGCCAGATTAATAGGGCTTATCTTTCTCCATCCCCATGTCGTCTCCTTTGGATTTCGCCGTTCAGATTCTCTAGTCGCTGCCGGACCCCGGACCCCGGATGCCGTTCGCCGCACGCCCGTGCATCCTTCAGATCCTCCAGCCGTCGTCGAACATCATTCGCCGCTCGTCGCGCACCCGTGCGTCCTTCAGATCTTCTAGCCGCCACCGGACACTATTCGTCTTTCCTCTGGGGTTGCTTCATTCGCACTTCGTCGTCGATCGGTCCCCTTGCGCGATCCTGCTCACGATCGGCCCCTGCGTCACGCATAGTTCGTCGTTCGCTGTTCCTTCATGGCTACTTCGTTCGCCCTTCATCGGCAGTTGGCGCCATCTGGGGATGCTTCTTCCGTAGTTACAACCTTTCTCTGGGGCTGCTTCCTCTATGGACGACGATGGATGGCGAGCTCTGTCCGCCGATAAAGATCTTGCCAATGTAAATTTGTCCGTAGACTTCCCCTTCTTCCTCCGCAGCTTCGCTGGACGTCACGAAGAACTATTTGTAGACCTCCACTGCTTTCTCCGTGGCTTCGCCGGACGTCGAGGGAGAGGAGAAGGTGGCTCGCCTTTTAGTGAAGATGAACACATGCCGTCGGATGATAGATATATGATTGTGATCTGCTCTGCATCCCTCCAGAGAATGGGCGCTCTGGAGGTGCATATATATATATATATATATATATATATATATATATATATATATATATATATGAAAAGACAAAGAGAGATAGCACAAACACAGACATAATTTATGAAGTTCATCGGGCTACGTCCTCTTGACAGTGGTGACTTTCTTTATTATGAAATATTGATGATTACAAGGATAAGAAATAACTCATTCGTTATGGAGTTTATATAAAAAAGCTCCAATAGAAAATAGAAATCGTAAAATCGTTAAGATATTGTCCGATTCTTTTTCTGTTGATTTTTTCTGAATGAGATGTATGGATCCATATCCATATGTCTATATAAATCTTCGTGGGATTTGGGCGGTCCGGAGGAGATCACCATGACTCCTCTCTTCTCGAAAATCCATACTCCATTATCCCTTATTAGTGTATGGACAACTATCTCTTGAATACAGGTTTCACCGCCGCTATGGGATGGTCTACATGATTCATAACTACTCCTTTAGTTGGGGAAAGATCCCTCCTAAACTAACATAGAGGTTCATCAAGAGTTATATATATATTCTGCCATCATTATATTATATTTCAGTGGCACAAGTGAACAAAAACATTTTTCTAGTAAACCATTTCTTGAACCAATCATGTGTAGTATTTTAAGTGAAGAATATGACGAATTAATTAGCCAAATCGTACATATTTAATCATAGTAATTTTTTATGATACCGATCGAATCCTCTCTCTCTCTCTCTCTCTCTCTCTCTCTCTCTCTCTCTCTCTCTCTCTCTCTCTCTCTCTCTCTCTCTCTCTCTCTCTCTCTCTCTCTCTCTCTCTCTCTCTCTCTCTCTCTCTCTCTCACAGTGGATAAATTAGGTCGATGTATTGTAACCAAGTTGATTGAGTGGTCAATTGTGGGCTTCTGGATACGAAAGTTTTAATTAGGTAGGATTTCGGTTGTTCCCCACAGCTCGCTTCCTTGTTCCTTCCCTGTCACTGTGCTGTCTGGCATTGTACGTACTCCGTCTCCTACGTACCGGAAAATAGCAACATAATACCTAACAGGTTATACACATTGACCATATTCTTATGAGGCCAACAAACATTCTTATTAGTACATCATACGAGAGAGAGAGAGAGAGAGCTAGGGGAACTAATTAAATGGAAGGAGAAAAGAAAACTACCAAAAATATGGGAAACCTCAAAAACTTCAAACAACTACCGTGTTCACTTTACTTTCTTCTCTTATGAATTCTAAACTTCATTACTGGCTTAACTCGATTGTCAAATTGATGCTTTCAAAATTTCATCAATTTTTTTACTGAAAAAATGTCATCAATTTGCTGCCCACTGAATCGGTCCTTGTACATTAATCTGAAAGATAATAAAATTAGTTCAAAAAGAAGAAAAAAAAGGAGGAAAAAATAACTTTTTTTCTCATTGAGTAAATTTGGTGAAAAAAGAAAGTTGCATGAGAAATTAAATTATTAATTAAAGACCACAGAGAGCAACCTGCCATCCAAGATCCAGCATACATAAATGGAGGGTCAATAGTTTCGTCGATGTTTTTTTTAGTTTGATATATTTTCGTTTTTTTCTGTCTGGTTTCTCATCTTGATTGCTACCCATACAACAAAAATTTCCCCATTTTGTAGATCTTATAAATTCTTATAAAATTTGCACAATTATTTACGACTTTTCATTTTCTATGATAAAACATTGTAAAATTGCAGCTTATTAGTAGTTAAGAGTGAAGTTTACCTACATCATGAATTGAAATTTTAATGTTAGTGCATGTTGAGCCCTGTTATTTTCTTATTTTAATAAATTATAATTATCGTTAACGTCCTTAAAATTAAGTGTAGTACATATTACTTATTTAGTATTAATAAGTATATTAGTTATTTTCAAATTTATCATATTTATATAATTTCGTATTATGAATGCATATAATTAATTAATTATTATATTATTATGATTAAATTTATTTGTTATATAAACTCAACCTTACTTCAACTTTCCAACTTGAGGGCCACGCATCCTACATTGAATTGATCACTTGGACACTATCAATATCTTTTATGAGAAAAGTCGTTTCAAAACTGAGAGCTCTTAAAAGTTGAATGGGTTAATTATTGCTGCTTTGGGTCTACATGCATGTAAAAGTAATGGACAAAGCTACATTTACTAATATTGTTGTCATCTATTATTGTTTTCTAATGCACTACCTAATTGGATGTGCTCAGGTGGAAGGTTTCTTTTCTCCTTGGCCTCTCTTTAAGGGCAGTGCATCTTCGGCTTTTTACCTTCAAATCAATGGATAGCTTGCAAAAGAGAAGAAGAAAAAAAAAAGGAAAAAGAAGATACATATATTGATCAGGTGGTCATTTGTATATCGCAGTGGAGAGTGTCTGACATGCACCTTAAGAAAAAGCAAAAGATGGTGATTGCCATGTCATGCATGCAACGCCTATTGATCATATTTCATCATTCGGCCAATATACATCCAAAGAACTAATTAATTACTCAAGATTCCTGGAGGAATGCTCTAACGCTCTCAAATCGTCATTGCCACGCCGTAAGATTTAGTCTGAGGGACGCTACTAATTATATAATATTTTGATTGAAATAGAGGGACGTTACTGTTATATAATATTTTGATTGAAATATTAACTTTGACTGATTCAGAACAACAATTAAATGTGAAAGTCCAACAGAATAACGTTAATAATCATCAAGTCTGATAAGATAAAGACATATCTATGGCAAAATGAAATGGTTAATAATAATGAAAGATAACATCCTAAGAGAATCCATGTGCGTTGCACCATTAATCCTTGATTGTTTTGATCATCTTCAAGAAGGAAAACAATATCAGGTGAGCTTTGCAGCTCAATATGCGAATAATAAATTAATGGATAAATAACAACAATAGAGGAGCATGGGATCAACGTGATAATAATCAATATCATCGATGAGATAATCAATGGAGAGGAATCAATGTCATACTTTGATAAAAAAAAATCAATGAAATCAATGGAGTAAATCAATACTATGCTCTTATTAGTATCAATGGAGTAAATCAATATCATACTCTCATTGGAATAAAACAATGTAGTGCTCTGCGTGAAATCAATGTAACAATCAAATAGGTCAATTCTTTAGATCAATGGATGTATATCATCAATGAATGTTTTGATTACAATGAGGTGTACTTTATGAGATATCAATGATTGTGCACATCAAGACAAGTTATCATCATTAGAGGAGGAGGGTATCTTGTTTTGTCACATAATGCGGAGAAATCGTGCAACGGGGACATGTCTGAAATTGAATCTATGCCCCAACAATGAGATGTTATGTTATGCAATGATCTCCCAACAATTCGTAACATGTTCATTCAATCTTTTATTTTTATTAATTAATTAGGTTCTTATCTTCGCTTAAATTGAGATTTCAGATCATAGCAATAATGTCAATACTATGTCAATGGATTCAGATGGATAACATATGATGGGTCATACACAATATAATAGCCAATTAAAAATAACAACACATCATATGATTCGTTGGAACTTGAGTCGGGTTGGATAGGACCTGGCCCGAGTTGAGTAGGACTTGAGCCGGGTTCTGTGATGCTGGTTTCTCGGCCACGACATAGGCTAAGTGTAACCTAAGCACGGCCCGGTGGGTCTCTGAGTATAAGGGTGTCAAAACTCGAGCTGAGTTCATGAGATCTCTAGATTTTAGCTATAGAACAACTCGGTCTAAGACCTCTAGGTCACAAGTGTGCCAGGGCAGGGTTCCGACAAGGCACGAGTTTGATGGTGGGACATGGGTTGGGCAACAAAGAATTCGGGTCGAGTCTCGCACTATCTCGCCCAATGTTGTATTGTCCAAAACTTGGTCCGAGTTCGTTGATTTCGGCAAAATCATGACAACGCCTGTACAATTTTCAGCGTAATTTTGTCGAAATGAACCTCTTATGGCTACCCTAATCATAAGGAATAATTCATGAAAAATAATAGGCTATGCAATGAATCTAATTGGCCCCTAGGTGTTACGAAAAGAGGGAGAGAGATCGCATAAACACAGAAGAGCACACGAAATTTATGAGATTTATTCTAAATCGGACTACGTTCTCGAGCGGTGGTCAGCTCTCTTTTGTTATGAAATAATGATGATTACAAAAATGCCGAATAACTCAGTTGTCATGGAGTTTATATAGGGAACTCCAATACGAAATAGGAAATAGAAATCCTAAAACTGTCTAGGTTTGGGTTCTCCACCCCTGAGCCCCTGCAGGGGATCCCCCATAAACTCCTCTCAGGTTCGTTGTCCAGGCAGTGAGACCCCCGTAGGGGACATCTGCTGAAGCGTCTGACTACCTAGAGGGCCCATATAAGGTTACAACTGGGTTCAGATTCAAGGTATTATTAACACTAAGAATATACAAAACTATTATTAAAATTGATCCAACAAATCCACCTACCTTTGAGTGCTTCCTTTGCGATCTTGATATTCTTCTCCTCATCCTTCTTACTCGGTAGTTGTTCCAAAAGGTTTCTTAACCTTGAAAGTGTGTTGCCCACGTCTTGATGTGTTTGCTGGCCGTGTGGGATGAAGGTAAAACCAAAGGAAATCAATCAAGGAAACAGCAATAACAAACATTAGAAAAGGTCCAACTATGATTGTTGCTCATCACCTCATTTCCAACAATGTCTCCGGCGAGCGACAGTGTCAGTCACGGTCACTTGGGATGTGAACACAAGAGGAGGAACGTGTGGGAGTTGATGACTAGGACTGAAGTTGATTAAAATGGATAGAAAGCTAGTACATATGAGTAGGAAAAGTTTATTATATCTCTATGGGAACCACAGTTGCTACTTCAAAATACACTATTGCCACTTCATTTTATCTCGTAAGGTAAAAGTGTCCAACATTTTCAGCACTCACATGATGAAGTGATAATAGTGTGTTTTAGAGTGGCAATAATCTTTATAATCAGTAAGTTTTTAACTCCCCAAGAGTTTGGATTTGTTTTGATCTCATCCTTTTTCTTTTCCAGTGTCGGGTGTTACAAATGCAATAACTCTTTCTAGTTGAACTTTAAGAATCCATCTTTATTAGTTGTATTCAATTTTTTTCATAAAAAATAGGAAATAAAGGAAAATTAAGATCAAATGCGCGGGACGTTCATTGCCCGTGAACCTTCAAATGTTGGAAGGAAGTTATATATATGGGTTTAAGTAATATGCAACTAAAAATTGTACAACTATACAAAATTGATTGCATGTTCTCTCTTTCTTTCTCTCTCTCTCTCTATATATATATATATTGAATTTGAACTATTGAACGATGAGTACAGAGATTAGATTTAATAACTTAATATTAAATTCAATAGATGTTGAATCTGAACTATATAAGATCTTGATTTATTGGTATTGGTTGTACAAAAGTTGGCTGCATTCTCTCTCTCTATATATAGTTAAATATGACCATGCAAGATAATTTTTAAGTATTACCAAATTAAGTACACTTAGTACATAGTCCATCTCCTTAACAACTATATTATTATGTTCATCCTTAACAACTAACACGTAGATCGACCAAATGCCCTGGTCACTAGTATTTTTTCCTTAGTTAGCTAAGAACTTTATTTATTTAGTCATTGCGGTTCTTGCTTTCACCGTCATCTCTTTCTATAAGTTGGTGGAGTGATCTGTTTCAGCTGAGCCCACCACCACATTAATTTTGTTATTATTTTCACATATTGTTTAAAGATATAACTATGATGATAAAATATGAAACCCTCGATTCTCTCATCTTTCAGCTCGATTTAGTCTGCGTCACATATTCATCAAAGTGACGAGTTATTTGCTTGAATATTATTATACTGTAACACAAATAATAAATTTGGAGGGGTCAGTCCCCCACTCTCAACCCCTCTTATTAATTTTATGGATGGATTGGCATAAATCTACCTGTGCCTTCTAGTCATTTTTGGCAACAAATGTTATGATAGGTTCTTCAATTTTCCTTTAATTGCTCATATGTTATCACCCAACTTCGTTTCACAATAAATCCATTCTCCAATTTTATATATATCTTATAACAAAAACTATACATAATACATTGTACTTGTTATTGCAAGTTACTGAGTAACTTGTTAATATGACATATAATTAATTGTGTGCATGTCATCTCATTTTTATTTAATAGATAAAAGATAATATATATTTTTAATAGATAATTTGTCAAATTTTTTAAATGACAACATATTTTAATTTAAAATTCTTCATGTATTTTTTTATTAACAAAATGACATGACATATAAAGTCGCGACATAATATCCTATTACTTAAGCCATTTTCTTGTCTTTTATAACCTGTAATAATAAATTAGCATAAAATTTATCATTCTAAGGAATTATAAAACTATTTTTGCAATCAATCTTTCTTAAAATCTGCTATATAAAATGTATTTAATTATTTAAGTGTTTACCTATTTTTTTAATATTAAATAAAAGGGCATGACATGCACAACCAATATTTCATGTCAACAAGTTAGTAACCTACAATAATAGGTAAATAAGATAGTTTTCTAATAAAACATAATCTGGATGGTACTCGAAGGAAAAAATTGAAAGGCATAAAAATTAATAAGATAAAAATTAAAAAAAGTTGTTGCATTTACAAAATAAACCGAAAAAAAGTGATGCACAAGAGGAATAACAAAGTAAGAAGTGGGACTCTAGTTTTGTTACATAGTTTTCTAAACAAAAAATATTTAGGCCTTGTTGGAATCTTTGTGTAATAGAATACAAAAGATTTAAAACCAATGTGACTCATATTTCAAAAAGTAGAACAGTGTAAAATAAAACAAAAAAAAAACTACTATAGTGTTTGAATAGGCATCCATATACGAAGAATGATAAAAGTTGAAATATTTATTATAATTTAACTATACTTTTGCATATAACTTTATATATAATAAAATACTACATGTTATATTTAATAAAAATATTATAATAATCAATATAATAAGTGATACAAGATATATATGCTTTTTAAAACACAAAATGCTATATATATATATATATATATATATATATATATATATATATAAGATGTAATAAAAATCAACCAAACTAAAAAGTCTGAATTCATCAATTCATTAGTCCTCTCGTTTTTGTTATAAATATAATAATTCTCTACAACTTAATATTATTCTATTATTCTATGAAAATTATATATGTTTGATATGTTTTAACTGTATTAACTTCTACTTTAGTTGGGAGGCCACTTAATATACTGCAAAAGAAAATGAAGCGTATTCTTTTTAACCTTCACATGAGCACCTAAACTTCTTCTCCTTCCTCTTGTGCTATCCTAGTTCTTCACTTCCTCTAATATGGCATCAGAAGTTTTCCCGTTTACAAGTTGGTTAAGTTATTTTTTCTACCTTCCCCAAATCCCAATTCTAATAAAACATGAAATTAGACTGATTGTTGTTCATCTCTTAATCTTCAAACATATCAAGCCTTGAGTCCGGAGAGAGTGCAAGAGAAATGGTGTAGGACTTGGAGAGACCGATCGAGGGTGTAACGCCCCCCAAATTTCGTCCTGACATGTGATAATTGGGCTAATCTGGGCCGACATTATTTATACACATAATTCTTCATGGGCTTTCATAATCCAATAAGATAATAGAGAACAATAATAACTCCTTTCATAAAATTGTGGAAGTTAACCAATTCATAATAACTAATAATAGCCAAAATAAGAATATAATGTGGAAGCTAACAATTCTTCTGTTCTGATAAGTTTTTTACTATCACATACTATAAAGCATCTATTACATCAAAATAAACTAAGGGAACTATAATAGCAAAATCTAAGACTGACTCTCATGTGCAACTACATCACCACAAACTCTGCTGTTGCACACGCCTTCATCTATAGCATCAATTATCTATGGAATTCAAACACAGGGACATAGAATATCTGTGAGCAAAATACGCTTAGTACATGAAATAATACAAATGGATGCAATAACTTAAATAAAACAAGATTAGCAATTAAGTCATACCCATCAAAGAACATATAATAACAATGCCAAACTTTACCTTTCACTTCCATTCCTTTCTTTTCCGTTCTTTCTATACTTTTCTTTCCATAGTAGTTCTTCTTTAGTGCGTTACACTACATCTTTTACTTTAGACATTTCTTAAAGACGTCTATGTTTGTTGTCCTCAACGAGCTCAATCTTTTTATTATGGATCTACATGACACTTTCATGTGACTATAAAAAATAGGTAAAGATAGATCACACCAGGACCTAGTGAGCGTTTACTTACTTACAATAATAGACTTGGGCTTCTCAAGGTTACCCAAGTAGGATCGCAAAGATTTTCCTTTCTTTAACTTTATCTATAACAATCAGTGCACATGAGGATCCGTTTTTTAACTTTTATCTTTTCATATTTATCTAGCTATTCAATTCAGTTCATCAAACATCACATCAAGGGAAAAATAGTCTTTTCACATCTCTACGTATCGATAAGAAATTAGATCTTCTCTCTGTGCAAAATCTGGGTCAGGCATAGTCAAACCCAGACCGAGTTTTATCTGATACGGGTCGGATCACAGAAGACTAGATTCTAGTCGGTTTCGCATCAATACTGCCTCAATCATCCTCTAGAACCTGAGCCGGATATCTCTGGAGCTCGGGGCGGGTCTCGCGTTGTGAAAACCGAGCCGCGCACGTCGACGACCAGGGAACCAGGTCGGGTTCTGAAAACCCAGGCCGGGCACAACCGAATTCGAGTCGGATTTGATCAGTGCGCCCTAAGCGTCATCCAACCTTGGGTGAACCCGGGACGAGTTCATCCAACTCGGGTCGGGTCCTATACAGAGAAACTCTGATGCCAGAAAACCGCAATTTTGTTCTAACTTTTTGACTAACCTAGACATGCTTTCGACGTGAAACAAAAAGGGATCTATTCTTGGATAATTAGATAACAATAACCATGTTTTAATCTTTCAAATTCTTAGTTAACTTATCAAGAAATCACATTCAAAAGTGAACACATAATTTCACGTATCTTGTTCAGACAGAACTACCTGAACAACCTAACTTCCGACGTGAATTTCGAGAAGATTGAGATGTTCTCGATGAGAAGTTTGACGTCCTTTGACAGAGGGTTGACCGGAGATTAGATGGTCGACTGGAGCACTCATGCACGTGCACCGAGGAGGGAGAAACAATAGCTCAAAGTGGGGAGAAATTTTTGTTTTCTGACAAAAGGAGGCTGAAGGCTGAAGGCTGCAAAGGGTCTTATTTATAGAAGAGAGGACTTTGACTCTGGGTTAAAAATCTAATCCAATTTAATGTTTACCCTCTCCCAAATCTGATTCTGAATCTTAATTAATAATCTATTTTAAAAACTTTATTTATTTCTTTTCTTCTTCTCAAAGTCTTATCTATACACAAATTCCATCTTTAACTTATTAACTTTTATCTTTTCCTTTAAACTTAATTTTATTTATCTAATTATTTAATTCAAGAAAAAATCTTGAGGTGTTACAGAAGGGAAGTAGAAAAATGAAACCAAAGTGCATTAAAACAATAAGAGATGAAAGCAGGAGGAGGAAAAAGGGGGATTTGCACATAAAAGGAGGATTAATGAATGAGTTCACAACTGATAAAAGGAAGAGATGACTTTGCCTCTCTCCTCTTCCTTTATATCTTCTCAATCTTATTTTCCCTCAACCAAAAGGATTTTGGTGGAAGGCGTTCACTCACATTGGGCTCCCTTTTTCATTGCCATTGTTGCTTAGTACTTTATTTCATGTTATTTGGTTGAGGTGTGCTACTAACCTTCGAACATGTGACAACTAGGACTTGGGAGAAAGGGGAAAGGAAGAGGAAGATGAAGACAGAAAAATAAGATACATAAAGAAGATCGAAACTCCTCTCTTCTCTCTCAACGACTTTCGTGCAATGAATTAAGAGAATGAGGTTTTCGTGTAATGGAGTATATGTTTAGATCTATATATTTTATGTTCATACTTATATTTTTTATTCACATTGGGAAGATTCCTAAGTTTTGATGTTCATACTTATATGCCCTAAATCTATGTATTTATATATTTTAGGAGAAAACTCTAAAATAAGTTAATACTATGATTACCATGCTCCAAAACTTGTTCTTATGATCATGCCATGCCTGTAAATCATTACTTACTGCTTAAAGTTGTTGATGTTTTACTCTCAAAATATGAAAATTTTTAGTTTAAGATGTGAATTATGAACGCCAGCACGGGTGTGATTGTTTAAATCACAGTCGTGACCGAAAGAGCAAAACTACGCGAAACAATAGTCTTCAATTATCACGAACTTATGTTTCAATGTCATGACAAGGCTAGAGCACAACCATCATGACACCCATGTCACGACCATGATAGAAAGATGAAAAATCAATCGAAAAGATGGGCTTCTGTCACGCTTGTGAATGAATATTTTATGGTTATGATAGACACAGTCATGGGCATGAACATGTGTTTCAAAGCCTAATTTATGAAAAATAATGTATATGTTATTTTAAATTTATTTTCTTTTGTGTTGATGATTGTTAGTTGTATTTCATCTAGATAAACATTGTGCATGCTCAATAATAAGCATGTTAAAATATGAAGGTTGAAAAACATAAATGATTATTGTTTGAAAAATTCTTATTGCCCATCAAAGTGAAGTTGAGAAATAAAATTTCTTACACCTTCTCTGTCTGCGAACAAAGTTTTAGTGACTTGATATTTCAACTAAGTTAAGATTAAATATTGCCATAAGATAAAGTAAGATTGAAAGTGAAGTTTAACTTCAATTTATCTTACAACAAAAGAAAGAAAATTAAAATTATGATACAAAAAATAATATCCAAAAAATTATAAAGCAATCTTGAGGAAAAGTTTCTAATGCAAAATGGAGGTAAAGCATGGTAAGTACTTTATATGGACTCATATTCTTATGATAATTGATGAGTCATGATATTGTCCATGCTTATGATGCACTAATGTTTATTCTTATGATATTTATGATGAAGTATAATATGTAAAGATATGTTTGACATATAAACACTACAAGAAAATTAGATATTTCAGACAGCCTCATCCATCGGAAAACCAAAATAAATTTGTCAGAAACATTCGAAAAAGTGGGCAATCCTTCAGAAGTTTCGATGGAAAAATATCCGTTAGAACTTTTGATTGTTATATGTTTTTGGACAACCTCGTCCATCGAAAACTTTTTTCAAATATAAAAAAATTTGGCCACCTAGTCGTTGATTCGGTCGCCTGCGGAGAGAGAGAGAGTGAGGGAGAGAGGGAGAGGGTGATCATAGTAGAGAGAGAGGGAGGGAGGGAGGGAGAGAGGGAAAGAGAGGGTGAGAGAAAAAGTAAGAGGAAGAGAGAAATAAAGAGTCATGAAAAAGAGAGGAGAGAGAGGCATGATAATATAGGCGGGAAAGTTTGGCAGGATTTTTAAGTTTTCGACAATCCAGTCCGTCGATATTTTCGAGGACTGGAATGTCAAAAATATTAATGATAATATATTATATATTATTTTATAGTTTATTTAATTATCGATGATTTAGTCTGTCGGAAGCATCAACGGATGGGACCATAAAAATATTAATAATAATATAATAAATATATTATATATTATTTTATCATTTGTTTAATTACTGATGGTTCGGTCAGATGAAATTCTCATCCGTTGGTAATTTCGACAAACAGGACCGTCGATAGTTCCGACAGACTTTTCCAACGAATATGACAATCCATACTAGCTTCCCCTCTTCTCTTAAAACTTCACTTTTGCTCACCTGTGAGTCCCAATATAAAACTATATACAATATTCTATTTTACAATCGCCACAACTTATGTCATGCAATTCTATGCACCAATCAAGTATCTCCCCAATTGGATCATTGTTTGGAGTGGCACGGCAGAAGTTCATTGCATCTAAGGCGATTTCAATATTGTCGCCCTCGCCATCCTCATTCGGGTCGATGTCCTCATAAGGCATTTCAGACATGGTTCATTGCAAAGCCTCTATTTCCAATAGCGGTATTCTTAGAGAATATGAATGCCAAGTCATCAAATACAGTGAAGGGTCCTTAATTCTAGAGTATTCTTTTTTTGCCTATTATTAGAAGTAACAAAAGATCATTAATGAAGTGACAATATAGAAAACTGCATAAATGATGGCAACGATGGCTAGTACGCTTATCACTATAACCTCTTCCCACTTCAGGGGTATGAACTTTCTTTCTCAGGATTCCAACCGACCCATCCGCTTCGATTAAGTAGACTTTGATACATGATAAAAGACTTCTTCAAAATTTTCATCCTATTTTTTTATTCGGCATATGTAACCTTTGCCTAACACTGTTTCCTAAGGGAGCGATCTTTGTTTTTAGAGCCGAATTCTTGAGTCATTGTGACTGCAAGTCCTTACACCATTTGTTTTAGATGGTAATTAAAATGATCAATGAAAGTAAGAAAATGACGAACAAATTAATAACTATATGACACATCATCCTTACACCAAAGTAATTTATAGTTTTTTTAAACGAGAAAGAGTGACTAGCAAGATGGTAGCCACCCAAAAGTTTCATTATGAATAGTAGGGATTTAAAAAAACTGCTAGAATAGGCTAACAGACACTCCATGGTAAGGGTATTATTTATTATCTTTATTACTGAAATGATGTAGTAGTAAAAATTGAATTAGCAAAAAGTACTTCCACTACAAGAAACATCGCTATTTTCGACGGTTTTAGCCATCACAATTTGTATAAAAACTGTTGGAAACTTCAGTTTGTGACGGATATTCCGATGGACGAGAACCGTCGAAAAATTGATCACCGCAAATATTTTTCAGGGATTTCATTCCGCAACCCAATCCGCGGGAAACTTTTCTCGCGAATAAATCCACGGGAACCTTCCCATGACTTGGGCCATGAGAAAAGTCTTTCCACGGCTACGGCAATTCCCACGGCTAGAGCCGTAGGAAACATCTCCCACTGCTCAAGCCGTGGAAACATCCTAAGGTCCGAGCCATGCGAAGGTTCCCATGGCTTGGGCCGCGGGAAGTTCTCACGATTTAGGCCAAGGTCCGATGATTGAAGCCGTCGAAAAAGTTTTTTCAAATATTAAAAAAAAACCATCCCACAGTCGGCCATCCGCCCGGCCACTTTCACTTTCAAATATTAAAAAAAGCCATCCCACAGTCGGCCATCCGCCCGTCTAGTTCCGCCCACAGCCGATTGCACTACCTGGCATCCAATCGGACGCCTAGAGGCCAGATCCAAATGATCGGCCAGCTCCGGCCACGGGCGGCCCGATCGGCAGTCGGGTGGCCAAATTCGGTCGCCAAGCTTCATCGGCCGTCGGAAGGCCAGATCCAGCCGCGTGAACCTTCATCATCGGCCACCGGGCGGCCAGACCCAATGCCTGTAGCCCGATCGACCACCGGACGGCCAGACCCGACGCCCGTAGCCCGATCGAACACCGAGCGGTCAGATCCGGCTGCCCGCAGCCCGAGTGGCCGCAAGGTAGGAATATCCAACTAATCCGCAGCTCAATCGGCCAGATCCGACCGTGTGGAGCCCGATCAACCGCTGGACGGTCAGATCCAGTTACCCGCAGCCCGATCGGCCACCGGGAGGCCAAATTCACCCGCTTGCAGCCCGATCGGGCGCAGAGAAAGCCACCTGGCTGTCGGATCCGCTGCAAGGCGGCCGTTCTAGGCCATGCACGGCCGGATTAGGCTGCCAGCGGCTGGCCCGGCACGGCCGAATCAGGTCGCCAGTGGCCATTACAGGCCGCGCGCAGCCGGATCAGGCCTAGGAGAGAGAGAGAGAGAGGGTCAATGGGCAGGTCGTCCGGGCCGCGCTCCTTGTCGGTGAGGATCGTCCGGGCCGCCGAGAGAGAGGAAGAAAGTGGGAGAGAGGGAGAGAGTGCGAAATAAGGAAGGTGGGAGAGAGTGCGGGAGGGGAAAAATAAAAAAATATGGGATGAGCGCGGGAAAAATTAGGCGGGGAAATTAAATACATATTTTTAGTTTCTGACGGCTTAAACTGCCGGTAATATTAAAATAATAAATGAATTATATAATTTATATTTTGTGTTTATGATGATTTCGGCCGCGAGAAAGTCCTATATACATTATTAATATTATAAAATTTATATGAGTCATATAATTTATTATTTTACGTTTCCCGCGACTTGAGTTATCGGCTACGGTCGCGAGAAAGTATTATATGCATTATTAATATTATAAAATTTATACGAGTTATTTAATTTATTATTTTGCATATCCCGCGGCTTGAGCCGTCGGAACTTCCGACGGTTTTGGCCGCGGGAAAGTCCTATATGCATTATTAATATTATAAAATTTATACGAGTCATATAATTTATTATTTTGCATTTCTCGCGGCTTGCGTGGGAATGACCACTTTATAATATAAAATAACATTTTTATGTTTCTCATGGCTGCGGCCGTCGAAAGCAGCTGTGGGAATGCCATTCCTCGAATACAAATGGAGTGATATCATATAAATTATTATTTTATTTTTCCCACGATCGCAGTCGTGAAAATTTGTGACGGAATAATAACCGACGCAAAACCCGTCAAAACTTGCGATGGATGTGCGACCGTCGGTAATTGTCCATCAGAAAATCATAATTTTCTTATAGTATTCGGAAAAGTGATAGCACATGTATTAAAAGTTATAATAAAAATTGGAAATTTATTAGTAACGCTATATAACAATTTACAAATGCAATTGTTGAAAAGAAAATGATTACAAAGGAAGAGAACGAAGTATTAGAAAAAGTTAAGACAATCATTTTATGAAAGGATCTAATGTTGAATACCAATAGAATTAAATAATGACCTACTTGTAAGATCTAATGTTGACTACACTAATAATGTCACATGAACAGTGAAATTACTTCCATACCCTCGAGTAAAATATAGAATAAGTTATATTTTATTGTGCCAGCTGAATATCATAATTCAAAAAAATATCCTCCTGATAAGATTAAACACGTGTTTGGAGATTGTACGGATGGTGTCATCGATATTCCACAAAATAAGCAACATATGTTTGGTTGACGAATAAATGATAAAATATCTAATTATTCTGAGAATATAATCAAATAGTGTGGAGAATAAGAATAATGTGATCAAACTTCTATTTTGCCGAAACCATCTTGAAAATTGGAATACCACTATGTTATCCCATAAAAGAAGATATTCCATTGAAAATTTTATTCCATCAAAACAGAAGATAATGATAATTCTCGACGTTTTCACCTTTTAATTATTTCTTTTATTTTTTTATAATTTAATCATATATTATTATATTATAATTTTTATAATAATAATAAATGTTAAGTATCTATAATAAAATATTTTAATTATAACAGAAAGAAGAATAGGAATATAAGAACAGTACTATATTCTTCCGAATAAATTTTTTTATTCTCTACAATAAAATAGCGTAGTGTCATATTTTTGAAAAAGTAACTATATTCTTATTCTTGTTCGTATTTGATTTTTCTTGACCCGGCCGCCGCCCTTATTTTTTGTTCTAGCTCGAACAAGGATGTTGTTATCATTTATTGTTGTTATCATTATTGCATGTGGGACCATACCTATAAATTGAAGAAATCACTATTTGGATAATTGTTCGACAAAAACATTGTTGCCCTGCTTTATCATCATATCAAGCAGGGGTTATAGGGGCCATTTGGCTGTGGATTAAAGGTCAAAATATCCTAACAATCTTGATAATATAGTCAAACGCGAGCAAAATAGGTTAACTTGGTCAAACTTCATTTTTTTTTACAAAATTGTCTTAAAAAGTGTAAAACCACTATTTTTAATTTCTTCAACAGAATATAGATTTTGTTGTTTTCTATTTTTATTATTAATTATATACTATCATATTAATAAATGTTAACTATTTATAATAAAATATTTTTATTATAAAAAATGGAATTTATTCTTTTTCAACCAAACAAGAGGTGGACTAAGAATATACTTAGAATACTATATTCTCTGAAATAAAATTTAGAATTCTTTGAAACAATAATTTCTAATATTTGGTCGGGGAATAAAGATTAGAATTGCCAAACAATCAGGAGAATAGGAATATCTCGGTCAAGAAAATTGTGAAACTACTTTAAAAATGTGAAATCACAAATTTTATCCCCAATCAAAGAATATAAGAATATGTGTATTCTCATATTTTTTCAATTTTCACTTATATTTTATTTTTTAAATTCTAATAATATATTATTATATTAATATTTTTACTGATATTATAATATTAAACATCAACTTTGAAAAATAAAATATTTTGTTATAAAATATTATATTTTCAAAATATATTCTCTTCCAACCGAACATTAAGTGGAATAAAAATAAATTTAACTTTTCCAGAGGTGCGGTAAAACATTTATATTTTTTCCTACAAAATGACCAATATATCCTTTATATTAAGAAAAAAATTTCCTTGACTGCCAAATTAATTTCATTCAAGTAATCAAGATAGCTACAATAAAATTACTTCATTACCCTTGAACCTTGAGTTGGAATATCTTATATTCCATTAGATTGGTAGAGTACAATACTATGATAAACAACCTTATGACGAGATCAAACAATACTTGGAACTTGTGCTCATAAGTTGGTGACTTTAATCTTATTTTGTGCTAGTTGTTTGGCACTTTTTAGAAAAATAAATAAATATTCTGTTAGATAATCTAACATCAACGTCGTTTGGTTGGAAGTTAAAAATGTGAGTTAAGACATATATTCCATCGAATTAATCAATTTTTAAAAGTTTGTACCGGATTAACTATATTCTATTTTTTGAAAAGAATGTGTTAAGTCTCATATTTTCATTATGTACAAGGTTAACTTTTTTTTAAATGTCAAGTTTTCTCTTTGTGCTTTTTGTAGAATAAAACATGTGTTTAACTATAACAGGAGAAATATCCATATATTTGTTTGGTTGGAGGTTAAAAACATATAGAATAAAGACAAATATTCTATCATATTAACAGCTTTTTTTTGAAATTTACACTCAGAATATTTATATTTCAACTTTTTTAAAGAATATGTTATCTCTCAAAACTTCATTCTAACTTTTTAAAAGATGATAAATTTATCCTTTGTATTTTTTATAAAATAAATATCGTGTTTGTATTTCTTAGAATATCACTCTATTACGGGACAACTCTCAACCAAAGGACACTTTAAATATTAACTTACAAGAATACTCTACTCCAAAAAATATTTATTGTTAATTCAGGAGCCAAGGGTAGTAGGAATTTTTGCTGTGGGCCTTTTATTGGAGTTTGGGCCCTTCTTTTCCTGCCGATTTCATCATTTGTTTTTTTGTTTCTGTCGTTACAATATCGATATCTTTAGTCGGTAGGAGATACATATTCATAAAAATAATAATAAACTAAAAAAAAAAAGCCAACTCTTTGATCGAGCATGATGTCATCCGTAGCCGCATTGAAGCCACCACCAACAGAAGGAGCTTTGATACGATGAATTGGTATCATTCTTGTTTGTCTCACGGTTTTCCATATTCAAGTCGTGAACTGATGTACCAAGTGCCTTTTAGTGGGATTGCTCATGTTCTTTCTTTTTTCTTTTTTTCTGATTATTATTATTATGATAAGTGAACTCTGTTCAAAAGCTTAATTATTAATATGTCAATACCAAGTTTAAGACGACCTGAACTGAAATATCAAGATTTTACCGCGACCAGTAAGAAGATTGAATATACCTTTTTTTCCTCTTGTGGAGTAAGAAATTTGAACTAATTAAAATCAGGTTAGAAGTTTCTTAAACAGATAAGAACTCCGAATCGAATCAGAAAATTTGCATTATAATCATTAAAACAAATGGTTTATGAAGAGGTTAAGTATATGCAAATAATTGAAATAGATATCAACTCACAAAGTTATTTCCTGTCAGAATTGAAGCTACAAGATCGAACTGTGCCTGTCTGAGAAAAAAAAAAAAGAAAACCACATCACAACAAGTTCACGCTTTTTGGAAAGCATTTTTCTTATTGATCTCAAATAATTAATCAACCCGGTGGAGCATAAAGTTTGCGTCGCCGTTATGCCTGTCCTAAATTGCTTGATCAGGCACTTTTAAGGGCCCATGGCTTCATAAGTAAACATGTCCCCATTTTTTCCTGTCCCTGCGTGCTGCTGATCAACTGCCCAAGATTCATCCAATCTCTAAAGTCCCTCAGCACACTCGGATCACATCGACGAGGGGCTCAACTTTTGGCAATTAGCCACTAATCTTTAACATGAGAGATCACATGTTCAGATCTCTTAACAGTAATACCTATATATAATATAAATATATAATCATCTTTAATCATGAGAGAGAGAGAGAGATGGATGCAAATATAATTAGGCAGCATATATTAGTCCATTCCTCCGTAAGTCTAAACCAAATCATCACGAAGCAACTTCTTTACCTTGCATGTCTTGTGCCGCCCTTTGCCATGCATCTTTTGTGTTTTACCACTACCTCTTGCGTGCAACCTCCAAAATTCTCGTCCCCCCTTCCCAAGTTTCCTCCTTATTCCTCTTTCTTCTGTGTACATATATATAAGGGAGCGAGGCTTCATGCGTCCCTTTACATTTCTGAATTGGAAGCAACCATTTCGATTCAGAAGCTTAAATTTGCAGCTAAACCTGTTGAATCAGCAAAGAATTGCAAATACGCAGGAATTGGGAATTGTGGCAAAAGTTAGAAGCTTATAGGAGTTTAATCATGGGCGCTAGAGCAACTCAGTTCTTCCTTCTCCTTATGGGTGTTTTTTCCTGCAGTGGTGAGTGCATTCTTTTTTTTTCTTCCCCACGGAAATACTAGAACTAGCTCAAGTGATCTCTATAATTGATGGTAAAGAATGTTTATGTCAGTATTCAAGTGCCAAATATGCATGATTTGTCTTTTTTTAAATGCTGATTTGCAGTAATCAATGCGTATGCTATATTGATCTTGTGAATGTACATGTGTTAGTTGATGTAGACGTACATTTATGAATGCCAGTAAAATAATTGTTAAACTAATTGATCAGCTCGACTGATATGCCTATGCTCATGTAGGAAAATCTAACCGGAGACAAAGGAACTAACTCTTTAATGATGATGCCAAATCTATTTATGTTTTCATAAAACACGTCCACCATGTTGTATAACTTCCGAAACATAATTCATATTGTGGTATCATAGAAAGAGCATCCCTGCATAGATGAAGAAGCAGAATTTGAATCCATGACTCTAAGCAAAGGGGAAAAAAAGAATGATCTCTGAAGCAACTCGAAATGAACAAATTTATCGTGTAGATTGATATAAGATCATTGATCATTCAACAAGTTTGATTCAACAGTTCTGTTCTACTGGATGAACTCCTTTCCAGGATTACTTGCGAAACAGTCAGCGGCTGCTGCAGCAACGATGACACCTTTGCTTGGTCAGCTCGAAGAGAGCAGCAAAGGATCACGGCACGACGGAGCCAAGAGGCTGCAGATCTCCATGGAGATGCCTCAGATGGACGTCGTCACCCCGACGACGACAGTTCCGGTCATCAACCCCACCACAACTCCGGCCGGCACGACCACCGCGACCCCCGTGTACAACCCTTTCCAGTCGCCGCCGTATCCCACCGTGAACCCCGCCGCGACCCCGTCGATGGTGACCGCAGGCCAAGTCTGGTGCGTGGCCAGCCAGACCGCGTCGCCGACCGCGCTGCAGGTCGCCCTGGACTACGCCTGCGGGTACGGCGGCGCGGACTGCTCGGCCATCCAACCGGGCGGCAGCTGCTACAACCCCGACACCGTCCGCGACCACGCGTCGTGCGCGTTCAACAACTACTACCAGAAGAACCCGATCGCGACCAGCTGCGACTTCGGAGGAACGGCCATGTTAACCAGCCAGGATCCAAGTAAGCTTCTTTTACCGCACAAATATCTCCTCCATCTTCCAGTCGTATGCTCTTGACAGGCTTCTTGTTCTCCCATGGCAGGCAGTTCGGCATGTCAGTATCAATCATCAAGGTAAAATGCACGTCCTGCTTCCTGTACATCTAGAAAAAAAACTCTGATCTGCTCCGTATGTGTACTGACACTGGAACTGGAACTGACAGCAGCACGAGCACACCTGTTCCTGTTCCCAGCCCGCCCAGTGCTTCCACTGGATCGACGTCTACTCCTACAGGATCGACGACTACTCCTACAGGATCGACTATATATGGTGGATCTGTTCCCAGCACGACGACTCCTACTGGATCGAGTGTGTACGACGGATCGGATTCTCCGATCAGTGGATCTTCTTCAGTGCTCGACGAGATGAGACTCGTTGTTGTCACCCTGACATGTCTTCTTGTAGCATCACTGGCGAAGTGAGGAGTTCAAGCGACCAACTCGGGGCCCCCGAGATTTAAAGATGGCTGTTGTTCCATTCTTCTCGTACCAACAAAGCGATGGCTTCTCCTCCTGCGTCTTAGCGCCACCCCTGGCAAGGTTAAGAGCATTTGATCCTGCTTGGATGCTCGCGTTCATTGAGCAGAACAAGCAGAGGAGAGCACCATCCATCAGCATTTAGTATGTGCATTTCTTAGTACAAGTAGCAGAAGATGTCATACCCTTTTAATTTCTAGTTCATTTTGTAGGAATAAGAATAGCAAATTCTTCATTCTCTGTACTTGTTTCATTTCAGAAATCAGGTTCCTAGTTAAGGTCGGAAATAAGAAAGTTTATTTAGCAAGGCTTTTAAAAGGCTAATTAACTTGTGTCTCAAGTACAAATATATATGTTGTGGAAACCTCTTGATGAATGATGATGCATACACTAATATTCGATCGCACTAACAAATCATATGCACGTGTTCATGACGAAAGCCCCCATGGCTTGTAGGGGTGTCGAGAAAAAATATACTCACCCCAAAAATCTAATCAAACAAAAAAAAAAAAATCGACCCAAAAGTCCATAAATTTCGACCCGATTAAAAATTAGATTAGTTTTTTTAAAATAATTAAAATCACTAGTTTAAATTAGAACTCATAATAAAAAAAATTAGAGGGGCCGATCCAAACCAAATATATTATATAAAATATTATAATTAAAATATTATCTCAACTTTTAAATAATATTTCATAGTTTTACATTTTTTGCCCATATTTATTATAATATATTGTTGACTTATTATGTTATAGTTAAACTTAAATGACATTAAATTATTAATCTATTTTAATAAATTTGTATAAAATTGATTATAATATTTTAAATTATAATGTGATAGTTTAGTTTCTTTCTGAACTTAGAGTTAAATATTATTTTTATTTAAATATAGTTTATGATGTATTTAATGTCTATTAATTTTTTAAAAAAAAATTTTTAAGTAGGCTCCTTATTCGAAAAAAAATGAGACCGGCTAGGTTTTTACGATAATCTTTTACGCTCTAAAAATTCACCCTAAATTTAAAAATCAATTTTTTTTTACGTAAAAACTATCCGACCCGAATCACTTTCACCTCTAATGGCTTGCATTTGTTTTTAGATTGAGGCAGACCTTTTGTTAACTATTAATTATTATACGACAATAAAGTTGTGACAATCAGATGCCATTTTTTTTTGTTACAAGAAGGGAGCCAAAGCTCAAAGAAAACATAAATCACAGAAGCCGGGCAATGATGTCCCACTCACCAGTAAAAAATTCTCCAATTCCATATGGTTTGTAGTAATGAACTCCTTACAGTAATTTAAGGGCGAGATTAGCCGTCCAGTCCGCACAATCAGATGCATATTTATACACCATATTGCTGATGTGACTAACTGCTAAAATTTCAGCTTATATTTTTGTTATTTATAATTAATCAATCAACTTTTAAACTCAAGTTGATTTTTTTAAGAGGCCTTAGAGGTTTATCTATAAAAGTTGGCAGATAAATAAATGTTATAGCAATTCAACTCTCCATCTCTCCTCTTTTGATGTCTTGTAACTAACCATTAGTAAGGTAGCTCTTATCTTTAATATTTAATCATCTTGAAAAAAAAGCATTAGTAAATTATATTTTTATGAGGATCAATCAATTTTCTTCCGTCAAAATTTTTATTTGAAAAATGTGCATGAAAACTTACTTATGTTCCCTTTAGTTTGGCATTTGAAAAATCGTTGGATTAATTTAGAATATTATAAATGGTCATTCCACTTATCTTTCTTTTCATAAATAACATGATTTTCAACTTCTACTTCCCAAACTTGATTCTAAGGTGTGAAATGTATTCTAATGTGTCCTAAATGTGAAGCTTAAACGTGGATCGATAGAAAACAAGAGCGTAGAAAAAACATAATTGATCCAATTCTTGAGGTCAAAACATGAGGGTTAACCATACAATCGAATAGCTCAAATAAAGTAGGAACTTCATGCAATCGAATAGCTAAAACGCTTCTTATGTGGCTACAGCTGAGGAAGAGCATGGATCATTTTCTGTTGATTTACAACCGTGACAGCTTATGCAAGAGAGAGTTTATTGTACAAAAAGAATTGCTCATTTTGCTAATGGTATCAAATTAGGGGAGAGCCTACACTGACTCGAAATATTCTGACTAGATAGGTAACTAGGTTGGGACCGAAACTAATTCCTTGAGACCTCGTCGGGATCGGATCAAGATCGGATTCGAGTTGTTAAAATTCATACTGCACCTCAATCCGATAATATATATATTAATATTAACTTTTAAAATATTATATTTATATTTATTTTCATTAAAACTCTATATTTTATTATATATTATAATATATTAATTATGTAATTTCATTAATAATTATCATATTTATATAATAATATTAATTATTTTAATTATTATATATATTTTAAAATTTTATGATTAAAATGGAATAACTGAATTTCTTGATTTTTGTCCTCGTGACTGGGATAGGATTTTCTCTCGGAGCAAACCGGGTCAGGATGAGGATGATTGAGACCTGTCCCAAAACTGAATTTGTTCACCTCCTATATCGAATAGATTAGAGCATGGTTTTTAAACTTGAAAGTTTATGTTTACTCGCTTTACGTTTAGTAAACGCGAGAGGTAAATTCAAAACGTAAACTCGTACAATTTATGCACATCTATATATATTTAATATTATATGTTATAAAATATTTGTGAAAAGTTTTTATACATTAGTTTTCATCGGTCATAACAATTCATATCTTAATTGCCTAACAATTCTATATTTCAACTGATTCATATCTTAATTGTATAACAATTCATCATTTTTTAACAATTTATCACAATGTACAAGTCGATGGAACACAAGTTAAAATATAGAGATTTCAATGTTTATACGTACACCATGAGTAATGCAAATTGAAACATAAAATATACTTAGTTGTTGAATCATAAAAATTCAATGTTATTTTCATTTCAATTTTGACTTCAAATGTAACGACCTGAGGTCTAAAGACCAAAATGGTTTGATGAATAGTCCTACATGAGCAAAACACGGAGGTGATCATAGGCTTATATGTAGCTACCCCCTTCACCTATCAAGACGCGTTTTAAATTTGTGAGAGCCTTTGGCCCAAAGCGAACAGTATCTTGACGGAGTTAAGGGGGTGTTGCAGAATGGTATCAGAGCCGACCTCGCGTGCTCACTTGAGTCATGTGGGAAACACGGGCCATAGGCCAACACAGATCCATGCTCAACGATGACGTTGAGCCCTTTATGGGGGGAAGATTGTAACGACTTGAAGTCTAAGGACCAAGATGGTTTCATGAATAGTCCAACATGGGCAAAACACGAAAGTGGTCATGGGCTTATATGTAGCTACCCCTTCACCTATCAAGACGCGTTTTAAATTCGTGCGGGCCTTTGGCCCAAAGCGAACAGTATCTTGACGGAGCTAAGGGGGTGTTACAGATTGTGGAACGAAAGGGATCAAGAAGAAGTTAGGGTTTTGTTTGATTATTGATTGATTGTTTGAATTGTTTGATTCTTGAATTACTCACTGCATGAATTAATTCTGGTTGTTCTATTTTGCCTTGGTGATTGCTAAGATGTAGAATTTAGAGTAGAACAAAAGTATGTTAGAGATTCATGTGATTTTCGGATTGAAACCGGCTGGAATTCATCGTTGTCACGGCCGTGCCATCCTCTGGCACTCCCGTGCCATTAGTGTTAGGGCCGTTCCACGCCATGTGCACACCCGTGCCATTATCGGCACAGCCGTGCCACCATGCGCATGCCCGTGTCATGACTCGATGAAACCTAAGTAAAAGATCGGCCGATGTCGATCGACTGAGTGCTCAACCGGTCACGGCCGTGCCATCTTTTCGGCACGGCCGTGCCATGACTAACCTAGACGCACGTATGATAACCAATCGATCGACTTTTGGATCGGTCGACCGATCTCACCCCTGTCACGACTTTGCGTTATTTTGGCATGCCCGTGCCACCCCCTAGGTACCTGTCATCCAAATCGGCACGGCCGTGCCGATATGATGTCATGGCCGTGCCAGATCACAACAACCTTGATTTTCCACTCGTCTACCCTTATTTTGATATGAACATTATTGATTTTCTTATGTTTCCAACATGAACTCTTCGTCCTGATTTACCTCATATCGATCATATCACCTTCATCATACGATACAAAGAATGAAAAATTACTAAAAGTGATTAATAAGTTCAGATAAAAGATTAATGATGGGTTGCCAGTCCAAGCCAAGTGTATCAAGATAAGGGTCACTCCCTTGGTCATGGTTTGATCACCCATCAACCCGTACAATGTCATATCGTTTGCTGGGCATACCCCAAAATTTAAAGGCACCTAAAGTCACCCTGATTTTAATAATAATAATTCAAGACCAAGAAGCATGTTCAAGTCAAGTCAAGTATGCTATGATTCCAAGTTTACTAATCATTATTGATTCTCATGATTCATGTTCTATTATGATTCTTATTCTTATTCCTATTATGATCCATGATATTGACATGTTATCTTTCACGTTCAAGTTAAGCATGATTATTTACCGTTGATTATTATATTCATGTCATGCATTGTATATCATGTGGTTCCCCTACTAGGCTGTAAAGCTTACGGGAGGACCTCCTCCCCTGTGTCTGATTTCCACAGGACCATGTTAGTGACGTGGTGGAGTAGGCGTGTGGTGATGAAGCTCTGGCAATAGGACATCACATGAACCATAGGACTTTTAGAGTGTTATTTAGTTTTTATTTACCTTCCGCATTTTAGATTCATGATGTAGAACTTATTTTATTTCTTAGCAATGACATAGTCACTTTTAGACTTCCGAAATTAAAGTTATCATTCATCATTATTTCTTTTCTTCCGCTGACGTGTCTCAATTCTTGACTGAGATATGATCAATATTATGATCAAAGTCATAACATGTCGTAACGTCTTCAGGTTGGTCTTCGTCACGTGGCGGGGGTTGATTTGGGGGGTTACATTTATGGTATCAGAGTCTAAAGTCAGGACTCTCTTGACATCCTAGTGTATAGAATAGTATGATATTGGTTCATGTGCTATCGCCGAGCAGTCGTCACACCCTCCACCGTAAAGTACAAGTAAGATCTTTCTTGCTTTGTGTTATTCTTTATTGATGTACTGATATGTATTTCACATGAGTGGTTGAGTCCTAAGGAGATTATTCTGTATGGTAGGAATCAACTTAAATATTATTAATGATTAGACAAAAAGGGTCATAAATGTTACAAACAAATTGGAACATAATAAGTAACAAGCATGTGGATAAATATACCTACGTGAAAAATGAGTCTTACAGATATTTAAAGAATAAAATATAAGAAACGATTATGTTTTTTATAATTCATGTTTTTCATCTCTTTCATGATCGCTCTATTCACAGACTTCTTCTGCTGACTACAACAGTATGAAGAGGGAAATGAATAGGCATATCAGTTGCAAAGAGATGTAGATTTAAGAAATAAACGAGGGAATTATAAGAGTAATTAAAGGATTCGACTCCCACAACACGTAAGTGTGAGATGATTTCAAATAGTAGAAGTGAAATTAAGCATGTCTAAGTTATGATTTATCGTTATCGTTATGACTTATGTAGTTCCATTGGTCTATCAATATAGGGGTTTAATAAATTATCTTATATGTTTATATTGATAGGTGTGGACCCATAATGCTAGTTGTGCTTTAGACTTCATATGGCCCCTCTTATATTATGTTGATAATGGTCCAAAGCAAATCTAAACTAGTTATACGAAATTCTTTGTTGGATTACTTTACGTGGAAAAATAAGAATCAAATTATTAATTATGTAATATCCGTGTACAAGAGTTTAAAGAATTAGTAAGCTTCCAAAGAAGCATGTATAAGGTATGGATGGACAAATATAGAAGTTTAAAGGGTTTAGAAGTCACATTGGCTTGAATAAATGTTAGGAGAAATTTTTAATAAGTGAGTGACTGTCTGAGTTAACCGAACATTTAGATCTAGCATACTCACACACATATGTACATATAACATAATATACTTATAAACATATAAAGATAAATAAATGAATAAATAAATAGATTTAATTAACTTAGTTTAGTATAGGGTGGATTTGAAATTTTAATATTATGAAGTATATTTTATATAGCCATTATTAAAGAATGAATTCTCTATCATCGCAATGTATATATATTTTCAAAATAGATTAATATGGTTAATACCAGAATTATATAAGAACAAGCAAGACATGAAAGGGTTAAAATGAATGTGAGAAACTTTGAAAAGACAAGGTCTCTTAACTGAGATAAACTTGAGTAGGATATGAGCCTCCAGCCATTAAGTATTAAAAGATCAAAACACCAAGTGAGGAAATCATTAGAAAGTATGGGGGTTAAAATAAAGTATGAGAAATTTTATAAGTCCCCTACAAAATTTCTGGAAAAGCAAGTTATGCACCCGAGAGGGATGATTATGCAAGTTTTAATATAATTATAGTTTTCATAATAATGTCAAAACGTATAGGATATTTAAGCATATAATCATGATTGATGGTTTAAGAGGAAAAATAAATCATATATATGTTTAGATAATGGGTTAAGCAAGCCATCAGATGATACATAGGATGTCCTCTAAGATGCAAGATATAAGATGATATATAGAATGTTCTCTAAAATGCCTCTACGTTAATATGATGAAAAGTGTTCAAAATTTTGTCTTGATCAAGTGGACCACTTATGATTTGATCATAAGTCTTATAAATGGATTAGTTCTCCTTTCCAACTTTAAAGTTATCTCGACCCTCTCCCATGTGCTACAAGATATCATTAATGCAAAGGACCATGAAATGATTCACAAAGAAGAAGAATGATTGATTGTCTTCTGTTTTGTTGATTGTTTTATTTTCCTATCTTATTGTTTGAATTCATTTCATATGTCTACCTGCATTCATGATGTTTGACTAAGGACTTATGTTATGTAGTGCACATAAATTATTCTGTTAATTCTGGATTAGATCATACTATGTAGCAACCCCTCAGCGTAGATATCGTTCGACATTAACATTAATTCAAAGTGCTTCAAGATACTCAAGGAAAGAACTTGTTGTGATAATATATAACCACTAGCCTCCCATGAAATTATATGATACGACATTGCAAGAATCAAATCAATGTAGTCAAATAAGTTATGTCTTCCACTCAAAAGCTAAATGATTATGATGATGTTTAGAGTAGGGTCACATCAAACTTAAGTCATCGTGAAAGTTATTGATCTAAATTGACCTTGATCTCCAATGCCCCATGACACATGAACTGAAAAGATAAATTTAATAACTTTAAGACAAGGGGTTCATAAGATCCAGGGTCTCATTTCTAGATGTTCCACTTCTTTTGTAAAGAAGAATAATGACTCTATGAATCTAGAGATTTATTAACAAGTTGTTAAATAAAATAACTATCAAGACATAAGTGTCTGTTACTAAGCAAATGATGACATATTTAAGACTAGGTGTTCTCAAGATCGATCTAGGGAGTGAGTACCAATAGTTTCGTGTGGATGAAGAAGATGTAATGAAGATAATTTTCCTGACACTGAATGATCACTATAAATTGAGTGATGCCATTGGACTAAGAACACCCCTCAAACCTTTAGCTTCTCACGAACATTGGTTCAAACTATGCCTACATTTAGGTAGAAAAGATTAAAGTGTTCATCGATCAAAAGACTCTTAGGTATGCTTTCTTTTAGTAGTACGCTAATATGTGACAATGAATATGACTTGAAGTTTGAAAAAAAATCTGAGTTCTCCATGAAGTACCATTTTGGTAAAAATGAACTCGGTTACACATATACTCAAACACAAGTAGGCTTCATAAGGCTGTGTATTAAATGATGAAGGAACCAAGCATGTGAAATCCAAATGATGAAGTCCTAAAGAGAGCAATACTAGATGAACAACATAAGCATGAGTTGCGGTCCATTTAGGAATGTCTTATAAGAAGTATTAGATGAATATTATAAGTCTGGATTACGATCCATTGGAACAGTAAATAGATGTATAAGGATGAACAAATAGTAATGACATGAAACATGGAGATACAAAACTATGTCCTAAGTACCTAGTATATCAATGTGGAAAAAGTAGAGCATCAGAAAATTTGAGGAGATGATTCATGATATTAAGAATTCATAAACTTGACCTTCGTTGAGTATCTAACGCACATAGTGGAGCACAAGGTGCAACGTCATAAGAATAAGGATGTCCCCGTGGTTAGAGTAGCTTGGCGTTACCATAACGGTGATGAGGCAACATGGGAGCTAGAGTTAGAAATGCGTCAAGAATTCTCTCGCCTTTTCGGTAAATCATCTACTTAGTGCAAAATTCAAGGACGAATTTTCTTTTAAGGGGGTAATAATGTAACAACCAACAAGAAAGGATAAAAAAGGGACAAATCATGATGGGCGGCCGGGCAAAGAAAAAGGGATTAAACATCAAAACCAACTCCCACTCAAAATTAAGAGGAGAGGAATTAAATCTGATCTTATCAAATTTAATTAGAGGAGGAGACATAAAAATAAGATAAAATAGAATTATTAGAATAGTATTAAAACCCTCTTCTCTAAACCCCACGACTCTTCTCCTGTTCCTTGGTCCCTTTCGTACGTGAGCAGAAACAGGGATGTCGCCGCTCGTCGTTCGTGGTGCAAGGGTAGGCGGAGTCTCTTTCTTCTCTCCTATTCTGACCCTGTTATTTTCCCCCACTCGCCTCTGCATCAACTGGAATTACAGGCGCTGATCGGCCGATAGGAAACAGGGCACAGGGAGAAGAAAATAGGGGACTCGGTCGTTAATCGATTTTTTCGACAAGCCAAGCGAGTATCAATTGCGATTACAAGTGGGTGAATCGAAATCACCTTGCATGACCTCTGATTTGTTCAAATCCATGGCCTAATTAATTGTGGAACAAAAAGGATCAAGAAGAAGTTAGGGTTTTGTTTGATATTGTTCGAAAAGGATCAATCGATTTTTGATTGACTGTTTGAATTATTTGATTCTTGAATTACTCACTGCATGAATTAATTCTGGTTGTTCTATTTTGCCTTGGTGATTGCTAAGATGTAGAATTTAGAGTAGAACAAAAGTATGTTAGAGATTCATGTGATTTTCGGATTGAAATCGGCTGGAATTCGCCGTTGTCACGGCCGTGCCACCCTCTAGCACGCCCGTGCCATTAGTGTTAGGGCCGTTCTACGCCATGTGCACACCCGTGCCACCATGCGCACGCCCGTGTCATGACTCGACGAAACCTAAGTAAAAGATCGGCCGATGCCGGTCGACCGAGTGCTCAACCGGTCACAGCCGTGCCATCTTTCCGGCACGGCCGTGCCATGACTAACCTAGACGCATGTATGATAATCGATCGACCGACTCTTGGATCGATCGACCGATCTCACCCCTGTCACGACTTTGCGTTATTTTGGCACGCCCGTGCCACCCCCTAGGTACCTGTCATTCAGATCGGCACGACCGTGCCGATATGATGTCACGGCCGTGCCAGGTCACAACAGCCTTGATTTTCCACCTGTCTACCCTTATTTTGATATGAACATTATTGATTTTCTTATGTTTCCAACATGAACTCTTCGTCCTGATTTACCTCATATCGATCATATCACCTTCATCATACGATACAAAGAATGAAAAATTACTAAAAGTGATTAATAAGTTCAGATAAAAGATTAATGATGGGTTGCCAGTCCAAGATAAGTGCATCAAGATAATGGTAACTCCCTTGGTCATGGTTTGATCACCCATCAACCCGTACAATGTCATATCGTTTGCTGGGCATACCCCAAAATTTAAAGGCACCTAAAGTCACCCTGATTTTAATAATAATAATTCAAGACCAAGAAGCATGTTCAAGTCAAGTCAAGTATGCTATGATTCCAAGTTTACTAATCATTATTGATTCTCATGATTCATGTTCTATTATGATTCTTATTCTTATTCCTATTATGATCCATGATATTGACATGTTATCTTTCACGTTTAAGTTAAGCATGATTATTTATCGTTGATTATTATATTCATGTCATGCATTGTATATCATGTGGTTCTCCTACTAGGCTGTAAAGCTTACGGGAGGACCTCCTCCCCTGTGTCTGATTTCCACAGGACCAGGTTAGTGACGTAGTGGAGTAGGCGTGTGGTGATGAAGCTCTGACGATAGAACATCACATGAACCATAGGGCTTTTAGAGTGTTATTTAATTTTTATTTACCTTCCGCATTTTAAATTCATGATGTAGAACTTATTTTATTTCTTAGCAATGACATAGTCATTTTTAAACTTCCGAAATTAAAGTTATCATTTATCATTATTTCTTTTCTTCCGCTGACGCGTTTCGATTTTTGACTGAGATATGGTCAATATTATGGTCAAAGTCATAGCATGTCGTAGCGTCTTCAGGTTGGTCTTCGCCATGTGACGGGGGTTGATTTAAGGGCGTTACATTTACGATTCTGTAACACCCCCTTAGCTCCGTTAAGATACTGTTCGCTTTGGGCCAAAGACCCGCACGAATTTAAAACGCGTCTTGATAGGTAAAGGGAGTAGTTACATGTAAGTCCATGACCACCTCCATGTTTTGCCCATGTGAGACTATTCATCAAATCATCTTGATCCTTAAACCTCAGGTTGTTATATGAAATCTTATTCAAATGTCTAACTTTTGCATTTTTCGTTTCCACCTACAGACTCGATCGAGTTTATCCCAATCTACCTGAGTTTAGCTCCAAGTCCGTTTCTACATCGACTTCACTAAATTTCATGAGTAAACTCGTAAATTCGAACGATTTTATTCCTCAAACTCTATAATTTGTAAAATATGGATGAAACTTAGGGGACTTGTAATTCTTTTCTGGTTTGTTGTTCAGGTAAACAACTACTCTCAATTTGGTGTGCATGGATATAATCCTCCTTTTTTTTCTGTGATTTGCTCCATCTATTAAAAAGAGTCTTAACATATCGATATTTGTAATATTTCTTGTCCTTTCTCGGTCACCAGAGCTTATTTAAAAACTGAGCTATTCTTGCATTGCCACTTTTTTTTACGTGAAAAAACCCCTAATCTATATTCTTTAATGATAGCCGAGTGCTGAGGGCTAATCTCCTGGAAAAAAAAAATGAAGATTTTATTTCATAATTATCTGACAACTCTTCATGCTTTTAAAGCAGTTGCTGCCTACTCTTTTGCTTTTGTACTACTATTGTGACATATATTTTAAGGAAGTTGCAGACCAATCTAAGCTGTAATACTTAGAATGCATCAACAATTCGACAGTATCAGACATTATGATGAAAACGATATGAAGAATTATGTCTCTTCTCTTGACTGGTTTTGATGGAAGCTACTGACGTGTCTCGATAATGAAGAATATTTTACCATCTATCAGAATTCTTTTGTTGCTGAACAGAGCAAAACAAAATCTCAGGTAACGGTGCAGCCAGGGACGGAGCTATATATGCATTAAGGGGGGCCCTGGCCCCCTAACTTTTTGTTATACTATATATATATAGGATTTTTAAATAAATTATGATTGCCCCCCCTAATTTTTTGAAGTATACTATATATAATAATATACCATATATTTTTTCTTAAAAAGATATATTAATATATCCTAATCCTATGAAATCTACATAAAGATACTATATTATTGTATTTATGAGATATATAAAAAGTTTACAGTGTAATATATGCATTTATGAAATATATGATACATATAGAAATAAGTTTAATTTCTTTCTGTAACAAATCAAACTATTTAGTTAAGTATTCCTTTTTTATGTTAATTATTTCATATATATATTGTGTTAAATATAATTATCTATTTTGCAAGATGAACGTGACAAATAAAAAATGCATGGTTGAATACTAAAATGAGATATTTTAACTAAAAAATAAAATATATAATTATAAGTTCTTTTTTAATGTATATATTTCTCGAGTAAATTTATTTTCTTAATTTTATTATTTATGGTATAATTATATGTTTATACGTGTCATTTTTTTTCGCATTCTTCGGCCCCCCTTAACTTTTCGTCCTGGCTCCGTCCCTGAGTGTAGCAGCCAGAAGTTGCCAACTGCAATGTTCTATGTATAAGAATGAAGAAAAAAGTAATATTTTCAGAACCAGACCGGTGACCGAATCGAATTTCTTATCGGGTCACGGTTGGATCGGTCCGATTAGGTTCGACCAGATATGAATCGAATTTTATTAAAATAATATTATTTATAATAATTATAAAGATATAATATAAATTACATGATATAGTATATGAATATTGTATTAATAACTTACTAAAAATATTAAAAATTAACATAACATATTTTTTATTTATTAAAAATTTTAATAATGATTAACATATAAATATAAATAGATTATTATTAATTTAATATCTATTATTTATTGATGATAGATGCTATATTAATAAATTTTATCTTAAATTATTCTTATTTATTTAACAATTTCTTTTTTTTATCTCCTTTATTTATGCCCTTTAATGATTTCCATTTTAATGTTATTCAATTTTAAATATTTACCTTTTTTTATTTCACTTCCTAATTTATTTTATATATGTCATGTTCCTTTCTTTTTTACCTTTCTTATATTCCTTTTATTTTTCCTTTTTTAACTTTCCTATTTTCACCATTTTTTAATATTATTTTTTAAAATTCAACTTGAATATGATTGAACCGATTTAACCAGCCTGGTTCAACCGGTCGTTTCAATCGATTTTTTCGATTCAATGTTAAAAATGATTTTGATATCAAATCGAACCAAATTTTCGATCGGTTCACGATTGAATATGCCGGTCCGATCCGATTTTGATAATATTGGAAAAAAGGATACATTTTACCATTAGTATCAGGACGTTGATCATTGTTATATAAGATTCATCGTCGCCCTCTGCCAACTAGCATGCAATACTTGTATATTGTAAATGTAAATATTTTTTTCTCTTATAAATCATAAATATTACCATTTTTATGGGCCCTTCTTTCCATCATGCACCCTTGCATGTTTCCATCATTCCCATATCATCATTTTTTGTGGAGGAATAGAGCAATGAAAAAGCAGCAATGAAGGGGCCGACCAAGAAGATCTTGGACCATTTTATTTGCATGCCTGAAGATAATCTGCTGAGTTTTTATGCAATCCTGCAGCTATTGAATTATATTCTAAAATGTTTAATAACTGTACTACTACTTTTAAAAAGTAGCATAAATCAGACTCTCCTCTAGCATCATTAGATGATGGTGGATCTATTAATTGCCATTTTTGTTGATGCAAATATTTGGACCAAGAATTCAATCTCTCCCTTTTATATTATGACTTTTTAATGTATTTAGGACAAAGAGTCAGTTCAAAACTATATCTCACGCAAACGTGGAGTTTTACTTTGTTTTTGTATCACAAATTTACTTTCACTTTTGTTTCCCCAAAGTCGAATTATGGAGAAAATTTAACTGCAGAAACAGAAAAAAAAATATTGCATACTTGTTTTTTTGAAAGAAAAAACTAAACTTTTCTCAAAATTTTCATAAATTAATAATATTTTTTCCTTCCTGTCTAGATTCCTCCTAGCTCCAACTAATTCGAAGTCAAAGATAAAAAAAATTGAGCGACTATGAGCTCTGAATGATCCCGGAATATAATTATGTTAATGTTAGTCAACTATGCTAATATAATTTTATTAATTAGAATTCAGCTTTATTAATTAATGTAACATGGTACAGTGAAAATATATAATGTATTTTCTTCAAAATAAAGGGAGCATAATTTCAGAAAACAAAAATAAGAAAGCTATAACCAATGTTGTAAAACTCGAACCGGACGTCGACTTGGAAAATCTTTCGGGTCAAGTTGAACCGGTTGGACCGGTTAATCCGGAAGATCGGACCGAAAATAGTAAAACAATTTAAAGATATATTCAATTAAAGTTTATGAACATGTATTTATTAATAATTAATATAAATAAACATATCAAAGTATAATAATATTATCAACATATTTTAATAAATAAAAGAACCAAAGAATGGTTTAGACATCTTTTTTTATTTTGATATTGAATATATAAATTAATATGTAATCTCATAACTTATGGATGTAATTATTAATATTAGTCAAGACAAAGTGCTATCATCTAATAAAATAAATAAATTTGATATTATTATTTTTTATAGTGGATAAATTTCTTTTATATATTTTTTAAAATATGCCCTTGATGTCAAACAAATAAAGTCTTTTTAATACAAAGGCTTTACATATAACATGTGGTGGCCCAATGGTTAGTTCTACTTTTTCTAACATTCATTGGTCTCAGGTTCAAAACCCAGCTTCAATTTACATTTTTTACGTGTTGAGTCACGAACAAAACCGCCCGATGAAGCGGTTGGACCCGGGTCTGACCGGTTCAAAGAGTCCTTCGGTTCTATGGCGACCCCACGAACCGTTTGAAGGCTCGGATCGCGATTGAATCGGTTTGACCGACCGGTCCGGTCCGGATTTTACAACACGGACTATAACATAACCCAAAACTGTGCCAGTAAAGGTCTTGTCTCGCAGAAAAGCCCAGTTATTAAAGCCCAACTAGGCATGAGGCCATTTTAGGGTTTCGCCGCATTCGCTCCTTCGTTATAAAGTTTTTCTTACTCTCTCTCTCCCGTGTTCTCTCGCGCCGCCTACGAGCAGCAGCAGCCGCAGAAGAGTCGCCGACGAACCGCAGGAGAAGATGAAGGTGGTCGCTGCATACCTCCTCGCCGTCCTCGGCGGCAACGCCCAGCCCTCCGCCAAGGACCTTAAGTCCATTCTCGGATCAGGTACACCCCTCGAAGTCTTCTTCCATCCTGTCGTTTCTCTTCTTAGTACGTGTGCGGTTTCTATATCGATCGGTTTTACTCAGTCGGAGCGGAGGTTGAAGACGAAAGGCTCGAGCTCCTGCTCTCCGAAGTCAAGGGAAAGGATCTTGCTGAGTTGATCGCCGCCGGCAGGGAGAAGTTGGCGTCCGTCCCATCCGGTGGCGGAGCCGCCGCCGCGTACTCTGCCCCGGCCGCCGGCGGTGGTGCGGCCGCGGCCGCTCCCGCCGCTGCGGAGGCAAAGGAGGAGAAGAAAGAGGAGAAAGAGGAGTCAGACGATGTGAGAATCCTAATCCCTCCCTGCCATTAGCGATTGATCTTTGAATTATTTGGTTGGTACATTTCTACAAAACAAATATTGATCTTTTCGTCGTTACTTCTTTGTTTGCAGGACATGGGCTTCAGTTTGTTCGATTAAACTCGGTTGGTCTTTGCCCTTCTAGTTGTAGTGCTCTTTTCTTTTAGTAGTGTTTCAAGGTCACAGTGCTTTGTTTACAGTCTTTACAGAGAGACAAGTGTTTCTTAAATCGTTTTGAGGTAATTTTGGTAGAATCACTGTAAGGGAGCCTTATTTGTCTTTGTTTTAAAGAAATGGATCGTGTTCTTTCTTGTTCTAAATTTGCTACCTTAATTATGTTGCACCATCTATGTGAAATTACTGCCCCGCGCCCGATTAAACTGCAGAGAAATTGGTGATCATTTGGCTTCTCTGCCTATTGCAGCTATATGTGTTTTATTTTGTAGCAAGTTTTAGCCTTTTTAGTGGATAGTAACTTCTTTAAATTGCACAGATAGATCAACGTTACGTACTGGTTTTTATGTTCGTTGGCGTAAGCGCGCCGGTAAGCCCGGATAAAGGAAGAGGGTTGTGTTAGGCCTCGACAGCCAGCGTAAAATCCTGTCGAATCTTATGAACATGGATCAACGAATTGGCGTCGTATGATCCATGTAGCCGACCCCACTTAATGGGATAAGGTTTTGTTGTTGTTGTTGTATTTTGCCGGATTCTGCTCTCTAGTCAAGGTCGATGGGAATCTTCTGTTAGGTAAATGCTAGTGTCTTTTTTAGCACTCAATTTGATGGGAGAGGGCTCGTTGTTAGGAATAAAATTGTGTTGGATTCGTCAACGGGAAGTTTATAATGCCTCTTGGCTTTTTATTGTGGATGCACTATTGATGTTGCACAAGTGATTTCCCAAGTGGTTGGCTGATTATAATGTTTTACTCATCTGAAGACCCTATATGTTTAGATATTCTGATTTATTTTTGGCAATTGCTCTGCAGTTGGAAGTTGTGAGTTTAGCATATAAGGTTTCTGTATGGGTTCTTGTGTCTTGCATAAAGATTAGGATAAAATGAGTGTACAATTGTGTACAGCACCATGTTCCACACTGGTGATGTGCACATTGGTCACATTGGACATCACAAAATCCGGGTGATTGATTGGTATACTGCACAAATGGTTTGTAATTTACTCACATCTGCTGAAATGTTTCTATTTAGAACAAATTAAAATCGAGGTATGGATAGCTTATATAACATGTGTGAAACCTTTTATGATATAGTTGTTTGGTTTGAGTTGCTTCAATGAAATTTCATGTTTGAAGCGTGTCAGTGTTGTCAAGATGGGTGAGATTCTTCCGTCGTGAGTGGTCCATGAAGCGAAAGGCATGTCAAGAAAAGCTTCCAAGTACCTTTGGCGATGTAATATGGAGCCCCTTCGAGGGGTGTACCACTGTAGTAGTTTGAAAGTAAGCTTATTTCCATCAGCCGGCCGGTGGGAGCGAGAAGTATGGGATATGTCGGGTGTTTCTTTCATCAATCATCCGGATTTACTGTCAGCAGGTGCGCGGAGCCGGAGCCCGGCATGTTCGCCTCTTGTGATGATAAAATTTCAATAAAATTCAACGAATTCAATAAGAATAACAGAACAAACGAAAGTTAACAAATTTCAATAAAATTTGATCAAACTTGAACGTGAAAAATAAAGCCAATCCGGAGTTAAGGTAGGAATCAGGTGGAAAAGACTGCTGGTATGGCAAAATCAGTACAAAGAGCACGTTTCTGTTCTGGTTAGAGCTCATCTGGCAATTGAAGGTATTTGAGTCTGATGCAACCGAGTTAGGAATTAAAGATGGGATCACAGGGAACGGTTTCACGAGCACTAGCTTGTCTTCACTTTTTTTTCTCAACTTTTTTCTTTGAGTTTTTTTTCCTTTTTAAATTTTCTCTCTTGCCTTCATCGTATAAAATAATCTATTTATTAAATGTAAAATATTTATTATAAAATATTAATATAATGTTATTTATTAGCTATCATTTCATAAAAAAAATTTAATATTTTGTTAAACATAATTTAGTAAAAAACATTTATTATATTTAAATAATATATTTTTAACAAAATATTTTAATAAACAATTTTAAATTTTACTTTTATTTTTATTAATTAATTCAATTATATTTTGCTTTTATAAAATTTTAAAATATTCATTAAAATTAATTTATTATATTACTTTTTTATCACATTAATTACATTGTTTCTCATTATTACGCTTCACTTCATCTAAATCCAAATTAAAATGTCAATTCAATTATTCACTTGAAATTTTAAAAAATCTCAATTTTGATTACCAAACACAACCTTAAGAACTCACGCCCAACTCGATGTCACATGAATGCATGATGAGCGGCCGACACGGTTCTTTTCTTTTTTGATGAAAATTTTACTTATCCACTAATATAGTAGAGAGAGTTATCAAAGTTGGAGAACCCTTGAACGAAGAACACTCTCTCAAAAAAATGTCGTGGGTTGCACGATAGTCAAAATTTGTGAAGCAATGAACAACATGATTTCGTTTTCTATAACAGGGTTGGATTTTGCAATTGTGAAAAAGTACCTTATTACATCTTAATACACACCACTTCAACTTTCATAGGGAATTAAAAAAACTCGCGATTGTGATTGGCAAACACAATCTTAAGGTACACACGCCCAGCTCGAGATCGCATGAAAATTGTAGAGGCATGCATGATGGGCGGCAACAGGGTTCTTTTTTTAATGAAAAAGTTACTTAGTCCCTAATATTGTAGTGAGACTTATCAAAAGTTGGAGAACGTTTGAAGAAAGATGTTCTTTAAAAAAAATGTTGTGGGTTGTACGACAGTCAAAATTTGTCAAGTAATGAACAACATGATTTTATTTTCTATAGCATTACTGGATTTTTGCAATTGTCAAAAAGCGGTAATAAGGATCTAATAAGGAGAAGGAAGGTAAAGAGTGAGAAGGAAATATAGGAGAATGAAAGTGAATTGTTACTCATGTTTGATTGATAAAGGGAAGGAAAGTGAATGAATGTTAAGTGATTAATTTATTTAGACGATTTTATTCTTTAATATATAGTTATATATTTAATTTATTTAATCAAAATTGGAAACATATATTAAATATATCTTTTTTCCTCCTTTTCACTCTGATTTGGAGGGAAAAGAAGAATGAAACATTGGAGAGGAATGAAAGGGAAAGGAAGAGATTTTTCTCTTCATTCTTTTCCAACTTAATCTCAACAAAATGAGGGGAATAGATTTTCCTCTTTTTCCTTTTCCCTCCTCACCGACCTTTCACCCTCAACCAAACAAACTCTAAGGAAAGCGACGACTGAGGTGTATTAGCCTTTCCGAATCAGTTTCATCTATCAAATGTGGAATGCCAAGCTTAATACCTTTCTTAATCCATCAAGTATATCCCATGCCTCTAGTTCCAAAATTGTGTGCCCCTACTTTCTAAATGCACCTACAACGGGGATGTCATGAGCACGAATAATAAAATTTGCACCCCCAATCTAAGCTATCGATGGAAGAATGGTTAGAATTCAATTTCATCACCCACAAGAGGGGGCTCCCATTGGGTCTGTTTGGGTGCAAAAAAGTTGTTCCAAAACATTTTTTCTTGATCCCATGGTAGCTCCCACATCTTGTTCTATCATGAGCAACGTTATTCTAAACCTCCTTAAGGACTCTAATGACCCAAATTTGAATTGTTCTTACAATAATTGCTGATGGGACCCATAAATTACAAAAATGGTGTTTGGGTAAAACGTTGAGAACAAGTTGCCTATCTCTGATTTATCCCGACACCAAACAGTCCCATTGGGGTTGTTTGGCACCAATGAAAATGTTCTGAGGTCAGGGTCACCTGACCTTGTTTTGTTCTAGTCTTGGAGTTTCAGCAAAAACATTAATGTTCTTGGGTCTCCTTAGAACATAAATGTTCTTACTTTTTTGTTGTTCCTGCCATCATGATTACGAGACCCATCAATGTAAAAATAAGGTGTTTGAATGAAAAAGTAAGAACAACCCCTCGTTCTTGGTGATGTTCTCATACCAAACAATCCCATTGGGTTAAGAACTAGCCTTAGGCACTTGGCGTATAGTATATTCATTGAAATTGGTCATCACTCTCTGCCAGACTATCACCGTGGTTGTCATCTTGAAGAGCAAACCAAATTCTCTAAAAATAGAAAGCAATGATAAACATTTCTTGAACTAGGTATTAGGCCTTGCCCCTCATATAGTTAGGAATCGACATGTCAGGAAGACAAAAGTTAAAAACTAAAATTGAGGCAAATTGTACAATGGTGCATAGAGAAAGAACAAGAGAAGAAAAGGTTATCAATTGTTTTCATGTAACACCCACACAGTTTGCACAAAGTATCAATAGAAAGAAGGATTAAAACACATGGTAATGTCAGAGGTGGACTGGCATTTGTGGATCCATCCAGGCGAGGATGTGATAAGCTCCTCCTCAAGATGAAAAAATGGCCGTTGGATGGAGACATTCAAGATATGCCCCACGTATATCTGATCAACACATGCATGAGAACTGACATAAGAGATAGACAATTCCCATCAAAATAATTCGAAGTAGCCCGTACAACATCCAAATGATGGGAAGATTGCACCTAAGCAAATCCACAGAGACCCGTCTCCAAAAAATCTGGCGATGAGACAATTATGCTACTCCTTCGATTTGCACTGAATATCCTCAAGCGGTATTTCTATTTTGTTTGTGTTTGTTTCTTTGATTCTTCTAAGCTGGTTTGGGGACATCGCTGATGGGCCAAATCTAATGATGGATCGGTTGTAACGCCCTCAAAATGCACTCCGCCACGTGGCCGAATACACTCTAGGGATGTCACGAGACATGACTTGCATGTACAATATTTTGACAAAAATATAACTTTGACGGGTCAATAAATGGATGCAAAATTGTGGAAGGGAAAATATCCATCATTCAATTAAAAAGTGACATAATCAAAATGAGTGCAGAACTCTAAACATAATAACATAATTGAGTCTCAAAACGTAAACATTAGAATTTGCATAAGATAAATACAACTCGATAAAAATAGAAAGAAAATTGAGGAGACTCAACTTTGACACCACGAGCTTGATCAGTCGCCTACGCCATTATCTTTTTACTAAGCCAAGTTGTTATATGTGATATTGAGGAACCTCCCTGTGAGCTTTACGTCCAGTACATAATAATCATATAAAAATATAAGCGACATCATAAAGATAATCAAATGAACATAATCATAAATGAAATAATCTTGTGGACATAATTGGTATGATTATATCATGATTAAGAAACATGAAATAGAGTGGCATGAATGATGATAACATGATAAGGGTAACAAGAAGGATAACATAATCATCATTACATTCATATGGTATAACCAATCATGAGATTTAAAATCATCATCATAAAAAGATCATAACATCATTGAGCATTGTCCATCATCATAGTAATCATTATATTTTCACATTTTTATTATGTTACAATTATTTTAAAATGTCTTTCAACTTCCTTTAACATAGTTCGATAGAGTATTTTTTACTCTTTTTTTTATCTAGGACGGAGTATCTCAAGGTCAAACATGGACCGGACCGATGGAGTATCTTTCGACTCTTTTTTGGTCATGACGGAGTATCTCAACGCTAAACATGAGTCGATGGAGTATCTTTCGACTCCCTTTTGGTCAAGTTAACTATCGTCAACAAAACATAAGAGCTCTTTTATTTATGTTTTTCGTCTTTTATCTTGCTTACCATGTAATTAGATTTGGGGTTCAAGGACCATGGATCATGAATAACAAGGTTGTAAATATTGAAATGGAGACACACATCATAACATGATAGGTTCACGAATCTAAGTACATAAAACCATGAGTATTATTTTTCCTCAGCACAATAGCATTATAGGTAAATAATTGGTCGGATCAATAATCAAAAGTGATTCATATAAATTAAAATAATACATAAACTAGAAAATGCAATCCACTACTAGCACACGCTACATTACCATGCAGTGGGACTGTAGCTATAGTGCCATGCGAAGGTACTATAGCAAATGCCAAAATGCATAGATGTATTTCCATGCCAGAACTGCATCACTTTGGTGCATCCAGGGTAGATAACACAAATAATGTATTAATTATTAAAACATTACTTCTGTGCATTAATGCACCCATGAGAAAGATGCATTTTGATACATTTCGTGCACTATTTTGATGTGATTAAAAGTACATTGAGGAGCTAAAGAGGGATCGACAGTAGGCATGAAATAACAATATGACTACATGAACAGGTGCAAAATGAAAGGAATTGATGATTTTCATGTAATTATCAAATTCATAAAGCTTTTCTATCGTAGCACTACTTGGTGCAAAATGGACATGGCGATCATCTTTTTTATATATCAAGATTTAATTAATGGCAGGACATATTGGAGTCTGATAACCATACCATGCCATAGGTCCATTCATATATTCACAGAAGTTTTGTACAATAAATGGGCATGCAATTAAATTGTTGATCGAATGACGTGAAGATGGATTTCGATGATTTTTGTGTACTTTTGCAAATGACCGATTTGATCTTACTGTTCACGGTCTAGATGTGTCCTTCGTCGATAGATGACTTCGCGTGCATTTTTGTTCTCCCTCTTCTCCTCTTGCCGATGTGCACCCGTGGGAATAGAAAACAATTTTTTAAATCGACGATGTTTAGATCTCAGGATCAATTTATAATAGGTTATAAGGCATCGTGTCATGAGGTAAGAGACGACATTTATGAGAATGGGTCATAACTAATAATAATATTTATTTTATTTTCTATTGAAATGGTAGGTCATTACACTGGTTCTAGTAGAGGTGGATGGTGTTTTTAGAGATGATCGAGATTTGTTTGGTTCAGGGGCAGGACATTGGATTGGAATGTGAAGAATGGCAATTAGAATTTGGTTTGTCCGATTGCAGGTAGAAGGAGTTTGAGAGAAGGTGGGAGGTTCCGATGGTCCAATTTGGTTGATTAGAGCTATGAGGGTCATGGACAGAGGTACATGCATGAGAGCTCAACACTCTGAAATTGAGTATACACGTAATTAATCAACACTCATACTGTCAAATTGGTCACACGCATATGAGGCTTCTAATGATGTGCGAGTGTCCCAAGGGCTTTCTCATGAACCGTCGAGTTATTTTACTTCCTTGCACTTTTTCTTTTTAGCTCATTTTTAGACTTAGTATTATTTTCAAGTGTGATGATGATAGTTATATGCACTCCGGAAAAGTACACCCCCAAGCTTGTCTTTCACATTACACATTGTAAACCTATCTTACGAGCCTAAGGTACAGTAGAGGAGACACACTAGTCCTCCCCCAAAGCCTACTCGATAAATATTTCAAAGCTTTTCAAAATCTAGCATCGTACCTCGAACGTGGGGTGGCAACTCACAAAGCGTTTCAAGCGATCGAGCATTCCGCCTAGGCGCTCGTTTATTCATAAACGTCTCCGTCGAAGCGTCTGCTCGGGACCAAGCGTCCAAAAAATTGTGGCATCGAGAAAGTGGCATAAGAAAACTTCTGCAAAGCGTTCAAAGGAGCTTGTCTAGTTGCCGCATGGCTTGGTTGAGCGAAAATCGATCTCGTGATAAGTTGGTATCAGAGCAACTTTTCTGAGACCACTCAATTTGGCGTTCAATAATTAAGGAGGAATGATGTTGACCCAAGAGTCTACCGCACCGGAGAAGGTCCACCTAGAGCGAGGGCGCACCCTCTCGAAGGACAACATTACCACCTTCAAGCAACGCCTCGGCCAGATCCAATTGAATGTGGACAAGATGCAAGACCAACTCGTAATGCAAAAGCGAGAGTTGAAGAAGACAATGAACATCACAATGATGCGAGAGTGCTATTGTATACGCGGCTCGAATCCATGGAAGCGACAACCATGAACTTACGGGAGTCCTTGGACAATGGACTCTCAAACATAAAGTTTAAGATGGAACAAGATCTTAAAGCCCGACGGGAAGAGCTCAAGCGAATCTATGGAGATGAGCGACGTCCCGAGACATTCGCCCCACATAAAGCAAGAATCTACGAACCAAGGCGAAGACGTTACAAAGGCGAGTGGTCGATAAAGAAGATCAATAACTTTTTGTGGAACGTTCGACGGTACATGTAGGTTTTGGACGTGAACTCAGCCACATCGTGGAAATATTGATTCCATTAAGAAGTGGGACGACTTCAAAAGATAGCTTACCAACTACTTCTGCCCTGCCAAGTTGGGATTGGAGGCCAAGATTGCATTATTTAACATTTGCCAAAAGAGTACAATGAAGGAGTACATGAAAGAGTTTACCGAGCTCCGCCTATAGAACTTCCAAGTGGACGAAGAGGGTTTGAAGCCATGGGCTAGGACAAAGTTGGAGCGATGATGAATCGCTCGCAGAGTAGGTCAACCTCCTCTCGCTAGTCGCCGCTGATGAATCACTCGTGGAGTATGCCAAGATGAACACCCCCACTATCAGAGCCCTCCAGCAAGGGCAATGGTGGAGGAGAGAAGCCAAAGTTGTAAGGAGGCAAGCCGCACTGCCAAGATAAGGGGAAGGACTACCAAGAGAATGCCTAACCATGACATATTCAAGAGTGATGAAAAGTCGCTAAAACCTTGCTACATTTGTAAGGGTCCACATTGGACAAGCGATTGTCCGTAGAAGGCGATAGTCAACGCCATATATTACCCCGAGGAGAAGGAGGAGAAGACGTGGCTCACTTCGATGCAAGTCCTCAGCGCCATCAACGTCTCAAAGGGTACTTCATCGACTGCTCGACTTTATGCGGACATCGAGTTGAACGTGCAAGTCTTCAATACCCTCATCGACACAGGAGCATCGAAGTTGTTCGTATTAGAAGTGATCACTAAGAAGCTGAAGCTACCACTAAAGAAGACTTCTGCCACGTTCAAAACAGTGAACGTGAAGTCTATCTCGATCACAAAAAATTTTCCTCAAGTAAAGATTTGCATCGGCAAGTGGTCAGGAAGCTTCGACGTGATGGTGGCACTAATGGATGACCACGAAGTGATGACGGATATATCTTTTCTGCGACACATTACTGCATGTGCAATCCCGCTAACCAATTCGATGGTCATCTTCGACCCCAATGAACCTTACAACGTTTCCGTGAGGTCAGGCAGGCGAGATATGAATCAAAATACCCTTTCTGCCATGTAAGTGGCGAAGGGATTGCGAAGATAGGAGCACATCTTTCCAGCGACCGTCATCTTGGAAGATCCGTAGCTCTTCACTCCAACATCTCCCAAAGTCCTTGAGACCTTTAAGAACTTTGTGGACATCATGCTCCCCGGAACTCTTAAAGCGTGAAGTGGACCATGTCATCGACTTGGTTCTACTATCGAAGCCCCCACATGGAGTCTCTTATTGGTTAGCCCCTCCGAAAATTCGTAAGACTTCGTAAGCAACTCACTAAACTATTGAATGTAAATAGTGATAAAAATAATTATGTAACACCCTTATAATTTTGATTTTATTCTCAAATTTAGTTTGAATATATATATATTTTTACTTAAAAATCATGAACTTTGATTTTATCTCAAATCTAACATAAATTTCTACTTTATATAAAAAATCATGAACTTTAATTTAATTCTCACACTTCATCTAAACTTCTATTTTAAAAATTTAAATTGATTATAAATATAACATATTATCATATTTATCTTAAAATTAATAATAAAAAATAAAATAAAAAGGTAAAATATTTTTTTTACAACTTTAATAGTAAATTGGTTTAAAATTTAATAGTCTTTTTTAGGAGGTCGACATCCATTATGTGGCATAGGTGTTACATCACGAACACAACTTAATAGTCGATATTGAGTCGACTAGAAACTACTTATCTTCCCTGAAATTGTTGTATAAATATTATATATATTTATGTAGCACATTTGGGATTTGCAAGACTACAATTTTGAAGTTCCTACTCTGGCAGGAAATGACAGGAACTAACATTTTTTATTTAAAAATAATTATTATTAAAGGGTAAATTTTGTATTAAAAAATTAGTTTTGTTATTATTAAGTATATATTAGATCAAATTAGATAACTGATTTTGTGGAACTTTTAGTTTTTCTATACTTTTATAATTTCAGGGCTATATATTATCTTCATAAAATTTATTATAGATATATATTATCATTTAATAATTATTTTATTGTTTTATTCTTTTTCAGATGTTGATTAATTAATGTTATTAGTAGCAATAATAACCGTACGTATTTAATTAAAATACTATAATAATCATTATGATAATTTAATTATAATATTTATTACTATTTCAAAGATCGCATTATCTATATTCGAATTTGAACATATCTATTATAGATATTAAAAAACATTGTAAAAAATACAATTAAATATATTTAATTAAAGTTAAAATAAAAATGTAATAAATAAAATATTATTTTCTGATATAAATCTTAATTCTACATTGTTGGTAGTACCAATGTTGTTAGGACCGGATCGGACAACGATCCGGATAGGTGTCCGTTTCATGTCGAACCGGTCAGACCGATCGGTCGGACCGATCGGTCGGACCGAATAGTAATACAATATTATATTTAATATGGTATATTAAACTAAGCTATTATATTTTGGATATATACATATATCAAAATGTAATTAAGCAAAAATAATAATCATAAATCATAAATCTTAAATTTAAGATTTGATGTTAAAATTATTACACACTTAATAAATGAAAATCTTATTGAATATAAATCTCATTATTATATATAAATTTTTTATTCTTTAAATTTTTTATAAATATTTTTTTCCATTATATTATGAAAAGATTATATATTCTGTAAATAAATATATAGTATAATTCGTGAATTATTAAATTTGAACTTATTAAATATTAAATTAAAGAAATTTAAAATTTGTGTATATATATCTAAATATATATAATACTATACTATATTAAGTATGCTATAGTTTGATTGTATATTATATATCTAATATGACAAATATTATATATAATATAATAAATATATAATTAACTTATATTATAATGTACATTTATGATATTAAAATTTTGAATAAAATAATAATTCATAAGGTTCAAAACTCAATAAATTCTAGACTAAATAAAGAAAAAAAGAGCAAATAAGGTGTACAAACATAGTCCCACGTTCATAATACTAACAACATAAGAGCAATGAAGCATCTATAAATAAAGGAGGACATTAGTGGACCAATATATTTCCTTATGAAGAAAGTCCATTTATGAATATTTTCCAAATTTATAATAATAAATTTTATAAAATTATTTCTCTTGTTAAGAAATAATAAAAAAATAGATTGGTTCAACTCGATTTTTTCTGTTTTTGATCGATTTTGAACAATCTTGACCGGTTCAATAAGGGATCCGATTTTAAGACTTGTATTAAGTCATCTTAGTGATCGATCGACGGTCCGACCTATCGATTCAGTTCGATCCTAATAATATTGGATAGTATGATGCACGAGAAACATAGTAATTATATTTTAACAGTTAGAGGCGCAGTTTACTTTACTAATAGTTTAATACACAAACGACCTAAACCAATTGGGGCAGGAAAAATGCCAAGGACAAATTGCCGCTCCCCTCCTCTCGTTTCGCCTACCCTCAGGCGGCCACGACTCCCATCAAAATCGAAACGTGGCAGCTTCACGTGCCATCCAGAGCACTCGAAAAACCTACACGTTGCTACGAGTTCCGTTGCAATTAATGTTAATACAATTTAATACTTTTACCAATAAAATAAATAATAATTATTATCAATTAAAAGATCAGACCAAAAAGAGCCCACCGTTGAGCCCCGACGTACTAGCGAGTAAAAACCTGGTCCCCTTCTGCGGGACCCGCAGGGACGCATTCACTTCGCGCCACAAAAGTTGTTCCATTTGGGCATCGCGTCAGGGGGGTTTAAAAGTGCGAGTGCGACTTGACTCATTCGGAAATGGGCACGACGACGACCGCCACCTCCGTGGGGGCCCAGTTGGCTTCCATGTCCCCATCGGACGGTTGTAGTAATTTGGCTAACTGCATCGTACGGCACCAACGTGAGTGCGCGCCTGCTCCTCGTCGGCACCTGCGGCCAGGAAGAGTGGACGCCCAAAGGAAAGGGCCGGCAAAGAGGTGGAGGGCTCTATAAAAGCGGGATGCTGCTCGTTTCCTCTCTTTGATCCGTCGTTCTCTCACTTCTCCGATCGATCGGTGACCCGTCGTGTTGCTCTGCTTATTGTGGTAATTTTGCATGCTCGATCGTTCGGTGGTTCTGGACTGCGTCTTTGTTTTCCTTGTTTCTGATCACACTTCCCGTGTGCTACTATTTTGTTTATTTTATTCTTTTTTTCCGGTTGTTCTCATCCGACTTTTACGAGTTTTTTTTTAGTTCAGTGTTCGATAGGCAACCATGGGAATTGGACGTGGAGTTCTTGTGATTTTTCTGCTTGTTTCGGTTGCCTTGGTGCCGTCGGGTGCGCCGGCGCCGGCCGATGGGTTGGTCAGGGTGAGGCTGAAGAGGAAGCCTTTGGACGAGAATGGTCGGCTGGCCGGCCGGTTGGCGGGAAAGGAGGGGAAGGCTTTGTCGGGTCGGAACTATGGACTGCGAGGCCGTGTCGGCGACGGCGAGGACTTCGACATAGTGTCGCTCAAGAACTACATGAATGCTCAGTACTTTGGGGAGATCGGCATAGGGTCTCCGGCGCAGAAGTTTACCGTGATATTTGATACTGGAAGCTCAAACCTTTGGGTGCCCTCCTCCAAGTGCTACTTCTCGGTGAGCAGTTGGCGCGTTCTTGAAGTTTGAGGGTGCTTGTTTGCTTGGTTATGTGGAAGGCATTGCCGCCGAAGTTGATGCGGTTATGTTTGTGTTGTTTTTTGCAGATTGCGTGCTTTTTCCACTCGAAGTATAGGTCAAGCCGATCGAGCACTTATAGGAAGAACGGTGAGTGAAAAGCTCGGCATGTTCTTAATCATAAATCAGAGCCACTGATGCAGAGGTTTCGTAGATAAGTATATTTTGCATAAGTAACCTGTCTATTATTATTGGCCTCCACCATGAAGGGAAAAGAGGAAATGAGTAATAATCAGCTGTTGACTTGCCCCAAAAGGATTTTGCAGCAGGCATTTTTTAGTAAATGCTTTTGTGAGTGATAAAGAAATCATCTGTCCTCTTTAGAGTTCGGCATGTAAAACACACATTTGGCCTCATTAGATGACTTTGAGGACCATGTTTATGGTATTGTTTTAGCCTTTAGGCGTGTCAATCATGTGGTTTTTGTAATGTTTTGGAAATGTTCTTTTCTGGTGCCATCTGCATAAGACGTCTTCTTAATGGGGTGCAAAAATGCATGTCTAGTTTCTTAATTATATCTCTTCCTTATATGCCAATTCAAGATCCGTGGGCCCTCTTACAAAAAAATTTATATTCTGTTAACCACCTAAACATTCTAAGAATCTATCATGTTTCGTCACTGCATCTAAGCAATTGAGTATTTTTGTTCAGCATGTCTGAGGCAATGATTGTTGCATTGTTTCTCTTTTCTGACCTATAATCATGTTTCTGTTATTCAATTTGGAAAAAGTCTGTCATGTCTTCTTTCAGTCTCATTTGGTCCTTCAATTGATAATAAAGTCTCATGTAAGTTTTACCCTGTTGGTCTTTTTGTTGTCATGAACTATCCCTATGGGCACTTATGAATCTCTTTCCAAACAGGGAAGCCGGCAGCAATCCATTATGGGACTGGATCAATTTCTGGCTTCTTTAGCCAAGATTATGTCACCGTCGGAGATTTGGTTGTTAAAGACCAGGTTGGTGATAATTAAGAAGGCCGTTCTATTTTTCTATTTTTTTTCCAGATTCAAGCCAAAACTTATGGATGTGAGAGATAAACTTCTGGCAGGATTTTATTGAAGCCACTAGGGAGCCAAGCCTGACATTCATGGCAGCAAAATTTGATGGCATCCTTGGCCTTGGATTCAAGGAAATATCTGTTGGCAATGCAGTGCCTGTCTGGTATTGTGATTTTTATCTTTCTGTTTTCTTTCCATAACTAGTTGATATAAAACTCCGCCTATGTTTTATAGCCGGTCCCAAGCCCGGATAAAGGAGGAGGGTCGTGTTAGGCACAGCCAGCGTAAAACCCTGTCGAATCTTATGAACATGGATCAACGAATATATAACCGACCCCACCTAGTGGGATAAGGCTTTGTGTTGTTGTTGTTGTAACTAGTTGATATAACTTAATGCTTTTATGGCAGAAGTATGTTTGCTACATTCTTACTAGTGTAACTCATTTCTTCATGAATTTGGGGAATGATCATTCTTTTTGTTTGGTTAATTACTCATTGTTTTCTGATTGGCGAAGGAGTGATGATGAAGCTTATGATCGAGACTAAAATCATTTAACAAAATTCAAGAATATCAGTGTTATGTGAATAATATATAGATTGTCTTTTAAACAACTTCACTTTTTGATTCATTTTGGAGCTTCCAAAAATATGTGGAAAAGAGAAGTTAATGCCCTAAGAACTAGAGGTAAATGGGCGTGTAATCCCCAATAAGTACAAGTATCTTATGCTTAAAAGATTGATTCAACTGGTCATCCACTTGTGATACATATAGTATACATGTAAACCTTTGGGTTTGTGCATGTGGGGTTGAGACGGGCCACTTTTCTCCAAGAACTAGGGAGATAGAGATGGAAATATAGATTGATCTATCACTTCTTTTTTGGTGCAGCATGGCCAATGTTTTTTTCTTTGCTATTTCAAGTAATGTTTTTATTGCTGTTTTCTTATTTTTTTGACTTCCTATGTTTATAGCCGGTCCCAAGCCCGGATAAAGGAGGAGGGTTGTGTTAGGCCCCGATAGCCAGCGTAAAACCCTGTCGAATCTCATGAACATGAATCAACGAATGACGTCGTATGATCCATGTAGCCGACCCCACCTAGTGGGATAAGGCTTTGTTGTTGTTGTTTTTTATTTTTTGAGAAATGTCTCTTGTAGGTTTGTTTACAAATTGGGTGAAATGAGCAATTGTAGTGAGAACTATAGATGTGTTCTTCTCCAAAAAAAAAAAAAGAACTACATATGTGTTTGTTTGATAAGTTTTGTTTTTTTTTCTGAAAAATGAATGTCAAATATATGTTATTTGATCCAAAATGGATCAGTTAAAATTGAAACAACATCCTGTTAATTGAAAAACATATGCTAAGGTTTGGAAGATCGATCTTCCCTTCTCTAAATGAAAATTGATTGTCTTCTCACTAATCCTTGTTCTCATGGCAACTTTTTTTTTCTATAGCTTCATATCATCTATTAAACACATGAAAACAAATCACGTTCTTGGAATTCATTTTTGTAACAGCTCATTATGTTTGTTCCCATCGAAACAAACACAACCTACAAATGAATACATTTTTTTTCAGTTGCCACCACAGTATCCGGGGTGGTCAGATAAAGATCCGATTGGTCGGGTTAATACATTTGATATCTCAAGTACCCTTTGGATGTTTGGTAGACACAAAACACTCTTTGGTGTCTCACACATGTGCTCACTTTCAAGTTATAAGCTTATGATTTTTTTGTCATAGAAGTTTAGATGCTTTAATTGTTTAGGACCTCTTAAGATCAATATTCATTCTTGATGAAGTATGTAGTTTCCTCACGACCTCTGAAATTTATTGGTTCAAGAATTGCACTAGCATTCTGTGTCAAATTTGTTTATTTTATGTATACTTGCTTTGTTTGCATCAGAACATGCTAATTGATTGCATAATGGAAGGCCTCTTTTGGTTTTACAGTTCATTATTTGTATAGGTACAACATGGTTGAACAAGGTCTTGTCAAAGAACCTATTTTCTCTTTCTGGTTTAATCGGAATTCTGAAGAGGGGGAGGGAGGCGAAATTGTTTTTGGAGGGGTTGATCCTAATCATTACAAGGGAAAGCACACTTATGTTCCAGTGACACAAAAAGGTTACTGGCAGGTAGGCTCGTTTGTTTGCTACTTGTCACCATCTTGTTATTGCATAGCCCCTTTATTGGTCCATGCTGCTTATTTCCATTTTTGCTTATCCTCCTCAGTTTGACATGGGTGATGTGCTTGTTGGTGGCAGATCTACTGGTAGGATAACCCAAATTTTATTACATTTTAGAATCTCATTATTTTATTAATCTATTTTATACCTGTCCAGGATTTTGTTCTGATGGTTGTTCAGCCATTGCTGATTCTGGAACTTCACTCATTGCTGGTCCAATGGTGTGTAAAGAATACGTGAATTGATTTGGTTCTGGACACTTTTCCTTCGATGCATTTGATTGCAAATTACAAAAGCAAGATTAATTTAATTCTCTAAGGAATCTTTCCTAAAAGTATTCTATGTAAGTGGCTTCAGGAATTTCATAGTGGATTATGTGACAGGCATTCTTGGTTTGATTGTGCTTATATTTATCCTATTAGGTTGTGGTCAGGCACAGGGGTCATCTCTCAATTATTAAGATGTCATGTTCTATTTATAAAATGCTTTTAGTTGTGATGCTCCCTTCTTGTAGGATCTAAGTTATTAGCTGATATCTGTTCCCTGCATGCTCTTGCAGGTTATAATTGCTGAAATTAATGAGAAAATTGGAGCTTCTGGTGTTGTGAGCCAAGAATGCAAAGCAGTAGTGGCTCAATATGGACAACAGATTCTGGATATGTTGTTATCTGAGGTTTGTGGCAAAATTTTCATGTTCTATGTTCACATTTCAAGTTTCTGTAGTTAATGTACAGTTTGGCACGTGCCTAGTGTTGGAAAGTCGGGATGAAAAATAAACTTTCTGAAGACAGCAGTTGAATTGATGTATCATCCATTGTTTTTTATTATTCGTCTTGCAGACACAACCAGCTAAGATTTGCTCTCAGATTGGACTCTGTACCTTTGATGGTAGTCATGGAGTTAGGTAAGTATACAGTTATTTACTTCTCTGTTTTCTTGGGAGTCACTGTTTACTACAACTTGTAACAATACTTTTCGTTTCTCAACTCTACATGCAGTATCGGCATTGAAACTGTGGTTAATAAGAATGATGGGATATCATCTGGCTTCCAGAATGATGCCATTTGTAATGCTTGCGAAATGATGGTTGTATGGATGCAGAATCAATTGAGTCAGAATGAAACTCAGGAACTCATAATGAATTACATAAATAAGGTAAGGGTTATTCTAACCCCATCTGTGATCAAAGGTATAGTTAATAATGTAATTGACATCTTGAGTCTGGCTGCAGTTATGTGAGCGTTTGCCTAGTCCAATGGGAGAATCGTCTGTAGAATGTGGTGCCCTTCCTTTCATGCCTAATATCTCTTTCAGCATCGGTGATAAAAAATTCGAGCTCACACCAGAGCAGGTAATGTTGAATTTTTACTCTATTTTTATCTGTATTGTTGCGAGTTTTTTTTAATTTAGATCGTTTCTCTCTTTCTATATATTAGGCAAGGCTACCATCTTAAAAGGAAGAACTACTGCGTATTGATTTTATAGACCGTCCAATAGACAACTTATGTTAAACTATGGCTCTCTTTTAGTAGTAGTAGGCTCCTTTAGTTCCTGGCTGAGGTGGTGAGTGGTGATTACTTCCCATATTGTGAACCTAAAAAAAAATGGAGCGACAATGGAGGAAGAATTTGGTTGGCAAGTGGCACGCTTGTTTGATTGGCAAGCTTGTTGTGATTCAGTGGAGCCCCTATGATGATATACTGGTCTTGGGCATCTTGTTAGTTATGTCAGCAAAAAAAAAAAAGATCGATATCCATGACTATTAGCATTTGAATAACTTGGTGTTCGTGTGGGATCAGAATATAATAAACTCTGATCAAATTAACGTTCTCAGAAATCTCTGAGACTACAAACTCTTATCGACCCTGGAATACAATTCCGTTGATAATTGTGCCAACCACATTTAATTAATTCCTTGCGTGATTTCTTGTACGTCTGGACATTCAAGACATTTGAACCCTATACTGTTTACTTGTTCAACCCTATACTGTTTAGCTTTATTAGTAGCTCGGCTTTGAGGCGCTGCTTTCTGTAACTTAAACTACTTGGTGACTTCCGTGGGGAAGTGTCTGCCACCAGGAATCACGTTACAATCTATGAATTTACATCAATTGCTGTGGTTGAAAGTTCGCAGTATATCTTGGTTGCTAATACTTTTGTCACAGTTGACCTGCAAAAGATGCATAATTTGACAATGTTACCTGGTGACTTGCAGTATGTGCTACAAGTTGGCGAGGGCTCTATAGCTCAGTGCATCAGTGGGTTCATAGCTTTGGACGTGCCGCCGCCTCGTGGCCCTCTATGGTGATGTTTTATTTTGATCCCGTGTTTTACTTGGACTTTTGCCCTCCTCTTTGCAGGTTTGCTTATTTTTAAAACATGATGTACGGCAGGATTTTGGGTGATGTGTTCATGGGAGCGTATCACACTGTATTCGACTACCGCAAGTTGAGAGTTGGATTTGCAGAAGCGGCATAGAGCACAAATCCGTTTTAACTTGGCTATCACTTTTATCATACATGTAACACTACTGTTTTTTTAATGTATGTTGGAACCACTTAGTTCACGTTTCTTAAACGCTTGTACATAAAAGCTGCCATGATATGTGCAGCGTTGCTTGAAAGTACACTCGACTTAAAAAAAAGGTTGTAGCGTGTCGCTTTAGATTTGCTTTGTGTTTTGTTTGCCATGTGCAACACGGTTTGTTCTGCTTAAGGGGCCTTAGGCTATGAGATGCCAAGAACAAGTGCCGAATCACCTTAAAATTTTCAAGAATAATACAGTAGTATAAGTATTCTTCATGTATAAATTATTCTATATTTGTGTTTGGAAAGGGAGTAACATATAAAATATAATTGAAAAAGTAAATAAACATCGAAATGGTGGTATTTTGACTACGAGGAAGAATATATATTCCAATGTAATGATTAAGAAGTTAATGGTATTGCAATTTTTTAGATGGTTTTCTAAAAGAAATTAACTTATTCCTATTCTTAACGATGTTTGATAGAACAACTAATTATTCTTCAAGTTATCCGCCTACCAGACAGCAGTGCAGTTCCTATATGCTTACCCAGTGTCATGTCTCAAATCTTCCTCTAATTTTTTTGGGTGTGCACGAATGGAGAATATTTTTGCTGGGAATTTGTTATTGTGAGCCGGGAGGTGACCTAATCAAGTCGACGGTGGGTGAAAACTTTTAGATCATATACATAATTATTAGTGTCTCATATATTGACGGATAGTTTTGTTGGGAGTCTCAAGGCGTGAATCGATGATGGGTGAATTTTTAATTTTGACATCGTACGCATAGTCATTAGCGTTGTTGCACGGATTAAACCGACTCCATTTTTTATATATGAACAGTATCGAAAAAAATAGTATAATTATCAAATCCTTTTTGAAAAAAATAAAAAGGTCTATAAATTGAACTCGAGATTTCTAGAAAGAGGAAACCAGGGTCTACAATAAACTCCAACGAGAGACGAGAATGGCTGAGATGAGAAAATATTGTACTGAAGTTAATTAGTCGCCGGCGACAAGGGAGTCGGTGTTCGTTCGAAAGGCACTTCACTTGCCAGGTACACATTAATTCATGCAAAGCGACGTCATCTTCAGCTTTGATTTTGTTCTGATAGCGTGCCACGTTGGTTGTTTGCACATACGGTCATCATACACCATATGGACATCAGTCGTAGTGATTAAGTTAAGTGAGCTGCTAGTCACCCCCCGCATGGCTCTATTATAACCTACCACGTTGCACCCCACTCTTCGTGGAGTCCACATTTCTCGGTCATATACTCTAACCCTAATATATATATATATATATATATATATATATATATAGATTACTGGTGAACGGTATGAAATGGACCCTAATAATTTTTAACAGACAGCACTATTGACATCAAGCAGTTGTTTATTCCTTAGGGTTAAAGTCGGAATATATTTTGCACAAAACATGTTTATCTCTTTCTTTTCAAGGATAAATATTTTTTCTTAACTGTTCCGTTGATGGGCAAAAACTTGTATTTGGTGCCACAGTTGAATAGATCCTACTACCAAACAAATGCAAAGCACTTCTTAATTCTTATAAATAAATAAATAAATAAATATATATATATATATCTGAAATGGAGACAAATTGTCCTCTTCTATCTGATTTGATATGCCACAACTTCTCAGCCGTAGTACTCGTCTCGCTATCATTGATGCATGACATCCCACTTCAATAGGTTTAGATAATACAATTTGTTTAATGAAAATTCAAAGATGTCTGTGTGAGTATCAAGTTTGGGTTATTTTTCGCTTCTCCAAATCATGAGGGAAACATTTAATTGATCTGATTCCATATTTTTAGACATTATTGTAATAATAAATGATAACCACATTTAAACTTTTTGGTGTAATTAATAATTTTCACTAATGAAATTTAAGACGAAAATTAAAGAATAAAACATTTTAGATCTGTATTTTTTCTATTTAATTGCTCGACCAAATGCTAATGACATAAAACACCTTCTTTTTACAAATGTCTTCAAAATTCAAGTTTAAACTATCAAATATAAATACTGTTGGCGGTGAAGACTGGGTGGAGAACAAGTTTTGGGCAACTTTTTAAAAAGAGGCCATCACCTCTCTTGCACCGAATTAGCCGCATAAAACAAACTCAAATTCAAATTTATCAATTAATTTGCCGCTTAATTCAAAGCTTAATACGCAATTGAGTTATATTTTAATACTCTATTTCTTTTTTTTCGTAGTAGTATATGAAAAGTGGTACCGATTGTTCAATTCTTTTAAAAAATGATTCATTATAAGTCTAACTAATTCGATAAGATCATTATAAATCACATACTTAATGTATGAAATTTTAAATTTTACTTAAACAAAAAAAATCGCTTATCAATTTATTCGTGATTAATACCCTTCTTTGAGTTGTAACTTTTAACATTTCCCTTATTTTACATTTTTAAAACAAAAACAATAACATGGGCATATAATATTACATATTTATTAAATATTTTTTTATCATTATAATATACGAGGGAGAGGACAAAAAGAGGAGGCCAAAGATAACGACAAAACTTAGACACGTAACGCAAGTAGCCGGCGAATCTACGGCCGTCGAATTCTTCCGACATCCGCCACGAGGGGCCCGTGACGTGGCATAAGAAAGATGACATTCACCAGTCCTCGTTTATATTCAGAATCCAACTGACACGCCTGCCGAGATCTCGTGTCCGAACACGTGGCAAGTTGACGACGGTCGAGTAATCTTTTTGGTTTTAAAATCTTTCACACGACCTTTTTATGTTTTATTATATGAATTATTATTGAGCTCCAGCTCCATCAAGTAGTTAAAGAAAAGAATTACGTAAAGTGACGTGCCCCCTGTATTCTAAAATTATATTTATATATGGAATTTCGAATCTATTTATGATAAAAATGTAAGAATTGTATGTGTTCTTTACTATATACAACATTTATATCGAATTTGTTGTTATTATTAAATGTATATTCTTTTGTGTAGTCGACAAATATTATTTTATTTTCAGATATCCAACTAGTTCTGATACCTTTTTACAAAAAAAATGTGGTACTGGTGACATTATAAAAAATATGCATTAATTTTAGTTTTAAGTGAAGTAATATTAATTTCGACGTGTCGAACCTGCAAAATAGGATACGCTTTATTTTCAAAACTCCCTCAAAAAAAAAAAACTTAAACAGTGTGCCATAAAAAAACTTGGCAAGATTCATGCTACAACTTCTTTTTTCCCGGAAAATAAGGGAGAAAAATCCAAGTCCAAAAGAAGGCTCCAGCTCGGCAGCTCCTTAACTCCAACTCCAATTCCAGCACTGCAACAAGCTGCTGCTGCCGCCGCCGTATAAAGGGAGGAGAGAGGAGGCACAACAAGCAAAACTCAACTCAAAACGCCTCACGCCAACTTAATTGCCTGTTTCCGCAGTCACACACACACGCACGCACCCCTCCTCCTCCACCGTCGCAACCTCTTTGATCTTTCACTTCCATCGGCAAGTAAAGCTTCTTAACATTCTTCCTCAAATCACGTCGTCGGTTGCTTCCGGTAGACTAGGTACTCTGTTCTCTTGCATTACGGTTCATCTGAGAAGTGGTGTTAGTTTCTGAATAATATCAGATAGCATTTCTTTCTGAGTGCAATTTGAGTCAATCTTCTCTGCAGCCTGTTTCAGAAGGCAAAGGCATGGCTGCGAGTGTCATGGACGTCACCAGCAGCGTGGGGCTGAGGGCCAATGCGATCCTGGGCCACGTGAGGAGCAGCCTCGGCAGCAGTGAGAGTGGGCTTTGGGCAGGTGGCGGCTCAATAATCAAGGCTGGGAAGTCCAAGGTTACAGGAAATGCGAGGAGCCGGGACTCGGCTGCTGGCTTCAGGCCAGGAGCTACCGTGTCCGTCCTGACTTCGGATGTCAACAATGACGCTGCGACAAAGGATCCATATGTAAGCATCTCCTGTTTCAGGTCTTGGCAGGCCGCATGGATTTGTGTTTTATAGCGTGCCCTTTTCTGTTTCTCTCCTATTCTGCAACACTCCCATTGTAGATTCATTTGTTTTTGTATTTTGGGTTTTACCTTTTTTTACTTTTGATGGTCCATATGTGATTGTTCTGGCTTTGTTGTGTGTTGCTACATCCAACACTCCGCACCTCCTCTCCCCTTTAACCTTACTCTATAGGAGAAACAAATGATCTCATAAAATGTTTTCTGAGTTCAGGTTTTCCAGGAGCATTTGTTTGGAAACAGAAGGGCGAACCCGAAGAATGTTGCTTCCATCATATTGGGCGGAGGGGCTGGGCCTCAGCTTGTCCCTCTCACCAGCACAAGGGCCACGCCTGCTGTAAGATTGATTCATTTCCTTGCTATTGGATCCCATATTATGCTGTTAAGCTTTCAGTTTTAAAAGCTTCAGTTCAGTTCCTAGTTCACTGTATAGTTTGTTTTTCTTTTGGCTTCCATTCCTCTCTTTCTTCTTACTGTGTAGCTCATAGTATGAAGAATTGAAAACGGAATCCGCTGGAGATTCCGGGACAATATTATATGCATAACTTTTACTATATGATATCTCAACGAATCAGAGCGGCCGGTGCTGGCTCAAGTTGTCTGTTCTAGCATCTTATTCCTTTGCTTGGCCTTGCATTAGCCACTCATGGAATTTTCATCATTTGGTTATAAAACTCTCTTATTAGTCTCTGATTAGGTAACTTGGCCATTTGATGGGTTTTGTTTTATGGATTCCATTCCGATGACAGTTTATTACTTGAGAAACCAGAATAATTGAGAACACAGTCAAGTGAAATACATCATGTTTTGCATATTCTTTCCATCGACTTCAATCATTATATTTCTTAACGATGATGTGTTTTTTTGCATTACACAGGTTCCAGTTGGTGGATGCTACAGACTTATCGATGTTCCAATGAGCAACTGCATCAACAGTGGGATCAATAAGATATTCATCATGACACAGTTTAATTCAGCTTCCTTAAATCGCCACATTTCTCGTACATACACCTTCGGTAATGGGGTCAACTTTGGAGATGGATTTGTAGAGGTAGCGTGTCTGACATTGTTCAATCAGCCATGGTTTCTAAGGCCATCCTTTGGGGCTAAAGTGGACTTCATGATGGAAAAATTATTAGAACAATGTCTTTAATTGGAAAATATAGGAATGTCGGATACTGCAAATTAAGAGAATAGCTTTTGCTTCTGATTCCATGCTAACAGGTTTTGGCAGCAACACAAACACCTGGTGAAGCTGAAACGAACTGGTTCCAGGGTACGGCAGATGCTGTAAGAAAATTCATTTGGGTATTTGAGGTGAGCACACTTTAAATGCTAACTCCTCTCGTCCATTTTGTTATGCACAAAAGTTGAAAAGGAGGGAAAAAAAACTGATGTTGTGCATGTTTAAGCTCTTGCAATGCATGTAAATTCAAATGTGTAACCTTTTGTATTTTGTGACACCATTCAGGATAACAAGAACAAGAACATCGAAAATATACTCATTTTATCTGGTGATCAGTTGTATCGTATGGATTATATGGATCTTGTGCAGGCATGTCAAAGTATTACCTGATTCCTGCAATTTTCCTTCACTTGCTGTGAAGTACTAAATGATGCACAATTATTGCAGAAGCATATCGATACTGGTGCTGATATCACAGTGTCCTGTGTGCCTGTGGGTGAAAGGTAGCTAATATCAGAACTTGGTTATTGCGTTTACGGGAATATTTGGTAGTAGTCTCATTAGACTAGACATCTTTCTTCTTCTTAATATATCATTATATTTTGAATGCATTAATACATTAATCTTAAATTCGAAACTTTTTTAAGGATTACAGATAATGTGAACCTTTTATTTAAGCCCATCATATAATCATGTTTACTTACGTTAATTTGCAGATAATTAAAATTATCTATCAATTAAGATTGTTAGTGAACTGAGTTGTCTACAAAAGATGTATCCATCTAAAATGTCAATATAATTCACATTTTCTTTACATATATGCCCTTGTGAATTTGATATAAATAAAAGATAAAAAATATAATAATCATATGTTGTTCTTATCATCATCATCATCATTTCTTAATTCTTAATTATATTTTATTATTAGTGTTCATACTTCTTGTATAATCTTATTATGATATTAGTGATGGTAACTGTAATTAATATTAGTCATATTAGGATTATGAACATTACAATTGTAATACTGTTAGAATCAATTTAAGTAAATAATCTATCTATTAGTTATAAATATATTTACCTAATATATTAATTTATTAATTCATGGTTCAATTTTCTCAAAAAAGAAAAGAAAAGAAAAGAAAAGAAAAGAAAAGAAAAGGAAATTAATGGTTCAAGCTTGCAAGTTCCAAGTGAATTATATAAGCTTGACATTACTAATAAAGGAGTATTTTAGTGAGAGATGTGCATTACTTAATATTCTTTACTTATAAGCAAACATGATTATTTAAATTGTTAGATAAAGTTACTTTCGCGTAGATATAAAATATCGCAAATTATTGATAATTTAATAATTGATAATATTTAGTTAGATAATGCATCAGATAACGTTTAAATAGAATGAAGCAAATGCCCCAAAGTGTCTTATGGTTTAAATGGAATGGTGCAATGTTCTTGAATACTAAAGTTTGTATTTTCTTGGTTGAAAGCCGGGCCTCTGATTATGGATTAGTGAGCATAGACAAGACAGGACGCATTGTCCAATTCTCAGAGAAACCTGAAGGCCCTGAATTGGAAATAATGGTAAATCGATCTCTTGAAGTCCCAAATTTTTTTGCTTGCTTTATCCTTTCATATTACAATTTTGTGGAACTAGACACAGATTAATAAGCGACCTTCTGCAAACTGCAGAGAGATGCTAACACGATCCTCGGATTGTCTCGGCAAGATTCAATGAAATATCCCTACATTGCATCTATGGGCGTTTATGTCTTCAAACGGGATGCTCTTCTGAAACTCCTTAGGTAAAATGCAAAGTCATCTGTCTCAGAATCTTACTGTGTCTTTCCGTTTCTTATTTCACATTGAATTTATTTTTCAGGTGGAGGTATCCAAAATCAAATGATTTTGGATCCGAGATCCTTCCTTCTGCTGTAAAGGAGCATAATGTTCAGGTGATTAGATTTGAAATTTTAATAAAAGTTAGCTCGTCTTTGTAGAAACTCCGCCTATATTTTATAGCCGGTCCCAAGCCCGGATAAAGGAGGAGGGTTGTGTTAGGCCCCGACAGCCAGCATAAAATCCTGTCGAATCTTATGAACATGGATCAACGAATATGGCGTTGTATGATCCATGTAGCCGACCCCACCTAGTGGGATAAAGCTTTGTTGTTGTTGTTGTAGCTCGTCTTTGTGATGATAGAAAGTAATTAAGCATTGTTTTTTATTTAACATGCACATGTTCTTTCTTCGAGAAAAAATATACATAGGTCAATAGTTGTTCGAAGTGAGTTTATCCACAGTATTGTTGGGACAGGTCTATTGACCTTATCAACTAAACTATCTATATCTTACTATTGTTTCTGGGTGAAGCATGTTTTACTATTTTCTTTCTAGAATAACAGTCGAGTTATAGATAACTTTTCTGATTTTGTTTAATGTCAGAATCTTAATTTATATGCAGGCATATCTCTTCAATGACTACTGGGAAGATATTGGCACAATAAAATCATTCTTCAATGCAAATTTGGCATTGACAGATCAGGTTCCTGTTGCCTGCAGAAATTATGCAGATTATCGCTTGCATCATCTTTGCAAAGTTAACAATGCCATGAAGTATATGCAATTGCAAATTCTTTTGCGCATCATAATTAGTCAAGGAAATGGATATGCTTTGCATTGCTTCTGCATAACTTTCTTCAATCCTCTATCAGTGATATTTTTGTTTAATCAATTATCCTTTGTCCATATTTGCAGCCTCCAAAATTTGAGTTCTACGATCCAATGACACCTTTCTACACATCACCTCGTTTCTTACCACCAAGCAAAATAGAGAAATGCAGAGTACGCATATTTGGTTTTCTGTTGCTTTTCTATCTATTGGCATCAAAGTGTTTAAACAAATATGCAGATTTTGGATGCAATTATTTCACATGGATGCTTCTTGCGCGAGTGTAGCGTGGACCATTCCATTGTCGGAGTGCGATCCCGTTTAGATTATGGTTCAGAACTCAAAGTAAGTACTTTAGCTTGCATCTTTTTACCAACATTTTTTCTTCCATTTGAATCTACTCAACATTTGAATCTTCCATTTGTCGGAGTCGAATCGCATGAACATGGATCAACGAATAGCGTCGTACGATCCATGTAGCCGACCCCACCTAGTGGGATAAGGCTTTGTTGTTGTTGTTGTTGAATCTACTCAATTATTTGCAAAACTATTCATTCAGTTTTTGTTCGTGTTAACAGATGTTTCTCCTAAATTAAGAGTATTAACAACAAAAAATAGAAAAAAAAACGTTGCAAAGCTACAACCCTTGTTATTTGATTGTCTGTTTTCTTTAAGTACCCTTTCTTAGTAGCTAATTGTGATTCAAAATGTGCATGTAATACAGAGGGAACTACTGTTGCCTTCATCAAGATGCAATCAAGGTCTAATAAGAAACCACTGTGCAGGGTTTATACATATATATATATATATATATATATATTCGAAAAGAAAAAATGATGGTTACTGAGTTTTGGTGGGTATCCATAGTAAAAGTCAATAGTGTACAAGTTTGTTCCACTGGGGGAACACCAAGGGTGATAAAGTGTAATGCTGCCATCCGAAACCCCACTCATGAATACAAAATGACACATGGTATATAATGTTATCAACATAACCTCTCAATTAAAAAATAATGCGGTTATGTTGAAGACAAATGTCTCGAGTGACCGCCAAAAAGGTCAGAAATGGTGCTCTCCAAACTAGTTGCCACGACCATCGAGGGTTTTGAGTGAGTGCCAAAAGTCCTCCGACGCTAGCTCCGGACCTCTTGAGTCATTATATATTTGAAGAAGATATTGGTGACATCGTCGTCTACTAGGCTGCATAAGGCATAGGACGTGTTCGTGCCAGGGAACCATCTCGCTTGGGAGATTGTAGTAAGAATTCGACTGCATTGCACAAGCCAAGCAAAAATTTTGACTCTAAGCGGCACGGAAGATCTCCAGATATGCCTGCAATCAATCTTGAAAGTGTTGGAAATCCATTCCATCAAGAAGCAAAGATATATGTTGCATGCAGAGAAATCACCTAACGGCTAGGCCCAATCGTCCTTGGACATGTCTGGCGTCACATATGCAATCCAGTCGTGAAAAGATAGTAGCTCCGAGATACGACTGCCTGAGAGTGGGGACTTGAAAAGAGGGATCCAAGATCCACCTCCCAAGCTAGTGGGTTCAGACCAAGCCTTCACAACTGATGCAATAGGGTCTGTAGCCATGGCGTGCAGTTTAGGGAAGATCACCTCTAGGGTGCCGCCAGGCAACCACTCACGATGCCAGAAGGAGAAAGTATGATTAGAGCTGAGGATGAGTGTCATGAGAGGCCGCACCAAGGGGAGAAGTCATCAATGTCACACTAGAAGGATGAAGTTCCACACTGCAAGATGGGTCAAGAATCCCATGACAGATCCTGCCATAACAAGCAAAGAAGACTGAGTTCCAAAGGCAGGTGTCAGCGCCCGTGTTCTATTCAATCCACCGAGCCAAAAGTGCTCGGTTGGTATGCTGAAGGTCACGAATGCTCAAGCCCCTAGATGAGGTGGATTGACATATAATTTGCCAAGCCACAAGGTGTACACCTTGACCCTCTGATCTCCACCTTGCCAAAAGAATCTGATCCCCAACATATCCAATTGTCTTGCCGCCAATGTTGAAAGCCAGAGGATTGCCATGTAGTATGTCGGAAGAAACCGATTGAAGTAGGACGAGGCGACTCCCCTGATAACAACCGCGAACTCTAGACGTGTAAATAGTTATTCCGAGGTCCAACCCTAGGAACCTATGTAATGGTCGGATAGAGGTAGGCCCAAATAAGTGATTGGAAGAGAGCTAATCCGGTGTGGAACTCAGCAATATAGAGAGCAACCTCCTCGGTCGCCATGCCAAATGGGATGAAAGAAGACTTGGCATGGTTGATTCGGAGGATGGATGTAGTCCCAAAGAGCTCCACCAGTAGTGACATACTGACATGCCTCACCACCAGGCTAGTACCCTGATGAGGAACATTATATCATCTGTGTAGCAGGGGAACTAGACTCCTTTAGACCTGAGCTCATTTTGCAACCAGGACGAATAGCATGGGTGCCAACGGATAGCCCTGGTGGACGCCCCTTTGTGGCTGGACCCGACTATATGTCAGGATTGAAAATGAAATGATCCAGATCGGTGGGAGCTCTCGGATCTGCAAGGTGTGCAGCGAAAGGACCATGAAATAAAATCATATGCTCTAAAGAAGTCCACCTTCCAAAGAAAAGCTTCCTTCATCATTGTGTAATGATCAATGATGGAGCGACCATGGACGAAGACCAATTGGACCGAGTGGATGAGATCTAGGAGTTCCTCATGGAGTTGGGTTCGCTAACACCCTAGCTAGTAGAAGATAAATGGCATTGAATAAGACGATTGATCTATAGTCCTCTACCTAATATGTTGGAGTGCGCTTGGAGAGCATGAAGAGAAGAAACTAGTCGAGGCATTTGAAGCCCCAATTTTCACTAGTGAATTCATGGAGAAGGTCATAACATCCTTGCGGAGCACCAGCCAGAACTCTCAATTGAAGAAAATTAGAAATTCATCCGGCTCATGGGAGCCTCTCCATTGAGGTTTGCGGTGCCTGAGCGTATTGGCCTGAGATGAGAGAGAAATATGATCATCAATGACTCGGGCCAAGGCCTCGGCGGTTGTCGCCTAGAGGTTTCCCTGTAGTAGGATGAGATGCCGGCGGTCTGTGATCAGCTGCCTTTGCACCTGTAGCTGGTCAATTCTATTCACCTCCCGACGAGCACTTGCATAGAGATGAAAAATCTTGTGTTAACATTGTTTTCCTTAAGCCACGTTTGATGGGAACTTGTATCTCTATTCTCTTGTCATCCTCTTTTATGACCTCCTGAGTGCGCCTCCGCTCCTCTATCTCCTCAACTGTTAGGTCCCGGGAGTCCTTTCTCTGATCCAGTTGGGTTGTAATGGTGAGGGCATCAAATCTTAGTTGCTCCCTGTTCGCTTGTATCTGCCTTCAATGTCCACGGAGGAAGGTTTGGAGGCCATCCAAACGTAAGGCAAGCATCCTGGCAGTGGAGTCTGATACTGGGATGCTGCTCCTTTGCTGCACAAACTAATCGTCTGAAGCCGTCTTCAAGAAGCTAGGAGCGCTCAAACCAAAAAAGTGATCTTCGAGGTTTATATTACATGCCACTGTTGGTGAAAGCGCATCAATAGTCTGTCACCAAAGAAATTTTTAGATTTCTTGCAAATTTTTTTTTAAGATATCACAACTAAACAAAAGTTCATTTCAGGCAATATTGGATTTCCGTATGACTGAGTAATATTTTTCATCTTATGTTTGGTTGTCAGGATACAATGATGATGGGGGCCGATTTCTATGAAACTGAAGCTGAAATTGCTTCTATGCTAGCAGAGGGCAAGGTTCCAATTGGTGTTGGACAAAATACAAAAATCAGGTACGAGTTCAAAGCTTTCGGTCCCTGCATATCGAAGTATAAATCTTTGGTTTACTAATTTGTTTGTTCTGCAGGAATTGCATAATTGACATGAATGCCAGGGTAGGGAAGAATGTGGTGATTGCAAACGAAGATGTATGCATATTTAATTGGAGTGCATCCAACAAAGGAAATAAGAGTTTTAATTTTTTTTCTAATTTCTAATTTATTTTCCATCGATTGTAGGGTGTTGAAGAAGGTGACAGACCAAATGAAGGTTTCTGTATAAGATCTGGGATCACCATAATTTTGAAGAATGCAACAATCAAGGATGGAACAGTCATATAGAATGACGGATCAAGACCCAAAGATGTGAAGAAGTGATGAACAAGCAAGTTACTCGTCGACGTCACTTGTTTGATGTAAATATAGTTTGATACTTTTAGTTTGTATTAGTTTCTTGCCTTCATAATAAGTAGTTTGGCGCAATATAATATATGTAAATATTGCAAGATAAAAAGTTCGAATGTCATTTGACACTTATGTGCCAAATAAGTAATATGTGCCTCCCTGCTCAGCTAAGTTAATAAGTTTTCAGTTATCTTTTTACCCAATTACAAGGGGTGTTTATGAGATCAATACATGAGATGATAATAAAACATAGATCGACGTGGCGAACTTCCGGAACAAGCTTAAACTTATAAGTGATGTTGTGAAAGAAACAATAGTGGAAAAGCACCCCAAGGATGCAGAATCCAACAAATGAAGGTTCCTAGAGAGCATGAATGTGCATTCCAGAACACAAGCAACTTTCAGAAAGCATTCTAGTTTACATATCAATGGTACAAGCTTCTTATAGACTGAGGTAGTTTCCATTTATATGGCCACATTTCTCTGTTAGCATAAGACTTAAATCTAAATAACTCCTTAAAGCAACTGCTTTACACTTCCAGTCACGGTCCAGGTGAATATCTGCTAACAAGAAGCATAATCATCGAGACATGAGAAACTACACACGCTGTCACCAGTTGAAAGCAATTTTAAGACCTTTCCTTTTCAGAAGCATAATGAATCAAGACAAACTTCACAAGTCTGATATCTATGTCATGCTATACAACTTTCTGAAATATAAAAATAACCAAACGGAGGTATTTAGTAGCACTAAATCATCAATGGCAGGTTGAATGTATTAAAAGGATGTGTTCTCCTAAGGAGAGCTAAATGCAATCTAGTGGGATCAAATTGGTACTGAGATAATCTAGAACAATGTGGCATTTGCTCAGCAGAAATTGAACAAGTTCTTAAGATTAAGAAGCAAACTATTGTCCAGAAACTTGGATGTAAACGGAAAATAAATGTACTTGGTACTTAATTCTGATAATGGATACATGCAGTACATAAATTTTCAGTGGAAATTTCGTCTTCGTGTAAGTTGGATATTCTCCTTCATCAGTTCTTGTATTGTAACTAAATAATATCTTCTTGAAATAGACAATTAATATAGCATAAGTCTCAAAGTATTCACAAGCCCTCAGCATTCCAGATCACGGAAAACCCCCTCTTCTGAAACTCACATGTCCGCAGCCTCTTCATTACTTTCCCCATTAATGCCATTGCGGCGATGCTTGGAAATTGCTTCCCTTCAGAACTTTCAGGGACCTGTTTTGTGTTTTCCTGCTCATATGATACTGATGTAGTCATTCTTGCTCGAGATTGAGGCATTTGAGTGTCCTTATGACACCATCTTTGTATCCAACATTTCAGTTCCTCTGTTGATGGTCCATGCAAGTACTTTGCATTATTAGGTGAAGAGTTTCTCATATCATATACTTGCTGTCCTGAGTTGGAATCCTTGTAATTGATAACACTGCTTGATAAGCTGCATGCTTCACCAATGGTTGGACCATTTTCTATTTTGGATCTCTTACTACTATTACATTGAATATCTGAAGAGCTGTGCCTAAGTCGCTTAAGCCATCTGCTGCAAGGCTCAACCTGTAATGATTTTTCTATTGTACTTCCAGGATTTGGTTCATGTGACCTTTCAACATGAGAAATGTGATGGGAAAATCCGAGAACTAGGAGAGAAGATCGCAGAGAGATTGCAGAAAAATAGAGGAGACACACGAAATTTACCCAGGTTCACCCTTGAGATGAGGGCTACGTCCTGCAAAGAGGTTCCACTATATGTTTAGGTTTACAACCGCCACACCAAATTACATCAGAAATTAGGCTATTAATAGCCTCTCCAAACCGGGTTTAAAACCCAAACAAACAGAGAAAAAACCTAATCCGAATCACACGGGACCGCCGTCGGGGGGAGGGGCCCCCCGAACCACCCCTTTCGTTCGTACGCCAGCAATAATGTTAATTGGGTAATACTCAGATTCCCCTAAGCTCACGTGGGCGAACCCGGTGTGAGAAACAAGGGGCCCTGAAGTATTCACCAACTCTAACATTCTCCCACTTGGTGGATACTTCACACCAATGAAAGCCTTGCCAGCAACATTCTTCTTCAATCCGACAGCAGTAGAGCACCACTCAAACTTTACACCTGTAACTGCTTTAGTCAGAAAATCAGAACTATTCTCTGTTGTATCAACCTTTTCAAGCTGAACCTCTTTCTTTTCCACCTTTTCCCGAATAAAGTGGTATTGGATGTCAATATGCTTTGTGCGTGAGTGAAATGCGGGATTCTTAGCTAACTGAATAGCACCTTGATTATCACATCTCACCTCTATAGCACCTTGCTCAAATCCGAGCTCCAAGCACAACCGTCGTAGCCATATGGCCTCTTTTGCAGCATGAGTAAGAGCCATATATTCTGCTTTTGTAGAAGAAAGTGCTACCACGCTTTGTCTCTTGCTCATCCAACTTAGTGCAGCCCCAAATAATGTAAAAGCATATCCGCTAATGGATCGTCTACTATCAATGTCTCCACCCCAATCAGCATCTACATGGCCCACAATATCAAGCATCTTTCCTTTCCTTGTACCTTCAAAACACAACGAAAAATTTGAAGTTCCACGAAGGTACCTGAAAACTCTCTTGATAGCATTCCAATGTTCCCTGCCTGGGTTAGACATATATCGACTCAAGACTCCCACTGCTTGGGCTATATCTGGACGCGTGCACACCATGGCATACATCAAACTGCCCACTGCACTTGCATATGGTACACGATCCATCTCTTCAGCTTCTTCATTCGTCTTCGGGCATTGCTCTACAGAAAGTTTGGTTCCTAGAGACATAGGAGTACCCACTGGCTTGCAGTCTGCCATGTTAAATTTCTTCAACACTTCTTTTATGTACTTCTCCTGTCCTAGCCACAACTTTCGCTTCTGACGATCTCTTTTAATCTGCATACCCAAAATAAAATTCGCTGGCCCTAAGTCCTTCATCTCAAACTTCTTGGCCAACAAACCCTTCACTGAATTTACCATCTTCATATTGTTTCCAATCAGTAACATGTCATCCACATACAGTGTAAGAATGACAAATTGATCGCCAACTCTCTTCACGTAAACACAGTGATCTGAATCTGAACCTACAAACTTGAGTTCGAGCATGTATGTATCAAATTTCTGGTACCACATCCTTGGCGACTGCTTCAATCCATACAGAGACTTCTTCAATTTGCACACCAGCTTCTCTTTACCTTGAACTTCAAAGCCTTCTGGTTGCCTCATATATATCTCTTCCTCCAAGTCCCCATGAAGGAATGACGTCTTCACATCCATCTGCTCTACCTCAAGATTATATGTTGCTGCCAGAGATAGAACAAATTTGATTGAAGTCATTTTCGCCACGGGAGAGAAAATCTCATCATAGTCGACTCCCTCAACCTGAGAATACCCTTTAGCTACCAGTCTTGCCTTGTACTTCTCCACAGTCCCATCCGGTTTCAGCTTTCGCTTGAATACCCATTTGCAACCAATTGCCTTTCTATCCTTAGGCAATTGACACAAGCTCCATGTTTCATTCTTATCCAATGATTGCATCTCATCTGCCATAGCAAGCTCCCACTGATTTGCATCATCCATAGACCTTGCATCTTTTACAGAACTAGGTTCTTCTCCGATGATGCTCAAAGCATGAAACGAACTCAGAGCACTAAGAGAGTATCTCAAAGGTGCTCTTCTTTCTCGTGTCGATCTCCTGAGAACTAGTATGGTAGTACCAATATCTGGGTCTTCATCTGAATCTGCATCTTCAACTTCATTAATCGAGTCCTCTTGATCCGGTTCTGTAACAGACTCAACTGAAGTATCTTGTGCATCCACCTCTGAAGTTTCAGAATCAGAATCTTCTTCAAGCACTACCACATTCTTAAGTTCATCACCTTTTTGAACTTCAACTTGGGAACGTGATTCACGGAAAACAATATCCCTGCTGTAAACAATAGTCCTTGACTTTGGATTCCACAGTTTGTAGCCCTTGACCCCTTCCTTGTATCCGACAAATATGTTCTTCTCAGATTTACTATCAAGCTTACCCCGCTTTTCCTTGGGTATATGAACATATGCGTCACATCCGAACACCCGAACATGAGACAAATTTGGCTTCTTCCCAAACATTGCCTCATAAGGCGTCTGATCCTTCACTGATGAGGTCGGTGAGCGGTTCTTCAGGTAGTTTGCTGTGGCTACAGCTTCTGCCCAGAATTCTTGCCCCAATTCAGCCCAACTCAGCATACATCTGGCCTTCTCTATGAGTGACCGATTTAACCTTTCAGCTACTCCATTCTGCTCAGGTGTATATGGAGTTGTCTTCTGCCTAGCAATACCATTGTCCACGCAGAAATGCTCAAACTTATCTGAACAAAATTCACCTCCATTATCTGTACGAAGGACCTTAATCTTGCAGCTCAATTGATTTTCCACCAAAACTTTAAATTCTCGAAACTTATCGAATACATCTGATTTATTCTTGATAAAATAAATCCAACTGTATCTCGAAAAATCATCTATAAAAGAAACATAGTACCTGGACCCTCCAATAGATGGAGTCGGAGTTGGTCCAAAGACATCACTATGAATCAGTTCGAGAATCTTCGTTGCTCTTGAACCTGTGTGTTGAAAACTGACTCGGTTCTGTTTTCCATGGAGACAATGTTCACAAAACCCGAAGCCCACAGAACAATCCGGAACTCCTTCTACCATCTGACTTGATGCTATAGTGGAGAGTCCTTTTTCACTGATATGGCCTAATCTCCGATGCCACAACATAGATTTGCTGTCTTCATCTTCTTTGGCCTCTTCAGAAATAAATCCGCAGCCCACAGATATTGTCTCTCCGAGCAACTTGTACAACGTGCCATAGCGAACCCCTCGTGCAATTACAATCGACCCTCTGATCATCTTGCACGAATCCTTATCGCAATTGAATATAACACCCGAGTCAGCCATTGTACCAACAGATAATAAACTCCTGCTCATAAGTGGTATATGCATCACATCTGGTAGAGTCTTCACCGTGCCATCATTCATCCTCAACTTCACCCTGCCACGTCCAACAATCTGAACCGCAGTGTCATCTCCGAGCATGACATCCCCACCATTATACTCCTCATATTCACAGAACCAGTGTTTATGAGGCGTCATGTGGTACGAAGCACCAGTGTCGATAAGCCAGACATCTTTATCTGACTGTGCCGTACATGCAGAAGCCACATACATATCTCCTACCTCAGCCTCCTTTTTGTCCGAGGTTGACTCAGCTTCTTTCTTATGAACCGGCTTGTTTTTGCAATCTCGCTTCAGATGGCCCCACTCTTGACATCTCCAGCATTGCACCTTCTTATCCTTACTCTTCGAACGCCCACGAGATTTGGATCTCCCTCTCTGATTTTGATTCCTTTCTGGTTGCCTTCCTCTGGCCGCCAGCGCCTCTTTACCAGAACTTGCTGATCCCTTTCTCCGTATTTTCTCTGATAACAATGCAGCACATACACTTTCATACGAAAGTTCTTTATCCCCGCCACCAATCACAACAATCAAATTGTCCCATGAATCCGGCAGCGAACAGAGCAATGTTATTGCCTTATCATCATCTTGAAACTTAACACCGATTGATACAAGTTGACTGATCACCGTGTTAAAGTTATAAAGATGAGTAGAAAATGAGCCACCCTCCTGCATCCGAAGATTGTACAATTTCTTTCTCAGAAATAACTTGTTAACCAACGACTTACTTTGATATAGGGATTCCAACTTCCTCCACAGATCTCTGGCAGTAGGTTCGCCCATCACATTCGTAAGAATTGAATCCGCGAGACACAGCCGAATCAAACCCTTCGCCTTTCTATCAATCCGATCCCACTCTTCGATCGCCTTTGGATCTGCCTGACTGGAGGAGGCCTCGTCCGCGACCTTCGCCGCCTCCATGCCTGGTCTCTCCTTCTCGATTGCCGTCCAAAGATCTCGATCACAAAGGAGATCCTCCATCTTCATCTTCCAGAGATCAAACCGTGTTCCATCAAATTTTTCTATCTCGATTCGCGACCCTCCTGACATCTCGAATAAACCCTAATTCCTTGAACAACCTGTGCTCTGATACCAATTGATGGGAAAATCCGAGAACTAGGAGAGAAGATCGCAGAGAGATTGCAGAAAAATAGAGGAGACACACGAAATTTACCCAAGTTCACCCTTGAGATGAGGGCTATGTCCTGCAAAGAGGTTCCACTATATGTTTAGGTTTACAGCCGTCACACCAAATTACATCAGAAATTAGGCTATTAATAGCCTCTCCAAACCGGGTTTAAAACCCAAACAAACAGAGAAAAAACCTAATCCGAACCACACGAGACCGCCGTCGGGGGGCGGGGCCCCCCGAACCCCCCCCTTTCGTTCGTACGCCAGCAATAATGTTAATTGGGTAATACTCAGATTCCCCTAAGCTCACGTGGGCGAACCCGGTGTGAGAAACAAGGGGCCCTGAAGTATTCACCAACTCTAACAAAATGACAAGATCTACATTCATGCTCTCAGTTCCCGAGACACTGGACTCTCTATGCTTTATGTTTCCTGTATTCTCTGAAATGGGACAATGGACATGGTCATCGAGAATCTCAGTTTTGGCATCTGAATATTCTGTTTTTTGCACTAATGACGGTGATACTGATTGAAACTTTAGTAGGCGAGGGCATTCTGGTTCCTGCAAATAAGATCTTCACTTCATTACTACTGCTATGATTCATCATATATTTATATACATTGAGCAGCAAATATGGCATGCCAGAATAAACATAACATATGGTAGATACAAAATTTAATATTAAGGGCTTGAGCAGAAGTCAACATCTTCATCATTCTTCAATAACTCCTCAATGTGCAATCATCTGTTTCTAAATAAAACAAAAGAAAACTATGATTCAAACTGATGTTGCCTACTCCTTATGTATTTGATCTCCAGTAGTTTGATGCTCCTGTAAATGAAAGCTCCAAATAGCTTTGTTTTTCTTGAAAGCAGTCATTCTAAAATGATTTCCGTATCTAAATATGATATTATGAGTGAATTTTCTTAATAAACTTCAACATAAAAGGTAATATTATGAAGAATATGCTAAAGAAATATTACCTTCTGTGGTTTAGCAGAGACTACTACACCTGCAGGAAACAAAAAAGAAAAAAAAAAGAAGATTAGCCATGTTTTTGTGCTACATAACCATGCTCAAAGAAATGATCATATTTTTATAGCCATTCAACATAAGAGGCCTCAATGTTTTCTGAATAGGATAACCAAATTAATTTGCCTAACTATAGCACATAATTGAACATCTTGATAACTTAAGCAAGTTTTATGGCGCACATACATTCTAGAGAAACTTCTTTCTGGCAAACGTCAACAGGAATTGTTGCAGCTTTAATTGCCAATGCTTTATCTGTTACCATAATATGAGCATCGCTCCAACTGCCATCGTCACCATGTCCAGATGGGCCAGATCTACTTGAGCTAACTAAATTTTGTGAATCCTCTTGTTGGTTTAAAATGGCAGGCGTCGTAACCATTTCATATAAAGCAGCAGTCTTACCTTTTGCTGACTTTGTTGGATTCACATTCAACTGTTCCCCATGAGACAACTCGGTGCCCCTATTTTTTGCAATCAACCAATACCTAAAAGAACTTGATATATTCTGTGATCCTCCATTTATATTATCCATTGAATTCGAAGTTGTATGTAGTTTCAAAGTCTCAGCATCATGAATGGAACTGCTGGCCATCTTGTTCAATTTCGGATGTCGAAGTCCAAGATCATTAGACCTTTGGAAATGAACAAAATCACCACAATTTGATTGCCTCCTGCTACCTGATGTTTTATTTACATGACCTGAAAAATGAAGATCCGTTGACCACAAGTTTCTTAGTAAGCCCATGGATTTGAAGTTTTTCCGTGGACTTGAGCTCTTAACACAACTGGAAATCATTTCATCATTATCTTTCATTTCCGAAAGCAATAATCTTGAAGAGCCAGATAAATTACACCGTTCCTTCTTGAATTCATTGATGGAATGCTTACTGCATCCATGATCTGTGCTCCAAGAACCTTTTCTTCTTAATTCATTGAAGTTAGAAAGCACAAAATTTGGCCTTAAACAATTGAAGCTGTCATCTGCTCGTTGAGAAATCAAACCAGTAAGATCATCTTTACATGGTGAGGTTCTGACAGATTTGGAGTATTCAGTGTTTGGATCTTTTCCTGTCGACCTTTGGGTTTCCAACTGATGACGTTCTTCAGATGCAAATTCTATTACATGGGAAATGGGTGCAGTTTCAGCGTGTTGCATTTGCAGCCTCGGTGGTCTACCAGCTATTTGACAACATTCAGTCCCTTTTTTACGGTTTAATATACCCTCTATCCTCCTATTGATGCCATACATAGGAAAATGATCATCTTGTGAAATAGTAATGTCTTTTGGTTTCAGGCAGTGGCATGCTTTATGTCTTGTTCTGCTTGGAGTGTTATCTGCCAGTTTATGAAGAGACAATGCATCTGATAAGCCTGGCTCAGCATTATCCATCTTTAAATTTTCCTGCAGCACCAAACTGCCTTCCTCGCATCTGCCCAGAGATTCAGCTGACTGGTTTGGACATAAGGCTACACCTAATTCATAATCATATCCGAAAATGTTCTCACGCTGAAGGTTACTTCCATGGCCTGAATTGATACTTAACATTTTCGCTTTTATGTTTTGTGCAGTTTCTACTTGGAAGTGACCTGATTTCAGTTAATTATCTGTAATGGCTGCATCAGAGGGAAGGAAGGAATATGCTATTGTTGCCTTGAGTTTGCATTATCAAAAAGATCACCAAAATCTCCACTCATTTTATAACTTCTTACAACATGATCTATGATTCAAAAGATCTGGTTCTTGAGCTTATCTCCAACTTCAACTCGTAATTTGGTTTCTGATGTCACGATCGTTTTAGAAGATGTTGGTTTCTGATTCTGCGACTAAAAGAAAAAGAGAAGTTTTTAAGCAGTGACACGAATACTAAACATTCACCCCACATACATACAAAGGAAAGAATACTAAACCAACAAGAACAGGTTCAGAATTGCCGTAAACGAAAACTAAAACCAGGGCAAAAAGAAGCTTCGCTCCAGATGAACATTTCTTCAATCGTTCTAAACAATTTCGACTCTCACAGAGAAAAAGCCAAATCGGCAAGAACACCACAACCTCAGAAAAATCTCTGAAGATGCCAATACCACTTGAAACAAGAGAGAAGACAAAACCCCAAAAGAAGAAAAGCAAGCAAGGCACCCATCCACTGCAGGGAAAGAAACAATCTAAAATTCCGAGAACAGAAGAAAGACAGAGACAAAAGAAGAAAGTAGAAAATAGTTGAAAAATCTCTGCTGCGAGGTAATCAACAAAGGCGGGTAGCGGAAAGGCGTGGAGAAAGAACTGCGTTTCCGCAGTAACGCGTACTGGTGCACAATGATGACTGGCGGAGAGAGCTAAACGGAGGCGTCGAGCAGCGAGTCCATTGCTTCTAGTTCTTCCTTCACTTTCTACCTTCTGCAAAATGTTGCTGCTGCCATACGAAGGGAGAAGCGGAGGCGGCTTTTAGTCTTTTAGAATAACAAAAAAAAAATGACAAGAGGAGGAAAGAAATAAATAACAAAAAAAAAAGATGGAAAAGTGTACGGTTGGCTTGAGGCAGCTTGCCTCAGGCCGACGTGGACAAAATATCCACCGAGTATTTTATTATTCTTACTCCAAATCTTATAACAAACACCACCAACAGCAACAAAAGAAAAAAAAAAAGATTGACTTATAATCGGATACATTTTCATTTTATAATAAAATGTTTCTTTTAATAATAATAATAATTAAATAAACTTAATTAATCATGAACAGCACATCTAATCATCTTACATTTATATACATATTATAATATTAAAATAAAATATAAAACCTGAGAGGGGGGTCATTGGTCTCCTCTCCTCGTCTCTGGGGACGTTGGGAAGGTTTTTATATTATAATAAATATATATTATTTAACTTTGGATGTCACGTGGATTCGTTCGTAGATTTTAGGAGGGAGGGCATGGTGAATTATAGATTTAAAATTATCTTGGATGTCCCGGGTGAATTAACTTTTAACCTGGGTCAATAATGATGGGCTGTTTCGCTCTCACCATTTTGTTCCGAGAATAAAATTTTTTTATTCTTCTTGCAGTAGGAGCAAAATGAGAGCAATGTTGTTCCCATCTTGTTGAAACAATTTTGTTCTTATTCTTTGTCATTAATGACTTGGTCTCCACTCATTAATAAAATTAAAATTTGGTAAAAAACTTGAGCTCAAGACATTGTTCTTCTTTTTATTCGTATACCGAATGTCCTTAAGTGTTAATAATCTGAAATTTAATTTTTATTTTTATCAAAATTTATTTATATTGCTCTTATTTGAATGTAGATTAGTTAAGTGCTAATAATCGAATTTCGACTGAAAAAAATTAAAATTATCATCACTTGTGTCTTTTTCTTATTTTCAAATTATCTTTTCAAGTTTTCATTCTCTTGTACTACATCTTGCGGCGCCTCCTTTGAAAGTGAAAAATATTTAATATTTTAAGTTATAAGAAATGAGATTAACTTTGAGGAACGACAAAATAAAAAAAATAAATGTAAAATTGACTTTCGACATAAGTTTATAAAATATATGATAAAGGAAACGACTAATGTTTGCGATTAATTGTAAATAAAATGACAGTTTTGTTGATGATGGCCATTATAATTATTTTCATCATGTCCCAGTCATAGGAATTAAGATGATGATGGGGATAATTTCTACTTCTCAAGATCTCTTTCTGAGAGAAATATGTGAATATTTTAATATTAGCATTGAATCTACATTTGTTGATTAATGTTAGCGTTGAGAATTCAGGCCGTGAGGATGTGTACATCGATTGAAGAAGACTAAAAAAAATTTGATCCATGGTAAAATATTATTAGATGAAAAGAATTAAAGAGAGAATTCAAATTCGTGGACTATTCCATAGTCCTCTAACTTGTAGAAAATATATATAAAATAAGTCTAGTATTGTCGTGAATTAGTACATCAATCATAATACATGAAATCAATCACTACAAGAAAATTAGGCTTTTCCGACGGGCAGTTTCCGACGGACAGATATCCGTTGCAATTGTGACGGATTTAGCGACGGAAAGATATCCGACGGAATTTTCGATGGTCTGAACCGTTGGAACTAAAAATAATAAATTATGTAATTTTTTATATCATTATTTTATTTTTTGACAATAAGGAACGTCGAAAGTTCAGACAAATATCTATTCGTCGCAAGTTTCAACGGTCAGGACCATCGGTAAATAAAAATAATATAATATAAGGAGTATTTTATTAATATATTTGGCGACAGTTTAGTCTGGCGCTCAGATCTGGCCGAGGCCCGATCCGGCCGCCATGCGGCTTGATCGGCCTCAGGCGACTTGATCTTGTCTGCTGCGGCATGATCGGCGCCAGATGGCTGGATCTAGCCGCGGGCAGCCGGTTAATTTTTTTATATTTTAAAAATCCTTTGTGATGGTGGCGACCACCGAAGGTTTCGACGATTGCGACGATCGCCGAAAGTTTCGACGGTTTTGACCGTCGAAAGTTTTGACGGTTGCGACAATCGTCGAAAGTTTCGACGGTTGCAACAACCACCGAAAGTTTCTAAATGCGATCGCCGAATGTTTCGACGGTTGGGGCCGCCAGACTTTTGCGACGGTTAGCACCATCGAAACTTCCGAAGAATTTTTTTCAACTGTCGAAAATCGATTTGCGACGATCATTTTTTCGACGAATTCGTTCCGTTGAAAAATCGTAAGTTCCGACGATTTTCTATAAATTACATACGGACCGATTGTAATTGACTTATTTCTTGTAGTGAATTCGATTTTAAATTATAAATAAATAAATCTTTATCTCTCAATTTCACTACTCTCCTACCGTGAGGATGTCTTTAACTAGAAATATGTTCTGCGAAATAAATGATTAATTTAACAAAGCAGTTTTATGCTTCTGGAATGGTGTCATTGTTATCTTATTATCTGATCATTTCATATGAAGAATTCTTGCTTTTTAAAATTGAGTGGAAAAAGTTTACTGGTTTTATAACACATGCGCCTCAATTTATCCATGTTTATTTTGTTTTCTAATCAAAACTAATGCTGAAAATTTTATATGAGGTAAATGGATAGAGGCTATTCCTTTCTTTTTTTTTCTTAAAGAAAAAAATATCAATTAAAATATAACATAGAGTTGTCTTGATACAAAATATTAAGGAGCTCTGGATGTGAGTCCTCATCTCAAAAAAAAAAAACATCTGATTTCAAATGTCGGCCCATATTTGCCAAAAATTTAAAGGCCTGATTTGCCTTCTGTGTGTGTACATTTAAAGTCTTGAGAGTCATCAATGAAGGGTCATGTATTGCGTAAGACATTTAAAATCTTCCATGGACAATTCTTGATGCGTGCAATAATTTGTTGACGGGTTGTCGAATCGGTGTCGCAGATGACGTGAGTGCAGCCAAGCCGCCTGCATCGATCCCTGTCAAGCTCGCCATTAAGGAGAAAGTCGCTGCATACAAAAAAAAGCGCCTGTATCAGATATGAAATATAACTAGCACCCCTGTTTGTCCGGATCCACAAAAGATTCATCCGAATGGAGATAAACTCAACCGAAAGAGGTGACTCCCACTTAACCCAAATTTAATCAGGGAAAAAAGGATCCCTCAAACAAACGATGTTTAACAGATTCCTTTCTACGGTCTACACTCAAGCAATGTATAACAATCATATTCTTTTCTTCCATAGCCGACGTGCTCTACAATTCCGTTGCAAAATTCACAATAAATAAGCCTCAAATATGAGGATTTTTTTGAACAAATATCAGAGAGAGAGAGAGAGAGAGATGGAATGGCATAATCAGTCACCTCCACAAACATGGACATGGCAGGGAATGAATAAGTTGTCCGTGTCCCCTACATTAATGCGACCCTGACTCCTGCAATGCTGTAGAACATATATAAATCATACCGGCCATCTCTTTTGAGGTTGTTCCTTTCATTTAAATAACTTTCCTTGACAACCATTCCTTCTTTTTTCTTTTTTGTCGAAAATTTGGAAAGCAAAAAAAAAAAAAAAAACGCTTTGAATTGAATAATAAAATATTGAAGAAATACTTCGTAGAGACCTCAACCTGAGCGAGGAGATCAATGTTATTTGGGCATTGTTTGGACCTATTCTTAACAGAATGTGAGGGTGCTGACTGCTGATCATGCTCGCCATGATTTCTCACATGAAAAATAAGAAGAGATAAATCATTGTAATTAAAATGCCAAGTAATAGCATCTTGTGCTTTTCTCAACACTTCGGAGAACACAATTTAACTTTTATTATAATCAAGAAAATTGGAATATATACAGGGTCAAATTTATAGTTATCATTTTTTTATTCACATTTTCTCACGACGATAATTAATAAAGCACGGCAAATTTTTGTGTCCACGTTTTTTTTGGTTCGGAGAAATGAAAGTGCCACCCATGTACCATATGCTTGCATATATTCATCTTATCTCGAATCAAATATTATTAGCCAACCATGTTTTTTTATTTTTATTTTTGATGATTAATTAATCTTTCGCATGTAGATGATGTAAATCCAAAGGCAAGAAGTGGGCAACCACATGGATTGAAGAGCATCAATAATTGTACGTGCATCCATGCAGGGAGGTCCCATTCTACCTTTTCTTGTTTGTTGGCACTTGGCTGCCAAACAAGCTAACTTTTGCTATCAAGCATCCCATGTACAAGGTTTAGATAAAAGGATTGGAAGGCACATTGTTTTCAAGAAAAATCCAATAAAGTTCCTTTTTATTTGTCAAGAGAACAATAAAAGAAAGAACAAATCCTATTTGACATGTCACCGTTCTTCGGTGATGGCCCGACTCGAACTTCTTGCCATTTTCAATTCATATGTCATTAGTTATGTGAATTTTTTGAGAACCCTTTGTATCTAAATATCTCTCAAAACACTTCTCTTTTGAGAGTCATTAGTAGGATAACATGCACATTTGTCAAAATTTCTTTTCACTGTACCATTTTGTTGTGGCACATAGAAAAATAATAGTAGTATTCTACTTATGAAATGTGAGAATCATCGGTTCCCTAGAGATATTGTTTCTCTTTTTGACCTTATTTTATGAATTGCTTTTATCCAATTTCTTCTCATACTATTGTTTCTCTTACACATTTCGTAGACATCAACTTTTATTTTCAAGAGATCATAAAATTGACAAAGGAGAATTTCAATTGGTCATAAAGGAATGTAACCAAAATTTTTCTTTTTATATGTAACCATACTCAATGAATCATAAATGTTTGAATCAATCACCTAACAATTCAACCATATTTAATTCGAAAAATTTTCAAGCTAGTTTAGGCTAAACAACATTCCAGCGCATTGTTCTTGCACCTGATGTATTGACCATTAGATTTATTCTCACAATCTGTTCAAATTCTAAGTTTCAAAGTGTGTAATATATTACAAAGATAAAAAGATAACATATAATATTTAGAAGATACATCATTGATGACAATTGAAAGACAAAAATAGATCATTTTTTGTAAATAACTTTCTTATAACTAAGAGTTTTTTTTTCATTATTTTCAGTAGATACACATACATACAAAATAGAAATCAACTTCAAAAAAGACTTTTTTTCAAGAAGAAATACAGAGATGGAATTCAAACTTATCACCTAGTGTATAACCTATCAGTTGCCACTCACATTTTTCCTATAAAATTTAAAGATGTCAATATTTAAATGCTATATTCATATTCTCTATGACTTATTTAATCTTGAGGTCGATGAATAATCCCTACCTTCTATCATCACAATATTACATTCAACTATTGTAGTAAACTTGGCCTTATTGGAGTTTCGTCTATTCCCATATCATATTCTCGATCAACTTCTTTACCTTGTGAGAATTTGTCTTAACATGATCAAGTTTCTCACAAAAGCAACATGCTCCTTGTTGTCTTTGCTAACTGCTTTCTAATAACATGATCAAATTTCTCACAAAAGCAACATGCTCCTTGTTGTCTTTGTTGACTGCTTTATAATAAGGTCAAAATGTTACTAATAATGTATCACAATGAAATTGTTACATTTCTTTAACCTTTTAAGCTTTGAAGACAACAGTCTCCATATTTTTAGCCATATCATTTTCTTTGACTAACCAAGCTAATATATGATTAACTGAGTTCACTATTATGTTAAGTCACAAGGTTCAAGTAGCCGTATCGCATAATAATCAAGATAAACTATTCAAGATTAGTCTCACCTGAAATATTTTTTGAATGACTATATTTACAATGGCTAGATATTTAGCCATGCACGACAATCCTTCCATTTATATGATCTATATTATCAGCTTCTTCACCTTATAAATTTATATTTGCATAGATGTTATATTTTGTGTTTCGGAGTTGCACTTTCCTTGATAATTCTAATAGGTCATATATCATCTTATAAGTATTAAAATCTAATAAGATTTTCCTCCACATGATGACAGATGAAATTTGTAGATTTCAAATTTCAAATGAACTATGTGTTCATACTCAAATGGATGCTTAATAAAAGAGCGTAAATAATGCATATTTGAATGAAAAGACTAAAGCTTGTAAAGGTATATTTTTTAATGAAATATTACAACATTTGGCAAGTGACATGTTCATATATAAAGAGTTGTGTCCTTACATGAAGAGTTGTATCTTTTCATCACCTATAAATACTAGTCCCTTTTTAAGTTGAGATCATTCACTTCTGCACTTGCTTTGCAATTCATTGAATAAGAGATTGTGAGTTTTTTGATATTGCTAGTCGACGAACTCTAAGGCTTCGTTGTATTCTGATAGTGTTGTTGCCGTAACGCGATAGCAAACTTTGTGTTGGGACAAATAACTCTTTAAAGATAGAGATTCATCGTGCCTCAAAGTATGATTTTGTTTCATCTTCCCTAATTATTTTCAACAATATTAGACAGTTATTGCAAAGATGGCAACAAAAGCTAATGCTGCGTTCAAAGTGATGAACCAAGAGTTTATGAAATTGGTATGAGTGTTCACCGGATCAGATCGACATGGTGAACCCGAGAATCCAACCCGACCCGACCATGACCCGACCTAGGGTCGAGCCTTCCAACCCGACTTGACCCGACCTGATGTCTCGAGGTTTTTTATTTTTAATGATTTTTTATTTAATCTAAGTAAATAATATCATTTAAAATGAAAAATATGAAATAAAGTATTTTACATATAGAAAAATATCTAAATATTTAAAACAATAGTTATATATATATAAAATAATATATTAAATGCATTTTTATATTAAAAAATCAAGAAAAAAATTTAAAAAATAAAATGGTCACCCAACTCGGCCCAGGCCGGGTCGGGTTGGGTTAGGTTTGTTCACGGGTCAGGTCAAACTTTATCTGTGAACACCCCTAGAAATTGGATCATTTCGATGGCACTAATTTCAACCGTTAAAGGATAAAATGATCGATGTTTCTACTTACGGTACTCAATGTCGTATATATCTTGGATCCAAAATTAAAGCCAATGGAAGAACCGACTGATGATGGAAGTGAAGAATATCGAGAAAAAGCTGCGGAGCAAAAGAAGAAAAGAGAAGATGATGAGTTCGTGTGCAGAGAACACATCCTAAACACCTTGTCTGATCGCCTCTACGATCTTTACATGCCAATCAAGTCTTCCCTTGAAATCTGGAGGACAAATACAACATCGAGCAACAAGGTACTGATAAATTCCTTATGATGAAGTATTTCGAATTTAAAATGTTTAATAACATTCCCATCTTGGACCAAGTCCATGAATTACAAGTCCCAGTAAACATGCTTCATGACTTGAAAATTGCGATTCCCGAGTCACTGCAAGTTGGGGTAATAATTTCAAAATTTCCCACAATTTGGAATGATTATAGGAAGAAACTCTTGCATATGACCGATGACTTCATAGTAGAAAAGATACTAAGGCATTTGCGCATCAAAAAAGAAAATAGAAAGCGTGATGTTGTGTATCTTCCAGAGAATTCTAAACTGAATTATGTTGGTGAAGTTGAGAAGAATAATACTCAGAAAGGCAAGAGAAATTTTTTTTGAATATTCGATGACAAGCAAAATTTGAAGAAAAATCGAAAAGAGGACATTATATCAACCAATGCAGACTACCAAAGAAAGACAACCATTCTAAGGAGGTTCCTACTTTCAATGACAATGTTATTGAAGAAAATGACTTAGTTGCAATGGTCACCTAAGAAATTGAAGAAATTCAAATTGGTGTGATCAATGAAGTAAATATGGCATCTGTCAAACATTGTGATTAGTGTCTTGATTCAGGTGCTACCGTACATATTTGTAACAATAAAGAGTAGTACAAAAGCTATGAAGATGTTTCCAATAAAGAAGTCCTCATGGAAAATAACAATTCAGCTAAAGTGCTTGGGCAAGGAATGGTAGAACTAAATTTCACTTCTGGAAAAGGTTTGACATTAGTGAATGTTCTTTATGTTCCAGATTTGAGAAAAATAATTAGTGTATGCTAGTTTGCTTTGTAAAAAAAGATTCAAGATTATTTTTGAATCTGTTAAATTTATCTTGCTTAAGAATGATGCATTTGTTGGAAAATGATATTGTAATGAGGGTATGTTCAAACTTAGCATCAATAATATAAATGATTCTTCTGTTATATTGTTGATTATCATTCATTCTGGCATGCTAGATTAGCACATTTAAATTATCAATCTCTTCAAAATATGCATACAAATAATGACATATCTCTTAATGATAAGAAATTTAAGGATAAATGTGAAATTTGTATGCAATCAAAGATTATGAAGAAACCTTCTCATGCAATTGAAATAAAAACATGTGTTAGAATTAATACATTCTAATATTTGTAAATTAAATAGCAACCTTACTAGAGGAGGGAAAATGTATTTTATAACATTTATTGATGTTTGTTCTATATATACTTATGTATATTTGTTGAGAAACAAATGCAAAACATTTGAAATGTTTAAACGTTATAAATTTGAAGTTGAGAATCTACATGAAAAGAAAATTAAATTTCTTCGTAGTGATAGAGGTGAAGAATATTTTTTTACTGAATTTGATATATTTTGTGAAAACAATGGTATTGTACATCAATGCATAACACCTTTTACTCCATAACAGAATGAATTAGCCGAAAGAAAAAAAATGTACCTTAGTAGATATAGTTAATTCCATAATTTTAAATGCAAAATCACCTTATAATTTATGGGGTGAAGCATTATTGACTGCATGTCATATGTAATAGGATTTCCTTCAGAAAAATAAATATATCTCCATATGAAGTATGGAAAGGAAGAAAATGAAATATAAGTTATTTTAAAGTGTGGTAGTGTTTGGCATTTTATAAATGCCATGATCATAAAAGGACTAAGTTAGGACCAAGGGCTTTTGAAAGGAACTTTTGTGGGTTATGCTCAAAATTCTAAAGCATATAGAATATTAGATTTGATATCTAATACAATAGTTGAAATTAGAAATGGAGAATTTATCTAATGATTCAAATTTTAGTTTTGAGAAATCATAAATAGATGCACAAATCTTTGGTGATAAGAGTCATAAGTGTCTTAGTGACAATGACTCTATAGAACCAAGAAAAAGTCAACGTATAAGAAAAGAAAAGGATTTAGGTCCTAATTTTATTTCATCACAATCAATAGTATTTCTTGTCGAAGAAAACAGAAGTAGTGTGATTAATAAAATTCCTATAATGTTGAATGTGAAAGAAGATCCACAAACCTATGAAGAAGTAACGATTCCAAGGGATTCAACATTTTGAAAAGAAGCTATTGATGATCAAATACATTCAATATTATCAAACAATACCTAGGTACTCGTAGATTTACCACCAGGTTCAAAACCAATTGGGTGCAAGTCGGTATTTAAAAGAAAATATAATACTGATGGCACCATACAAACTTTTAAGGCTAGATTAGTTGCTAGAAAGCCTAGATTATTTTGATACCTATGCATCAGTTGCTATGATGACTTCTATTCGAGTTCTTTTAACATTAGCATCCATCTACAAGTTGCATGTACATCATATGAATGTTAAAACTATATTTTTAAATGGTGAACTCAATAAAGAAGTTTATTATGGAACAACCAAAGGGCTATGTGCTTTCTAGAGATGAAAAGAAAGTTTGTAAATTTGTTAAGTCATTATATGATTTAAAATAAGCGTCTAAACAATGACATGAAAAATTTGATTCGATAATATTATCGGATGGCTTTATCCATAATGATACGGATAAATGTATTTACTCCAAATTTACTAAAAATTATGGAGTGATTATGTGCTTGTATGTGGATGACTTATTAATCTTTGGTATGAATTTAGAAGGTGTTCCTGAAATAAAGAAGTATCTATTTTTAAAATTTTAAATGAAGGAGATATAATTTTGGGTATTAAAGTGCAAAAACATGATAAAGGTTTTGCACTAATCCAAATCTCATTATATTGAGAAAGTTTTGAAGAAATTTAATCATCTTAATATCAAGGAAGTTAATACTTCTTATGATCTCAATTTCAAATTAGATAAAAATTCTAGAAGGGGAATAGCACAATTAGAGTATGCAAGTGCTATAGGGAGTTTAATATATGCAATGAATTGCACTAGACTCGATATCACATTTGTTGTGTGCAAATTATCAAGATTTACAAATAATCCTAGTGTTGATCATTGAAAAGATATTTGTAGGAACTTGGGTTATTTAAAGAAAATCATTAATTTGGGTCTATGATATAATGATTATCCAATTGCATTGAAAGGATATACATATGCAAGTTGGATGTCAAGTCTTAATGACATCAATTCTACTACATGTTAGATTTTTAGTATTGGAGGAGGAGCTATTTGTTGGGATTTTAAGAAACAAACTTGTATTGCTCATTCAATAATGGAGGCTGAATTTGTCGCTTTGACAACTGCAAGTAAAGAAGCGAAATGGTTAAGGAACTATGATATTAAGTTGTGGCCACAACTTATGTTAGCCATTTTCGTATTATGTGATAGTCAGTATACCATGTTTCAAGATTATAGTAAAATTTATAATGAAAAATTTAGACATATTAGCTTGACACGTAAGTATATAAGTACGTTGATAGATGGTGGTGTGATTACTATCACCCATGTAAATAAACTAATAATTTGACAGACACATTGACAAAAGGTATGTCAAGAGAAAAAAAGTCAAGGATTTTTCTGTCTGGGTTTAAAACCTATAGTTATTAGGAATGAAAACCTTTCCTTATTCTAATAAAAAACTAGTCTGAAGGTTCAAAGGGTAACAACAAGTTACTTACATTAAGAATGTGGATTTAGTGCAAGTATTATTGAAAATGAGTTAAAACTTCTGATGGATGGATATATGTTATCCAAAATCATTATGTGTTATCGAAGGATTCCACCTATATGAATATAGAAGTGGTGCCACTTCATTATAGAGTTTTAGAGGTTTTTTCGGGTAAATATTCATGAAACCATGATGAGCACACGACCATAATAGAGCTACAATGTTAATCTCTTATACAAAATATTAAACACAATTGTGTGTGTGGCCTTTCCGGTTCAGGCTTACCTATTTGAACTTTGAAAAGTCTACACTAAGAGAAGATTCAAATCTAACGATACTTTTCATTATGCATAATTGTTAATATTTTTGAAATTTGCAGTCTAGTGGGGATTGATGAAATTTGTAGATTTCAAATTTCAAATTTCAAATGAACCATGTGTTCATACTCAAAAAGGTGTTTAATGAAATATTGTATTGTTTGAATGAAACAATGCATATTTGAATGAAAAGACTAAAGCTTGTAAATGTACATTTTTGAATGAAAGATTGCAACCTTTGGCAAGAGACATGTTTATACATAAAGAGTTGTGTCCTTATATGAAGAGTTTTATCTTTTCATCACCTACAAATACTAATCCCCTCTTGAGTTGAGATCATTCACTTAATCTAATGGGAGATTGATGAAATTTGTAGATTTCAAATTTTAAATGAACTATGTGTTCATACTCAAAGGGGTGATTAATGAAAGAGTGTAAATAATGCATATTTGAATGAAAAAGACTAAAGCTTGTAAAGGTGTATTTTTTAATGAAAGATTGTAACCTTTGGCAAGAGACATGTTCGTACATAAAGAGTTGTGTCCTCGTATGAAGAGTTGTATCTTTTCATCACCTATAAATACTAGTCTCCTCTTGAGTTGAGATCATTCACTTCTTCACTTGCTTTGCAAATTCATTGAGTAAGAGATTGTGAGTTCTTTGATATTGCTAGTTGACAGACTCTAAGGCTTCGTTATATTCTACGAGTGTTGTTACCATAATCTGATAGCAAACTTTGTGTGAGGACAAATAATTCTCTAAAGATAATGAGCCTGAAAGTCTGATTTTGTTCCATCTTCCCCACTTATTTCCAACAAGGACTTGGATCTTATGTCATTTCGCTTTGACTTCTTTTTTGTCTTTCACATCGGCCTTTTGTTCAGTGGCATAGAAAGTTTAGGATTAAGGGAATCATTGATATAATCTTTAATGTCATGTACTGGTTCATATCTAATTTTTTGCTCCACTTCATTTTCAACATCATTAGACGTTCTAATATGCCAAGTTTTGAAATATGGAAGTTGGAATAAGTTTGTGTGATTTTCTAATATTTTATAACACATATATATATTATGTGTGAACTAGATTTTAATTTAAACGATAGCTAAATAATAAAATTTGAAAAACCAAAAATTGCAACTAATAACTTAAGAAAAGAATAAGTGATCTAACGATGTACAATAGTATAATGTGTCAACCAAACAAAGTTGAAATAAATACTATTAAAATTAAATTTAAAATTTGCAACAATTAATAAATGAATTAAGCTAAAAAGAAGATTCAAATAGCTATAGAAAACAATTTTTTAAAGGATCAACATATAACTATTGATGTTGAAAAATAGAATTGTCCTGATACAAGAAGTTGTGAAGGCCCTAAGGGGGCTCATTCAGCCCAAAAACATAATTTGATATGTTGTATTGTCTAGAAATATGTCAGACCACAAAAAACTCAAAAGTGTTTGCAACGTTCCAAATATCATTCATGATATTCTTGATCCTCCATGGACAGATCGCAGAATTGTTGAAGGACTAAACCAGTTCGCACACAATCTTCGTATGTCCCAATGCCGCACATTCATCAGAGTAAAAGTTGCCAGGAGAAGATCCTGCACATAAGAAGGCACCATTAGTTGATAAGAGCAAGAAACTTGCTCCTCCCACCTCCTAGGGTCCAGTGAATGAACCATTGGTGTTGAGTAAAATCCAACCTGGAGGTGGGGGCTCTCACCTGATCCAGATAGAATCACATGAAGGTGAGCCCCCAGGATAGTGGATTTGTAAAAATTCCTTGACATTTGCTTGCATCTAAGACCACACAACAGATATGGTAGACGAGGTTGAAAGAAGAGGATATTATTTCTAAGTTTCCAGATGCCCCAAAAGCAGTGGGAGATATAAGATAGTAATTTGAGTCTAGAAACCATTTAAAGTTGGGCACCGTCAAGTATCCAGTTTCCTGAGGACCATGAAGATAAGTGAGTGAAAGTCATTGATAGGCTATTTTGAATAAAAGTCTAGAGCCAGAGACTAACAGGGCAACAAAAAGAATAAGTGAGTTGATGTTTCCAAAACTTGATTACAAAGTCGACAATTGGTATCATTTGTGATAGTAAACTTGAGAATTATGTTCTTGGTAGGCAAATGACCATGAGAAAGTTTCCAAAGAAAGATATGGATTTTTTTAGGAATAGAGATCTTCCAAATCATCTTCCACCCAACCAACTATGACTACCAAGTGCAGTCAACACAGGCTTATGTAGGAGTTGATACACAGACTTAGCATTTGTGATACCCAAAGAATCATGTTCCCATATCCACTAGTCATCCTTGGGATAAGTAGGCAAATGTATAGAAATAATTAAAGCAATTAAGTCTAAATAAAAAGAATCCACAATTAAATGATAGTTCCACACATTAGCCACAATCAAGTTAGATACTTTCATAGCATACGGAGGGGAATGAATGTTTACATAGGGTTTTAAAGCCGGGGGAGTACAAAAAATCCACGAGTCATGCATAACATTTGTTGTACTACCATTACTAATATATTTTTTGAGACCCAACTTGATATTATGCATTGTTGTCATGATCATCTTCCAGGACCCTGCCATAGGCAGGTTGTGGATGGGGAGTGTCCAGGAGTGGGTAGAAGGATACTTGTGCTTGACTAATTGACACTAGATGTTGTCATGATCATTCAATAAATTCAGAGTTCTGCCAGCTAATAGAGAGGTTTTAATGTGTGCAATGTTTCTAATGCCTAGTCCACCATCAACTTTTGGATTTTGAACCATTCCCCAATTAATGAGATGGGAGACTCTTATTTCCATCATTTGACCATACAAAAGTTCTAAACAACTTCTCAAGAGAGGAGATGATGCTAGAGGATACATTGATATAGCACAGGGACTAGTTTGGCAATGAGGCAAGGACAAATTTAATGAGTGTAGTACGACCATCCTAGTTTAAGATTTTCATTTTCCAACCAGAGAGTCTAGAGAAAGCTTTTTCAATGATATATGATTATTTTTTAATAAGGCACTTGTTGGAGATGGGGACACCAATGTAGGTAAAAGGGTGAGATCCTATATTTATGTGCAGGATTTATTTTAGTTTCTCTTTTTTTCTATGTTAAATTTGTTCGGCAGATAAAATTTAGATTTAGCATATATAGTTAACCTTTTGGTTGGTAAGGGACCCATATTGATGGAAGATTTGTAAAAGTTTGTTACAATTTGAAAATGTGGCAGCCATGGATATAAGTACATTATCAACAAAAAGTAAATGATCGAATGGGAAGTTATTAATTGTGAAGGGATTAATTCTGCCCATAGTGCTTCTTTGTGAATCATAGCCGTTAAGAGCTATGTGATTATAATAAATAGGTAAGATGAAATAGGATCACCCTGCCTAATGCCTTTAAAGTTTTTGAAAGATGGAGTCATTTGACCATTTATGGAGCAAGAGAAAGTTGGAGATGTGATGCACATTTTGATCCACTCCCTAAATCTTGACGGGATATTCATCCTATGTAAAGCCCCAAGGATAGAATCTCAGGAAATTCAATCAAAGGCCTTCTCAAGGTCAATCTTAATGAGGATATATTTTCTCCTACCCTTTTCTCATGTTGTGTAAAAATTCTTGGACAATTAGGATGTTATCTTGGATGGATCTTATAGCCACATAGGCAACTTGGGCAGAGTCAATAAGGGAGGGGAGTGTAGGTTTCAGTCTATTAACTAGGATTTTAGCAATGAGTCTATATAGAACATTATATAGGGCGATTGGTCCATAGTCAATTACTCTCTTAGGGATGTTCTTTTTAGGTATAAAAATCAAAGAGATGTGAGCTAAGTTTGCAGGTATGTATGAGTTATAAAAAATAGATTGAATGTTCTTAATTATGTTAGGTCCAATAATATTTCAATACTTTTTAGAACTCTATAGTAAAACCATCAGGTCCGGGGTTGCCTGTAGGCATAGTCCAAAGGTTGTCTTCGATTTCAGCATAAGGATATCCTCTTCAGTAGTGAAGGGAGTACCCTGATTATCCTCAATAGAATTAATAAGATTTTTCCTATGCCTAATCACTGTAGTTAGGTGAAAGAATTTAGAATTTTTATTTCCATCCTTAAGCCATATTACCCTAGATTTACTCCACCATTTTAAGGTGATTTGCCTTAAGTAAGCAGCATGTTGATGTAAAGAGACCTAAGCTTTAAAGATTCCCCTTGAGTTAGCCCACTATTAGCATCCTTTTGTTCAAGTTGTGTGATATTCTATTGTGTCATTTCTTCCCTAATTTCTAGACTACTCAAGTCATGTTTGTTCCAATGTAGATTTTTACGTCTGATCTCTCTTAAAGCTTTTGGAATAGTCTTATGGAGGTTAGAGTTGTAACACTACTCCCATGCCCTTTGGACAATATTCTTGGCTTGAGGGTGCTCAAATAAAAAATGTTCATACTTGAATGGCTTGGGTTTTCTCTTAAGGTTTTGGGTAGATAATAGTAAGGGAGCATGATCTGACGCTCCTCTGGGCAGAGTTTGTAACGTCAGGTTTGGATGATGGAGTAGTCATGTTTGATTTACGAGTAACCGATCAATTCTGCATAGAATACGTGTGCCCCTATCCTCTTATTACATCAAGTGAATTGCATCCCAATTAGTGGTATGTCAAAAAGCCCTTGTTTATATATTAATTTTCTAAAGGTCCTAATGAATTTTGTCAATTTAAAAGCAAGACCTCCTTTTTTGTTTTCGGGGTTGATGATACTGTTCATGTCAACAATAATGGCCTAGGCAGGTCATCCATATTTAATATCATTAGATCATGCCAGAGAAAATTTCGTGTCATATGAGATATACTTGTGTAAATACAAGATAGGAAAAATGAGAAATCTTCAAGAGTAACAACAGCATGCAAGGCTTGGCTGAAAGTTTGGAGCGATGTTACCTAGATGTCTCTACCTGACCATGCAAGAATAATACCTCCCTTTGCTTCAATACCGACGCAAAAGATACCTTGCCAATCTTTCCCTAACCTACGCATAACAAACTCAAATTTGTCCAAAGTAGCATGAGTTTCTAAGAGGTAGTACCAAAATATCTAGTTGTGTATTCCTAATTAAGTCTTTGAGGCAGTCACATACTTTTCCTCTAGAGGCACCCAACAATTCCATTGTAGTATCTTCATGTGGATGGTTGGAGTGGGCCGAGAGCACCGACTCTTGTACATCCATGTCCTGCAAGGAGGAGCCACTGTCATTAGTGTAAGATGTTTGTTTAAGATATGTTACATGATTGTGGCGCTTGGTATTTTTTTTTGTTTATAGGATGGATGAGGAGGGGAGAAGCGCTGCTTAGCCTTCTTGGTTCTTTTACTCTCGACCATGGTATATGGTGCTAAGTTTGGGTCACTGCACTCCTCTTCGGATGCCTCTAGTGAAGACTCAACGAGGCCCGTCGACTCCACTATCCGGCCAGATACCTGTTCCACATAGCTACATGCGTCTGCACCTCGCTAGGGTTTCCACTACACACAGAGAGAGGAAGGGACAAGTTGTGGAGAGGGAGAAAAGGGATGCTTGGCAAAGAAGTCTCCTGAAGGTGCATCTGCCCACGTGAGTTGGAACTCACTATGCCACGTGGTGGGGAGACATGTGATATGGAAGGGAGCTCACAAAATGGAGGTGTCTGAGTTCGCCGTTGGCCTTGAGGCCACCCGATCATCATATGAATGGTCAGGATCTAAGGTTTCTAGAATGCCTTGCGACCGGTTCAATGACTTGGACCGCGCCATTCCAGTCGAGTGCCCTGTGACCCAAATGAGGTGGAGGTGGCTCTGTTCGACGCCGGCGAGATGGAAAAGATCTCATCCAGTTGCCATATAGAGAGGGTTCCGATGGGGGAGGAGCTCCATCGTCGGGATCCAGCTTCCTCTCCGAGCAACTGGACATGACATGTCCGACCCGCCTACAGGAGAAACAAAAGAGGGGAATGTTGTCGTAGAGGACCCACTAAAAATGTCGTGACCCGTAAATGAATCCAGATGCCTAGTTTTACAGGATCAGCCAAATTCATCTCCACACAGACCCTAACATATTTGATTCTTTCACCCTGAATGGTGATGTCGTTGATCTTCAGCAGAGTACCAAACTTTCCTGCAGTACAGAGGATAGATGATTTCTTAGATAGCTCAAAAGGAAGATCCGGGAGCTTGATCCTGATCGGCGACGTCGGGAGATGTTTGTCAAGCGGTCGGAAGAAGGGTTTGGGGAGGGAGACGTGCAAGATGTTGTCATTGAGGATCCATGGTCCCCTCGTTAGGACTCGCTCCCGATCTTCCAGATCTGCAAAATGAAACAAGAAAAAGGAGCTTGCGAGCTTAGGGAGCTTCAGAGAAGCCTTTAATGACTAGAGTTTTGTAGATCCTCGTGGAGTTGTTCCAGCGAGACTGAGACGTTGATGAGGCGACCCAAAAGGGATGATTCAAAGGTCGTAGAGCGCTCAGACACTTCTTCCTATGGGATGATGACCTCATCCTTGATGGAGTCTTGCAGCCGTTTCAAATGAGCTTTGGATAAAGGAGGAAAAAGATTACCGGTGACGCCACTTGATTTGGCGGTTAGCGTAGTGAGATAACTAGCCTTGGAAGATGGGAGAGGGGAATGGGGGGCTACTCCAAGGATGGAGGAAGAGTATTAGGGAGGAGGAAGAGGAGGACGAGAGGGAGTCAGGGGCATTTTTTCCTTTCGAAATACAATCGTTGTCTTAACTTCTAGCCCTAACCTATTGACAATGGCCAAGATCTTCTAAATGCCACAAAGGCATATTAGGAATTGAACGAGAGTTATGATGTTTGGATCACCGAAGGAGAAGATCTACGAATCATGCCCTAAAAAACAATTGTCGTCATATTATTAAAATCATATATAGCATTTTATAAAGAAAAAAGAAATATTGTTGACCCAAAAATTGACTAAACTATTTTATCAATTGTATAAAAAATATTATTTGCATGGCTAAACAAAATATATAGCTCCAAATGTAGCTCTACTTTATGGCCAATATACAATCATCCATCAAGCTTAATAATTGCTTTTCTCCTTTCATCTGTATGCTGCCTTTTTGCTTCTTTTCTCTTTGCACTCTCTCATCCCAACTTCTCTTAGGCCCCATTTGGATTGGGGTTAGCATCAAAATTAGAGATATTATCCATGAAATCTTGCTAAATAACTATTTTTTACAACTATGGACCCCACATTCATGATGATAGGATTAAGGTTTTTTGTGTGTTCTTGATCTCACCTGAATTTCGATGTTCCTACCGTGAGATTATTTTGTTAACCCCATGTGCTCTCAAACAAGGCCTTAGTGTCATCCCCCTCCTCCTGTCCCTTTTTCCTTGGCAATTAAGGAAACCTCACTCCCTTCCATTTCTCAATTTCTCTTTCTTCGTTCTCTTTTTGCCTCCCTCCCTCTCTCCTCTCTTTCTTACAAGGCTCAAAGAACGTCGAACTCCCTTGTATGTTGCAAGGACGAAAGAGATATCTCAATTAGTTTTTTCTATTGAACCAAGGATGTAATTATTTTTTTTATATCTTTGTCTTCGCTAGTATCCTCCATGGTCATATTGAATGAACCATGAATCTAGAGCAGGCCGCTATGACAATTTCTACTGCATTACAAACTCTTTTCTCTTCAAGAGCCGATTATATGGTTGTATTTAAATTATTTTTGTTTTCCTTGGATTTTTCAAGAGTAAACATTGATCATTCATCGAATGATAATCAAAGAGATTGGGCATTTATTCTGAGTGTAGCTTGATTTCTTTTCAAGCTATACATTGCATTTTTTTCTATAAACATAGATTAAAAGTTAAGCTATGTTTGGTAATTGACAAAAAAATATGGATGGGATTATTATGTTGGAGTGTTTTCCTCTTTGATTAGAAATTGAATAAGTTGGTCACCATTCAATCTACATGTCCACCAAACTCCTCATCTTCTTCCAAGCAGCCACTAATATCCTTTCCAAGAAGAGTTGATGATGACACCTTAATGTCATTGTTCACTGTTCCTTCTTAATTTTTCATCTTTTGGAGTTGTCACACACCGGCCAACGCTGTCAAATCATCCCCTGGTATTTATCTTCACGGTTCCATCGTTAGTGGCATGACATTAACAAACTTGGCGATGAAGAGTAAAAAATGTCGAGATGCTGCGACGATGACGACTTCGATTGTTGATGGCATCCTTGAGTGTCAACGATCTAACGCTCTAGTAAGAAAGATTCAACGAGTTCCCATGTAGTCCTCCCATTTTTATAAGCATGAAGATCGTCCATCTAAATCAGTCTAAGCGTCTTCAAATTTTATTTTTATGTTTATTATTTATTATTTTAAGTTTTTAATGATGACCGCGAATGAAAATTTAAAAAGTTGAATGACCTTGTTTGAAAGTTTTGAAAAGTTGGATGACCATATAGATACAAAAGAAAAGTTTGGATGGAGCAGATGAGGTGGCAATTTTTATTTTTTTTAATCTGACATGGAGGAGAGAGAAAATATTGACATGGTGTCACGTAAGCATCCATGTCAGCGCCACATCAGTGATTTATTGGTTTACCGGCTATTACCGGTCGCGATGACCTTGACTGAAATGATTCTAAAGTTGGATGACTGTCGTGTTATAAAATAAAATTGGATGACCTTATATATTGGGAATGCCCTCTAAGTTGGATGACCATCATTGAAATTTACTCGATTTACAACTCAAAGTATGCATTGTATGCAGATAGAGCCTTATTTTCATATTAAATCATTTTACTATATACGATATGCCTACTTATAAAGAGATAATATAACAATTAATTCGATTATAACCCATTCAAATTTAGTATATTAACTAAACCAAAATGATCACAGGATCATAAGGTGATAAATATTTTGCTATAATAAATTATAACTATCATAACAGTACTGATTTAGCTAGTCTTAACAATAGAAAAATGTAGGTGAATTAAGGGTAAAGAGCACTTCCTTAGCACTTTTGCTAAGGAGGCTATGAAGCACGAAAGTGGACCATCAGATTCATCTGATGTCCACCATTATTTTTTTTCTTTTGTTCTTTTAAAACATGTGGATGTAATATGAGACGTTAGTTTTATTTGACGGTTTGAATCTTCCTTTGTAAGAATAAAGGGAAAAGAGCCCTGCGCTAAGCAGCCTGCGGAGCGGCATTTTGCACCGTCGGATCTCATCCGACGGTGCACATTTTTTTTAATATTTTTCTTAGCGACGTGATCTCTATCATCTCTAGCCGCTTGGACGGCCGAGATCGATCGATTCATCTTTCCCTTTCTCACGTGAAGGGCAGCGGCAACGACGTTCGGGATCGGCAACGGCGCAACGACGTTCGGGATCGGCAGCGGCACAACGACGTTCGGTAGTAGGGGCAGCGGCGCGAGCAGGGCAGCGGTAGCGAGCAGGGCAGCGGTGCAACGGCGTTCGGCAGCAGGGACAGCGGCGCGAGTGTCACGGGGTCATTCTCGGACACTAGACCACGTGCGGCGACTAGGCGGATAGGCACCTAGCCAAGCCTGTTTTGAGTTTGCAGCGGAAGTTTTATGGTCGAGACGACTTTGCCGAGAGTCGCTCTTATAGGCATTCAATCACGGACATGACTAGAGTGTTGGACTACTCGTCACGAGACCGTGGCATTAGCGCGTTGCGGCACTAATGTTGGCGCTTGGGCGCTTAAAGTCCGAAGGGGCGACGAAGGGACCACGGGACGCCACGAAGGGACACCGATGTGAGTTGCCACCCCACGCTCAAGGCCATGACACTAGAATTAAAGGAAAGCTTACTTGTATTAACTATGATGAAACATAACATACAATTGGGCCTCGGAAGGCACTAGTGAACTCCTCCCAGTGTACCGTAGGTATAGGAGTCTTGTTACATATTGAAGATGCAAAAGACGTACCCTACGGGAACGTCACCTACTTGGCCATTCATAAGGACGGCCTTACAAGATAAATGCCCTAAGGGTGGATAACTTGGTACTCCGCAAGATTACGCAGTGCGGGGCGGCTGCATGTGTTCCATGTTTTCGGCGCTGAGCGGCCGAGGGCTATAAGTTGAGCGGCACTGGTGCCGCGAGGCTTCACGCTTCGTGTCACGGGAAACGCCCCGTGACATTCTCCCCCACCAAAGTCGGCGACGCCCCCGACGCCGTTGTCCGGGCTTCCTCGGGGCCTTCGTCTTGAGTCTTGACTTCGCTTGTCTCGTTCAATTCTGCCTTCTTTGCCTTGACTTCAACTTCACCAGCATCACGCAATGCCAGGAATGCCCGCTCCTTGGGGTCTCGCTGAGGACTCCTCCCTCAGGCCTGCTTCGCTCGCTGATCCTTCGTCCAATCCGGGGTCATCACTTGTGTAGCGCCAGTGGAGTCCGCCATGTGCGGTCTGACTTCATCAAGCAACTATCCGTCCATCAAGTCTCTGTTGGCTTCACTTCTCTTCGACTTGCGCAGCGTCAACTTGTGTGGTTTGGCTTCTTTGGGGGTGAAACAACTCTCGTATGCCTTCAGGAATAGCTCGGAGTAGAGTTGTCTCAGGGTCGTGTAGAACACGATGAAGAGTCTCGCCATTCGACCTGCATGACTTGACTCGATGCCTTCATGTTGCGGATGGCCGCAGCATAAGGTCTTTCTTCCGTCGAATGCACAGTACGGGACCATCTCACCCTCGATGATCATTCTTGAATTTCGACGGCTTGAAACAGCACAAGCTCTCCGATGTCGATGCTTGTAGCTTGTCTGCTTCGAGTGCCTGGGATCGCTATGATGAGCGACGAGAGTCTTCCCACGGATACTTTGGGACGCTTCAAGTCTCTTTGTGGGCTTAACTCAATGTCTCTATGTTGCAAATGATTGCAACGTAGAGTCTTCCATATCTCTGCCGAACTAAAAGCGTAGGACCACCTCCTCCTTGGTGACCACATGATGTTTCGACAGTCTTGAGGCGGGACAAGGTTCTTTGATCTGACAATCCGTGCCTTGTCCATCCAAGTCGCCATAGTGGGCGACGAGAGTCTCCCCACGTTTCCTTGTGGTTCAACTCGCTGTCCCCAAGTTGCAGATGGCTGCAACGTTGAGTCCTTCATCCGCCGAGCCTTGAGAACAGCTCCACCTTCCCCTTGGTGGACAATAGATATCTCGACGGTTTGAGGTGGAGCAAGGTTCTTTGGTATAACATTCCGCACCTTGTCCACTCCCAGTCGCTATAGTGAGCGACGATGAGGGTCTCCCCACATGTGCCTGTGGTTCGATCCGCTTCTCCTGCTTCGATGGGCGATCTATATCTTCGGCATAAGTAGCTTCCTCCTTGCGACTTGAGCTTCTCTCCCCCACCATTGCCCTTGCCCAAGGGCTTTGGTGGTATGGCACTTGTCCTGATTGACTTGGCGGCATCGACTAGTGAGCGGAGGTTGGACGATCCGGTCGTTCCAACTCCTTCTTAGTCCAAAGCTTCTAACCCCTCTGCTTGAAGAGCACCAACACTGGGTCTTCATCCTCCTGGGAACACTGTAGGCGGAGCTCGGTGATTCCTTTCACTTCCTCCTTCAACATGCCCATCTGGCCGATGCTGAACAATGCGATCTTGACCTCCAGTCCCAACTTGTCAGGGCACTGCATAATTGATGAACTGCCAATTCTTCCGTCCCATGTCTGGGATGCATGGTTGCCATATTCTACATTGTTGCGATGGCAACGCCATCCTGAGTTTGCCACATCTTGCAGGATTCTTGGGATATGTCTTCTTCCGATCCTGGGACCTCCTATGAAGCTTTGACAATCCCTTTGGGGTATAGACGGGGCGAGATCGTTGTGCTCGTTCACGAAGAGGATGCACCTTAGATGCTCGTCCATCCGCACCTTGGACAAAGTAATGTCAGTGTGCTTGTCATCCTAGATCATACACCTTTGACATACTCGTCCACCGGGCGGCTTGACCCTTGCGAAAGAGTAGCCGTTCCGGGCCTTCACTAATCCGGGCGGATGCTTGTGAAGATGCTCCGCTTAGATAAGCGGACTGCGGTTGGTGAACTCGTGGCATGAGCTCCCAACATTACCTCCATCTCCATTCGAAGGGACGACATCGCCAATGTGTCCCTCGAAACTTTCGCATTGTGATCCTTGGAGGCCGCTTCGATTACTCGAGGCGATGTCCGAAGGGAAAGGGCACCCCTTCCTTCGGTTGGCGGCAGAACGCTTGACAGTAGCATGCCAAGGTTCGCCGATGCTCGACGCTCAGACCATTTGCCAAATTGGTCGCTGAGTTGAGGCGTCGATTTGCGTTGGCATGTATCAAGTTCGTCCCACTCCTTGATGGATGACATCGCGCCGCTTGCGGGGCGACACTTGACGAGGCAGACAAGGCTGACAGCTCGTCCACGAGTGTTTGCAAGTAATCAACGCTTTGCTCCATTCCTGAAAGTCATCGTGGCGTGGCAGGCGATGCTGCGGCACGACAAGATGCTTGTGATTGATGTTCCTTGGCCGAAGGGATGATATTCTTTGGCCGAAAAGGGACCGTGAACCTTGATATTTGTCTTTAAGCCAACTTCAACCGTGAAGCGGTTGTGCACTTCACGTTGCATGACTGAGCATGCGATGCGACGTCACGAAATACCGAGCAGCGCCAGGTCGCCATGATAGTGCATGACCGACAGTCCCTGAATGTGACACGGGTCCTCCGAGTTACACGACGCTCGTGTAAGCGATCTCCTGATAGGAGCAGCGCAAGACCATCATGCAGAGCATATGGCCACTCTTTGACGCAGCGCGACACTCCAGGATTCCCGACTGTATACCTGGGGTGGTTGATCTGCTCGAGTGAGCGACGCATGACCGTCCCGGTTAGGCGGGGCGATCAATCCGTCATCATGATGCATGACGGACGTTCCTTGACACGACACGGGTGTATGAGGAACATGCTGCAGGGCACGACTGGGCGTGCGGCGAGGAAGCTTGCCATGCATTCCTCGTTGGCGTCCATGATAAAAGACCATGGTACCAGTGCGCCTGGGCGTAATGGAGTATTTGAGCGGAAGCACATTTCCTACGCCAGGGCACGTTGCGACGACACAAGTGAGTCATCGTCGCTGGGTAATCCGAGCAGGAAGAACTGCTCTGATACCACTTGTCACGGGGTCATTCTCGGACACTAGACCACGTGCGGCGACTAGGCGGATAGACACCTAACCAAGCCTGTTTTGAGTTTGTAGCGGAAGTTTTATGGTCGAGACGACTTTGCCGAGAGTCGCTCTTATAGGCATTCAATCACGGACATGACTAGAGTGTTGGACTACTCGTCACGAGACCGTGGCATTAGCGCGTTGCGGCACTAATGTTGGCGCTTGGGCGCTTAAAGTCCGAAGGGGCGACGAAGGGACCACGGGACGCCACGAAGGGACACCGATGTGAGTTGCCACCCCACGCTCAAGGCCATGACACTAGAATTAAAGGAAATCTTACTTGTATTAACTATGATGAAACATAACATACAATTGGGCCTCGAAAGGTACTAGTGAACTCCTCCCAGTGTACCGTAGGTATAGGAGTCTTGTTACATATTGAAGATGCAAAAGACGTACCCTACGGGAACGTCACCTACTTGGCCATTCATAAGGACGGCCTTACAAGATAAATGCCCTAAGGGCGGATAACTTGGTACTCCGCAAGATTACGCAGTGCGGGGCGGCTGCATGTGTTCCATGTTTTCGGCGCTGAGCGGCCGAGGGCTATAAGTTGAGCGGCACTGGTGCCGCGAGGCTTCACGCTTCGTGTCACGGGAAACGCCCCGTGACACGAGCAGGGTAGCGGTAGCGAGCAGGGCAGCGGTGCGAGCAAGACAGCAGTGCGAGCGGCGGCGGCCATAGTGGCGTGGCCGACGGAAAGGATGCGAAAAAGGGAGAAGAAGACGACGAGAAGGCAACAGCGGCACCGGATCGAAAGGCATCTCAGAGGAGGAGGGCAGCGACATCGGCAACGGCGGGAGCAGTGGCAGCCGCAGGAGCGGCAGCGGCAGCGGCAGCGTGACAGCGGCAATGGAGTTCTACAGCGGCAAAGATGTTCGGCAGCGAGCAGATCGGTGGCGGCCGGTGAGGAGGCGGTCGAGGAGGACGCGGCGGCCGGCGAGGAGCAAGCGGTTTGAAAAGGAGGAAGTGGATAACACGAAAAAAAAGAAAAGGAGCCGTCGGATGTCATCCGACGGCCCATATGTGATCCGCAGGCTGCGGCTCTTTTCCCAAGAATAAAATTGTAGACATCTTTTCATTTCAATTTTCAACACTAATCTTCTCTCTCCTCATGTAGCTGCTTTCTTTAACTGGTTTGGATTGTCTCATCTTCAACCAAGTCACCATGGCTGCTCATTTCGCCCACTGTTGCTGCCCATGGTGATTGCTGCTAATCTTCTTCGCACTTGCTGTGCTCCTCTTTTCATCTATAGTGGCTGCTTCTACTGTTCTTCTTTGCGCTTGCCATTCCTCTTTTTGTCTAAGCTCCTCCTCTTTCCGCCTAGAATAACTGCCGCTACTGCTCTTCTTCGCGCCTGCCATGTTCCTCTTTTCATCTAATGTGGTTGCTGCTCCTCTTTCCCCCTATAAGCTACTCTTGCTTGTCGGCTGCTGCTCCTACTTATCATTGCTCATTTGCTAGCCGAAGGCCACGCCGAAGCTGTATTTTTTTTATTTTTTTTATTGTCATCAAGTAATTGTACATAGTGTTTAGTAATGTATTTAATTTTGTGTGTTTTTAATAATTTATTTGCATAATTAATTTTATTCTTCAACCATTTTGAGTGTGTGTCTTCTTTTTATCGTTCTCATGTGAGAAAGTAATTTGTTCAAGAGTTCAAGAGGATTTCAACAAAAGAAGAAGAAAAAAATGAATATAACACGAGCAATGAAATCTAACTAAAATACAAAAAAAAAAAAGACGAAGGGGAGGGGTGATGAGTTCGAGTTCTACGGACTGCAGAGGGGTGGTACTTAGTTGGATCAACCAGATAAGGGTAGAGATGAGAGAGAAAGGTCAAGCAACAACTGGAACAACAATGGAATGATCAGTCTCCAAGTGGACCAACAAGTGTAACAACATGGAATGAACACTGCAGAGGAGAATTAATATGAGAGCATAGCGTTAGTGTGATCGATCTATGCGAGGAATCACGACGATTGTTCTATAGATGTCAGAGCAGAACTAGGCGAGCGACAGGAGCAGAGAGGAAACTTAGTGTTAGAAATGTTACAAAGAAAGTTCTGTAAACGACGGAGCAGAACTAGGTGAGCGGCAGGAGGAGAGAGCAAGTTCAGTGTTAGAAAAAAATGAACCGCGAAAGAACTTTTGGACGTTCGAAATAATGCATATAAAATTTTAAAGAAAAAAATAATGTTGGACCGTCAGATTTCATCTCACGGTTCGTGCCGCTACACAGCCTCGTTAACATAAGGAGGTGCTTTTTATCAATGTTATTAAAATCGGACCGAACCGGCCGGTTCAATCGTGAACCGGCACTTGGTCCGGTCCGGTTTGACATTAAAATCGTTTTAATAATTGAAGTGGTCAATATTCGGTTGAATCGAAAAAAACCGATGAACCGGCGAACCGGCCAAGAACCGGTTCAAGAAAATCTTTGTTTTAAAAGTCAATTTAAATGGAAAGAAGTTACAAACATGGAAGAAATTTTTAAAAATAATAATAAAAGAAAATTAGGAAGGGAGAAATAAATATGGAAAGATAATTAATAGGGAGAGAAAATTATAATGGAACAAAATTAGAAGAGGGAAAATAAATATAGAAAGATAATTATTAGGGAGAGGAAATCATAATCAAAGAAAATGAATGATTAGAGGAGATGATTAGAGAGAAGAATTTGAAATTAAAGGAAAATGAAGAATTCGGTGGAGAAGAAATAAAGAATCAAGAAAATAAATTAAATAAGCTAACAAAATAAAAAAAATGATTTGGGATAAAAAATATTAATATCTTATCACCAGAACTATATAATAATAATAATAATAATAATAATAATAATAATAATAATAATAATAATAATAATAATAATAATAATAATAATAATGTTTGAATAAGTATTAAAATGTTTAAATATAGCAAGTAATTAGAAAAATAATAAATTTGAAAAAAAAAGAGAAACACAAAATGAAAGAAAAAAGGACGAATAAATGCAACCAACAATTTTAAAAGTGAATTATGTTTAAATAAATTAGTATATCATCACAAATACTACATAAATAATAAAGAATATAATAATGTATTAATTATGATAACTTAGATAGCTTAAGTTTATAGAATATAATAAATAATAATTTTATACCAATTTATTATTATTAATATTAGTATGATATATTTTATAATATATTAATTGTGATATATATATTTATTTTAATAAAATTTGGTTCAATCCGATTGAACCCAATCGGATCGGTCCAACCATGACCCGATAAGAAGTCCGATTCGATCGTCGATCCGATTTTGAAAACATTACTTGTTACCCATAAATTAATCACCTTTTCTCAAAAAAGTAAACATAATTTTATTAATAGCAATAGCAAACTGATGGGCAAAAGGTTCAAAAAGAGAATTATGTATTTTTCAACAACAAAAAATAAATGAGCCCATTATGAATAGTTTTTTTCTTTTGGGTTAAATAAGAAAGCAGTCAGCAGAGCCCAATATATAAGATTAATAGATGGCATAAAAATGAAAAAAAAATAACAGATTGTTGTAAACAAAATGACGGCTTAGCTCAGACCACTTATGTATTGTCGAGGGCCCAAAAATGAATCCAAAATACTTTTTTTAGAGTGCATTCGCTTAATTGTCATTCAAAATGGTATTTTAAATTATCTCTTAGAAAAATTATCACTTATTAAATTATTGATAATATATATTATCTTATTTAGTATGTATAAGTAATGTATTTTGTCAATTCATATTAATTGTTTATAATACAAGAAAAATTATTAGTTAATATATAATTTTTACCAATATAGTCTTTATCAAAATAATTATATATATAATTTATTTTAAATTTCATAAATTAAATCACAAACACATATTATCACCCATAACATAAATAATTATAAAATAATTAATATATGCTTAAAAATATGATAATAATATATTCATAATAATTAATTAAAAATTATTTGATTGATTTTATAATTTATTTAATTAGTTTTATAATTTATTTAAATAAAATTTTATTGGACAAATGTGAAAAGTGAAATTAAAAAGATTGTAAATCAAGTGATAATTTAGATCATCACTCCTCCCATAAACATTTATAGTTAATGTAAATTGCCCAGATAATTCAAATTACTCATTACATGTTATAAGTGAGAAAAATAACATAGTAGATCCAAGTAATTTAATACAACATTATCAAATAATCTACATAATATGTAGAGAATCGTCTCCTTAGGTACAAATTTTCGTTTAATTTCAATGCTTCTCACCTTAAAGTGTTTATATTTTCTTAAACTTGTTGTGCCCCTTTCCTCCCCTCTTTTCCTCGGCATGCTCTTGTTCCACCTTTTTTCAATGGCAAAGCAATGAACCCTTTATTCTTTTTAATTTGTTATCATTTTTTATTTAAATATATTACACTATAATTTGTCGTTACAGGTAAATGTTTTAGAATTGATGCATATCGATGTAGGATAAAATCGTATGAAACTAGTTCATAAACCTTTTTAGTTTCTTTCAAGAAATCACATATTAATTCAAAATATAAAAAAAATATATCAAATGACGTGTGTAAAGTCCGTTTCCCACTACTCTTAGTTGCCTTAATTGGATACCTCATTATCAAATTACTAATAGTGAATTATCAAGATCTTTTCATCTCTCATTGACTTCAAAAAATCTTAAACTTCTTGTGTTTCAAGCTTAAACTTATTTGTAGAATCCTTGACTATAGGATATAATTGATTCTAACTTCATTAGACTCAATTTGAGAAGACATTATTTCTTCTACTTCAAAGTGCAATATCAAATTATTTATTTATGAGAATGTTACCTCAATTGGAATCGAATTTTCTTATATTTAATATATATGCATATCCAAGTATATATCGTATGTCGTGAATATATCATTGATGTACGTTTCAATATTATAGAAGTTTCATAATTATTATATTTTTGTGATTTATTCCTGAGTGTTAGCCTCTTAGGCATAAATCTCTATTTGAAAAATATAATTTTTTTATTTGAATGCTAAGTTTTACATTGAGAGTACACTGAAAAGGAAAAATGTTGTCTGATTGAAAAAGAAATTTTTTTGTACTATGCTATTGAATCTACTAAATTTAATTGCATTTTCACTTGCTACATGTCAAATTATATTTGAAAAAAATGATTATCACTCACATTGATAAAGTTTGATAGTCTATATTGAACATTCTAAATAATGAATATGACTAACTTAAAATATTTGAATATGAATGTATTAATAGTATGATTTTTTATTTTAATAATATTTTTATTTATTAATGACCTGAGGTTAATCCTAGAAGCAGCTTCCAAATGGTGAAGAAATTGCTTAACTCTCTCTTCAAAGTGGCACACACAAAAAAAAATCATAATTGAAGAGTGAGATTTAATATAATTCAAAGAACTTAGAAGAGATAGGATGAACAAGGAGACACAACTCATCAAAGAAGAAGTCACTTGTCTTTAATGATATTAATTAAGAAGAAAGTGAGAATTTGATCAAGAAGAAGAGGAGCTTGATGCTAGGAGACTTGCATTTTTTGTGAGAAAATTTGACAAATATATCAAATTTGATAAAGAAAAATGGCTGGATGAGATTCCAACAACAAGATTGTGAGCATCATAAAGAAAAATCTTAAATGAAACAAATTAAAAAAAAAGAAGAAAAGATATGAAGAGTCAAGTTAAAATGAAGAAAATAATTTCACGAGCTCTTCATCAAGCGACAATGCCCTACTTATACTTAATGATACTTGTCTATGATGCATACAGAATTTTATACTTGAAAATAATATGATTTTATATAAGAAGAAAATATTTATACATAATTTTAAAAACTGGAAAAGAAAATGAGGCACGTCTTATAAAAATTAAAATTATTTCCTTGAAATAAATATTTTGAAGATAACAAAGTTATTTTTCATGAATGTATGAAGTAAAATAATTTCAAGAAATAATTTTAATGTTGCCATGCATACTTTTGTAAATCTAAACAATCTTATATAATGCTTTGCATTCTATTTGTCATGCATGTGGATTCCATTGTCATTATAAATTTGAATACAAAATTAGAAAATCTATTCATAATGGAATGAAATTGATATTAGATACAAAAAGAACTATCACTAACAATGTTGGACCAAAATAAGTTTAGGTATCAAATTTGAAATGATTTTGCTTTTATATATACCTCACACAAAAAAAAAAATTGAATGCGAAAATAGGCAAAGGCACAAAGCTTGTGTTAAAAAATTGCACATGAAAAATGAAAACTTAAAATTACTTTTCTATCATTCATACCTATGCCTTGAATTTATCCATTTGTTATAATAATTTAGGGACAAATTTATAATTGAAAAAATATCAGGATTCTTGTATACTAGGACCATTTATTCATGGATGATTGTCATTAGTATATATAACGCTACAAGAAAGATGGAAATTACAGACGGTCGAAACCGTCTGTAATTTCTCGAAAATCGTCGGAAATGACAATTTCCAACGGTTGTTTTGACAGAATCACTTCGTCCGAAAAATAGTTGGAAAAAATTTTCGACAGTTGGAAAAAAACGTCGTAAGTTCCGACGGAAGTCGACGATCGCAACCGCCGATATTTTCAGCAGTCGCGAACCATCGAAAAGTTTCGACGGTCATGACCGTCCATATTTTCGGTGGTCCATAAAACCGTCGAAAGTTTCACGGTCACGATCGCCGAAAGTTTCGATGGTCGTCACGACCGCCGAAACTTTTGACGGTCAAAACCATTGCAAAGAATTTTTATAATATAAAAAAATTAGCCAGCCGCTGGCGGCAAATCCGACGGCCAGCGACCAGATTCGGCCACCAGGCGGCCAATCTGGAGAGAGGGAGGGGGAGAGAGGGGGGGGGGGGGGGGCGACGGGAGAGATAGAGGGTCGTCTGCGGGAGATGTCGTCGTCCGGGAGGGATATGGTCGCCGGCAAAATAGGAGAGGGAGAGAGCTAAAGATATAAAAAGTGAAAGGGATATATATATATAGCGGGAAAGTAAAAATAATTAATAATAAAAGTAGCGGGATGTGGGAAAACAAAAAAAATACAGCGGGAGAATGATTTGTAATTACGGACGGCTATGACCGTCGGAAACTAAGCATTTAGATTAATTTTGATGGTCTAGACTGTCGCTAATGAGATTAATAAAAGATTTTTTATATTTTTCATTTACCGACAGTTAGAACCATCGGAACCGACGGAAATTGTGACGGTTTGAACTGTCGCTAATTATATTAATAAAATATTTCTTATATTATATTATTTTTCATTTACCGATGGTCCGGACCGTCGAAAATTGCGACGGTTGGATATCCGTCGAAACTTTCGACGTTCCTAATCATCGAAAAATAAAATAATAATATAATAAATTACATAATTTATTATTTTCATTTATCAACGGTTCTGACCGTCAAAAATTACGACGGTTGGATATCCGTCGAAACTTTCGACGTTTCTAATTATCAAAAAATAAAATAATAAAATAATAAATTATATAATTTTTATTCGTCGGAAACTGCTCATTGGAAAATTTTAATTTTCTTGTAGTGTAAATTTTAAAATTCATAATTACAATTTGCATTTAAATAAATTTTGAAGTCACTATTCATTTGAAAACTAGGTCATTATTCATGTGATGGAAATTAAAATTTTCCTCACTAATGTATTTGAAAATATACTTGCTATTAAAAAGGGGAAACATGCAAGAGATGAAAGTTGAATGTTTTTTTTTAGTTTGGTGTTGATGAATGACGGAGAATTGACATAGTCAAACGATTATTATTGTCTCAAAATTGTATAGTATATTTTGATTTTAAAAAACTTCGTATGTCGTATGTCACTTTTTTCTCTAGAACTTTTCGTTTAGTTCTTATGAATCATGTTTATACTTTTGGGTGAGTTAATTTTATTTTTTACACATGCTTTACTTGAAATTTTTTCATGACGTGACAAAAGAAGGAATATTAGTGAAAAATATGAAAATAAATGGTCGTGTATACTTATATGTGGCCGATATGAAATAGAAAATTATTAAAAGTACCAAAAGTCATATACGCTTATGTTTGGTAAAGAAAATATAAAGATTGGGGGATAAATAAATACATGATTACTGTGGAGTAAACTTTTGTCTATTACATATGCGTAATTTGTAAACTATTTTTTATGAGTCAAAAGAGAATAAGTATAGAAGAAATATGAACTCAAAAACTTCTATTCGTACCTTTCATATTTCTTGATTTTGTCATCATGAAAAATAATAAATTGTTGAGAATTAAACTAATTTCTTACTAGTTATATTTTGATAATACAAATCTTGAATGCATAGAATTTATAATTTGAATTCAAAAAAGGTCAAACAAAATAAATAGTCGTTGGCGTAAACTTCATATTTGTTAATGACTATTTTATTATTACAATGATATGATTTGATTTTCATGAGATTATAATGTTAAACAAGAAGTTCAGATGACTGAAATAAATAGTTAGAACTTTTTTAGAATGAAGTAAAAAAGATAGATCCATGTCAGATGAAGTTCGAACATCAAGGTGTCTGAAATTGGTGAAGTTTTTAAGTACAAATGATAGACATGGAGAAATTTAAAGAAAAATGTGGTTTGAATGCCTTCGAATATTAGACGGAAAAGACTAAGAGTTGATTCTTAGAAAATGAAGTTTGGACATCTGGTCCAAATTTTGAACGTTCAAATCCTATTTCATGCAAACAATATATGATTATTAACTATTAGCAAGTGACATCCAAACTTCTCAAGTGTACCCAATTTATTTTTTCAAACTATTGATGTATAGTTATATCATAACACATCAACCATCGAAATGTTTTATTGTGTTTTAGATTGTTGGTCCAAAGAGCATATTCTAAAGTATTTTGTTGATAGCAAACAAAGAAGATGATGTTCTAATTATGCTTGAAGTGTTAGTGCGAACATGTTAAATATTTTTACGAAGAAAAAGAGTCGAAATATTTTCAGCAACACAAACGGTCGACCGTAATTGTAATGGGCGACCGTTTTGACTTATAATGGACCACCAAACATGATTTAGAACAACCGCTAATTCAAGAGAGAAGTGACATTCCTAAATCGGGCGACCGATTTACTTTCGGTCGACTGTTATATGTATTACATGAAAGATGAAAATACATAACAGACGACTAAAGTGGCAGATGGAACGATCGTAGATTACAGAGAGCGCAGACATTTCTAAAACGGACGACTGAAACACTAACGGTCGACCGTTCTAGACAGTAAAGGTAAAAAATGCATAAATCGGACGATCGAAGCAGGCGCATGAATGATCGTAGATTACAGAGAGCGTGGACACTTCTAAAATGGATAACCAAAACATTAACGGTCGACCGTTCTGGGCAGCAAAGAAGAAAAATGTAGAAATCGGACGACCGAACAGTGCATGGACAACCACATATTACAGAGAGCACGAGATTTTTAAATCGGACTTATTCCTTTTCGGTCGACCGTTATGGAAGGAAAAATTAAATAAACGACTATAATCCTTCTACGGACTATGATCAACGAAAAACTGCACAGAAAAGACAAATGCAATGGCTATTATTTTATATTAAACGGACGATCGATACTATAATGGGCGACTGTTGAATATGCGATAAAAGGTATAACGACTAGTTATTGTGCAAAACGAATAATCGATAATAAAACATGCGACCGTTTTAGAGGTGACAACATAACACTTTTCAAATTGATTTACAATGACTATATTTTCAAGAGAAGCCTATAAAAGAGACTCAAAAGATTGAAGGAAGGTTATCCAAGCAAAACAAATTACTCTAGAGCTTCCTTCAAGTCCAAAGCATTTTACTTTGAGCTATTTTTACAAATCATCCTTTCCCTCTTCTACTTTCTAAGTGTGAGCATTCTTTGTAAGAAAAGAGAATTGGAAGGAATCCTTTATTCTTGTTTATATTGAAAGTTTTGAGAGCTTCTTGTAAGAAGAAGTGTGCCTTACCTTTTGAGCGAAGAAGAAGACATTGTGGTGTAAAAATGGTTATTCTCTCCCTATAAAAAAGAGAAGGCTAGTAAATTTCTGACGGTCTCGAGGTCAGGATGTCGGAGCGGGGACGTAGGCCAAAAAGTTGGTCCGAACCTCGTCAACATATTGTGTCTTTCTCCTCTCTTCACCTTCTTACTTATCTTTTGCTTGCTTGCAACCGCATTTTCAAAAAAATCGACTTTTTTTACTAGATTTTTTATACACCAATTCACTCCCCTTTTAGTGCTTTCGATCCTCCAATTGGTATCAGAGTCTAGTTGCTCTTATTTTAAAGATTTAAACATCTTTTGAGATATGTTATCAAATAATTTTACTTTGGGTGAAGGTCAATCCACGAATCATCCTCCATTTTTTAATGCTTCAAATTTTGCCTATTGGAAAATTAGAATGCAAGCTTATGTATGCTCTATTGATATTGATATTTGGAATATAATTGAAAATGATTTTGATTTGCATGGAAAGTCACCTTTGGAATACACTGAAGGTGAAAGATTACTTGTGAAATTATATTGAAAAACAAAAAATCACGTTTTTTGTGCTTTAGATGCAACATAATTTAATCATGTTTTTAATTGTCGAAGTGCTTATGAAATATGGAGAAAACTTATCATTTACACATGAAGGTACTGATAAGGTTAAGGATTCCCGACTTAATATTTTGAATTGTCAATATGACTCTTTTAAGATGTATGTAAATGAGTTTATAAATGAAATGATTGTACATTTTAATGGTATTGTGAATGGCTTAGCCTCCTTGAGCGAGCTATGGACTAACTCTTAAAAAATGAAGAAATTTCTTAGGTCTCTTTCTTTCAAGTGGCATACAAAGAGAATCATGATTGAAGAAAATGACTTAAACAAGTTAGATTTTGATGATCTCATAGGATGCCTCTTGACCTATGAGATTGGAATTAAGGAAGATGAAGAAACAAGTATTTTAAAAAAGAAGACTTTGACTTTGAAAACAAGGATGGATAAAAGTGAAACAAGTGAAGAAGACGATTATCTAGATGAAAAGAAGCTAACCTTGTATGCAGAAAAATTTGACAAATATCTTAGGTTTGCCAAGCAAAAGAAAAATGGTGGCTTCTCCAAAAGAAGATCATCAACAAGCAAGAATCAAGTAACTTGCTTTGAATGCAAAAATGTTGGATAATATAAGAATGAGTGCCCAAATCTAGATAAGAAAGAAAAGGAGGGAGAAAATTTGAAGAAGAAAAAGAAAGTTCTTTAAGCTACTTGAGATGGAAGTGAAGATGAAAAAAATGACTCCAAAAGCTCTTCAAGTGATAATAAAGAAGCCTACATATGTCTAATGACAAATAGTCATGAGGTATCATCTAACTCATTCGAATATAGTGATAGTGAATCTTTTGATACGCATGATGAATTTAGAATTCTCATAAATAAATATAGATGCCTTAAAAAGAAACATGATGATTTGAAAATATAATTTGAAAATTTAAAAAATGAACATGATTCTAAAGTCTGTGAAAATTGTAATTTACTAGATGATGAGAACTCTAACTTAGAATTTATGATTGAAGCTTTGAAAATGGAAAACAATACCTTAAAATTATCTTATGAAAAACAAATTTGTAGTGTTGAAACTTTGAAAAATGAGAATATTGTTTTAAAAAGTAAACTTGAAAAGTTTGTAAATGGTGGAAAAATGTTAGATGCAATGCTATCAACACAAAGAAGACCTTTTAACAAAAATGGAGTTGATTTTAACTCATTGCATACTAAGAAGGATAAAATGTTTTTATTTATTAAAGCATCACAAAATCTTCATTCAAAATCACATGTCACTTCTTTTTATTGTGGTTATGAAGGACATTATTCTTATGAATGTAAAGTTAAAAAATGATTAAATAATGGTATGAAAAAGATTTGGATCCCTAAAAGGACCATCACTAATCAAATTGGATCCAAGCAAATTTGGGTACCAAAAAGATGAGAATCTTAATGTCTTTCTTATAGGGAGCTCCAAAGGATAATGAATGTAAATTGTATTTGGATAGTGGATGCTCAAAACATATGACCGGCTACCCATCAAACTTCATTACATTAGAAAAGAAAAATGGAGGAAAAGTCACATTTGGAGATAATAGCAAAGGAAGAGTAATTGATATAAGTAATGTTGGTAAGAGTGACAAAGTATGCTTAGTAAATTTTGAAAATGACAAATGCTTGATTCTAGATGAAAATAAGGAAGTTCTACATATGTGTTTTAGATATAATAATATATACAAGATTGATTTTGAAAATTTGAAAAGTGAAAAATGTCTTAGTCTTATGCATGATGATATAAAGCTTTGGCATAAAAGATTAGGACATGTAAACTTTAAAAACAAACTTTCATGTCATGAATTAGTTAGAGGTTTACCCAAAATTAGATTTTAAAAAAATAATGTTTGTGATTCATGTCTTAAAGGTAAATAAATCAAAAGCTCTTTTAAATTAAAAAATATTATTAGTACACATAGGTCTTTAGAACTTTTACATCTTGACTTATTTGGACCTATTAATGTAGTAAGTTTAGGTGGAAAAAATATGTATTTGTGATTGTTGATGACTTCTCTCGTTTTACTTGGACTATTTTTCTTAAAAATAAAGATGAAACTATAAGCATGTTATCTAAATTTGCAAAAAGAATATAAAATGAACTTGAGTTAAGAATTGTAAAAATTAGAAGTGACCATGGAGGTGAATTTAAAAATTATAAATTTGAATTATTTTGTGAAGAAAATGGAATTACACACAACTTTTCTACACATAGACAGATCAACAAAATGAAGTAGTAGAAAGAAAAAAATAGAACTATTCAAGAAATGATTAGGACAATCTTAAATGAAAGTAATTTGCCTAAGTATTTTTGAGCGAAAGCCGTAAACACATCATGTTATGTTTTAAATAAAATTTTACTTACACCCCTTGAAAAGAAGACATGTTTTGAAATTTTATATGGAAAAATGTCAAATATTTCATATTTCAAAGTGTTTGGTTGTAAATGTTATATGTTGAATATTAAAAATAAATTAGACAAATTTGATTCAAAATGTGATGATAATGTATTTCTTGAATACTCTAGTACGAATAAAGTATATAGAGTATATAACAAAAGAACATTAGCTGTTGAAGAATCTATTAATGTTAAATTCAATGAAACTAAAGATTTTTTTGTGAGCAAGCAAGTGAATGATGATGATAAAGAAATAGTTGAAGTGGAAAGACATCTTGAAGACATACAAATACAAAATGAAGACTTAAAAGAAAAGAGAATGGATATCTCAAATGTGAAACAAATAGAAGAACTACAAGTGAAAGATAATCAAATTATTTCAAGGAATTGGAAACATGCATCATCACACCCACTTGATCAAGTTATAGGTAACATAAATGAAGGTATAAAGACTAGAAATTCCTTGAAAAACTTGTGTGCTTTTTCGGCATTTCTTGCACAATTTGAACCTAGTAACATTGATGAAGCTTTGAATGCTTCAAATTGGATAAATGCCATGCATGAAGAATTAAATAATTTTGAAAGGAATAAAGTTTGAAAACTTGTAGAAAGGCCAAAATAATATCCAATAATTGGTACTAAATGAGTTTTTAGAAACAAACTAGATGAAAGGTTTTGAAAATTCATATTTTCCTAATCATGTATTTAAACTTTCTAAAGCACTTTATGGATTTAAACAAGCTCCTAGAGCTTGGTATGAAAGACTAAGTACTTTGTTTATTGAAAATGGTTTTCAAAAAGGGAAAATTATTACTACATTATTTTTGAAGCATTTGAAAAGTGATATTTTAATAGTTCTTATTTATGTTGATGATATTGTTTATGGTGTTACTAATGAATGCTTGTGCAAAGAGTTTGAATCTCTAATGTAAAAAGAGTTTGAAATGAGTCTTGTAGGTGAGCTCACATTCTTCTTAGGATTACAACTTAAGCAAAACAAAGATGGAATGTTTCTTAATCAAGAGAAGTATACAAGAGAGTTGCTAAAGAGATTTGGAATGGATGAATGCAAGCCAAGTTCAACTCACATGAGTACTACAACTAAATTAGATAAATATGAGAAATGCAAGTCTATTGATCAAAAGAGGTATAGAGGTATGATTGGTAGCTTGCTTTACTTGACGACATCTAGACCGGATATAATATGTAGTGTATGCTTGTGTGCAAAATTTCAATCCGCGCTTAAGGAATCACACTTAGTTGCCGTTATAAGAATATTACGTTATTTAAAGCATACTTGTGATTTAGGCATTTTGTATGATAGAAACTTATCTTTTGATTTACATGCTTACACCGATACAAATTTTGCCGGATATAAAGTTGATAGGAAAAACACTAGTGGGATGTGTTACTTTCTTGGTAGCTCTCTTATCTCATGAACTAGCGAAATGCAAAACTCCATCGCACTATCTACCACCGAGGTCGAATATATAGCAGCAGATAGTTGTTGTGCACAAATATTATGAGTAAAATAACAATTACTTGATTATGGTATAAGTTGTTCAAGTGTACCTATGAAGTGCGATGACACAAGTGCAATAGAAATGATTAAAAACCCAATTCAACATTCTAGAACCAAGCATATTGATTTGCGCTATCATTTCATTAGATAACATGTGACACTTAATGACATTGCTATTGAACATGTGTCCACCGAAATTCAACTTACGGATATTTTCACAAAATCCTTAAGTGATGAGAGATTTTGTATGCTTAGACGTGATATTGAAATGTGAGGAACATGATTGCCTCTCAACTCAACTCATGAGTGACTTGATTATGCAAGTATCATTTGTGAATCGAATTGAATATAAAATTGTGTTGTACAACGCATACATTCAGATCGGTCGACCATTATCATATCGCTCGACCATTATAGGATCAGACCGGATGACCATTTAAGTTACCAAATGACCGATTTTTTCTACGGAGTACGCACTTCCAAAACGGTCGCCCGAACATATTTCGGTCAATCGTTAGAAACAAAACGGATCAACTATAATGTTTAAGTGATGATGGTCGCCTGACATTGTTTCGGTCAACCATTTTCAACGTGATATAAAAGGGCTGTCGACAAATATTTTCCCAAGTTTTTCCCCCAAATTCGATATCGGGCGATCCTTCGTGCGCCGCCGGAAACTCCATTTTTTCCGGCGATTTTTTCTCGGCCATCATCTCCGACGATCCTCCTTGACTTCTTTGAAGATCATTCTTGACTTCTCCGGTGATCCTTCTCGACAATCGCTCAGTTGACAACGACGAAATCGACTTCGACGGAATCAATTTCAGCGATCCTTCTCAGCCGAAGACTCTCCTCATTGTTGATTCCTCTCCGGCGATCCTCCTCGACACGAATCGTTCCCCTTCGACGAGTGTTCTCGGCTAAGCATTTTTCTTTGTCGTCGACTACATCCTTGGTCGGCTGTTCTCCGGTCGCTCATCACCGGCGAACTAGGACCTCGGCGCAGCGAAGCTAGGGCGCTGGAGTTGACGGTGGTGAAGTCGACTTCGGCGAATTGGATTTCAACGAACTTCCTCGTCGTCCATCCATCGTCGACTGTAGTTCATCAATTGAAGGCAGTTTTCATTCGACCGGAGACCCTACCTGTGAGTTGGATTTAGTAATTAGCAAACATGAATTCATCAATTGAATGATCCTCTAGCTCTAACTCTTTCCGATGCCATGAATTGCAAATTGTAGGTGCGAATTGTGATTCGATCTTGATATCAGTCGGCTTCTCTCAAAACTCTTAAATCACTTGATCCACACATAGTCATCATGCTAGATTCTCTGTTATCTGTCATGCAGATTGATTGAATGTTGTAAAGTTCAAATTTTGAAATCGAATGATCAATCGATTGACCAATTTTGAACAATTATATTCCTCTAGAGAAGTAGCACATGTCATGAGAGTAGATTGGACCTCCCTTAACATGAATTTTGTCCATTACTTCTTTGATGGCATAGGTTGGCTTCTCCTTCTTGATGTTCGGGAACATGTCTATCCTAGATTGGTTTGACTTTTCTATGTCAATATGTCATTTCCTGAATCTAAATCTTATGTAAAATCTCACATCTTTGGGTATACCATTAAGATAACTAAATTCTTGATTTGTGAGATCTTTGATGTTCCGAAAGGAGGATTCACGAACATTGCGATTCATAGGTGGCCTTCCGATATCTCTATCACTGAAGCCCTTGAGGTTGTTTTTTGTGGTGAAGTAGATAACTTTCCCATGAAAGGACTTGTAAAGAAGTTGACTCCTCCCCTTCTTGTTGCCCATCATATAGTCAATCACATCCTATTTCCTCGATCCGGTCATTACACTGATATGACTTTCTACGATCTTTCTCTATTGTCTTGTTCGAAATGATCTTTCTTTGGTTAACTTTGGAGCCTACATGCTTTATCACTTCATCTCCATCAAAGAGAAAATAGACTCCAAATGCTCTCATAATATGATTCTTCATTTTGGTTAGTTTCTTACTCGGATCTTTCGTCAGAAAGACATTATTATTCCTGAGACCGAGCCATCATTTTCTGAGAGACCTACTGATATCATTGGGAAAGTCCATTGAAGTGAAAGGGTCTTATCCTCGTTAATAACGAATGGGTCTTTGCAAAAAAAAGACAAGAGACACAAGACTCAGATTCTGATGATGCACCAGGTATAGAGGTTCCTACGAGAGCTCCTATGGAGGATACCGGACCTTCATGAGAGCAATATATACGTCCTCCACCTAAACCGACGAGTGTCTGGCGTGCATCCACAATTCCTTCACGGGATGAGTGGGATGATCACACGCATGGACAGGATTGATAGACGCTTAGACGATATGACTTCACACATGGAGAGATTAGAGATTGATCATCATTACAGTCAGGACTGTTTATTTGCATACTTTCACTCTTAGGGCTTCAACACTATTCCTTATGAGCGAGCTGCGCCTCCTCCGTCCGACGATGCTCCAGATGTTTTGTTTTCCATATTTGCTTTTTCGTTTTGTTCCCCACTTTGATGATGTCAAAACGGGGAGAAAATATGTGACGGAGACTATGTTATGTGTGATTAGACTTTGTGTATGATGGAGATTATGTATGACTTTATGTATGTGTAACTTTATGTGATGGAGACAATGTTTATGTATGGATATGTTGGTTATGTGCTGGTTATGTTCTACTTGTCATTAACCATTTTCTTATCAATGTATGGATGGATGGATATTGTCATGTGACTATGGATATGTATTCTGGTTTTTATTTGAATGCCATTATGATTTTATTCTTTTGATATCATTATGTCTTATAAAGAGAAAATATGCTTTAATTGATGGGGAGTAAATAATATCTTTTATATCACAAGATAAGCATAAATTAATGGAGAGGAACTTACATTTTGTTATTTATTTACCTCATCGTCACCTTGTTTGTCATCATAAAAAAGGGGGAGATTGTTGGTCCAAAGACCATATTCTAAAGTATTTTGATGATAGAAAACAACGAAGATGATGTACTAATTGTGCTTGAAGTGTTAGTGTGAACACGTTAAATATTTTTATGAAGAAAAAGAGTCAAAATGTTTTCAGCAGCACAAACGGTCAACCGTAATTGTAATGGGCGACCGTTTTGACTTATAATGGACGACCAAACAGGATCTGGAATGACCGATAATTCTAGAGAGAAGTAACATTCCAAAATCGGGGGACCGATTTATTTTTGATCGATTGTTATATGTATTACATGAAAGATCAAAGTACATAACGGACGACCAAAGTGGCAGATGGAATGCCCGCAGATTACAGAGAGCGCGAACATTTCTAAAACGAACGATCAAAATACTGTCGATCGACCGTTCTGGATAGTAAATGTCAAAAATGCATAAATCGGACGACCGAAGTTGGCGCATGAACGATCGTAGATTATAGAGAGCACTGAGACTTTTAAAACGGACGATCGAAACATTAACAGTTGACCATTCTCGGCAGCAAAGAAGAAAAATGTAGAAATCAGACGACCGAAGTTAGTGAATGGACGACCGCAGATTACAGAGAGCACGAGATTTTTAAATCGATCGACCGATTCCTTTTCGGTCGACCGTTATGGAAGGAAAAATTAAATAAATGACTATAATCCTTCTACGAACTACGATCAATGGAATACTGCATAGAAAAGACAAATGCAATAGCTATTATTTTATATTAAATGGATGCCCAATACTATAATGGCAGACCGCTGAATATGCGACAAAAGGGATAACTGCTAGTTACTTGCAAAATGGACGACCGATAATAGAACGGGTGACCGTTTTAGAGGTGACAACACCACCTTTCAAATTGATTTACAACGATCATATTTTCAAGAGAAGATTATAAAAGGGACTCAAAAGATTGAAGAAAGATTATTCAAGCAAGGTAAATCACTCTAGAGCTTCCTTCAAGTCCAAAGCATTTTACTTTGAGCTAATTTTGTAAATCATCCCTTCCTTCTTCTACTTTCTAATTGTGAGCATTCTTTGTAAAAAGAGAGAATTGGAAGGAATCCTTGTGTTCTTGTTTAGATAATTTTGAGAGTTTCTTGTAAGAAGAGATGTGCCTTACTTTTTGAGCGAAGAAGAATGTATTGTGGTGTAAAAAAGGTTATTTCCTCCCTAAAAAAATAGAAGGCTAATGAATCTATGACGGTCTCGAGGTTGGAAAGTCGGAGAGGGGACGTATGTCAAGGAGTTGGGCCGAACCTCGTCAACATATTGCATCTTTCTCCTCTCTTCCTCTTCTTACTTATCTTTTGCTTGCTTGCGATCACATTTTTAAAAGATTGACTTTTACGACTTTTTGATTAGATTTTTTATACACAAATTCACCCCCTCCTCTTGGTGCTTTCGATCCTACATAGATATATAGATAACATGATTCTATTTTGTACATTGAGTTTAGCGCATACCACTTAATATATAGTCTATCAAAATTTTGGTTTATAAATAAAATCCATGGTGAAAGAGGAACTAGTTCTTATTCTTGTATATTTTCCCTTTACATTGTAGGAAAATGGCTTTATTTTGTTTTAACTTTATTATTTTATGTTCTTTATGATAACACGACAAGAGTAGAGAATAAAAGGAAAATGAATTGAAGGAATGAATTTTAATTTTATTTTTTTATGTTCTTTATGATAACACAAGGCAAGAGTAGAGAATAAAAGGAAAATGAATTGAAGAAATGAATGTAATTAAGGGTGAGACAGTTTTTTTCTCTATTGAAGATTGAACCATTTTTTATTAATTAGTCAAGAGAGAAGTGGAGATTAACTTTTTCTTTCTCTTTTTTTAAAATATATATAGTTTTTACATTCACCATTGACCTTTTTTTTCCAAGTAGAAAAGGTGGTTGTTGGCCTAATTTAAAGGAAATGTAAACACATTATCTAACCTTTATAAATAATTCGGGGGAAAAAGATGAAATTCTTTTAAAAATATATATTTAAGATAAGAACATTTAAAATAACAAAAAAACACTTGTTCATGTCTAAATTTATTTTATTTTATTCTTCTGTATATTGTGAATCATGAGTTAAAAACATAATTAGATTGATAGAAAGTGTTAAAATTACTTGAAAAGTTAATATCTTGAATAACCTAGTAGTAAACGGGAATTTTAATAGTTGAACTAGTAACTTTAAAATGAATTCGAGGCACAACCCTTTTCTCTATCCTTCCTTCCGATTCGAACGACCAGACATACACAAAACTTACTTGTAATATTGGGTCCATACTTAAAGGTTCAGTTACTTTCCAAGGCCCATATAGTCGAGTTCATCTATTTCGATAATATCGTCTCGTATCGCGTATCTAATAGTGACAGATGAGACTTTCAATAAAAAAAATTTATATTCACGAATATTCAAACTCGAGATCTTACTTTAAATGAAGAGGAACCCATTACACTCCATGCAACTTGTGTTGGTAACTACTAATTTATTAAGAAACTATTACATGTGGTGACATTTAATTATTCAATTCAATTCTTGACCTAATACGATAGTATATTAAATTGGACTTCTTGACTTCTAGAAGGATGAGCACTTCAATTAGCTCACCTAAGAACATACAAATAAAATTTCATCCTTTTTATTATTTTAAAAAAAATATAGTTGTCCGTATACTAAAATATTTTTATTTAGTTTTCCCTTTCATTCAAATGATAATGAAGGATAAAAGTCTAACTAGATCATTGGAAAAGAAAGGGAAAATGTAATGATGGAGAGCAAAGTGAACGTTTATATTCAAAGAATAATCCTCGATTTGAAGATTACAGTTGAAAAAAAGGGAAATATCCCTAATAGTTATATTCTTAGGGTTTGAAACTTCTTGCTTCTTTTGCCTTAAAATTTGTAGCATTGTTTATTTTATCAAGGCAAAGTGGAAATGTGGTTTGTAACACTGTTTTTTGAAATCAGATCCATAATCGAATTAGTCACTCAATTAAGTTACGAGATCTAATAGAGTTCGATTGAATCGAACTATTTTTTTTATCAAAATAATAATATTTATAATTCATTTAAAAATGAATAATCACATATCAACCATAATTTTAAAATAATAAGATATTAATAAACTAATTTTCAACATAAATTTAATATAATAATTTTAATATAGTATTTTATTTTAGACATATATTTACTATAATAATATTAGTCATTTTGTTTATAAGTTTTTCCTTCATATATTTTTTATTTCTTTTTTTTATCATTTTTCCTCCATAAGTTTTAACTTTAGTAATTTATTATTAGTTTTCTTTTCTAATACAAACCCCATAATTTACTTTATTTTCTAATTTCTTATACTCTCTACTCATCCATCTTTATTTTCTTATCATACTTTCCTCACTTTATACTAATTTTTATAATGGGTTAATTCCTTAAACCTTTTGTGAAGATTTTTTTGTATCTAGCCCTAATATATGAACTTACGGAAGTCCCTGAACATACCACGATTTTCACTTTAGTCCATCCGTTTGATTTTGTTAATTTTTCTATTTTTTTATTTTTTGCATTTATGAAAAGACTAAACTTATCTTCCACAAGTTGTCTTCTTTTTAAATATTTAAAATATAATATAATATAAAAAAACTAAAAAATATTAAAAAAGATGAGTTGTTTATTTTTTTTTCTTATTCATTATTATTTTTATTTTTAAACATTAAAAAATAAGACTATTCATGTAAGGGCAATTTAGTCTTTCATAAATAAGAAAAATTGAAAACAAATGAAAAAGTTAATGAATGGACTAAAGTGAAAAGCACAATACAATTTAGGGATGTATATCAAGATTAGGTGCAGCAAATCATTATACTTCAGCAGAAATTTGAAGAATTAATCCCTATATAATCTTCTTTATTTTAGTTCTTAAAAAAGTCGGCTGATTTTATCCGGTCGAACATATTCATCTCAATTTTTCTGAAAATATATTTTTATGGTGAACTGGAACATATCAATCGCTGGCTCCTAGTTAAACCGATCAGATGAGTCCAGTTTTAAAAACACTGTTTTGTAATATATCTAATGTGTACTTGTTCTTTTTCTTTTTATCTGATTCGTGTTGCCAAATTAGAATTACTTAAAACATATCGTACTGAAGCCCAGTCATGCATTTACGCATGAGCTGCTCGGGTAATAGTGAAGAAGTATTGACTGGTATCAGGATCTTGTCTTTGTTCAGTAGTTTTCGCATTCATATCTTTGATTCTGCTGAGTTTTTTTGTAGGTGGCAGACAGGAATATTTTGTTCTTTTAAGAGATTTGCCGAGTGACTGCAGAAAATCTGGGTTCTCTGTTCTCTGATTCTGCGAGAGATGCATATGGATGATCTATTCCCGTTATCTGTTAATGCTCTCTGATGTCATATTATATCACTTATGATTAGCTGAAAGTGTCTTGATAGACTAATATTTTAATTTTTCTAATCCAGGAATTGGATACCAGGTGACATAATGTAGTATCTGTGTTTCCTTTCTTTCATTGCTTGTTGATATCAGCAGTTTCCTCAGGTGGAAAGACTAGAGTTTCAGAATTGCCTGATCGATCCAAAGGTGTCCTAGTGAGATAAATAGATGTATTAAAACAACAACAGTATCCCACAACTTGCTAAAAAGTACAAATGGTGGAAATGAATTCGCACCACCCGAAAGAGATAGAAAGAGAACGAATCCAACCATGCACATTATGGAGGAGCTGCATATGGACCTCAGTAAGGATTCTCATTATCAGGAGGAACATTTACACGAAGGACTACTTTCATCCAGAACATATTCCTTGCTAATAAAGTTGCAGTCTTGATCCCTTCCTTTTTCTCTTCATTAAGACAAGTTAAGAAAACAATATCCTGCTAGAAAGAGACATCTCTGCTCTTCTTGTATATATTAATTAAATATCCTTGTCCCACAGAAAGAAAGAACTTTTCATTTCGGCCAGAGGTCATGCATAGTGAAGATTCTAAGCAAATCTCTCTGATAGCCACTCGTGCATTGTGAGAATGAGAGCTACCTATGCATCCTTGACCAGTGCACTCCAAGGTTATAGGACTCAGTAGCATAAGCGTCCTTTGTACTTTATAGACATCGCAGTACGTAAATTTCAGACACCCAAAATCGAGTTCAAAATACTCGGAAGATATTGTTTGAACCGTAAAGTACTCTCAGATGCTTATGCATGGAAGAAGAAGAAGAAGAGATTGGTTTCCTTGCTATGATCTTTAGAGATATAAGTGCACAAGTATAAATGCATATATAATCCTCGATGTATACTTTTAGGCCTGGGAATCATTGAACAGTCCTGATCAACTCTTGGCTCTTTAACCCTCCGATTCTGGAGAAGCTACTTGTTGTATTGGATCTGAAAGCAGTAGTGCACAAGTGATGAAGGACTGAAGAGAATCAACTCAGTGCTGTGAGGGAAGAACAAACATGTTCCAAGGATTGTGATTCTCCGTAGCGCGCAACTTGATGACAATAATGAGGCCTAGAATCTTTGAAGGTGGTGGCTGAAGATAAAAAGTAAAAACTAATTAAGTAATACTAATAACTCTCTAAAAGTTTGTAAAATTGTTGCAGTGCATACTTTTGCCCCCACCTGACAAGTCACATGTGTTTACTACTGCATGCTCATTTTGCCGTATCTTATCTTTTATTGGTAATGACAGAAAAAAAAGTGTTATCTTTGTGTGTGATAGAAGTACGTGAGCCAAATCTTGTCAGCAACAGGAATACACAGCAGCTGTCAATTTTATGTGGAAAATAATATTGCCATGCTCATATATCGGTAATCAGCCCAAAAATCGTCGGTAACACAATTACCAACGATTTTTTAGTCGGAATCGATCCGTCGGAAAAACGCTCATCGCAAATCGATTTGCGACGGTTGAAAAAATTCGTCGAAAATATCGATGGTCAGAACCGTCGGAAATGTACCCGGCGGTTCGAATCGTCGAAATTTCCGACGGTTGCAACCGCCGGAAAAGTCTCCGGCAGTTCGAACCGTCGAAATTTCCGACGGTTGCAACCGCCGGAAAAGGGCGACGGTTCGAACCGTCAAAATTTCCGACGGTTGCAACCGCCGGAAAAGTGCGGCGATTCGAACCGTCGCAACTTTTCGACACTCGCAACCGTCGAAACTTTCGACGGTCGTCGATTTTTCGGCGGTTGCAACCGCCGCAAATAATTTTTTAAATATAAAAAAAATTAGCGGCCGGATCGGCCGCGGCCGCGGTCAGCTCCGGCTGCAAGCCGATCAATCCGGCCACTGGGGGCCGGATCCGGCCGCCCACGGCCAATCCGGCCGGATCTGTCGGCGTATCCAGCCGCCAAGCAGTCGATCCGGTAGCTGGAGGCCGGATCCGTCGCCTGACGCCAGAACCGGCCGCCGGCGCCCGAACCGGGCCGCCGACGCCCGAACCGGCCGCCGGCTTGGGGCCGGATCCGGGTCGCCGGCGCCTGATCCGGGCCATTGGGGGCCGCCGGCAGAGGGGGAGAGAGAGAGGAGAGGAGGGTGAGAGTAGAGAATATATATATTGGATTTCGAACGACGAGAAAGCGGAAAAATGGAAAGAAAAGCGGGATAACGAAATTTAAATTACCGACGGTTCTAGCCGTCGGAAATGCATATATTAGTTATTTTAAGTTACCGACGGTTGTGACCGTCGCAAATATTTAATTGTAAAAATATTAAATATATGTTATTATTATATATTTACCGACGGTTACGAACCGTCGAAAATTGCGGCGGCTTTTGCGACGGACGGATATCCGTCGAAAATATCGACGTTCCTAATCGTCGAAAAATTAAATAATAATATAAAAAATTACATAATTTATTTTTTTTCATTTCCGACGGTCGTAACCGTCGAAAAATCCGTCGAAAAAATTAAATAATAATATAACAAATTACATAATTTATTTTTTCATTTTCGACGGTCGCGACCTGTCGGAAAATCCGTCGAAAATTGCGACGATTATATATCCGTCGGAAATATCGATGTTCCTAATCGTCGAAAAATTAAATAATAATATAAAAAATTATATAATTTAAATTTTTTCATTTCCGATGGTCGTAATCGTCGAAAAATCCGTCGAAAATATTAAATAATAATATAATAAATTACATAATTTATTTTTCATTTCCGACGGTGGTTACCGTCGGAAATTACGACGGATGGATATCCGTTGGAAATATCGACGTTCCTAAACGTCGGAAAATTAAATAATAATATAAATCATTTCCGACGATCATAACCCTCGGAAATGAAACCGTCGAGAAATCCGTCGCAAATTACGACGGATTTAGAACCGTTGGAAATTGCCCGTCGAAAAATTACGATTTTCTTGTAGTGAGAGTTATAGGATTATAACTATACATGAGCATCAGAGTTTGATTGAATTTCAGGTATATATCCTCACCATATTTTTTTTTCCTGAACAATTGTCCAACGAGCTGTAAATCATGAAACATCAAAATAAATGGGTGTAGCAGTTTGTTTCCTGAACAATACTTCATTAGTTGGAGCAAAGTTCCTGAGGTCACAACCGCTGCCTAGTGCATATCATACTTGCACACTTGTCGGAGACTGGATGTAGTAAAACGAATGGTAGCTTAGACAAGTTTCTCAATCAAGTAAGATGCAAACTGATATCTGAACTTCCTGATCAAATAAATCCTTCATCTGGAAGAACAGAGGACCTCTCTTTCATAATTCTTGCTGACAAATGATTTATTTTTTGTAAATATATATGCAATCAGGGAATAACGAGTAAACTCAGATATGCATGTTAAGCATATGACGTGAAGCTAATTGATATTTCTATCGTTAGATGGATGAATGAACATGCAGAAGATTAAAATGTTAATTATGAAGATAGTAATGGACTTTTGGAGTGAGAAGGAAAAAAATCTGCTGGACAGCATAACAAAAATATCCACGACAGGAACATCTTTGCGATTCTCTCATCCCACTCAATCACTCGGGACACAATCTTCTTATTCTCTTCCACAGTCCTTGTGTACAGTTTTGTATTCCTTATTCCCGCCGTCCGCCTTTCCAGTCCTTTTTGGTGTCATTATTCTCTCTCCAAATGCTTCACTACTCCATCACCACCCAAATCAGGACCTCCCCCCAGCTGCCTATAAAGAACGCCCCATGCAGCTGCCCTTCCATCATACCATAAGAGACCAAAGCTCTCGGAGAGTACTAATACATAACAAGTAAGGTTTCGTTCCCTCTCAGCAGCCAGATCCACCTAATTCCCTCTCCTCCACTACGTAAACTTCCTTGCATCCTGTTTATCGAACGCTGTACGTAGAATTAATTTAAGGGATGGCATCGAGTTCCATGATCAGGTCCATCTGGACGCCCCAACAGAACAAGGTGTTCGAGCAGGCACTCGCTGTGTACGACAAGGACACCCCCGACCGCTGGCTCAAAGTTGCCCGCCTCGTCGGCGGGAAGTCTGCCGAGGAAGTGAAGCACCACTACGAGCTGCTCGTCGAAGACATAAGGCGCATCGAGACGGGGCACTTGCCCTACGCTAATTACAGGCCTTGCGGCCGCAGGGGTACGTACGCAACGCTCAGCTTCCTGCATCCATTAAGTTTTTTCTTTTCTTGCAAGTGCACACCATGGACTACGTCGACAGATGTACTCCCTGGAGTTTGATCGTTAGTTATTGCATCTTTTAGCTTTTAGTTGGCTTCAAATAGCTGCTGATATTGGAATGCTCCTTGCTGCACACTGTTTTTTATTTCTTCCGGATTCTGGTTAATCAGTTTTCCATGGAAATCTTTACGCAGTCTGAATCGAGGCATTTCTTCTTTTTTTATTGATTCTTTGTTTGTCTGCTTTTTGCAGGTTGAAGCATCTAACAAGTCGAGAGCTGCTTATGTCAAGAAGAAGTGATCTGTAATCTCCTATAGCCTTTCAATCAGTAGTGTGAAATTAATTAGTCTGCAAGCTAGAGATCAGTAACACCTGATCTTGTTAACTTAGTTCTTAATTGGTAGCTGATGGTCCTGAGAACATGGATTGTAATTAGCTTCTTTATATTTGTATATTGTGTGGTACTGCTGTAAATATAATGGAACTGTATCATAAATACCTTCACTGGCTTCTCTACCTTGTATATAATTCACAGCTTCATTTAATTACTTTGACCTCCAATTCATTTCCAATTTAGATTCTTCGTTGAAAGAAATGATTTGTAATACGTAGATCACTTTAACGTCATCATTACAAAGTAGGTAAGGTGAAATAAAATAATTGCTAACAAATTGTCTAAAATACCTTGTGATATCATAAAGGATGCATAGAAAAAAAAAAAGAAGAGAAAACTTAATTGTCACGAAATGTGATTTATGGTTGATTAGTTTTGTGATGTAAAATAAAAGTGACTTTGTCAGATTTTCTTTCCTTTAGTTTCCGTTATTGATGTTATGTGAGGTTTCTTTAGTTTCTATGATGCAAAAAAGAAAGAAAGAAAATGAAAGCACAACAGGAACTACGCATGCACGGAATCTACGGGTTCAAACATAAAATTTGTAAACCAATATATTTGCAATCGTGGTAAAGAAAGGTTTTGGCTACTCCCAACTGAAGAAAAAAAAGATTGCATTGTGCAGTAAAAAACATCCTCATATGGTCTCCACTTATTGAACATTAAATGTTTTTAGAGAAGAATAATATTCTGTGGCAAAAAAAAAGAGATGAATTACTTAAGTAATCATGCCGAGTATTTAGTAGCTTCCTGGTTAATAAATGAGCATTACTAATTGGAAAAGGAACCGGACTGGAACCACGCTTTAATTCCACTTGGTTCCATCAAAATGCGACCGCATGTGTTGAGTTTCGAGGCGGAACTAAAAGTTGTAATCAAGGCGCAACGGATTCTAGTACTCCGATTTCATCTTTTTTATGGAATCGGAGCACTAGCGGAATTAATCTCTTTTTATTGACGTGACATTTTTTCTAGTTTCATTTTTCATATTTCTTTTCATTTTTTATTTTCTCTCTCATACATTTTTCTTTTAGAATAATTTATTTATTAAATAAAAATGTATATAAAAAATTAATATAATATTATTTATTGCATATCATTTTATTAAAAATTTTAATATTTCATTAAATATAATTTATTTAAAAAATATTTTTGTATTTAAATAATATATTTTTAACAAAAAAATTTCCATAAAAAACTTTAATTTATACTTTTATTTTTATTCTTTAACAAAATTATATTTTATATTTATAATATCAATTTTTTTATTCAAACACCACTAAAAGAATAAGTTACACTAAATCTCCTCCAACTTTGATGTTTGCTCAGAGATATCCTCCAACTTTAATTTGTAATACAAATGTCCTCCATCTTTTAACTCGATGCATCGAATGTCCTTTTTAATATTGATTGTCCATTTTCCAATCACTGGGATGACGTGACGCCCGCATGATATATTCTCTCTTCTCCACACGAGCATTTAGTTGACGTGGCATCATTAAAAAAATAAAATAATATTTCTCTCTTCCACGTGGAAACCCTCCTTGCGACCCTCGCTGGCGTCGCGCTCGCCCCCCCACCCCCCCCCACCGTGCCGGCAAAGGTCGCACGGGGGCGAACCCCCTTGGCGCGACATTCGAGCAGGGGGGCGCCCCCTTCCTACGACCTCTTGCGACCTTCGCTGGCATGCGAACATCGCAGGGGGCGAACCCCCCGAAGCGACGCCGATGAAGGTCACAAGAGGGTTTCCCCCTTTTCCGATTAGACAATCATTTATAATTTTATTGTTGCCACGTCGGACAATCGCTTATGTGGAGGAGAGAGGAAATGGTCGTGTGGACATCACGTAGACTAGGCAACTGGGAGACGGTCAATCACAGGTGAAAAGGATATCAGGTGAAACAAGTTAAAAGATGGAGGACAGTCACGTTACAAAGTGAAATTGGAGGATAGCGCTGGGAAATGTCAAAGTTGGAGGGCATTTGACGTAATTTACTTTCACTAAAATAATCCATTATATTTATTTTTTTTATAATATCAATTAATTCACTAATCATCATTAAATTTACTCCTTCTACTACAAGAAAATTGAGATTTTCCGACAGACAGTTTCTAAAGGATAGAAATTCGTCGCAATTTGCGACGGATAGCATTCCATCAGAATTTTCGACGGCCACAACCGTTGGAAATGAAAATAATAAATTATGTAATTTATTATATTATTTTTTTTATTTTTTTACGATTAGAAATGTCAAAATTTTCGACGGATATCTATCCGTCACAATTTTCGACAGTCCTGACCATCGGTAAATGTAAAATAGTATATTATAAGAAGTATTTTATTAATATAATTAGCGACAGTTCAAACCATTATAATTTTTTATGGTCTCGACCATCGGTAAATGAAAAGTAATATAATATAAAGAATATTTTATTAATATACTTAGCGACAGTCCAGACCGTCGGTAATAATTAGTGGCAGTCCAAATCGTCGATAAACTAAAAAATATATATTATATATAACTAAATATAGTATTTTATTAAATAATTTTCGATGGCCACGACCGTCGGTAACTTTAAAAGTAAATATTTGCTAAGTTTCCGACGATCATAACCATCGGTAATTAAAATTTCACTATCGCGTCGCTCCTTTTTTCATTTTTTCGCTTTCTCATCTTTCCACATATATATATACTCTTTCCCCTATATATATATATATATATATATATATATATATATATATACTCTTTCCCCTATTAATTTTTCCCCCTCTCCTCTCTCTCTCTCTCTCCCCCTCTCCCTCTCCCTGCCGGCGAGCCTCTCCCGACCGGACGACGAGCCCTCACGCCAGCGACCCTCTCCCTCCCGAACGAACCTCTCCCGCCGGCGACCCTCTCTCCCCTCTCTCTCTCTCTCTCCAGCCCGGACCACCAGGCCACCGGATCTAGCCGCTGGCAGCTGGATCGGCAGCTTGGCGGCCGGATCCCGCCGCTGGCGACCGAATCTGGTCGCTGTCCGCCGGCTATTCTTTTTATATTAAAAAAATTTGTTGCGACGATTTTGACCGTCGAAAGTTTCGGGTGTAGCAACCGTTGAAACTTTCGGCGGTCGTCGCGACCGCCAAAAATATCAGCGATCGTGACCGTCCAAAGTTTCGACGGTTCGCGATCGCCGAAGGTTTTGACGGTCTCGACCGCCGGACTTTCGCTGGAACTTTCGACGTTTTTTCACAACCGTCGAAAATCGATTTGCGACGATCATTTTTCGGACGAATTGATTCCGTCGAAAAATCCGGAGAAAATTACAGACGGTCAAAACAGTATGTAATTGTTATCTTTCTTATAGTGTTCCAAATGCACCCCGAATTCTATCAATTCAACTATTCACAAAGAAATTAGGAGGAACTATGGTTCCATAGCCCTAAGGAAAAAGAACTCTATAATAAAAGATATATTATGGATAGTGGTAGACAAAAAAATTCACAGATAATAGCTTGTGTTATCGTTGAATTTTTGGACTTCAAAGCATATTTCACATTTATTTAGGGCTTATTGCATAATCTTCATATTCCTCTAAAATTATTCGAAAAATTCACATTAATTTGACATTTTAGAACATTTACTATGAGCGAAAAGAATTGCAAAACTGAGTTCCCTTTGTCACACCCTTCTCAAACTTTGTCGCATATGCACAAAAGAGGAAACATGTCCAGAAATGAATCAGGATGGCAACTGCACATCCAAGCCAATAGTTGAAAATGATTAACATAACAAGAAACTCATATAAATAAGAGAAACGGGTTGAGGATTGTTTGGGCCTATGCGGAACTACCGGTTGATGTCCAGTCATACTCTTAAATTTTTTATAAATTTACTTTTAAGTGTTTATCAAGAATCATAAGTGAACCCATTTTGAGTTTACAATTTGCTTAGGAAATGATGAAATGGAGATTTAAGTATGGACAATTCCGAGTGCAACTTTAAAGGAGAAGAATGATTGAGGCACAAGACATGCTGAGATCAATAGGTCTTTTAATTTCATGTCGCCGGATGTACCTGAACCATCGACAACTAGGGAAAGGAAGGAAGCTCAGAAAAGGGAATACAGTTTGGCATCAATTTTTTTTTTAAAAATGCTTGATCTATGAGAAAACTTATCTGGCCCGACATATTTTGTTGAGAGTGATGTCTGCCCCAACATAGTAGTTCGTGAACATTAGAGACAAATAATTTGCTTGGGAGATCATGGTCCATTACGGACGATTTAAATAACATTACCAAAGTGTGTAGTAAAATTCTTTATATAACATGATCAATGATAATGTTAATAAATAAACCATGCAATTTAAGATAAACATTCAAAGCGGACTAATATTCCTTAAGTTTTATATTCTACAAATAAGTTTATTTTCGATATAGGTACAAATTACACATATATAATACACATAATCAACTCTCTCGAACCCTAATAAAAGGACTACAAATTTCCACAATACCGTAGCATCAAAAGACATAAGGATCCTTGGGTGGCATGATCCTAAAAGACTATACGAATCTGAAAAAGAAATATTAAAAATAAGAGAGTGAGCAAAGAATAGTCCAGTAATTTGATAACTTTGTTACCAACCAATAAATTCTAAAAGACATAAAAAACAGGCAATAACCATAACATTGAAATAGGTATTTTTATATATTTGATAATTACATATATAGCATTCTAATTAAAAGCATCACATTTAAATTGTAATCAATATCATTTAAAATATATATCAAATATGTGTATGCATATGCAACACTCATATGAATGCACGAATCACTAATTGACTATTTTATATAGTCGACAGATGACTTCTAAAGGGCCCATACAGATTCAAGAGGTGGATCTCATTGTAATTTCTCATGATATAGCACTTAGTTCCACACGATACTTAGTTACATCTTATCTCATCTCATTTTTGGAGAAACAAAATGATGAATTGAATTTTAGATGTGGCTCCTATTGTGTTCAATGATGTAGCATTTAGCTCCAACCCTCATACGGATTAGAAAGTGATAGATGGCTCGAGAGGTGACCCATACAAATTTTAGAGATGACTCTCACCATAATTTCTTACAACGTAGCACTTAGCATCGCACGACATTTAACTTCATCTTATCTCATGCCACTTACAAGGAACAAAATGATGGTATGACTCTATAGGTGGCTCCCATCGTGGTCAATGATATAACACTTAACTTCAATCAATATATATGCAGCATAATACAAATAGATGCAGATGCATGATTAATCATAATAATTATAACTTAGATATCAAAAAATGAATCATATAGAATATTCATTCAAACAAAACATAATTGTATTTTATAAAATCAATTCATAACACATCACATATGCTTTTCAAATGCACAAAAAATGGATCAATCATTCAAAACATAATCTTGATAAGAACTTGTCAAAATACGTATTCAATACATATAACAATCAATGCCATATTGAATTCAAAAGAGGTAAATACATAGAGAATGAGAGCCTAACTTTACCTATAAATTTTAATCAAAGGTTTTCCTTTCCTTATCCTATTTCGCTCTAAATGTCCTATAACAATTTAATAATGATAATATTACTACTATGATTTGAATCAAACATATCATACATGAAGCATAATATTTACAAAGGTGACATATTATTATTGATCTTATATCATGACATGTTGCATACTTCTAAAGGAAAATTCAAATCTTCTAGTGTTTATAGTTAAATCTTGCCATTCAATTTTGATTAATCTCATATTATAAAACCACTGAACTTTAAAAGTTTCAGATTTTATCTCATTAGGAATGTTTCTTAGGAAGATCAACATTCGACCTAAATTTTATGTTGTTTCTATGTTCTCACAAATTCAATCACCTTGGCTTTATGATTTATATTAATTAGTAAATAACTCTTATTCTGGTAATTTCATTTTGCACTAAAATAAAACTTCCTAAGGTATGACTCGTGAAATTCCTCAAAATTATAACTTTCTAGACTAAGCATAATAAATTTAACAATTATTAGCATGATATGCCCTAAACTTCATTCTGATGAACTGAGTAAGGTTTGGTTAACCATTTATAACTTTCTATAGAAATAGCCTTCTCAAGTGATATCACTTAGAGATGAAGAGTGACATCAATGTCCTATTGAACCTAAATTATCAAATATTTATGTGCTATATTATATTTAATAACAATTTTTTCATAATTGGGTAATCATTTCAGTAGACAAAATGACAGAACCCTAAAGATGAACATAACTTTTTCTTCACATCAGATTAACCTGATTCCAAAGCTCATGAAAATAGACTCATGGGATTAAGTAGAATTAATTTCTTAACTTTTAAGTCACCGAAGATATGCAGATGATCAATCCAATTTTCAGGAATAGATTGACTATACTTAGGGTTTGACCTTCCTCATGGAAGTCTAGGGTTTGATTTTCCCCAATAATATCTGAAGTTATGACATGGAAAACTTCATAAGAACCTTAATTTACTAGGTTATTCAGCTGAAATCAATAAAAAAATTAGTGCAGAACTTATCTCAAGTTGAATTCACCATGTTGTTCTCCTCTCTTCCAACTCTTGTTGAGGTTGTAAAAACCCTTGATTTCAGTTGAAGCAGGTAAGGGAATGAGAATGGTTGTAAAACCCAGAGTTGTAATAGATAAGGCTGAGGAGAAATTGACTTATGGTCGGCCTAGTGGGAGTACCAAAATACCCTTGATGTTCTCATTATTTACATGCAATGCCATTGAAGTAAATGGTTTTTCATTTTCCCGTTATTTATTTTCTTCATTCATTTGCTTACTTAAGACATTACATGAAACCACCACCATTTGGATTCAAACAAAATATTTAGAAAAATTAGTAACCAAGAATCAAAATCTAAATTTTTGTCCAAAAAAAATTTACAAGTTTATAGATTTTTTGTTTTGCGTCTTCAATTCACCTAACTAAAACACCACCTAAAATTTATTAAAATACACATTTAACATAAATTTATAATAGGAACAAATATTGGGACTTTAGTTTTCTAAATTCTCACATTTTTTAAATGATGTTTTTATGCCTTAGGTGAATTTTTTGTCAATTTTTGAGATCTCACACTTTGAGATAAAACTCATGCCTTAACGCATATAACACATATATTAATTATCAATCGTATGATATAACATTAACACATATGATTATATGCAAATTAAATTTGGGATATTATAATGAGAGACCATAGAAGTTTCGTCGCGAATCAAGTTAAGGATATGAATGAGATATTTTGAAGCCTTGATCAACTGAGCCAAATTTTGGAACAATGCAACTGACCAAAAGTTTAAAGGACCAGATTTTATAGGTTGTGGTTAATAGGATATTCGGCTAAAGAGTTTCCAGATGGATCAATTGGAGAATGTTAATTTGACCAATCAAGCAATGCACTTTGTTACAATTGAAATTTCTCTCATATGCATGATTGTCTGAGATCCTGACCCGGTTAGTAAAATATTATGATCTTTTGAACAGAAAATTATTATGATCCTACTAAGAGTATCTTAAATGTATCATTCTACAATAATGGAACAATTCATTTATTCGAATGAAAAAAACAAAGTAAATATAAAAAATCATAAATTTGATTTAACTACTTATTTTTATCTATTTTACATATTTTTTCACTTTCGTGAATTCTAATATCTTCTAATAGTTCAATGATATGTCATCAATTTAATCTTATATTGTCTTTTATCAAAATTAAATTTTATTGTTGCACGTATTATATTATACCTTAATAAATTATATATTATATATTATTATTTTAATATTTCTTAATAATATTATTTTGTATTTCACATGATATAAAAACATATCATATTTGAAAATATGTGAATGCCATATTAATGGTTGATGTTTATTTAACTCATATATAAACATATTTTTGTGAATAAACATATTATTATAATTATTCTATATTAAAACTCTTTTTTATTCATGGGTAGGATCTTATAATTCTCAATCTTCAAGCCTCTTACGATCCTATCTCGAAAGGCCTCATATTGCTGCCCTAAAATTTATCATTTTGTGACCCCCCCCCCCCCCCCCCCCCACCTTATAACAATTATAGGAACATAAGACTATTATTAAATGATTTTTGACTTGTTAGATTAAAAAGAGAAGATACTCTCAATAAACTGAGCATTGCAAGATGCAAAAAAATTGATATTGAAACAATCCAAAAAAATAAAAATAAAAGAAAATGGCTAGCTGGGTTTTTTGAATGCCATGAAATCCTATTTTTATGGAGAGATTAGTGCCAGCAGTTATGAGGGAAAATGAGTTATTAGAATCAATTCAAATATTGGGCATAATCACTCATATCTCCTCATAATCCTCTTACACTTGGACACATTAATTAGGAGAATCAATGCCACATAATCGCACCATGATTCCTTTGATATGGCCATGAAAAATATGAAGGATAGAAATATGAAGAAACCACCAAATCGCTCTTGATGGCCTCAATCTGAAGTCCATTCTTGAGCTTTCGCATTCACTTGGACTGCAATTCATATAAAAGCCAACACATCCTCATTCATGCTAAAAGTTTCATTGATTTCGGCCTCTTTTCTCACTACCCTATTGTGTGCCTAGGGGAAACATTGAGGGTGTCGGGATAGCAAGAAGGGCCCATAAATTCTTGATCTCGACAAATCGCCACACCCTCCAACATAAAGTACAAGTAAAATATTGTTTTCTTTGTGTTATTCTTTGTTGATGTACTGATAGAGATTTCATATGAATAGTTCCTAAGGAGGTTATTTGTATGATAGGAATCAATCTAAATTGTATTAGTGATTGTACTAAAGGTTATAAATGTTATGAATATTGGGAAAACAATAAGTAACAAGCATGTGAATGATGATTATCTACATGAAAAATCAGTCCTATAGATATTTAGAGGGTAAAATATAAGGAACGATTTTGTTTCTTATAATTCATGTTTTCTATCTCTTTTAAGATCGTTCTACTCATTAAAAGATTCGACTCACACAACAAGTAGGTGTGAGATGGTTCCAAATAGTAGAAGTGAATTTATATGTGCTTAAAGATCATAAAGGCCGAATATGATTTATCATTATCATATTGGAATGATAATGACCTTCGTGGTTTCATTGGTTTACCGAGTTAAGTCTTAATGTATTATTTTATAGGGATAAGTATGGACCTATTATTCATTACATCTTAAACTTCAAATGACCCTCAATTAACTGATAAAGGACCTAAGCAAATCCAAATTACTTATAAGAATTCTTAGTTGGATTACTTTACGGTGAAGCTAAGAATTTTAATTATTATGTTCAAATTATGTGACCCTAGTTTGACGAGAAATTAAGTGTTACCTAGTTGTTGGAGAAACATAGAAGTTTAAAAGAATTAAAAGTCACATTGCTCTGAGTAATCTTAGAAGAAATTATGATTCGATGAGTAAATGACCGTCGGACTTAAATAAATACATAAATATATAAAATAAAATAAAAATTTGACGTATTCATTGGTATAGGTACATACAACATATTTTATTTACTAAAAAATTTAAGTATAGTACATGATAAAATAGTTATCAATGCCTATTTACAATATGACTTGAAATTGACTTCAAATTACCTCAATATGAAATATGTACATATGTATATATGTATATATATCGCTATTATTAAAGAAATGAGTTCTCTATCATTGTAGTAGAAATATATTTCCAAAATATATTAATATGGTTGGCAAAAGAAAATAAATGAATTAGATAAGAGAATGCAATGCAAGTAAGGGCTAAAGGAATGGAAAAAAATTTGAAAGAATTTAAAGTTGCTTAATTGAGATATGACTAAGGAAGATATGAGCCCCCTACCATCAAGTATTAAAAGATCAAGCCATCATGTCAACAAATCTAGGAAGTGTTGAGATCAAGATAAAGTATGAGGAATTTTATGAGTCTTTCATTAGGTTACTAGTAGGGAGAAGAAAAAATAATCATCCCAAATGGATGATTAGAAATTAAATTATAAATTTTGAATGGAATTACATCTATCGATATATTTACAATTTTTGTAATAATGTTCAAGTGTATATGATAATTAAGGATCGATAGCTCAGGTGATAAAAAAAATATATTTCATTGAAATCCTTTTATGATTCTGATTTCCTCAAGGTGTCTCAATGTTCATATGATGAGTAATTTCCTCAAGTTTTATCCCAATCAACTGGATCATCCATGACCCTGACCATTCCCTTTATATATAGATTGATCTCCCTATCCACTTTAGGGTTATATTTGAACCCCCTTCAATGTAATAAATGAGATCGTTAATGCAAATGGTAATGAGATAATAATGCAAAAGAACAATGGACAATGTGCAAAGGATAAAGATGATTGTCTAACCTTTTAATTTGGTGATTATTTTGTTTTCTTGCCTTACTGTTCGAATTCATTCCATGTGTTCGTCTGCATTCATGATGTTTTACTAAGGACTTATGTTATGTAGTGTGCATAAATTAATTTGTTCATTATCAATTGGATCTTACCATATGTTTCATTGACCGATCGAATCATCATCGTAGCCACCACTCAATCTTAACATTGATTCAGAGTGCTTCTCAAGTCCCTATGATTATTATACCGATTCATTGCCCTATACATGGAGTTGAAAGATACTCCACTAAAAAAGAAAGGAACTTGACGTGGTAATATGTAACCATTGGCTTCCTATGAAATTATATGACATGACATTGCAACGAAAAGATCAATCGAAGACAATGCAAGGTAAACCAAGAAGTTGAAGTTGAAGTTAAAAATAACCCCATGATCAAATTATCAAATAAAGCATTGACACAAGGGATCGACATATAGGAAAGATATTGAATGACATTGATTAATGAACCATCTTATGCCAATGGCATAGATTGCCAAAAATGATCCGTCCTTAAATGATTTATAAGACTTTTGACTGTTTTCAAGTATAATTGTCTCATTTGATAATTACCTATTTTTGTACTTTGTTCAATTCCTCAATATATCCGTCCTAAGTCAAAGGTTAAGTGATCATATCTTCAAATGATGATTATCACATTATACAACCAGAACATCGACGTTGGACGATGTTAATCATTGATTTTCATTGAATCAAAATAAATTATGGATCCTAGATCCTTATGGATGTTGGATGTATATCGAATCAATAGCTATGGAGGTAAGATGTATATCGTATTAATAACTACATTGTAATTTAACTCACATATACAATGATCCTAAGAGCTTATGAAGTTTTGAAATAGTGATAAATTCTTCTTCAAATTTCAATGTTAAACGATTTAGAAATATAAAGATTCCATAAGAAGGGATGAAATGTTGAAAGCATAATTGATGGTAAATATAAAGACCTAAGATAATGTCGGAGTGCGATCAATTATTTGTATCTAACTACAATTAACATAGATTGGGGATGGGTCAAATATAAAGATAAGATAAAAGATAGTACATATGATGTTGAAAATTATAATTGAACATAATTTCAGAAGAGTAAATATAAATGCTTGCTCATTAAATCCAAATATATTAACACTCTTGTTATTAGCCCATAACACTTATAATGTTACAAATTTTTTTTGATAAATAAGAGAACTCTCCAGATTTTGGAGGACATGCTGGGAGCATGTCCAAGTGATTGGAATTGTAACTGGAACGATCATTTGATCGAATTTGTTTTTAATAACGATCACTATCCAAATATTTCTTGACCTGTTCTGATTTTACGGGCAACTTTGCCATTCATATGCTCATTGGGGTGAAGTAGATGAAAAAAAGATCATGAATATAGAGAAGGTGAAAGAAGTAGTGGAGTACTAAGAGAAGGTTGAAATGATCAAGAAGATATTGCAGATTGCATAAGATAGATAAAAGAGTAACGCTAACGAAGGTAGACGTGAGCGGACTTTTAAGGCTATAGTAATAAGGGGTACTAAAAATTTGTCCTATAAAAGGGGGTCATGTGGGTCAATAAGCGAAGAAAGCTAAGTCCTCACTTGGAGGGCTTGGGATTTTGGAGTTGGTAAGGGATGAGGCATACATGTTGACACTATTCCCATCATATGGACAAATGCACAAAGTATTTCATGTGTCCATGCTCAAGAAGTACAAGCACGATGAATGTCATTCGTATCTAGAAGCCCAGACCTTACAATCGCTGAATATTCTATGCACGTCGTGAAACACAAGGTACAACACCGGAAAAACAAGGAAGAACCCATGGTGAGATTTGTCGGGCGTTTTCATAATGGCAAGGAGGTAACGTGGGAACTTAAGTCAGAAATGCATCAAGAGTTCTCACATCTTTTCGGTAAGCTCCACCTCGTACAAAATTCGAAGATGAATTTTATTTTAAAGAGGATATAATGTAACAACCAAAAAAATAAAAGAAAATGGCTAGCTGAGATTTTTGAAGGCCATGAATCCTATTTTTATGGAGAGATTAGTGCCAGCAGTTATGAGGGGAAAGGAGTTATTAGAATCAATTCAAATATTGGGCATTAATGGGCATAATCACCCATATCTTCTCATAATCCTCTTACACTTGGTCGCATTAATGCCACATAATTGTACCATGATTCCTCATATCTAGCATGAAAAAATATGAAGGATAGAAATACAAAGAAACCACCAAATCGCTCTTGATGGCCCTCAATCCGAAGTCCATTCCTGAGCTTTCGCATTCACCTGGACTGCAACTTCATGTAAAGGCTGACACATCTTCATTCTTGCTAGTAGTTTCTCCGATTTTGACCTCTTTTCTCATACCCTGTTGTGTAGTTGCCGGATTTCAAGAGGAGGCGAAACGTTGAGGGCGCATGGACAGCCCTTAAATTCCTGATCTTGACAAATCGACATGGGAGGGCAATTCCAGAAATCACCTTGCATAAGTCTTTCTAGAATAGATCCGGCCATATAGATTGATTCATGTTCAAGCTACCAGTCCATGATGCTTAAATAGTTATAGAGATGTTGAGGATAAAAGATTTGATGTTGTTTTTCCTGCCTGGTTGGTTCTTCTTCGTGTTGTGTATGATCAATCGCACTCTCTGCATTGTTTATTATCCATCATATGTTGATTGTACTGTTATAATTAGATTTATTGGTTGGTAGTCGAGATCCATTCCATGCATTATTGTTGCTAATCACGCTAAATATGAATATATTATGATCATGTTTAATGCACATTATGATTATGTATTGACGTAGATATTAAGTTATAATCGATAGACTGTTGACATTCTGTATAAACCATTAGCCCGACCTAGACTGCCATGAACTCGGCCCGGGTTCATACAAAATCCGATCCGAGAAGCACTACGCCCGACCCGTGCTCATGGAACCTGGCCAAGGTTATGGCAAGCCAAACGCCTTGTTAATACTTTTTCTGATCTTGATTCTGAATTGAGCCTTACCTGATTTTGCTCAGACTTGGCATGATTTTTATTTGATTACTAATATATGATTTTACCTTGATATATGACAAGAACTCTTATGTTTGATTTGCTTTTATCATTGAACCATTGATTCAGGATTTAGATTGAACAATGAAATATCAGATTCTAAAGCAGCTAATAAGATCATATGAAAGATAATCAATGGGTCGCCAACCTATGCCAAGTGCCTCTATGATAAGAGTCGCTTCTTTAGTCATGACTTGATCAACCATTGACCCGCATGCAGCTGTATCTTTTCTCTTGGCGCACCCCATAAGTGAGCAAGGACTCATCCTGTGATAAGTAAATGATGAGGAATTTAAAGACACCTCAAAGTCACGTGATTGCTAAACAAGTTACAAGATAATTGATGCATGCAAAATACAACATATTTTAGTTAATTATTTTAATTAAATTTTCTGTAATTTGATCATGGCATGCATCATTTTTAGTCACTTTTAATCATAATTCCGGATTTATCAATTTTAATTATTTAAAATCGCTGAATATTTTAATTGTGGATGGATTAACTATATTTTGATAATTATTTGCAGGAAAATTCGAATCTCGGCCGAAATTCAAAGAAATTCCTTACGGCCGAGATTTGGCTTTACACCCAAGTTGTTACGGCCGAGATTCAAAAGGAGTAACGAGATTTAAGTCTTTGTTACGGCTAACATTTGAAGGCGTAAAGATAAATGTTTTTATCTTTTGGGCGTAACAGAAGAAATTCCTTCCTTACGGCCGAAATTCGGAGGCGTAATGGCATGAAGATGAAGGGCGTAACAAGATAAAAATAAGTTTATCTTTGGGCGTAACAAGACATTGGAAGGCGTAAAGATAAAAGGATTTTTATCCTTTGGGAGTAATGGAAAGAAGATAAAATATTTTCCTTACGGCCGAGACTCTTTGGGCGTAAAAAGATAAGAAAGATTTATCTTTGGGCGAGTTGATAAAATGATTTATCTTTGGCCGAGTTTAAAGTTAACCGTACGATGTTACGGCCGAGATCAAATTGAAGGTCGTCCGCACCCTATAAATATGTGAAGAATCCATCGTTTCAATTGGTGCTCTGAAGTTCAGGTTTCTTCCACGGCGAGTCGTGAGCTCTGCAGGCTACGACCAAGAGGAGAGAGGTGCGACGGCTGGAAGTTGTTCGTGACCCTGATCAAGTCCGAGAGGCTGCCCGACTGTCTGCCCAATTCAAGAGCTCTACTTCTATTTTGGGTGTAATTCTTTCGATTATTATTGTTATTTTGTTATTATCTCTCCAGAATTTCTAGGATGAACTCCATGTTTTAAGATTATTATTTTAGGAGATTATTAATTGAAGGGAAATGTTTGGACCCCATTTTATTTGTTTTAATCTTTTCTGATCAATTATTAATTATGCTTAATGCTTTTATATTAGTTAATTAAATTTCTGAATTAGGCTATACCAGTTTGTGGAGTGTTTAATTTCAGAATTTATTATACTAATTATAATTGATTTTATTTAGAATTAATAATTGACATAAATTTGATAACTAGTGTGTGGAGAATCAAGTTTGTGTGGTCTATTAATCTATACCAGTTTGTGGAGTGATTAATAGTCTAGAGAATCCAATTTAATGCATCTTAATTTTAATATGATTTTGGGGGTACCAGTCGTGGAGACTTCAATTCTTATTAAATTAAGATAGTTCTATATGATTAAATTGAGGGATGCCAGTCGTGGAGACCACAAGTTAATCATGGTAGATTACTTTAGGGAGACTCTAATCCATCTTTAAAGATTAAATTTATCTTTTTCGGTTCAAATATTTATCCTGATCTATTTTCATCCTAAGGCCTAACTTCAACACCACTATCTTATCATTATCTTATTTTCTTTATTTTATTTCATAAAACCTCTTTCCAAAATTCCATGTTTTTTTCCTCTCTTATTAATTTATAATTTCAGATATTGAATTAATAATATTCCTCGTGGGTTCGACACTCTTACTCTTATTACTATATTACTTGAGCGACTAGTGCACTTGCTAGCAAATTTTATTGTTACAATTACAACGCATCAAGTTTTTGGCGCCGTTGCCGGGGAATATTTTATTAATTAATTTCTGATTTTTATGAATTATTAGGAGATGTAAATAAATTGTAAATAATTCTCTGTGCATATGTATTAATTGTTTAAATTATTTTTGTGAATAATCTAATTTTTTTTCCTTTTGCAGATAAAGGTCACGATAATTTTTTTTTTTTTTTATTTATTCATCTTCGGTTTAAAATTCGACGCCGATTGGATTTTTTTCAAATTACACCATCGACTTATGGATTTACGACTTTAATTTGATGTGTCGGCTTTATTAATTTTACGGCCTCGCAATGAATGATTTCTGAATTCTAAACTTTCAATCTTTACGGCCGTAATAGTTTTATCCGAACATTTTTTACGCCATGAGTAATGGATATTGATTTGACCTTGTTACGCCCGGTTTATCGATGGTTTAAATTTTTTTTTTTTTACGCCTTATCCGAATCAGTTTTCATTCTCGGCCGTAACATTTTAATTGTTTGAACTCTTCATATGATTTCGTTGTTTTACGACCGTAAGAAATTGACTTAATTCACTTTCGGCCGTAATGATTCAATTTTCGACATTTGAATGGGATAATATTCTCAAGTTTTATTCGAAATTATTTCGGCCGAAACCCTATTTTTCTTTACGGTCTCGTGTTGACATCATCTCGGCCGATGTGACCTCATCTTAATTGACGATTTAATCTTTTTACGGCCGAGAATGATCTCATGTTTCATTCTTACGGCCGAGAATTGATCTCATGTTTTCTTTTTACGGCCGTAAAATTTTTGAACGTTTATTTTTTACGCCATCTTACGACCCCAATTTATTTGTGATTTTTTCCTTCTCGACCGTAACATTATAATAGTTTGAACTTTTGATTTGACTTTGTTTTGGCCGAAGCGATTTAGTTTGTCTCGGCCGTAATGGATCATCCGACATGGATTTTTTTTTTACACCTTCCTATGATTTGTTACTTATGAATTTTTAATGCTTCTCCTAAACGATTTAAACTGATTACTGCTTGTTAGTGGCGACCTTAAGTGCTATGATTTTGGGATTTGATTTACTGATGGCTGATTCGTGATGCTAAAATTCGGGATTTGTTTATTTTGGAGCCGATATTTTTCTTTTGTAGATAAAGGTCGCGACAACTTTAAATTTGTTGACTTTCGGCTTAAATTCTGACGCCGACTGGATTTTTCAGATTACGTGAACTTATGGTTTTACGACCGAGATCTAGTTTGTCGGCTTTACTGGTTTTACGGCTTCGTTTCTGACATCTAAACTTTTAATTTTGCTGTCGCAACATTGATTTCAGTGGCTTTATATTTTATATTGTTTGTTACGGGCGAGAATTGATCTCATTTTTTTTACGGCCGAGCATTTATCTCATTTTTTTTACGGCCGAGAATGAATCCTGTTTTTTCGACCGTAGAACTCTTTTTAATATTGATTTGATCTTTTTCAGCTTTAATGATTATGATTTTTTTTACGCCCGTAAGCTTTTAACTGACAAACTCTTATCCAATTTTACGGCCGGTATTTCACTTCATCCAGATCGAACTGAATTCTCTCTCTTGTGATATGATTGATTAAGCTTGCAGACGAGAATTTAATCTCTGATAATCCATTATCTCATGTTTTTTTTTTACGGCCGAGAATTCCTTTTTGATTTGACCTCTTTCGGCTTTAATAATTTCGAAAAATCTTTTACACCGCAAAAGTCTTTGCTTATATTTTGCGGCTGGCAAATTTAATATGAGTTTTACGGCTGAAACTTCACGATCAAATTGTTTTGCGGCCGATAAATTTCTGAATCCTCTTTGAACGTTGGTTAAATCTCTCGTGTTAATCATTTTGTGCCTTGGATTTTCGTCTCGGTAATCCTGTTGTGCATGTCTTTTGCGGCCGAGAATTGTTTCTTACTCTAGTTTTACGGCCGATATTTTCTGAACATTTGTTTTTACGCCATCTTGCTATTTTATTTCGGCCATAATCCAACAAGTTTTACGCCTTCACGTTGATTAATCACTTTTGACACTGTTCTATGGTTTTTGCGGCCGAACGAGACTCAGATTCCTAATCTAATTTCGGTCGTAAATCTATTTCTGTACTGCGGCCGATTAATCTTATTTCCTCTCTGAAAATAATTTTTTGCTAATGTCTGATTATTAACTTTATGACCGCAAATTAGTTCTGATTCGTTTTGTGCCGTTTGTTACATCATCGTTAATTCTTCCAAGTTTTACGGCCGAACGAGTGCTTGATTTTATGATTATCTATTTGATTTACTTTCGATCGAGTTATTTGGCATTTGAATTGGTTTGTAGTGCGTTTGGCGGCCATAATTAGGTTTCTGATAAATTCTTTTCGGAAATTAATTTTAATGACGAATTCTCAATTCTTAAGGTCGAAAGACTTTCTATTTGTTAAAATCTTATTTCTTCGCACCTATTATCTGTATTTCTTTTTTCTTGTATATATTTGTATTTTATTCTTTTATCTCTCTTACTGAAAATTAGTTGTTGCAGGACTTAAGTGAAAATCTAATCACAACTAAGTTAATCCTTTGGATAAATTTATATGTCACACATTCTGATCAGATGTTAATTTTTCATTTTATTTAATTTTTTTTTTCTGACACTTGGTTGTTGCAGTGACGAATTGAATATTTAATCACAACCAAATATTTTACTAATTTACATTTTTTTTTAATTAAGTTAATTTTTTTTATTTTTTTATTTTTATTTAATTAGTTATTTGATTGGCATTTTAATAGTTTAAGGAGTCATCTAATCGATATTTCTTTTTGTGCACGGAGAGGAACTCGACTAATCAATTCTTCGGATACATAGACCGAGCGATGCATGAATTAACACGTCGGGTTCATCTCGGACATGACAAGGCGAGAGGAAAAATCACCTTGGAATCGGCCGATCTCTGCGCTCCTTGAATTTGATGTGACCCTTCACTGCGCGCATCACGTGGGAAAGGTAAGTTTACGCCCGAAGTTTCATCCATAAATTTTTTTTACCCCTTCCACATCCTTGCAGATCAAGCACCACTGCCTTACGGCCGAAGTTGCAACCTCTGTGCATTACGGCCATTTCTTACGGCCGGAGGCGACCCATTACACCCCGGGTTCGTTACGGCCGGTCTTCCACCGCACACCGACATTTATTACGGCCGAGCCTCTTCTCCTTACGGCCGAAGTCTAACCATTACGCCCTGTGCGTTACGGCCAAGCTTCCACGCCGATTTCATTTTACGGCCGAAGTCCCAAACACCAACAGCCGATCCTTACGCCCAAAGTGCCAAGCCTCCAACTTCTTACGGCCGAGTTTCCACCGCGCTACGGCCGAAGTCTCAAACGTCAGTCACCGATCCTTACGCCCAATACGTTACGGCCGAAGTTTCCACGTCGCCTTCGTTTTACGGCCGAAGTCACGCCATCTCCGCCGCTTTCTTACGGCCAAACTCCAATCTCCGGCCGAGCTTCATCAATTACGGCCGAACCAACTCCTTACGGCCGAAGTTTCACCATTACGGCCAGTTTCTTACGACCGAGATTGCACGGCTGAGATCTTCATCAACAAAATTTTGCGGCCAAGCTTTTACGGCAGAGATCTCCTCTCACCGAGACCATTTGCGGCCGTCACCTTCATCGATAGATATAAGGCCGAGCATCTCTCCACCGACAATAAATCCGGTTGTGTCTTTTCCCTTTTCTTTATTTTCGTTTCTTTAAATTTTCCTTTTTATTGAGTATGTATCACTTTCCCTTGCTGGCTTAACACTGAGGACAGTGTCTGGTTCAAGCTTGGGGGAGTTTGCATTCCATACATTGCATCTTTCTGTTTATTTGCTTATGTCTGCATCTATTTAAAAAAAAATTTTGAAAATTTTCAAAAAAAAAATACCATTGCATGCATTTATTTTTGCTACCATCTAACAAACTCTTGTCTTATTGTTTTAATTATCTTTTAGTAGAAGTTCAAAGACATGTCGTTAATTGATGAAATTTGATTACTTTTCTTTCTTATCACTTGCTATTTTAGTATCAAACTTATGGACTATGTGCCTATGCTAAGTAGAATTATGAATGACTAGACGACAAAATCATATTCATGCCTTTTTATTTCTTTTAAGTCTTGATAATAGTAGACTTATTATTGACCATATCAAGTACTTTTTGAGCTTATAACAAAAGAAGGGTTAGTTAAACCCCAACAAATAATAATAATAATAATAAAAAAAGAGAAGTTGAATAAAGTTATGTGTAGGTACAAAAGTGTTATCCGGAACCAAGGTGTGTTCGGGTAATTAGATCCGTAGGGGTTCATACCTGACGACCTAAGGGCAACTGCTCTGGGATCCATCGATCGAAAACCTGCTACATGGACCATCTTGTGGAATATGGAGAAGCACAGGAGTACTGAATCATGGCTAAGTTCGAACTCTTCATTCAGAACCTTGGTTGTTCGGGCAAGTAAACTCGAGGGGTGCTTTATCACCTGGTGCCCTAAGGCCATCTGGTTTGAGAGTCATCAGTCCAAAGCCCGCTACATGGACTTCCTTGTGCAATCCTGCTTGAAGATTAGAACTTTTAAATGATTGAAAATAAAATTGAAAAATGAAAAGAAAAAGAAAAAGTTTTAAGCTCAATTAGTACTTATATGTTCAATATTAATGCTATTATTTGACAGACAATTTATTTTTTCTGCAAGGCTGAATTTGAGATTGTTTAAATTTGTATAGCATTCAGAATTTTTATGAAGCTAAGTGCATGGAAAAATGATAAGATACTAAGTAGTAGGTGTGCAGAAGAATTGTATGAGAAAATTAATCAATTGACAATGTGGCGGCTATGATGGAACTTTCTTGAGCTTTGCTTTGAATTTTTGCTTGAGGACAAGCAAGACTTTAAGCTTGGGGGAGTTTGATGCATGCAAAATACAACATATTTTAGTTAATTATTTTAATTAAATTTTCTGTAATTTGATCATGGCATGCATCATTTTTAGTCACTTTTAATCATAATTCCGGATTTATCAATTTTAATTATTTAAAATCGCTGAATATTTTAATTGTGGATGGATTAACTATATTTTGATAATTATTTGCAGGAAAATTCGAATCTCGGCCGAAATTCAAAGAAATTCCTTACGGCCGAGATTTGGCTTTACACCCAAGTTGTTACGGCCGAGATTCAAAAGGAGTAACGAGATTTAAGTCTTTGTTACGGCTAACATTTGAAGGCGTAAAGATAAATGTTTTTATCTTTTGGGCGTAACAGAAGAAATTCCTTCCTTACGGCCGAAATTCGGAGGCGTAATGGCATGAAGATGAAGGGCGTAACAAGATAAAAATAAGTTTATCTTTGGGCGTAACAAGACATTGGAAGGCGTAAAGATAAAAGGATTTTTATCCTTTGGGAGTAATGGAAAGAAGATAAAATATTTTCCTTACGGCCGAGACTCTTTGGGCGTAAAAAGATAAGAAAGATTTATCTTTGGGCGAGTTGATAAAATGATTTATCTTTGGCCGAGTTTAAAGTTAACCGTACGATGTTACGGCCGAGATCAAATTGAAGGTCGTCCGCACCCTATAAATATGTGAAGAATCCATCGTTTCAATTGGTGCTCTGAAGTTCAGGTTTCTTCCACGGCGAGTCGTGAGCTCTGCAGGCTACGACCAAGAGGAGAGAGGTGCGACGGCTGGAAGTTGTTCGTGACCCTGATCAAGTCCGAGAGGCTGCCCGACTGTCTGCCCAATTCAAGAGCTCTACTTCTATTTTGGGTGTAATTCTTTCGATTATTATTGTTATTTTGTTATTATCTCTCCAGAATTTCTAGGATGAACTCCATGTTTTAAGATTATTATTTTAGGAGATTATTAATTGAAGGGAAATGTTTGGACCCCATTTTATTTGTTTTAATCTTTTCTGATCAATTATTAATTATGCTTAATGCTTTTATATTAGTTAATTAAATTTCTGAATTAGGCTATACCAGTTTGTGGAGTGTTTAATTTCAGAATTTATTATACTAATTATAATTGATTTTATTTAGAATTAATAATTGACATAAATTTGATAACTAGTGTGTGGAGAATCAAGTTTGTGTGGTCTATTAATCTATACCAGTTTGTGGAGTGATTAATAGTCTAGAGAATCCAATTTAATGCATCTTAATTTTAATATGATTTTGGGGGTACCAGTCGTGGAGACTTCAATTCTTATTAAATTAAGATAGTTCTATATGATTAAATTGAGGGATGCCAGTCGTGGAGACCACAAGTTAATCATGGTAGATTACTTTAGGGAGACTCTAATCCATCTTTAAAGATTAAATTTATCTTTTTCGGTTCAAATATTTATCCTGATCTATTTTCATCCTAAGGCCTAACTTCAACACCACTATCTTATCATTATCTTATTTTCTTTATTTTATTTCATAAAACCTCTTTCCAAAATTCCATGTTTTTTTCCTCTCTTATTAATTTATAATTTCAGATATTGAATTAATAATATTCCTCGTGGGTTCGACACTCTTACTCTTATTACTATATTACTTGAGTGACTAGTGCACTTGCTAGCAAATTTTATTGTTACAATTACAACGCATCAATAATGAAGTATTGCCAAGTAAAGAAGTATGAATATCGAATCAAGATACTGATATCGCATGTTATCACGATTATCAAGCATGTTACTATATCAAAATGCCATGACTATCAAGCAAGTTATTAATTTCAAGTTCATCATGTTCATTATATCACTCCATGTTATCTATTGCTTATCCTTTCCTCATGGTATCTTTATGATGACTCTTATGGCTATATCTCTAGCAAAGGTATGATCTAATCATTTTTCGATTTATTCTAATTGAATTTATGCATTGTATATTGTTATTGGCTCCTCACTAGGCTGTAAAACTTACGAGAGAATTGCCTCCCCTGTGTTTGATTTTCACTGGGCTAGGTCAGTGATGGTATTGTGTCGGTGTGCTACGACGATACTCGGGCGATGATAAAACACATGAATCGAAGGGCCTAACTATTTATTTTTCTTACATTCTGCATCTATGAACCTTTGATGTATTCATTATGACACTGCTATTTTGAGACCATGTAATAACTTTTCATCTTCCGCATTTCTTTTTTATTTATGTTGACTGAGTCATGGTCAAACACTACAAGAAAAATGACCATGTAATAACCGTATGAAAATGGAAGGAAATCGTTTGAAACTTTCGTTTCAGACGGGTTTACCAATGAATCATTTCAGTCAAAAAAGAGGGCATCGCAAATCATTTTCGACGACTCAAAAAACATCCGTCGAAATTTTTGATGGTTCTAACCAAATAAATGTCCATCCTAAACTTTTAATATTATCCACTCACCTTACCTCCTGAACTCTAAGGATCTGTTTGGTACATTGCCGATTTAATTAATCAATAATTTAGATCACCACTTAAATAAATTATCACTTCTTAAATTATTGATAATATTACTTTATAGTGTTTGACAAGTATTGGTAATATAAATAATGATTAAAATAGTTAGAGAACAAATCATCATAATACTCCTAAAAATTTAGATTTTTATCACATAGTATTATAAATAAATAAAGAAACAATAAAAAGTGAATATAATAAAATAAGATGTGGCAAAACAAAGAGTTATTTGTAAACGATTTCAAATAATAAAGCAGATAAAATTGAATGATATTTATTTCTTAATAAAATATTTAAAATTTTAAAAATTGATTGAATGGATATTTTTGTCAAAATGCGTGTCAAACAACTGGTAATTTAAAAAGTCACCTCGTTGGCCTGCTAACTGAATTACCAGTGAGGTGGTAATTAAGATTATCAGAGAGATTAAAATTATTAATAATCAGTCACCGCCAAACGAGGTCATGTGGTGCGCCATGAAAATTTTAAATAAAATAACCAGTAATATATTTGGATTTCCTCGTACCAAACGAAACATATATTATATCACTTTTAAATATATATTTATCATTTTGTCCTTGTTAAATTTTAAATATCTAATGTAAAAAATTAAAAAGAATTGAACAAGATCATGACATACATTAGATGAGGATGTGGATCTCATTTGATATTAGATTCCTTAACTTTTAAGAATAAGAGTGGAAAGACAAATGTATCTATTAGAAGTAAATATATTTTGGAGTTAAGTGGAAGTGTTTGGAAAGTCAAAGGGAGGTAAGTAAATAATAATAAAGTTTAGAAGGTAAAGAAAGAAAATGACACAATTTAGTAGGGATGGTAAATCAAAATAACTCATAATTTTGTTAATGTAGAGAATGGAGATGTGCCTCTTTCTTGTCGGATGCACATAGGTGTAACAAAAAGTGAGGATGCTGGCATTACTTCATGCCTATTCAATGTAAATGCATTTCAACTTTTGTGTCATTTGGATATGATGGAATAAAAGTTCTTAAAGAAGTTGAAGTTTCTGATGTTCCTTTCTTTTTGTATACTAGCACTAGACCTGCATATGTAGAATGTGTGCCTACTAGTAGGAATTCTAGCTATCGATTGAAATGTGGATGTATCTCTATACTAGATTGAGTGGATGATGGATATGTAAGATTGCATGTATGCTACTCGATCATTATGCAACTTGCATGATTATGTTCATCTACTACTAATGTAATGTCTCAAGATTTTTTTCCTGCCTAGAAAGCTATCTTGGCGATGTCACTCAATTCTATTACTTAACATTTTTTTAAATTTGACCAGACAACATACTGGCTTACATAAGTAGAAGAATCAATTTATAATTAATCTATACAATATGCGGAAGCTACTTATACAATATCTAATAATCTATGGGTTAGGACCCACGACTATACAATATAAGATTTTATATCAATGTGCATTCACTCGTTAGAGGAGCCATCAACCGTCTCACCATCGTCATCACCATCACCTATACGGATCCAAGTACATGGACAAATCTCAATGACATAACTCAATACATAGGGTCATCCATAATCATAAACAATGAACCATATCAATAGCAATAATAACTATCAATTCTATGGACAATGCAAAATCTATAAACAACGTTATGATTAATGATAAACAATTATACTATAACAATTATCGGTTAACAATAACAATTGATCAATTATAACAAATATTCATACCATCAATTTAATGATGTTCAATCAATATCAATCGCTTCTATTATTAGTCATCGTTAATCAATAATTCAATTCACCAAGCTCAATGAAGGCCTTATTTACAATCATCTATCTATCAGGTACAAAGACTACAATCTATCATTCACCATCCATGACGGCAAAAATAATAGTCCATCAACCACTATGACAAAATCAATTATCGATCAACCATGAAGACACAATTCAATTATCTATAACCATATCGGTTGCAATACAATCAATAGTACCATAAAAATTGTCATACGATTGTCAATTAGTCAATTCTCTTTTCTTCAACCGCAAATGGTGCAATACAATCGTCAATACCATAAAGGTCACAATATGAATGTCAATTAATTAATTATCTATTATTTATTCTTTAACCACTAGGCTTGCAATACAATTGTCAATACCATGAAAGTCACAATACAATTGTTCAAATATTCATTTAATCATTAGAGTAATCATATGAACCATAAGATCATGCCGAGAATTAAGGAAGATCATGTTGCGTGGGGCCAATAAATCATAAAGGTCGCAATATAAAAGCATGATGATCCATATTTTTTGTCTTTTATCTTATTTACCTATGACGTATGTCTTTACTAATCTAGGTGCCTTTTCAATTTTGGATACAATCATGGGATCATATCGACCATACTATATCAATTAGGTGTCAACTAATAAGTCAATACACCTATTGTCAGTAATCAATTTTTCATTGATTCCAATTCTCCATTATCAAATATGAGTCAACAATTTGTGATGAAGTATCATCACAATCATAATTTAATATTCTCCATAAGACAATTATCAATAGTTATCAATGACCCGATATAATCATTCATAATAATTTATTATCATATCAATAAGTCAATCTTAACAATCAATCTATTATCTATAATCAATAGTTAATGATCAATGATGAGACTACTATGTTCAGAAATCATTAATATAACCATCATCATAATTAACTATAATCAATAATTCTTCAATATCCTTTTCTTGAACTAAACTTGGGCTAGGTGGCCGACTCGAGTTATATGTTGTTCGGCATAGAAACCTCGGCCAAGGATAAACTCGGGATGAATCTTAGGTGAACCCAGGACTGGTCGGCCTGGTTCACTTCTATCCATTCTTGACCGTCAAAGTCTAGGTAATGTATGAGGAAACTCGGGTCGGGTCGGTATCATTCACCATCTATTCTGTTTCGGATCATATAACTTGGGCCACGATAAACATAAAATGGGCCAAATTCATTGAAATCGCTCCGGTTTCAATGCAATTCACAATGAGTTCATAGGAACTCGAGTCGAGCATTACAGAAACTGAGCCGAGTTCCGTCACCGTCAGGAAGATGCATTTTTTACGTGACTTCTGATCCTATTTTTGATGCTATAATCTTTGCAATACTATAAATAATTATCCCATACTATATTTCAATTATAGGACAAGGATCCTGAGGGTCTATACTGTTGAAAATTGTCGATATATGGATCTTGTAACATCCTTCCGCTTGTATAGGATATTGTCCACTCTGGGCCTTGACCTGCATAGTTTTGTCAAAATACGTCCTACTAAGTCAAGGTCCTGTTTTCATATATACCCAACATCTCTTCCATGACTTGTGCATGTGAGACTAATACAAAGCATGCCTCATGCACCCTTCCCCCCTTAGGGGACTCAACGTGTGAGCCGAGGCCTAAAGCGAACAATATCACACGCTAATCAGAATATGGTACTAGAGCCACTTCGCGTGAACCTCTTTGCATGGTGGGGTGCGATCACTCGAGGACGTTGAGTCCCCTAAGAGGATGGGTGGATGAGGCATGCCTTGGATTAGTCACACATGCATAAGTCACAGAAGAGATGTTAGGTATATATGGGAACATATCCTTTTCACTAGGTGTGACGCATTTTGACAAAATCGTACAGGCCGAGACTTATATCAGATAATATCACACACTGGTCCGGAATTTTACATATGGTATCAAAGCTAATCCGCATGAGCCTCTGTGCATGGTGAGGTGCGATCACTCAACGAGAACATTGAGTCCTCTAAAGGGGGAAGGGTGCATGAGGAATGCCTTGGATTAGTCCCACGTGCACAAGTCACGGAAGAGATATTTGGTATATATGGGAACATGATTTTGGCTTGGTAGGACGCGTTTTAATAAAACCGTGCGGGTTATAGATCTCCATATGTACCTTAAATTGGCTAAAAAGTCAACTATGTCTCCTACTATCTACTGGATGCACAAATGCTGAAACTTTAGCCTCCTCGATGCTGCCTCGAAACCTACGCCGTTCACTTGGATGTTATTCTCCTATATCGGGATTTCGAAACGGTATATCGGTCACTCTCTTAACTGCTTCTGTTTGTGAAAAAAATGGAGGAGGAAGAGAGGGCTATCGTGCAGAAACTCTATGTAGGAAATTAATGATTTGTAGCTACCTTTTAGGTCATATTTAAAATTTTCAATTAGGATTTTTTTTACTCCCATTAGGCCTTAGGCTATTTCTCTATCACATGGCGATTCATCTTTAATTATCCTCTCTTAAATATTCAGATTTAACTAAATCCTAATTTAACTAATTATTCCATAATCATGCTTATCCCAAATCCAATTCAATTCAAACTCCTTTTTATTTCTTCCATAACTTCTCTCAATCAAACTCTAATTTTACCCTATTTTTTTTTATTTTTTTCCTTTAATCTAATTTTTAAAATTATTTAATTCCATAATATTTTACCACTTAATTTTTGGATTAAAATAATAATAAATATTATTTTAATGGCTGAAATATTTTTAAGTCATAAGACTCTCAATCATCTTCTATGTGGAAGTCCTATGTCCATTAAACATTTTTTCGGACCTCAAATCAAATTGCAATCCCTAATCTCACTCTAATTATAATTCATATTCCAAGTACGACTTAATCTTTCTTTATTTTCCTTTTCCCTTTCTAACAATATTTTTAATCCTACTCTAACTCTAATTCCTTCTATAAGTAGGATTACTCTTTCTTTCTATTCATATTCCTTTTACAATTATATTCCTATTCCTTCTCAAATTATCCTTCAATCTTCTTTAACCTGGATCTAATTTAGCAAATTACTTTATTTCCCTTCGTAAAATCCTAGGGTGTTACATAATAACCTCCTTAAAAAAATTTAGCCTCAAATTTACGTAAGGGAATTTGATCAATCAATACACTTATTAAGAGATATTCATTATCAATTGTCAATTCTTACATTCTTACTAGTTTACTCAAATGAAAGAAACTAATTATTCTATTCTTATTTTAATCATTGTTCCAAATGTCCATCATACATTCTATGAAGATGCCTTAACTTTACTCATCATCAGGTTGAACAATATCATTTCTATGTTGTACGCATGTTCTGGCAGCAACGTACCAGGTCTTTCATTCTTTTCTTCATCTTGCTTTTTTCGCTTTGGTTTTAAACAATCGCGAGCAAAGTGTCCATACTTTCCGCAGTTAAAACATACACCAATCTTGCGATAACATTTTCCCGAATGATACTTTTGACAATAGGAACAATGATTTCTCTTTCGTCCAAACTCTGAGTGTGATCCTTCTCTACTAACTCGTTGACCATTGTTCTGTCGATCTTTCTTATCAGTGATCTTTCTCTCTTTAGAGGTTGATATTTATTCTTAGTCCTCACAACTTTCTTTTCTTGGTGTTATTGTTGGGCGCTTTCATTATTTTCTTGTTTCGATTCTATTGAAAATTCTTCTGCAAACATGAGGGCAATGCCTCCCATTACTATCCTGCGGAGACTAGTCTTGAGATCTTTTACAAACCATTTGACTCGATCTCTTTTTGTTTGCTTTAGGGTGCAATACTTCTCTAAGTTTAGAAACTTTGTTTTGTTTGACTATCATGTCACCCTATTGCAGTTGGAGATATTCCTCCTACTTTTTACCTCGCTGATAAGGAGGGATGTACCTTCTTTGAAGGTTTCCTTGAACACCATCCATGTTATAAAACTTTGTCCATCAAACTTGGTGGCCTTCCACCAATCTCATCTCTTGCGTCTTCCACCAAGCGTTTGGTTTCATAAATAATTTTGTGATTCTCATTGCATTGCATTTCTTAAAAAATTTCCTCCATCCATCACTCGGCTTGCTCAAAATTGCCCTTTCCATAGTTGCAATTTTAAGAATCTTTCGATGGTATCCTTGATGTATATTGGAGGCATCTCATGATTATGAGGTGTGTAAACAACATGCGAGTTATGTGGTGGTGTCTTCTATTGATCCTCTTGTTGCCCATTGACTTGTTGATCATTCAATCTTCACTCTTGATGTTGCTGGGTGCTTGCTTGCTGATTGCGAGCTATAGACCAGCTACGTGGAGCACGAGGAAGATGACTATGAGGGACCATTCTCTTTAGAGGCATCTACATTCATAAAAATTATGTGACTCCCTTGGAATAATCTTATTCTATTCTTATATCATTTGGAGATAACCTCCTTAGGACTTGGGTTATTCTCTCGAGAATAACCTCCATTATTCCTTTTGTAATAACCTCCCTAGGGATTGCCTTATACCATCAATTAAGTCATTCCATTTCCATTGTCCAAGGATCGATGCAATCCCTCACTCTATCCATGGCCTTGAAAGGCTCCATATTCCATATTGCATTTAATAGCTATATAAACTAATCATGGTTTAGAAAACTTACTTGACCCTTTCTTGATGGCGCGGTGATTGTTCATGACGTGTGCACATGAGCTTTATTCTATTAGAGATAACTAAGAAGTGTCTCTTGTTAGGCTTTGATACATTTGCAATGACCCGATATTTTTTTCTTTGCCTGTCTAGAAGGCTATCTCGGCGATGCTATTCAATTCTATGGCTTAACTATTTTTTTTTAGTTTGACCAGACAACATATTGGCTTACATTAAGATTATGTTTTATAGGAAATGTAAAGAAGAAAACTAAAAATTAAGGTTAGGAGAACAACACACTAATTGATTAATTAAGTATATAATAGAATCATCTAGCAAACATTCCTCAAAGAGGCTTGTTTTTGTCATCAATAATCAAATGTGTATCCCTTCAAAGAAATAAAAGAATCAAATTTGTAAAGTTAACACGATAAATGCTTCATTGCTAGTTGACTTGTAGTTAGGTTTTGTGATTTTACGATTCTCATGTTGGCAAAGATTTTTTTTTTCTAGCATAGTGCGACTATCAAAATTAAATATTCTTCTTTGTATAATCATACAAAGAGCAAGTTATAGACATCAAGAACTTACAGCCAGAGGAAGGCAGCGGTGTCAAGGTCGGTGCAAAGGGTGGTTTGATTCCTTTCCATGTTCACCTCTTCAAGAAGAACACCGACTTTAATTAATTGAGTAATCATTTTGGAAGTACATTATCAAATGAACCTGAAAACATGTATATATATATATATATATATATATATATATACACACATACATATATGAATACATCTATAATCAATATATTGATTAAAGTATATATATAGTATAGGTAACATATATAGTTATACAAATTAACATTACCTACTTAATTAAATCAATATACATAGATATATGTCTTTTTGTTTGTATACATTTTTATGTGTATTTGTATTCATATGTACATTTATATTTGCATTTATGTACATATAATTGACATTCAATCAATTTATAATTAATGGTTAATATGGAATTAACTTTTGCGTCACAACAATGTCGCAATAGTGCCAGACACTCAATAGAAACACATTAGCCTCCCAATGATGTCACAAGATTATGTGGCGCAAATGATTAGCGGCATGGTCCGCCGAAGCTACTATGACATTGGAAGAAATGTGCCACTATAGCATTACATAAGCGTTGACATGAAAGGCGACGCTAAAGCATGCAGTTTAGCACCTCCACCGTGCTAAAAATAGTGACTATATAGCGTGGTGATGGCTTCACATCTGGCATCGAGCCGTTGTAATGCAAAGGTGACACTACTTTGAGGCAATAGAGAGGCAACTAGCATCGTGTTGTTGTCAGCTCATTCTACGCCTTTGGCATGAGGTAGCATCGCATATTTCATGTCGCTATTTTGCGTCTCTAATCTGCCTATTTATTGTAGTGAACAATTACATTGTGCTAAGACAATAAGTTTTAAGCCCCTCGATCTAATATCATACGGAAAAAAAATGATGGCCAAAATAAAACATAAGAAGAAAATCCTCTATTTCTCTTATCTTTTTATTCGGAAATCCATAGATTATATATACAGAGTCATCACATTCAACCCACTTATATGTATGGGCTCGATCATCTCTTACCTATTAGAACTCTCCGTGATGGGTTTAATTTTAATTAAAAAAACAATAGCCTTATCTTTTATCCTATTCAAGCCAACTCCTCGCCCTTGGCCTCTCTCGCGATACATTGCCTCTTACCATTGTCCCTACAAAAAAAGGAGACAATTCAACATTTAAAAAAAATATTGAATTCTAAAGTAAATTATTAAGAATATTATTAATAACAAAATCTTAGAAGGATATCTTTTGTAAAATAATGAATGTAAATCATCAAGTGCATGATAAACAATAATTTTTTAAGAAATTAACACATACAAAATCAAGTTATTCTTGCATATCATCATCACTAAAGAAAAATGAATCATCATCATCGTCTTCATCGTTATCGTCATTGTATTCATCACTCTCGTCTTCTTCTTCATCATCTTCCTTTCCTTTTTATTCCTCCCCCTCATCTTCATTTATTTCTTCTAATTCATCCACATAATCAAAATGTTCTAAATCAACAAACATATTTGCTTCATCAAGTTCATTAGTTAGTTGAACCAAAATAGGCATAGGCATCTCATCTTCTTGATAATATTCATCAATTGTAGGAATTGAATCATTATTTTCTACATCGGTCGAAATATCAACTCTTCCTCTTGCTTTTGTGTTGCATACGACACACCAGTCTTTTCTTTCTCGACTTTTGGATTACTTTTACCCATTGCAATATCTTGTCATTTAATCAATATTGATAATATTATTTTTTTAAAAAAAAACAGAATCAGCTCTAGATTGATCAGTTTAATGTTAAATTCTGTCATCAATAATTTTTCATAATTGTGTTTTCTTGTCCAAGGATCCTTACATTTCACATAATGTTGTCACAAAATTGTAGCAAACATAATCTGCTAGTTGGGGTTTATAGATATATTTGGGACAGGAATTGAGGTGGCAAATCAATAATTTTCTTGTTAAGTGGAGGTACTTATCATCCAACATAGATCCTGCTGGGTATCAGGATATTTATACATGTATCTGATGTCATGCATATATGCATGCTGATCACATGATCCAGTACAACAAAATGCTCGTGCATCGTATTCTTTTGGCGAGTCCCCCTCCGCCACCTTTTTCCCGTTCCAACGTCAGAGGAGCGGCTGGTTGGCTGGCTATGGCTAGCTGTTGTATTGGGCCATGGAATTTTCTTTCTTTCTTTTGTCATGCAACTGATTCATCCAGTAGAAGGCATCTATCATCAACTTGCATACGGCAAAGGCCATGCACATGGAAAAGGGGTCCGTTATGCATGCAATTAGTAAGGGCTGCATATATACTTCATGCATGCATGCTTCCACTAGTGCATATTTTGTCCGTCCCACGCGCATCAAATTAAGATTCCACCCAAAAGCTTTTGCTTGCATCCATTGCCTTTCAATTTGACCTAGCTGAAACAGTGCCAATACGGTGGCTGGCTCCCATAATTCCCTAAAAGCATCTGCCTGTTTTACAGAATACTTGGACATTCCAAGTGCACACAAACGGTGCCGACTGCTAAAATATCCGCCAAGTGTTGCTAACGTGTTTAATATTTCTGTATATATGTTGATAATTGAAGTGGATATATAAATAGTGTTTTAGCATTCCAGCAACAGTGATAGATTAAAGGAGTTGGGTCAATTGAACTGCGGCTGAATCCATTATATAAAGTGGCTTTGAGAAAAGAGAAATGGAATAATGTTATCTAGCCAGACATTGATTATAAGTGATCATAAAGACGTACGTCAGATCGCCCAAGTTTGTACCAGGGGAAGATGTGCGTGGCTTCAGATTGACCAGAACCTATGCTTGTTGAATAACCTGCAGATCTCTAATAAAACTGATCGAGCGTGAATGAGAATGAAAGCTTAGCTACTTTAGCTATTTGAATGTTTCATATATTAATTATATAATACTTGATTGATGTAATTGGCTAATGACTTTTTTATGGCCAGCCGCGATGTTCGAAAAGTGGTGCTGACGAACTAATTCGTGCAGTACTAAAGAACGTACTGTTCACAGATTGAAGGTTGGTTCATTAAACTCAATTAATCTCGTTAAGTTCACTACCTGGCAGTGACATGTGATGCTTCAATAAAAATATTCTGCATTCATAAGAATTCGAATTCGAAATCTTGCTTAAGTAAGAAGGAGCGGCTTATCAATTAGTATAACAATTGTGGATAGCACCCAGCCTCCTCACCTTCAATATCACAATAATTTTAAAAAAGACAATAGTTGGACCAAGAGCTTTATCATCCGACAAAGAACATAAACATTCATGAACTTCCAGATGAGAGACAGGTTTGAGTGATTCAAGCCAATTTGAATCAAGTTTAGGAAGTTCGTGCCAATCTTGTAGTGTACTGTTAGACTTATTCTGATTTTCCCATAAGTGTAGAAGTTAGTAAAACATGAAATTATACCGTTATCACCTTGGTGATTTGTGACATGCTCATCTAATATGTTATTTTCTTTTCTTCTTATGATGGTGCTGAGATGAAGGAACCTCTTATAAATTTACTCTTCCATTTGAGTTTAATTTGTTTCAATAAAGCAAATTGTTTATTGTATAGAGCCTCGAGATTCAAAACTTCTACATTTGTTAAAGAGGTGGTTGTCTTTTCTTCCGGGCAATTAATTTGTCTCTTACTTAGGTTAAGTTAGTTTCCAAGTTGCCTAAAGTATGTTTATTCCAGTGTAGAACATTTTTTAAATATGATTGAAATGTTTATGCAATTCTGGGGGAAGGTGTGTTGTGAACATGTGTCCATCTTCTACTCAGTGTTCTTGGACTTCTAGAATATGCCGGTATTTCATTAATAATTTATTTTTATCTTCGATTGACACGATTCTTGATTATATAAAAATTAATCTCCAAGGGCTGTCATTATAGAATTTCTCATAATTTTTTACTACAAATAACATTCAAAATTATTTAATAATATTCATTATAAAATCTAGATAGAAAGAGAAAAATATCTTTCCAACAAATTATAAAATGAAAATAATATATGAATCACAATTTTGACTTTGATATTCTGATAAATCTGATTTCCTTCTCTGTTCTTACTATCATACTTAATGCTTGGCCGTGATGAGGAATATGAAAGAGGAGAAAGAAAGTCGCCACCAAACATTAGGACTTATAAGATTTAGTCATGTTCTTATTAACATACTCTCTCTCTCTCTCTCTCTCTCTCTCTCTCTCTCTCTCTCTCTCTCTATATATATATATATATATATATATATATCTAAGCATCTATTTGGTTACGATACGGGTGCTAAAGGTAACTTTTAACTTTACTATTTTGGATTTATCTCAACATGGATGTGGGGTTTTGGGTCACGAAGAGCCCAAATTATAGGCCTTGTTTGTTATTTATGGGGTATTTGGACCATGGAGAGTCATGTATATTCCAATCCCAAATGAGAAATCATCATCATAGTGGTCTAGGGTAGAGTAACTATATTGAACTTTCTAAGATCCACACTTAATGAGGGGAACTCCCCTCCCTCCTTCCCTCAAGCTCTAATTTGGATCAAGTTGGATTATCCATCTCTACTATAGTTCTTGGTTTTAACCAATTACAGAGATAAATTTTAATTTGTTTTTGGGCCAAAAATGCAATCATGAAGAATTAACAAGTTGATTAAACATTTATTAAAGAGGAATACCCCATTTTATCCTTACTTAAGATATGTATTCATTTTTTATGAAAAGAGTTTAGATTAAATACGATAATTAGAAATATAATTTCATTCCTTATGAAGATAAAAAAAAATATTATATTTAATAAAATTTAACTAGTGATAAAACATTTTTTGTTGTGGAATTAAAAACTTAATTATTAGTATATCTTCATATTTATGAATTTATTTCAAATAGTAATAGTTAAAATAAAAAAACAATATTTTAACAATAGTAATATAAGTAATATTTAAAGTTTCTTTTAATCAAACTCAAAATAAAATCTACATTGTTTAGTTTAAAAAAAAACATATCTCACATTTATTATAATTATTATGAAAATTTGAATTGATATCTAATTAAACATATCTATACAATGTTTGGTTAAATAATTCTTCTTATATTAATAAACATATACATATATAATAAATAAAGTAAAAAAGGACAAATTACTATTGGTTGCTTTAATTATTACTTTTCTTAAACTAAATATGTTAATTTGTTGAATATTATTAAATTAATGGAATAAATAAAAACGTCACAATAGAAAAGGACAAATAAGAAAAAAAATCTAGTGGAGCCAATTTAGTTTTTGACAATAACAAGAAATACAACATTATAGAAAATTGTTCACTCTCGTGTCTTCATCTCATTGTTTTCAAGCCGCTGCTACTGATTTGAGAAGGGAAAAGAGGCTCTTTGTATGCTCTTGATGGATAAGGAGGAAAAAGATACGACACTACGATGATGTTGTCGCGATGCAAAATATGATATATTCCTACGCGAAATATTCTCACTACTTGAACCATTACATTGTTAAACATTACACAATCGGTGTGCATATACATATTACATTATACAATGAAGAATCGATGTTGATCTGTTACATTGTTATTGAACAATCTTGCTATTGATACAATCTTGTTATTACATTTGATACTTATACACATTACATTGGATTTGATGAACGTTGATCCATAGAATCGACGCATGTACACATTACATTGCATTACATTTGAATTGTTATTGATACAATCGACGCAAATGTTGTTTGATCTCCTCAAAGTTGTTGCCTTCAGATATCCCGAGCAACTAATAGAAGCTCCCTCTCACCGTGGCCGCCGTGGACTTGCAGCTCGCCGACGACTTCGCCCGGAACCTTGAATGGAGGGCCGACCACCGGACAAGAGCAGATGAAGGAGATCTGATGGATATGGAGACGACGGAACGAAAAAGAGCAGGGAGACGGGAGGAGCAGTGGTGACGGAGACAAAGGGGCAGCCAGGGTCGGCGGGGATGCGGCAATGATGTGGGAGAGTTGGAGGTGGTGGACGGTGACAGCGGGAGAGTTGGAAGGACGGGGGGTGGGGGAGGGTTTGACATTCGTGAGATTTGGTGAACACACGTGGAGCGTTAGATTGAAGGAAAGTGGAGGGTTAGGATTCATTCTTCGATGAGCACACGGATCGATCTTATCGACCCAATATCAGCAATGCTAATGCGATGGTGAAGTGACGCCAAAATATCGCGATGATATTTCGAGGCTACTGCGACGCTATGCAGATAATTTTTTATTTATTAATTAAACTTTGGAGAAATTTAAGTCAATTCTCATAATTCTATAATTAAAGAGATAAAAATAAAATTTATAGATAATTAATTTTAAAATAGTTAGATCATTTATGCATGTATATGTATATGTATCTCTCTCTCTCTATATATATATATATATATATATATGTGTGTATGTATGTATGTATGTATAATAAATGTGTACATATATTATGTATGTATATGCATATGTATATGTACATATGCATGTTTATGTATATGTATAAGTGTATGTATATGCACATATGTATGTATATACATATATAGTGTGACGCTAAAGCAGCGCTAACTCGAGGTTAAAATATATAGCAACGCAATAGCATCAACATGACGACACAGTGGTTCGACGCCGATTTAGCATCAGCGTCTTGCGTCGTTAAATCAACACTATAGTGTCACTAACTTAGCGTTGACAACATTTGTGGCGCTAAAGAGACGCTAAGTTGTGTCGCTTTAGCACCGACACATGGGTTGAGGCTATCTGGATGCCATGGAGATCCCATTACGTCTCGAGGCGCTAAGTACTAGTATCCAATAGTATATATGTACATATGTATATGTACATGTATATGTATATGTGTATGTGTATATTTGTACATATAGGTGTATTGTATTTATGTATATTTAGGAATAGATATGTAGGTAACATATATAGTTGTGCAAATTAACATTATCTACTTAAATACAAATCAACATATCATTTACGTCACATCAGCGACGCCTTAGCGACGCAATGCAATTGCATCCCCAGCGCCCCACAATGGCGTTGCAATCTTTTGACGCCAATATCGCCTCTTGAGCTAGTGTCAACTTATCATGGCAAGGGGTGTGATGTTACATTAGCGTCACACATTGTCGGTGTCAATACAACGCAAACGTCCAACTTCCAATATTGCCTCAGAACTCGCATCGATTTAGCGTCTCACTATGTTGAGCCAATATAGCACTATAATTTATTGCATATTTTTCAGTCTTGATGCGTGATAATATAACATCTAAGTAGCATCGCAATGGATATGGATTTAGCGCCGATATGATGTAACTCTAATGTGATGTTAAATAAAAGCTACGGGGAGGCACTTAACGTCAGATTATGTTGACCCAACGGTGTCACTATTTAGACATTATTGGCATCGAATTAGCGTCGCAACATTTTGAGTGGCTAATGTGCGTCGCTATTTGACAGTGGATTAAGACAATTGTGTTGAATGAATAGATGATGAGAAAGTCTCAATGTGGTTCTTCACAATTAGATATTCTTATTATTGAGAACAAAGGAAGGAATAAAAATAGAAATGAGAGAGGTAGATATAAAAGTAGAAGCAAATCAAGATTCAGGTATAAGAATATGGAGTGTCACCACTATGAAAAGAAATATCACATTCAGAAGTAATGGTTTTAGCTAAAAAGTGAAAACAAGAATGGGAAGAAGCATGAAAAAGTTGTGCTAAAGATGTTCCTAGAGCTACTCAGACTTCTCATTGTTTGTGATGGTGATCAAGTGAATGTTGCACAAGATGAGACATCATAGTTATTTGACAGATAGTCTACACTTCATGTTATTTCTCATAGGAAGTTCTTCTATTCTTGTATGTCTAGTTATTTTAGCACCTTAAAGATGGAAAAATTGATCAATTTCTCATGTTGTAGGCAAGGGCAATGTGATATTGCAGACTAAAAATGGATCTTTCTTGACACTTAGATATATGTACATCTAACTCTTATCTCTATAGAGAAACTAGATAGTAAAGGATACTGCAATGTTTTTAATGATGAAAAAATGGAAGCTTATTAAGGGCTCCTTGGTAATGGCTTGGGATAGAAAGTGTCATAACAACATTTATGTTATGCATGCATTCTAAGGATGTAGTGAATGTGGCTAAAGATGAAAGTTCCATGGAGTTGTGATACGGGAGGTTTGGTCACATGAGTGAAAAAAGATTGGTTTGTTGAAGAAAATTTTGCTTCCAAGTGTAAAGAGTGATAAGTTGGAGAAGCGCAATCATTGTATGGAAAGAAAGAAAATAGTTTCTTTCTAAAGCCCCACCATCAAGGAAGTTGCATGGAGTTGGTCCATAATGATATATGTGCACCTTTGAAGACTAGTTCATTAGGTGATGCTCTCTACCTTGACACCTTCATTGATGACTGCTTCAAGAAGGTGTGAGTGTATAGCTTGAAGAGGAAAGATCAAGTCCTTGGAGTCTTCAAGGAGTTTCATGCACTAGTAGAGAAGCAAACTGTCAAGAAATTAAAGCATGTCCTCAGTGATAATGGAGGGGAGTACATTGGTCCATTTGATGAGTATTGTAGGGTTAATGGAATTGAAAAAGACACTTCCAAAGACTCCTTAATTGAATGGTGTATCAGAGAGGATAAATAGAACACTCATTGAGAAGGTCATATATATGTTGAGAGAGGTTAAGTTGCATACTTTCTTTTTGCGTAAATCATTGTATGCAATTGCACATGTAGTGATCATATTGGATGTTCTAGATAGGATTTGATTTGAATATTTCCTATGACCATTTGTGTGTCTTTGGATGCAAGGATTTTATCCATATTCCAAAAGATGAAAAGTCTAAGCTAGAATCAAAGAGCAGGCAATGTGTTTTCCTTTAATATGGATTTGGTGAGTTTGGTTATAAGTTGTATGACCTAGTTGAGAAGAATCTTGTAAGGAGTCAAAATGTGAATTAAACATGAGACCATTGTGGTTATTGAAAAAGATCAATCTCAGGACAGTTATAAGTTAGATGATGTAAATCATGTACTTAATTCGTAGCATGGTCTAGTTGTGGTTCCTCATGATACATAGGTTGGTGCACTAGGTTAACGAGAAGAGGAAGTCATAATTGACCCTCCTACTGACGATGATGTATAGTAGGAGGCTAACACATCATCAATTATAGTTCCTTGGTCATGAGGGAGAGGCATCCCTTCACCAAATATCTTGTACATTATTATGTCTTGTTGTCTGCTAATAGTAAGCTTTGCGTGCAAGTGAGAGATTTGTTGGCAATAAGGCTCCGCATGAAGCCTAAGCCTGCCCACATGGGGGATTTCTCCCCCTTGCACAACTAGGTCATGCTCACAACTCAATGCGGCTAGACACCGAAGGGGTGCAACACCCCGCGCTGGGTGCGCCAGCACAGTGGGCATGGACACCCGTGACACGTGCGTGTGCCCTGGTAGCTGCTCCCACACCACTTCTTTCCTCCTTAGAAAAAGGGTCCAAACGAGAGGGTTTCATATTAAAATATAACTAAAGTATAAAATTAATCATCAAATAAAATATAACTAAAGTATAAAATTTAAGAGCATAGTGGTCTCTTTTTTTTGCAAAAAAGTTTTTATGTATTTCTTAAGTAATTGCTCCATTGGAGTCTTTATACAAAATATGGGACAGACCCGGAGGGGGACTATTCATAAAAAAGTGTTGCGATAACAAGTGCGACCAAAAGAAAGCAAGGTAGTCCGCAACTTGATTCATGCGTTTGGAGTAATGCTTGACGACCGTAGGATGCAACAGATTCAGAAGGTGCCATATATCAGTTATGATTCATTTCATGTTCCATGGGTACTTCTCCTCTTGCATTACAATTTTGATCAGAGATATTGAGTCCGAATAAACCATGATATGGGTCAGTGATCTTCGGACACATTCCTTTAGGCCAGCCAACATGCCATGAGTTTCAACTTCCAGTACAGACTCAATAAAAATGTTTGACGCCCCTGCAAAAATAAGTATACCTATGTGAGTACGTAATAATGATCCATATCCCCCACCCCAACCCCCACAGAGAGGGAGCCATCTGACAGAGGATCAGCCAAGAAGAAGGGGGGCCTCCCACCGGGCCCGCAAAGGGCCTTGGAGGTGTGATTGTGGTGCCTCAAGAGCGTGGGAGTCAGAATAGTCATGAAAACTAGCCAATGTTCTTTCACACCACCTTCAGGTTGCATGCTTGGTTCTAAAGTAGGCAGCATTCCTCATGTTCTAGAGCTCCCAAAGACAATACGAAAAGAGAGATTGTAGGACACAAAGCGACCGTTTGTCCATTCCAGCACCTTCATTACCCATGAACCTAGGTGCCAAAAATCGACAAGTTGAAAAGAGATGTTGAGTTGTTGGAAGAGATGCCAGAGTTGCTGAGCGAACGTGCAATGAAAGAACAAATGTGTACTAGTTTTGAGAGCAAGGCCGGAGATTGAGCAAGAGAGGTTTATTGTACTATCAAAACGGAGGATGCTGTCAATAGTTGGTAGTTTATTGTGAAAACGTTTTCAAAGAAATATATGAATTTTAGGCGCTACCGAAATCTTCCAAATCTTTTACCAAGCATGTCCTCCAACAGTGGTAGTCGGCAAAGCATAATAACGAACAAAACTATATACTGACTTAATTAACGTTGTCACATCTATGGATATCCGTCGTCCAAATTCGTACATCATCGTAGGCCGAAGAAGGAATGCAAATGCACTTAATCATGGTACATAGATCAGGTCAAAAAATGTAGAGAGCAAGTTATCTTTTCATTTTCCATTAGAAATTAGATCAGAAAGGTGTGGAGTATTAGGGAGGTATTAATGTAAGTTGGCATCTTGCTTTTTATAGTCGAAAAATTAGGAAAGCAAAGCATCGTCCGGGGAACTGTTGCGCGGTACTCTCGTCGTACCAACCGCGTAAGCACCTGCGCTGATTGGCACTCCAAAGTGGGGCACGTCTACATCTCTTGGCTACCACTCGTCAAACGGGGTCCCACGACAGCGCTGGTACTCTTTCCGTACCAGTTCCATTTTACTATTGGATCACCGAGATCTCGTGTTTATAAATTATAATATGCTCGCTATAGATTTCATACTTCACGTATTATGGGATGAAGAATAATTCTTACGTGAAGTAATGTTTAAAATTCTTGGAAACATTTGTGATTTGCGTGTCTACGTACGTAAAATAGATTAACTTTATCTGATCAAATTTAATAAACTGATATGATATTCAAATAGGTAGAGAAGTCGTCCTGGTTAAATCTCACAAATTAAGTTCATTAAAGGCTAAAACTATGAGGAGCCAACTCACACTAAAATCATAATGTACGTATAATAAACAAAATTAGCAATATCAGAACTAACAAAGAAAACAGAATTCTGCGTGTTTCTTTCTTTGTGATCAGCAAAGGGACATTGAATATAATTACTCAAACTATTGAACTCCGTTGCAAACTTAATAAAACGTACATAATAGTTGGTACATTTATTCATCCTCTTGATATATACGAGGATGAACGGATCAAGGACAGCAGATAGAGATCACAAAGACGTAGTAGACAACTAGCTTAAAGATCAGTGATATCTGATCTCTTCCAAGTAATTAAGATAGTAGAAAGCCTTCGTTCCTATATATAATATGGAACTGCAGATGGATTATTACACAGTTTAGTAGTCATATACGTTTCACACTTCATGGCAAATGCTTTATAACACTTTCTTTACTCGAACTTCAATATCGAACCTGGACCTGGTAAACAATCAAGGAAGTTGTGAGGATATCTTGTTAACTTTGATTTCAACGGAAACAAAATGATATTAATGTTTAAAATCAAGATGTGTTATTTCTGTTGTCTGCAAATAAAATACACCTGATAGAAATTAATTAAGAACAAAGTTTCTTATTTGTGAGATAAATGCATTGAAGAGAATGATAAGAGGGATGACATTTTAAAATTAAAACATAATGTTATTCCATATCATGCATGGAATGATGGAATGTGCCAAATTATACAATATCCTCATGACTTCTTAAGAATAAAGCTCTTGACTGGATGTGACCCAGAAAGCAACAACTAATGGATTAGATATACGACCAGAAAGCATATATACTCACAAAAGATACATAACTTTCGTGGTGCTGGAAATAAAATATTAAAATATACGTAACGTAGCTTTCGCCCTGTGCTGTTAAAAGAAAAGAAACATAGCTCATGATAAAGGAGTTGTAATGCTGTACTGAATCGAATGCAAGACACAACTGCGAAGATTCCCAAAGTTCCATTCTCAGACTAAACGAACTCAGACTAATCGAAAACTAAGAATGTTACCTATCAGAACGACATGCTTATTTAATTTTTGAAGTTGACGAGCGGCTTCTTAGCGGAGTTGATGAAGTCGATGTCCCGGACGAGCTTCTCGTAGTGGTGCTTCACGTCCTCCACCGATTTGCTCCCCACGAACTGCGCCACCTTCTGCCAGCGCTCGGGCGTGTCCTCGTCGTAGTGCGCGAGCGCAAGCTCGAACTGTTTGTTCTCCTCCCTCGTCCAAGACACCTCCGAGCGCCGGGGCGCGTTCCTTCTGCTTGAGCAGGACGTCATGCTCTTCGTGAGGTGGAAAGCTTGTTCCGCTCGCAAGTGTTTGATAGGATGAGATGGTAGGCAAAATGCAGGAGGCGCGGCTTTGTTAATTTGTGTGAGGCGCTGAAGTGACCAAGGACCGCACTGGTACTTATATAAGGAGGAGAAGGGGAAGTGACCGGGTGGTGTAGGGGACTGGTGGTGCCTTCTAGTTGGAGAATAGTATCTGCAAAAGGGCTCGAGGAAGAGGAGAGAGAGAGAGAGAGAGAGGAATCACTCATAAATGACTCTTTGCCCTTGAGAGCCACACAAGGACCCAAGGGATCACACCATTTTTCCATGGATCACGGGAACAATTTTTGGTTAATAATTCGTGGAGAGTTGGAAGAATCACACCATTTCTCCATCGTGCAATGTACGGACGTGGATATTTTCATCTGAGTTGTCCTAACTCCTAACCAAAAACCATGTCCTGATCAAGACTGAGTTCCTCCACATTCTACTGGCAAATCTACCCCAACTTAATTTTTCTTAACGTCAAATCCTATTTCTGATAATATATACAAACGGATACACAAATGAATTAACATATACATGTGCTCTGGAATGAGTGGAATGACATGGGGTTTACTATCGAATTGATTAACTATTTACATGAAAAATTGCATGAGATTAATCAGTTTAATGGTTTTAATCCCATGAATTGCATTTGTCCAATTAGTCACACTAGTCTTGTACGTGTGGCAGCTATTTTCTTATCCTCTTTGCACTTTGGCAGGATCGTAAGGAGTGAATTATTAATTAAGACATGAAATGATAATTAACTAGTTGTCTATAATTATGGCTTGCGACCATCACAAATATATATATAGTTTAGCAGACAATGTAATCACATATCTTAGCAGAAAAGGGAGATCAACGAACTTTCATATCTTACACAATGAGTCAATTGGCATGAAGAATTATGACAATGCAATAGTCTAAGTGGTTGTTGTATTTCCCTTCCCCATATAAGCAGTCAGTGATTTCTAGGTGATGAAATGCAATTAATGATACCTCGAAGAAAATTTTAGGTGCCTTAATTTTGATCAAATTAGTTTATGACAACAATGCAGGGCTGAGAATAGTTTTCAGATGCTACAATTGGTTGCAGTTGCTGTGGGAATTGAAGGAGATAGCTGGCTCTTTCCTGCTGGGATGATACTTCCGCCTTGCTTTCATCTACACAGATCCTTCTTTCTAGGAAATGAACAGCTCCTTCAGTACTGACATTTCAGCTCTTCCTTTGCTGCAATTTCCTACCAGCATTGATAGTCATCAGTAAATGCACATTACCTTTCCTTATTCGAAAATTCCTTCAATTTATTAGAATAATTGGTGTCTCTTTCAACTACCAATCAGCACACTCCGTAGAATGTCTTTAATAGTTTTAGTTGGAAAAATTGAAGTAATTGTTGGCCTAAAATGCAAGTATATTGTCACGATCTAATCAACATTTAGGCGTACATCTTCCTACAAACAGAATAAAGTTTAGATTTAGACGTTGCTTACAAAAATTTAAGCATAACTCTTTCTCTGTTCAAATGGGAAACAAAATTGGTACAAAATTGAAAATTGCAACACAGTACATCAATAATCACAAATGCACATAACAATTTTAACGTGAAAAAAATCCCTCAAAATCAAGAGGATAAAAATAACAAGTTCGTGATCAATCCAAAGCTCTACTACATGAAATGTTCTTTGACAACAAGTTTTATAGAAAACAAACTTTTATTTTACACTAATGCAACAAGATGAAAATGGGGAACAAAGTCACCAAAGTGGAGTGCCCTACAATTTCTTTGAAGCCTGGATGATGAAATCTTGAATGAACCATTAAATCTTCCTTTCTCCTCCTTCGGGCAGCAACAATTTTGTTTTTCCTTCTCAAATAAACAGCAACAACTTGGAAGCAATGATATGAGGAACCCTAGAAAGTGAACAAATTTCTGCAATGAGAAAGACAACAATAGTTTAGAACCTAAGCGCAATAGTAAAAACACGAATTAGTTTCAACAGCCCCTTTTTACTTTCCTCTTTTTGTCTCATTTGTTTTCAATTATACAAGCTCAAACACGAAACAACAAAAGAAGCCTACCAATGAGCATGGGTGAAATTTCTACATGGAGGGACCACCTAACAAATATCCTCTTCACCGACGACGTGAGATTTACTCCAAACATGCAGCGGAGCAACAACGTTCAAATTTCACTAAAGGTAATGTCTTTGTCATCATATCATCATCATTACCATTGGTGTGAATCTTTTGAAGTGCAAACATTTTTGTCTTTAAAGCATGTCGAATCCAATGGTATCCTACATCTATGTGCTTTGATTTTGTATGAAATGTAAAATTCTTCGAGATGTATCATATTCTAATAGTCACAATATAAAACATACTTATTCTGCATGATGCTAAAGTTTTGCATGAACTTTTTCATCGACAACAACTCCTTATTTCTCTTTATACACTAAAGAAAATCTAAGAATAGCGACCCAAACAGCGAGACGCTACTGCGGCGCTATTGAGTCTCTAGAAAATATAGCGCCACATTAGCATCCACATAGCGCTGTACTAATGCGATCCCGATAGTCGGTGGCTAATGGAGTCGTAATAGAGCCAACACAAGGTGAGACGCTACTAGCGCCAACGGTTGATGCTATCTTGATGTTACTAAGACGCGTGGTGTTCAATTGGGAGCAGTAGATAGACGTCCCTAAGGCGACGCTCAAGTGGCGCTAAGAGGAGGTGCTATTCCGATGCGCAAGAGACGCTAACATTATGTGTTAGTTGACGCTATTTTGGCACTTCTGTGAGGCCAACATCATGTTTGTTTGCGTCGCCAATGGAATGCGAATGTGACTCTAAGGACGATATATTTAATATAGCGTCGACAATTTTTTGGGACACTAGGGTGACGCAATGGAGGCGCTAATTATAGATTTTTTGGCCCATTACAATCACGTTTTTTTCTCTTCCCACACCATACAATTATATAATGTATATAAATGCATTGATGCATTGATTTTCATCACAACCATAATATGAAAGCATCATAGGCTCAATATTTAAGATAAGATTATAAAAAGTAATAAACTGAACTAACAAACTGTACATATATCTAATAATAAGTATATAAGTGACAAAAGTATAGTTTCTATCCATGATTTGTTTCTATGATAGGTTTGGGAGTTATTGTTATCATTCCGGACGTTCGATCCAGACGTGCTCGGTCCATGGCCTTGTGGGGATGGATTCTACGTCGGGATCAATTCCTGAATCGCTTGCAATAGCGGAGCCAACTATTACGATAGTTGCTACGACACCTGCTGTGATATCTGCTCCGATAGCTGTTGCGATAGCTGTGTTATATCAGGTGCAGCGGATGAGCTCGGAGCAGATGGGCCGCCTGCATATCATTCGCTCCTCCAAGGTACCTCAGCGGCTATGCCGAAGCCACGTAAGTATCCTCCTCGTGCCGTGCCGGCCACCTTCTCCCAAATAGCAAGGTCCTCTACGAAATAGAAAAAATATACAATCATATAATATATAAATTATGTATCAAAAAATACATAAATTAAAAACATGAGATCCTTCCAAGAAATATTACCTTGTGGCTGAATACTCGAATCATCTCCGTACTTTTCAGCCATTTTCACATTATACTCATTCTAAAAAATTTAAACATTTCAAAAATAGTGCACTAATGTCAACAACCAAACGAACATGTTACCAGAAGCCTATGAGCAGTGGGCGTGACCAAATTATTTGTCTTCCGGCTCTTATGCGTGGCCTCGTAGACCACGCAAAAGTCCACGGGATCGCCTTCTTTCTCCTCGATAAAGTTTCAAATTTCATAAAATAAGTATAAGTCAAAAGTTTGATAAATTGAATATGTATATAAATTACCATGCGTCGTCGAGGCTAGTCAAATCACATCGACCCCCTATGTGGATGGGCCTCGAGCTTCGAAAGTCGATTAACTTTTGCCTTTTCTGACTTCTTTGCCATCGTTCATCCATCCTTTATGAACATCAAATACTTAGACTTTTAAAAACTAGTTTTCTTGTAGTGATAGCTGCTATAAACTCAACTTTAGTAGTTAACGAAGCAACATTTTTTAAGCCTTGATTGTCGTGAAATGGTACCACCGACGAATATCATCAAGTAACTTGAAAAGGACTTTCTACTCTCCTAAACACTAGCCATATCAAAATATGTATAATGTTTTAGCTCCAAAACAAATGCAATGATTGCTTGTACCATAGAGATATCTCAAAATCCACTTCACAACATTTCATTGCTCATTTCCTAAATTGAAAAGAAAATTTGCTAACAACTTTAATAGAATGAGCAATATATGTCCTAGTATGTATCATAGTATAAATGAGGCTCCTAACAACTGATGCATATGTAATAATATCCATATATCGTTTGTCCTTTACTAATTTTGGGCTTTGATTCTTGCTCAACTTATGGTGTGTTCCATGGGGTACTCACATACTTGACATTCCCCATATTGAATATGTTAAGTACTTTCTTTATGTATCTTTCTTAAGACAACCACAACTTCTTACCTTTCATGTCTCATCATGAGATTTCATGCCAAAAATCTCTTTTGAAGGACCCAAATCCTTCATAGCAACAAGTTTGTTCAACTCTTCTTTCAAAGTTCAAATTTTCAAAGTGTTCCTACCAACAATCAATATATCATCAAAATTATCACTTGAGAATTTTCTCACAAAGACACAATGGTATGAAGCAGTCATGATTTATCCCTGCTCTTCCATAAACGACTCCAACTTCATGTACCACTGCCTAGGAGCTTGTTTTAGGCTATTCAAGCTTTTTTTAACCTACAAAGATATTTTTCCCTTATCTACAAAGCCTTCTAGCTGCAACATATAGAACTCATTAAGATCACCATGCAAGAAGATTGTCTTGACATCCATATGCTCAAACTCTAAGTCAAGGCTAGCAGCTAAATCAAGAACCATTCTAGTTGAAGACATCCACGCTTGAACTTATCCAAATAATGGCAAATGAGTTGTGTGACCCATGAATACAAGTACAACACATGTGTGAACATATGATTATGGTCTATTAGGAAACACAATTGTTTGAAAATTTCTAAAAAATAATTAATTGCCATGCTCCTTATGGATTCATGATAGCTTTATCATTCAACGACTATAACATCTTCAAATTATATCGCTATTTCATAATACTGTAACTCGTCTTGTCCAAGATTTATCTTTCCAACACAACTTATGTTTGATTTCTCTAGGAAAAAATGATCTTTTGTATGCAATATTTGATTTTCCATTTGTATCTCAACATCGAATCATCTGTGCGCTTCTTCTTATAAGTGAACTTCCAGGTTCATGCATTGGCGGTTTATCACTTATTTCTGACCTCTTAAATCATGGAATCCTATGACAATAGAAAATTTTAAATTATTTGGATAACGTTCAAATGATGGACTCCCACCATTGCATGGAGGAGGAGGGTCACCACCACCTTCCTTTAAGAAATTGTCACTTCACCTCTTGGGCTAGAGAAAAGAATGTGCTTTGATTAAACTTATTGTGATAAAAGGTGGATGCCTACCTTTTGAGGGTTGAATGCATCCAAGGTGGAGATGTATTCCTTACCTCTTGAAGTTGTGTAAAGATAGTGTAATGTAAAAGATTTCTTCGGTGTCCCATTTGGAATGACGAAAGATATTAGTAGATCTCTGACGGTCTCAATGTCAAGAAGTTGAAGTGAGAACATATGTGAAGACATGATTGAACCTTGCCAAAAAAGTTTTTCGAATCGATTTTATGCTTCTACGTTTGAATTGTGAACTCGATTTTAAACACCTATCCCCACATCTTGGTTTGTTGGGATTTAACAAACACTTAAGCAACAAATTGTGATTTTTCTTATATTATGGAGGATGCATGCTTAGCCCACATATAACTATAAATTGATGCCACCCATCTTATTTGCTATAGATTCGTATGGATATAACCTGCTTAATATCTCTACAGAATTAGATGGACGCAACATCCTTAGACCACCGATAGTGATGCTATCTAATTACACTAGCAAGCTCACTAATAGTTCAAGTAATTAAATGATGAGTAAATATTATTCCCTTGAGGATGGGTAATAATTGATAATGTATCTTTCTTGCTAATTAAGAGAGAAAAGAAAACAATTTTGGATTTTAAAAAATAAAAAACTAATTAAATAAATTATCATTTTATTTAAAATTTATAGATCTGATGATTAGAAGTTCTCCTAATGTATGTATGGGTTCTTGAACATAAAAATCATATAATACATCAATAATGTTGAATCCAAAAAATTAACTAGTAAATTTCAAAGATAGTCACCCAACTTTATTTGTAACACGAAGGTCCTCTAACTTTCACAACCTTTCAGTTGCGATCATCGTGATCGCCCGAAGCCAGTTTGCCGGTCGATTGCATATATGAATGCCACGATGTCCGACTCGTCAGATGCCACGTGGGTACCGCTCCACCTGTCTCATCGATGTGTTGCCCGCCGCCGCACCCACCTCCAACAATGGAATGATGGCGAGTATTCTTCGTGCCCTTCTTGGTATCTGATGCCGCCCTGAGGCAAGCGGATCAATCGGAGCACAGCGGCGGCAATCCTATCAAGGATGACGTCTCATTCTCCAAGCCCTAGCTCCATTTCCTCGTTGACTTCTGCTTCCATTATGGGTCAGCGATGCTCACCTCCAGGCATCCATCATGCGATCAGCCGAGGGCCCATCGAGCAGCTCCTTGGCCGAGACCCTTTCATCGTCATCCGCTTCGAACACTGTGAATGCCTCTTGCCGCTCATCCTCGTCCCCCTCATTTTGCAACAACTACAGTAGTTGTGAGGCCTGGCTGATGCACTCGTCGCCCTCACGGTTGGTGTAGGTGATTATGGCCGCTAGCTCCTCGGTGGAGGATGAACTCCAGCTCATAGAGCGTGATCTTTTTGTCGCCACGTGGTCAAAGACGCTGAAGAGATTGTGGATGGAGGGGGGTGGGGCGGCGAACTTCAGGGTGGAGTGGAGGGTGAAGGATTCCTCAGAGGAGGTGGTAGCAGTGGAGGCGTCACTACGATCGATGGAGCGGTGGAGCGAGGGGGAATGAAAAGAAGAGGGAGAATTGGGGCCAATGGGAATGGCAGGTGTAGTGGGAAGAGAGGGAAGGAAGAAAACATGCTCACGTTGGTGGAACGGCCGCCAGAGCCCTGGCACGGACTATGACGCCAACGGTCCCATGGCCAAGCGAATCCATGTTCGTCCCCCTTTCATCACACCTGCCAAAATCACCAAGGATTTTGCCCACCATGACCTCTTTGTGGCCTGCATCAACAACGGCAGCTTCGGCAGCTGCCCCTCCTCTGTTCTCGCTGCCCAGGTCCGATGGCAGCAATTATTCCTCGCGCAGCCCAACGAGTTCTACTTCCACCACCTCCAGCCCATCATCCTCAGGTCCCGCCGCATCGTCGCGGAACTCGTCAATGCCGTCAACGTCGGGTAATTTAAACACCTTAAAAGTGCAATGAATGTATCACTAATTACTAATTGCATACACAATAAGGGTTTGATCAAGATGATGCAAACAAAGAACTACCGCATAACGATAAAAGATGACATCAAATCTAAATGATTGTTTTAGAGAAGAATGATAAAAAAAACAAGAAGAACAAACTACTCCCAATGTGAGGCCATACTCTCACAAGCTTCTAGCATATCTTCATTGTAGTGCCTTTGGAGTCTCCCCTTCAAGTTTTCAACTCTCTTCTAGGGCATTATGTAGATGTCTTTCCAAGATGACCTTGGCCACGTTTTAGAGCATTTCCATGTGAAAAAGGAAGAGATCCGACTTTCAACTAGAAAATTGGACAAACTCCATCTTGGAACTGAAAATTTGTCATGGCAATAATATTGTCAATCATGATGGTGAAAGAATACATTTCATTTCAACACAAAGTCTAGTCCGAGTTCACAACTAACATTTTTTTTGCAACATTTAGTAATGGGCATAAATGAGTAGTTACGGACTTGCTTTCATGGTCATGGTTATAGGCATGAAGATAGTTTAAATGAACTTGAGCAAAACACAATTCTAAACAAAATTTTTAAAGAAAGATTAAATAAATTCATATTTGAATGTAAATAAACTCCTAAAGTGCTACTAAATGATAGTGAAATAATGCATAACTTTTCATGTATCATATAGCTTCATATTAAGCCATACCACTTAGTTTTGGGTGGTAGGCAAATGATCACTAGCAAATCATACTAAAATTCTATCATCTTAATCCATGTGCATATAAATTCTGAAGACTTTATATTTTAGTAATTATGGTTACATAACATTATTTAACATTTACACATTTGAGTTGGATAATATATTGATTTAGTTCTTATTTGTCTAACTTTCATTTGAAGAATTGATGCTTGTTGTTCATGTTGTTGTATGATCAAAATCAAGTAGAAAAAACAAACAATCCTACTGGAAAAGGAGGGACCACAAAACTACAAGCTGCCAAAAGCAATGAGAAAGAATTCTTTTTGAAAGAATATGGGACAAGAGGACAGGTAGCAAAATCATAAGGAATAGAAGCTTCCGATGAAGATCAAATGGTGATGATAATACCATATAAAAAGGGGATTTTGAGGAGGAATTAGATCTCTCTCCTCTTCTTCTGACCATTTTGGCTAGAGGTCGGGGTTTTTGCTGGTGGCTGCACGGAGCTGATTCTGATTCTTTTATCTACGAGGACCTGAATCTTAGATTTTTTATGATAGGGTATTAGTCTAATTTCTATTTATGGATGGATGATAGAACAACATTTTTGTCACTAATATTAGTATAGTTCTGAATGTCTTTGAACCAATTTTTTGTTGATGTTAATTCTATTTTGAATGGCAACTGAGAAGTTGATTTTAGATTCTTTTCTTGCTCTAAAATGAGTCAAGGATGTTGACATAGTTTTCTGGTTCTATCTATCCATGTTGAGATTTGATGCATCCATTTAGCTTTTATTAATGTGAATCTCATATTGAAATGGAAGCTAAGAGACTGATTTTAGATTTTCTTGTTATTCAAAAATGAATCAAGAGCGTTAGCAATTAGTTTTTAGATTCGATTTCATCTGTTACTTATGATTTTCGACTTTACTTGTTATGTTTAGATCTGAAAGGAATGTTAGTATACTAGTAGACGTCATAAGTTTTATGATAATTTAATATCAGTTGAAACACTCTCTAAATCAACCTAACTAACATTCATATTAAAGTATGATACTTAGTTCTAACTTTAATACACTGTGAGAGCAGTTTTTACAGGTGAATCTGGTATATTTATTATTAGTAAGTTGTTATAATTCATCTATAATAGAATATTAGATGAACCCCATTCTCAAAAGAATCTTTTCATTATTTATTAGTTGTCATTTTATATCAATCACTTTAAAACACCAAAAAGAGTTAACTTAGTTTAGGATTAATTTAGATTAGTTAGTGAATCTTAACTTTCAAATCACTGTGGATACGACATTCGAGTATACTACTTCGATTTGTGCACTTGCAGTTCAGTGAAGTGAGAAGTACATAGTCTACGCCTAAATCTTGTTCAGTTTTATATTGTGCGTAGTCTACGCCTATACCTTATTTAGTTTTTATTTGTGTATAGTCTATACCTAGATCTTAATCTGCTTCCAGTTCTGAAAGGTCTACGCTTAGACTAATCAGTTAATTAATTACACTCTCTCACAAAACCCATTAAGTTTTTCGCACCATTGCCAGGGATTTGAGGCTGATTAGATTCACTTTCTATAGTTTAGATTAGTTTTACTTTTCAACAGTTATTTTCTTTTCTTTAATTAGCTATTATTCGTCTCTGCTTTTTCTTATACTATCATTGTTTATATCTCACTCCATTGTTTATAACCAGTCTTATTTTGTCTATCATTATCTTGAGTAGGTTAGTCTTTTTTGTAATTTTTTCTATTATCAATTTTATCTTAATCTTTGATTCATTTCATATTTACTCTTGATTTTGATATCTCTGTGACCTCATTGTATGATAAATTCCAATGGTACAGAAAATTTTGAATTTGACTTTTGAGATAGGATGAAGAAGAGATGAATGGTCACAGGCAAAACTGAGAAGAAATCAGCTATCACTTTAAAGATTAAGTATATGTTGGCAAAGTTGGCCCCATAATTATTACCAATCATATAATATTCTCAAAAATAAAATAAAAGAAATTTATAGCCATTTAAGGCTCATTTATTTCGTCTCTGCTTTTTCTTATACTATCATTGTTTATATCTCACTCCATTGTTTATAACCAGTCTTATTTTGTCTATCATTATCTTGAGTAGGTTAGTCTTTTTTGTAATTTTTTCTATTATCAATTTTATCTTAATCTTTGATTCATTTCATATTTACTCTTGATTTTGATATCTCTGTGACCTCATTGTATGATAAATTCCAATGGTACAGAAAATTTTGAATTTGACTTTTGAGATAGGATGAAGAAGAGATGAATGGTCACAGGCAAAACTGAGAAGAAATCAGCTATCACTTTAAAGATTAAGTATATGTTGGCAAAGTTGGCCCCATAATTATTACCAATCATATAATATTCTCAAAAATAAAATAAAAGAAATTTATAGCCATTTAAGGCTCATTTATGGAGTCCCTCAACCTTATTAAACCTCTAAACCTAAGATATAAATACCTTCGTATGCCCTAAACCCCCTTCTCCATCTAAACCCTCTCACTTTCCCCCCTCAAACCCTTCTCCCCACCTACCCACTCTCCTTCCCTCTCACTCTTCCTCTACTCACAGCCAAGCAACAATACCCATGCTCCCTCCCTCACATCACTAGGTGGCAGCAACTCCACTTCTCCCTTAGCACTCCCTCTCCACTCACGGACAACATAGCAGCATGGCAAGGACTTCAACAACATAGCAACTCAAGTGTGGTGGCAGCATGGTGGGGCCGACAACTTCAGCAAGAGGAGAAGGGGCCTTTCTAGCTGAGAAGAAGAAGAAGAAACAAGAAGAAGAAAAGGAAGAAGAGAGAAAAGAGGAAAGAAGGATTAGGATTAATAGGTTTTTAACGTAAACTCTAAAGGTATGTTGAGGGGATCCAAACCCTCCTAATCTTCCCTTAATGATGCTTGAATAATTGGATCAGGACATGGAAGAACAAGCAATTTGTTCTTGGAATGAAAGATTAGGGAATGTTCATGTTTGCCCTAAAATGCTTCAAGTTTCATTAGGATTACTATTCTATTGCTAAACATGTTTAGAACATGGATGTTTCTTGTCATTTATGCTTAGTTTGTGATGAAATTGTTGATTTGTGATGTATGAATGTAATTAGTAGGTTAAACATTCTTACGCAAATCCCTATGTTTGTTCATGATTATTGTGTTAAAAGAATGTCTATATATAAATCTTATGATGACTAGAGAAAATGTATGCTCCATGAATGGATGAATGTATGATTTGAAGAAGTTAGTGTAGCTATCGATATTTTCCGATGCCCTATACTAGTTGTACAAACCCTTTCGATCACCCGTTCTGGAGGCAAAGTTATCGAGTCGAATTTGTTCGATCGTCTGACACCTCTCCAGCGGTCGTCCGAAACCCTTTCGATCGCCCATTTTGGAAGGTCCGAATTCTCGAATATTGACGGATGTTGAGTCGACCATTTTGGTTCGAATGTCCGATTTAAAAGATCCAAAATTTTGGACATCCGCGGATATTGTGACGCCTAGTTTAGACGTCCGCACGACCCATAGCAGTCAACCAAAATAAGTTCGGTCGCCCGATTCCCGACGCAGCGATCGTCTGAAAGTGGATCGAATGTCAGCTCCGTCTCTAGTGCCTATGTATGATGATTGTTTACACTTAGAATGATTTTATGTATGGATTACCTTAAATATGAACATTAAAATATGCAATATGTATTAAATGATTGTATGTATTGATGTATGTAATTAAAAGACGAATTGGTATGAACGTGTTTTGTTGTAATCGTGGAGGGGAACAATGTCTTCACTCGCTAGCTTAAGTGATGTGATCCTAGGGAAGCGACCTACACCCATAGGGTGGGAGTGTCCTAATGGGAAAAAAATCTCGGCCTACCTAACCAAGCCTCGTGAATCAACATGGTCTTCCCAATCACTAAGATAAGAAGCTATTTAATTAAAGATGAAAGACAAAAGGATGACATGGTCGACATGACTATGATTGTATGACTTGAAACATAAAGATGAAGATGATAATGATGTGTGCACCTAAAATGATGCAAATGAATGTTCCATTGTCATATGATATGATTAGTGAAGATGATAAATGTTAATCAAGATAAAGGAACAATATGACTTGACATATTGTTTGATGATGAAAATGTAAGCACCTAAAGGGATGTCAAAGTATAACCTCCTGTCATGTCATGTTATGAATGAAGATATTATGAGTAAAGTAAGTTCATGATATGCCTAAGCATACTACTCTTATGATAAGATGAGAAGTGAGGCCAAGGGCTACAATTTATTTATTTTTCTTTCTACATTTTCTATTTCGAACTTTTGTTTTAGGAGGATCATTTTCAAAAGAATGATGAATGTCGTGAATTTTCTTAAGTTTTTTATGCTCATCTATAATTAATCTAACTGTTGGGGTTAAGGATTGCTTCTATGATTGAGATACTATTTGAACTTCATAATGTTACTACTCTAATGTGTGATTTGTAAATTAATTTAATTGCATTTATAGATATTTAAATGTTTGATAGTCCCTTACTTGAGTATTTGCATCTCTATTCCTATACATTTCGATTGCTTTCGTAATAGTTCCCTGAGAGGGGATAGGTTAGCTTGACTGTGCAGAATGATTTGTTTGTACTTTTTGAGTTGGGCTAATAGTTGAAAAGTTGTTGTCGAATTTATTTTTATGTGTAAATGAGAAGATAAAGTTTGGGGAGGGTCCTTAGAGAAGACTTTGGATCTACAAATGCTTTTAATTTGAATCTCACGTCAGAATATATGAGAAGAGGAGGGATTTGAATGGATATAAGCTACGAGAATAGTCCTATCTGATTTTCTTTTTTTTAATATCAAATTCTGATTGTGAGAATGAGAAGGATTCAAAAGTGTTTATCTTGATAGAGTAGTTTTTTTATTTTCTGATTTATAACCCAATTCTATGATATTAGTTGACAAATGTGATGCTTTCATTCTAAAGCGATTCCTCGACCCTAACAATATTCAATATTTCTAGTTGTAATCCTCACCTAAAGTGAAATCCCCATTTGGGCCTACTTCTATTGCCCTATGGAGCACAATGGCAAATCATGAAGGAACACACGGTGACCTCCTTATGGACGGCTCATGCTGGCATGTCCATAATTCTCCAAAAGTAAATAAAATACTATTTCTACCCAATTAAGCTCATTAAAGATGAACCTAATAAATCTCATGTTTTCTTTTTATGTGTGATTTATTCTTTTCGCTCGACGTACGCAAAACTCACATAAGAGTGGTGTCTTTTGGTGCTAGTATTGCTACAACTAATATCAAATCGCATCTTTTGTGCTAGTGTTGTAACAAATTGGGAATTTTTGAATTCATCAGCGATCTAGAATAAGGTGAAGGGAAGAGGCAACAACAACAATGAGTGATCAACCCCTATGAATGGACACAATCGAGTCACTTCCACTTGAAGTTGTGAATGGATTGATTAATCCAATTTTGTCAATATGAATATGCTCGGAGGTCAAAAAGGTTTGATGCATGCAAAACATAACATGTTTTAGTTAGTTTTTCTATAATTTGATCATGTCATACATAATTTTTCGTTCATATTAGTCGTACATCTAATCTACTTAAGTTAGCTCATTATGCATATATTACACTATTAGAGGATGGATTCAATCTTTAAGTTCTAACTTTTAATAGATTATACAAGCCATGACTTTTGCAAGGTCAAGTCACGACTATCTTTTCTACTAATGATGACAATTTGAAGGAAGAAAGTTGTGGGGCACAAATGAAAAGTTGCAATTTCTATCCGCTCAGGCTACAACATTCTAGTAGACAAATCACAACATCTCTAAATTCTGGTCGCCACTCTCAGCTACCACCACCTTTTCATGGCCACTACTATTCAATAGGCTAGGCCACAACTCACGTACATGAGTAACGACCAACCTTTGCGGCTGCATGAAGACTTAACATTGGTGTACTGATTTAGAGAAATTTCATATGTATTTATACTATACTAAACATGAATTTGACCTTATTTCATACACCTTTATTGGCATGCTTCTATAGTTAATTCGATGATTTCACATTTTATGAATTCCTCTTATGATCTTGTTAAGTATATGAAAACTTATATTGTTCAATGATAAATGATTACCTCTTTCGACTTTTTATGCATTTCTAGGAGCTTGGCATACTTTTGAAATGAAAAAGGTGGCAACATTTGATATCAAGTAAGAAGAATTGAAAGATTGAAAGTTGATAACAGAATGTTAGATGGAGGCAAATCAGTGAATGATCTCACTTCTTCACTATCTATAAAAATTGATACTAAAAGATAAGAATCTTGTTCTACGATTGTAGATTCCAAATTTTGGAGCCGCGAGAAGATTTCAAAGGGGATAGAAGATAGAAAAGGATATTGGGTTGGAGGAAAATCCTTTGAGATGAATAAAAAGGAGGCCACCGCATTTGAAGGGGGTTCAATGTGTTGTTATTGTCATCTATTTAATTTAATCTAGAGACGGATATGCTTATCTCGATGGATACTCATTGAAAACCAAAAGGTTACATGGACTTCGGTGTATGCTAGAAGACCCTTGACAATCATTACCACAAGTGAAGCCGAGAAGATAAGCTTGCATGCCTAGGTATAGTGGTGAACCCACTTGAATGAATGACAGGTGGAGCCGCACTAGCCATAAGTAGCCTTCATGAGGATTTTCTTGATCTTGTAGTGTCTAAAGTTTTTGTACTTTGCATAAGGTAATTACCATGAGAGTGGAATCACCCCTATTTTGAGATTTTTTATCTAACATTTTTCTAATTTTTATTGAATTACTGGTCAATAATTCAGATATGTTATTTCCATCCCTCTTGCTAACAACTCGATCTTCTTATTTTCCTTTATTATGTACAATTTCTTTATGATCACATAAAAAATCTTAAAAATTGATTAGTCACCATTTTATGCAACATTTAGTTTTTATCTATTTACATCTTATTTCACTTCCATTCTATAAATTTAGCTTTCCAGATAAGTAAATTTGATTAAGTATGATAAATCAACTAATTTTTCCAATGATTGATTCTCAAGTATTACATTGAGAGCTATTTTCTTGTAGCATTGATTTATGTGCTGAGATTTATAAATTTTAATAGTAATAATGAGCTTTGTTTGTCTATGGTCAAACTTGTACTTGGGGTAAGATCCCATTCAAGGGGCATCTTTATACTGTTCAAGATTTTAATGCTCTTAAGTGAAACTCCATCAATGTACTCAAGTGACATCCAAATTCCACATATGAGCTTTTGCTCATACTCAAGCCCCTTGTTTTGTGCCCTCACACACAATACAACAAGTAACCTCAATCATGTCGAAGTGGTTTCATCTTATTTGATAAAGCTGAAGTCATGATGAACACTAGATTTTATCGCAAGAAACTTCCTCATATTGTGTCCGAAAATGTCATAAATTGTTTGACGGGTCCTCTTCTAGTTGGCCAGAGATGAAGTTATTATGTTACTAAATTCTATCGAAGCTAATACCGAACCATATCACGTTATAATTTAATTTGAGCTATCATCATGATTCCACATAAGTCTTTCTCACCTATAACTAGGCATCCATAGCCGCCCTATCAACTTGTACTCTGAAGTTCTACAAATGCGACCAAGAAGAAGAGTGATAGTGCGGCGGCCACAGGTGTGACCGCAACCTTGATCGAGTTTATGAAGTCCTACGATCATGCATTGAGATTTGTCAGGGCCTTTATTCAATTTTTTTATTTTTATTTCTCTAATTTTATTTCTCTCAGTAAACTATAAGATGAATTCCATTATTCTTAGATATTTTAGGAGATCTTAAATTGAAGAACATTGTAAACCCTATTTTAATTATTTAGTTTTTTTAACAATAACTAATTGTGCTAACTATACATAGTGTTTGATTTAAAATTCATGGTATTATTTTAACTGATTTTATTCAATAATTAATAACTGACATAAATTTAATAATTAATGTTCGGAGAATTAAGTTTATGTGATCTATTAATGTATATCAATTTATGAAGTTATTAATAATTTGGACAATCCATTTCAATGCATTTTAAAATTCATTTGATTTGATGGGATGCCAATTTGTGGGGACTTCATTTTTTTATTAATTTTAAATGGTTTAATTTACTTGATTAATAGTTTCATTTTTTATGGGGGCCAATGTGTGGAGACCATATCTTGATAAATTAATAATGTAGTAAAATTCTAATCAATCTTAAGAAATTAAATTAATATTCTTGGTTCACGAGTTTATATTTGTTGTCACCAGAAGGCCTAATCTTAGCACCATATTAGTATGTTATTATTCTATTTTCACTATTTTATTTTATAATTATATATCTATTTCAAAACCTTAATTTTTAGCTCTTATTAGTTCAAAGATTTGGTAAATAGTTATAATTATACTCGTGGGTTCGATGCTCTTACTCTTTGTTTAATTTGTTACAATATTTTATGCATAAAGGTGATGCCTATTTGAAGTTGTGGATGATTTGCTGATTATAATCAAATGACTTTTCCACTTTGCTAACACTCCTTGCAATTTTGTCTAATTCTCAATTTCTAATTGAGGAAACAAATTTAAACCATGAAAAAAGTACTAACAATAACTAATTTAAATTTTATAAATTTTCAACTCTACTAAAAAGATTGAATTGTCAATATATTGATGAACAAATTTTTGTATTGCTTAAACATGATAAACCTGACTTTTATTCATGATAATGCAAATAAATAGGTTTGAAACCTAATTTTTATTCATGCTAGTCAACATGATAAAAATCCTAGATTTATTCAGGAGAGTTTTCTTTTTGGATTTATCTCTCTTTATTCATGCATGCATACAATGCAAAATGCAACTTTTCTTTTTCTCTTTTTCTTCACTTTTCTTTTTTCTTTGTTCATGAAGTGAGCAACAGTTCAAACTCAAGTAAGGTTTAAATTCATTAATCCAAAGAGCCAAGTTTTCCTATTTAACATAGCAGCAAAAGCCTTGATTTCATTCTAGACATTTTCTAATTTCTGACTAACACATGAGTGTTAGCTAGTATTACCCATGAAAAGTTCAATTTCAACATAATTAAGTTCGAATGGATCTGAGTGTGAGTTGATTGAAGCAAAAAGATTAACAATCAAATTAAGGACTACTTGGTAGAGTGTACTGACTCTTATACTAAAGAATTTCTGCTTAACAATGATGAGCACAAATGATAAAGAGTTGAGCTGAACTATAATGATAACAATGATAACCTGATTATAGATATGATATTAACTTTAAAATGAAATTAAAGTATGCTAATAGACTTCAAAAAAGTATCAGGTACATCCCTTAAGCTTATCATCAGCACTGTCATCAGTGATGATTCATCTAAGCAAGTGAGAGGATTGGATGTGTGCTCAAATTTTGAAATGAGAGGCAGGGGTCCGTCATTTTTGTATTTGATATCAGCAATGGTCAAAAGAATGTAGTCTTGATCAACTCTTCCGAGTATTGAATTAATTCTGCAATCAATTGAAGAATGATCCTAGTAATCAATAGAATTCAGTATGGATTAAGAAATTCACAAAAGTTTGGAAAAATCAGATATGGAAAATTGATGTAAACAAGAAATCACAGTTATCATTATGATGATCATAACATGAGCTAAGTAAGGATAATTTTGATAATCAGTTATCAATTGCATTTTAGTGAAAAATCAAAGTTGTGAGTAAATAGTACTCTTTCTCCAGTGACAGATCAAGTTCATCTCTGATTTATTCTTGCAAAAAAGGATATTAGTTATAAAAAGGTTTGGTTGCCTACTAAGAAGCGTCCTGCTTTAATGTCTTAGGCTAGACTTTTTAACTTCTTGATTTCAAGGAGGTTTAAATAGTATTATGTGATCAAATAAATATCTGAATCTATGGATAGTTTCATCAATCAAGTATGAAACTCCTAGTTTGTCAATGGTCGATTTTTGTTTTTTAGTTGGATGTATCACTTCTTCAATGTGCGAAAAATCTACTAACTTCTCATTCCAAAAAAAAATTATGTATATGGCATTTGAATCTCTTGGGTCACCATCCTGTTTAAGCAATCATTTCTTTAATGACCTCTTTAAATGCATCATTGGTGAAAGATATTTGAGTTCTTGGTTCCAACTTTCAGTAGTCAACACTATAAGAAATTAGGTCATTAGCGAAGAGATATATAGTCGTTAAAAGTTACCATCTTGACGTTAATACTCATCAACGACAAAAAAACATTGGTCAAGGCTCTTCGCTATAGGTCTCGTCGCTAAAAGGTTTTAGCGTCCAGTGTGAATAACTAGCCGTTGATTCTTTTTAGGGACTACCATAATTCTCTTCTTTAAAATTCGATAGCGACTAGTATGCTGGTCTTATAAGGACCACTCAACTAGTTGCTAAAAATATTATTTATGTATTAGAATAACTTTTTAAGAGTCAATTTCCTTTTCGCTATTATTATTATTATTATTATTATTATTATTATTATTATTATTATTATTATTATTATTATTATTATTATTATTATTATTATTATTATTATTATTATTTGGGGACAAATATATGATCATCAATACATTTTTAAAATTTTAAAAATCTATTTTTGATAAGATTCAAATCCGTTCATGTTAAAAACATCAAGTATCAAATCAATTATCAATACAATATTCAACTCAAATATTCATATGCAACATCCAACATTTTAATTCTAATGTTTACAAAATTCCAAATAACTCTTCTAAAAGAACACGTTCAAAAAAATATAGCAAGACTTCCAAATAACTCTTCCATTCATCTTCCTTCCCAATCCAACGATCATTCATAAAAAATCTGTAAAAAAATGAGAATTAATATTGACAATAACTAAAAATAACTTTACTTATAAGTAATTAAGATAGTGTAATCACTAATAAAAAATTCAAAGAGGGTTGTAATTAGTTTAAAAATTTATTAGAATAAAAATGTATAATAAAATAACATATAAAACATAAATCAGAGTTTTTATTCTTACTAACCTTATGCTTCGGGTGATTGTTCACAAGATTGTGGTGTTGTTGAATTTTCACCACTAGATTGTCGACTACGCATGAACTTCATCAACTGTTGCAATTGATCTTCCATACAAGCTACACATTCTTTTAACAGATTGTTTTCTTCAATAGTTGTACATAACTTATCTAATAATTCATGCTTCGAAGAACTATTCCTTTCATTTCTTTTGCCGTAATCCCACCACCAAAGCCACTCACATGACTTCATTTTTTAGGACCAAAACACCACTCTATTACCTCTATTGTGGGAAGTGTAGATTCAACTTGTACAATCTCTTGTATTTCAATCTACAAAAATAGAAACTCGTATTAAGACATTTCATGAAGAGTAAATGAAAAAATATAATTAAACATACATGTATTTCAATGGCCTCTGGTTCGACAAGATTGTCTACCATCTTTACCACCCTTTACATAAAAGAGAATGAGATATCAAGCAAAAAAAAGGAAAAGAATATTAATATTTTAATATTAATACCTATGGATAAATGAGTTCTCTGAAAGGCTTAATGCCAACTCGGTGTGGCATAATTAATTTTACTCTATTTCATGTATTCCTTTTACTTGCATCCTATATTAACATATAACATGCACAATAATGTTATATATAATATAAATATCATAGTAGAAATCATAAACATAATAATTTTAATAAATCATCAAACCTTAAAACTTTTACAATAATGTGGCATCCTTCTACTTCCATTTATATGAAAACTTGCTCTTTTATTAATCACAAGTGAAATGTCTTTAAAAACTCCAAAAGAGCACAAAGTCCTTTTCCCCGCCCTCTTCCAAGAGCACCTGGTACAATATAATTTTGCTTCAATGCTTTTGCAAACTTTGCAAAGGAAGTCATGTTCAACTATAGCAATAAAAAAAATAAAAATCAAGTTTAATATATATGCATTAACATAATTACCACATAATGTGAGACAAGCGCATGAAATCCATCTGTGGACAAGTCAAGAAATATGTGTAAACAGAGAAAAAAGTGTGAAAAAACATGTCCTTGACATCAACGCCGAGAGAAGACGGGCAACACAACCTTCGTCGATTGGCCCTGACACCGACGACCACCTTAGAGATCGGAGGCAACCCTGACAGCCGACACAATGTGAGGCACGGCCGCTGAGGGTGGCGGCCTCCTCTCACACATAGGGGTGGTCAATGGCCGCCTATGAGCGTGAGGCAGCCGTCGGGGCTGCCTCTGCGCAAAAGGCGACCACCGATAGCCTCCATTGCGTGAGAGGCGGCCCTCAGTGGCCTCCTCTTGCGCAGAGTCGGCCCTCGGCGGCTGCCCTCGCGCAGAGGCGGCCCCAACGACCGCCTCGGCGCGTGAATCGGACATCAGAGACTGCCTCACACACAGAGGTGGCTTCGACGACCACCTCTACGTTAGAGGCAGCCACCAATGGCCGCCCCTGCGCGGGAGGCGCATGAGATGCGGCTCGACGATCGCCTCGGCCACCTCTCGTGCAGCTCGTCAGATTCTATCAAAGGAAGGAGACGACGGACGTACCTATGTCGTCCCTTGCCAGTGTGCGAGAGAAGAGATAAAAAAATGATGGTACGTATAGTAAAAAAATAGGTTAGAATTAGATGATTAGTTATATTTTAATGGTTATTAACAAAATTATGACGATAAAAGTAATTTTTTAGCTTTGATCTTAAAATAATAAATATTTTATATTTATCTTTTCATAATTATTTTAGGAAATATATATATTAAATTCTAATCAAACTTAAATAAATGAAAAAATTTCAACGTACATAAAAATAAAAAATGAATAAATAAATGTCATTAATTATTATAAGTAAAGAGATATTGACATTCTTAATTCCATTAACAAAAATAAATATTTAAAATTGAAAGTGAAGATATTTTTTATCATTTGTTAATGATATTAAAACTTGAAGAATAATATTAAAACATGAAGTATAAATTCATTTTTTTATTTTGAATTTTAAAATAAAAATAATAATATTTTTGGTAAGAAGGAATATAGAAATTAAAAGAAGAAAACAAAATGAAAATAAATATATCTTCTAAATATCATTTTAAGATTTATTTTTTGACACATCAATATTTTTAACGACAAGATGATAGTCGTTAATTTTAATATTTTAACGTCAAGTCCAATCTTATTCCTATAGTTAACTTTTAGCGGCAAGTCATAAAAATTTTAAAGACCAATTTATTTTTGGTCCTTATTGTTGACGGCCAGATTTTTATCTGGTCATTAATAATAATGCTTAACGACCATATGTGAATCTCTAAAATTCATTTTTCTTGTAGTGCAAGCATTGATCTTCCTTAATTGAATGTTCTAATTCTTCTACAAATTTGAATTTTACTGTAACCTCCTCTATTTGAAAAAAAATCTTTGATTTTTCCATCTTCCTTGGCCATTTTAGACTCATCATAAAAATTTTCTCTGCTTTTGTATCTTCTTTGGTTTTGTTGTCATAACTTGTTGACCAATGGATAATGACATGGGTGAGACTTTGAAACTTTGATTATGTTCTTCAAATGAATTATTGCTCGCTTTAAGTTTAGGCCACTTATTCTCTTTTGATGTTTCTTCATCTCTGCTTCTAAAATGTTGGCATTCTTCAGTTGATAACATCTCATGCTGGTCTCGAAGAAATTGTCTTAAGCAAAACTTCAATTGGACAATTGGGTGTAGGAGCATCACATATGAAAGTAGGCAAAAATGTTTTTTTTTTTCTCTTCTTTGGATGCACTAAGTAACTCATCTCTAAGGGTAACCACCAAATGAATTAAGTTGCTACCCTCATCATAAATGAGGGAACTTGTTACTCGTGGCCAGTCTAAAAGCAAACTAGTGGAGGTATGTTTCTTCAAAGAGTCAGAATATGAGTCTTTCAAAATTTTTTCTTCATTGGATAAGAACCTTATGAGTGGGTTTCCAATGTAATTCATTATTGGTACCATTGGAGTAGCCTTTTTTGCAACTTCATCTTGGTTATTGGCTTGTTCTTTAAGTGTGACAACTACCTTTTCAACTTCATCCCCCATGAACACTTCTTTTTCTTCATTCATATCTTTCTCAATTCCCATCTTCATTTTCTGAATTTCTTTTTTTGAATGGGCAGATTGGGTTTGTGGAGTTTCTGAACTAGACTGCAGAAGAATTTTAGCCTCAAAGACATGAAGTTTAGCTTCAAGAACATCTGATGTCATACATAGTTTCTCCTAGATTGCATTTTCCTTCTCCTAGTTTGTATTTTGCTCTTGTTGCCGCCTAAGTTTTCCAAGTCTCTTCTGTGGATTGATTATGTGTTTGTTGATTTTCTAAAATACCCATGACTGCAACTTGAAATTTTGACACTTGACCTTGATTGTGATGGTAATACGATGGACTTTGTGAGTCATAAACATAATTGCTACTGCTTGACACGTCTTGCTCAGAATTCTAGTGATTTGAACTTTTATAACCATATGAGGCATACATGTAAGCATTAGAAAGTTGTTGAAATTATGATAATTCTTGATTGTAGTGAACTTGTGATGATTCTTCAACATTGAAATTGTATTTTTGAATAGATTTGTATACAATATCTTCAACTTTAGAATATAATTCATCCCAGCTCTCAGTGATAAATATTCCACTTGATTTGTAACGCCCCTAAAATTTGGTTCTAATTTAGATGTCGAGCTCGAAGGGGTGTTACATTTGCCTAATTCTTCTTGACCTAATTACATAAAACATCGCAACATAAACATACTAATATAGAAACAATTACCATAATCAAACAACGAAAGACTTCTAAACATATAAATCCCAAGATAACATATCTAGTCCACGATCCATATAAGCTCTAACATAGGATTCATAATACATAAACGAATTCATATAGAAGTACATGACTCAAAGGCGCATAAGATATACATACTTGACTCGCTAAAGAGTCCAAATATAAAGTATCATAAGACAACTTGAGCCGTAGCCCGACCATTAATGTGCAATCTCGTTGTCATAAGGTCTCCACCATCGAGCCTAAGCCTCATCCATATCTGCACGGATCCATAGGGTATAGAGGATTTCTCCCATTAGAGTATGGTGAGGCTCATGCATGCTATATATACATGACATCATAATATAAATGTATAATACATGCATGCCATGAGTTATATATGCACACTATATGACATGTGAACAATCATCATGGAAAGATAAAATTAACATATAATGCTACCCCCCAAAATTTCAACCACCTGATCAAGTGGTGTGTATCTTATTCTTGTAAACCTAGGGTTTCTATGTATTTTTTTTACACATTTGCCTCTTCTAGCTTGTGGGTATCCCTACTTGTCGCCAGGTGTCATTTCTTTATATTTAGGTTCCCATTAAAACCAAAAAAATTTCCAAGAAGAGAATCTCTTATAATGAAGGCAATTTGAAGAGGTTTTGCATATTTCTTTAGCAAAAATAGAGATTACGATAAACTATGCAAGGTAAAAGAGTAAAAGACATAATAAATAGCTGAAATGAGAACAATATTGCACAAGAGTTCATATCAAAAGTATTTTTAAATAGATGAAAATATTCATAAAATTTCTTATCACCACTAACAAATAGTGGTCTTTGTTCTGAAACCTATGCGTCTGATAAAAGCGATGATAATTTTTTTTTAACATAGAAAGTTAAATGGTTTCCACAATTGTTTTGTATTCTCATTATCCCCCTAGGAATCAACTCTTAAAAAGTATTCATATAAAAAGTTAAATATCATATTGTTTAAACTCATTTTTTTATTGCTAAAATATTAAATGTTATATATAAATCTAAAATTCTCTAAACTCATTTGTCATGGTGCGAGGAAGGACTTATCATGTCTCTATTGATTACTTTAGTAAAAGCATTTGTAGCTAGTTTAGCTATCATAAACCTATAAATTAAAATAAGGAATATTTAAAAGAAATTTATTATTTCAAAATAATTACTTATATAAATTTTAAAGTGAAAAATACTTGGAATAATCATTTGGTTACAAGTATACTTTAAGTTGTTTACCTGATGTCATGGCATTTCGGTGGGAGTATGGTAATTGTGTTGGAGCATCAACAATACCAAGCAGTGGAGTAGCTTTCATCGAGTCTTTAGAATGAGCCTTGGGTACTTGTGGTCTTTCCTTAATTTGAATAGATGTACAAGAGACTTCATATCCCTTTTCTAATATGGAGGAAGTAGCTTTCTCCTTCTTTCATTTCTCTTCTACAAAAGAAAACAATTGTACATAGAAAATACTTATAATTAAAATAATTTGAATTTCATAAGTTTGAATTTGATAGGCTAACAACTTGTGGAAGAAGTGTAAGTTTCTTAAAACACTAACAATCTGAAGTTGGTTTAGGTCATTTGTCATATTTCTTATAAAGATTGAGTCGAATGATATACATAACTAAAGAATCAATTCTTAATATCCACAATCTCTTATAAAAAAATTAAAACAATAGAAATATTAAGATACAAGTAACTTATCTTAAAAAAATTTAGACATCTCATAATAACTATTACGAATGAGAAAACACTCATGAGACAATATACAAATTGTATAGGATATAGCTTCAGCCAACAAAAATAGTTATAAGTAATATATATACATATATAATTGTAAATGAAATTAAAGCAATTGTTTTCTTGCATCATCAGGTGGTAATGAGATATCTAATGGCTTTGGGACCTCGTGTGGATGCAAACATAAATTATTTATTCTTATAAACTAAAGGAGGGTTTGACACGCATAGAGTTTAACATAAATTCTTCTCTTGATAATTCACATTATAGAATTATCTTGCTTATGACAAAATGATAAAATTATCAAACCTTTCATATTAACTAGTGTGGTGTAGTTCAATTTTTTTTTAAATCTTTGTTAATCCTTTTTTGACTTAAATCACAAATATTAAATAGAGTAACTTTATTTTTTTCCTAGTATATTCTAATTACTAACCAACTATGAGATTTAAATATAGACAAATTAATTCATCACACGCCAACTGGGCCCCATGATAACATTATATAAGTGATTACTATTTATATTTATTGACAATTGATGACCTAGAAAAAAATATCTTATTTTTGACCCAAAATGCTGTCATAATAAACAAAAAATAATGTGAGAAACACTTGCATAAGTTTTGAACCATTATACGACCACATATCGCCTTGTGTATGTTCTTAAGGAATATTGTGGTCATTAGTATATTGCATTAAGAAAATATTAAGTGTATGCTAATCAAATATACCCACTAGCTTGATATCTACAATTAGAAAACATGATTTATTGTCAATTTCAACTCTCGAGAATTTAACCAATGTGTTTTTCATTTTATGTAGACCCAACCACTTTGATAAAAAAAACACTAACAAAGTTTGTTTACTCAACATACCTTTAAAACATCATCATTCCAATGAACTTTTGTTCTTGCACACTTGACATGTTAAGAATAAAAAAAATGTTATTTCTTGAGGCAAATATGCTTCATATATAGAACATTCAACTCTTGTTCTATTTTTAACTTTTGTTTATACATTATTTAAATATCTCTCATATAGATACACTAATATTGAATTGGTTCAAATACTTTAATTTTATAGGGAAATGAGTCAGTAAGTGTTCCATGGAATCAACAAATTATGATGAAATTGTTCTTTCTAACTTGTAACAAACAACTGAAATATTTTTGTATTAATTGTCTCATATTATCCACTGTCCATTTGTTGAACACAAGTTCCTAAAATTTTGACTTTGTTCAATAAGAAGCTTTGATATTTTACTTAACAATGAAGAAAATGTAGCTAGAACTAAACTCATCATGAAAACATGGGAATGGTGACTCTTTTTTCCATACAAACACAACTAATTCATGTCTACACATCTAGCCAAGTTTGAAACATAATCATTTAACATTCTAAAATGTTACACCATTGTACGTGTCTTTTGTTCTTTTGTAAAAGTATAACTTGTCTTTGGTTTTACTAACTTACCATTTGGTAAATTAATGAGATGCGCCTCTTGACATTGATAATATTCTTTTAAAACCATTCCCAATTTTATATTGCTTTTTGTATTATTCATAATCGTCATGCTAAATATGTTGTCAAAGTCATTCTTCTCTATTTGCATCACATTCATATTTTGATGTATCAAGTTTCCAGTATGGTAAATCCCAAAATGTCCTTCTTTAGTTCAATTATGAGAAATACCATAATTGTTGTATGTACCAAGTGGTTTTTTAATGACTTTCCATAAACATCTAACAATATTACTTAGGGTGCATTTACTGCATTACCTTTTCACATTACCTATCAATCTACATTACCTAACACAAAGATTGTCACTTATTAAATTATCAGAAATGTGCATTACATTGTTTACTATGTACAAGTAATCTCTTCAGTAATCCAAATGACATTTTTCACTTATAATAAAATATTATTAGGTAATGCACATTTTTACTAAAATACTCTTTTATCACTAATGTTACATTAAAGTTTATTTAATACGACTAAAAACTTGAACAAAAAAATTGTAAAATTAATAAATAAGATAATATAGTAATGGTAATAAATTAATAAATATTTAAAATAAAAATATTGGTAATAAATATATGTAATATTCAAAATAATGATTAATAATAATATGACATTCATGTGAATAATAATTATAAAATAATAGTTTATATAAATTAATATAATTAGTTATGATAATAATGATAATATTTTTTTGTTGTTGTTATATAATTTTCTTATGTTATTTAATGTTATATTTGTCTTAGATTGGAAAGGTTAGAAATGTAAGGGAGATAAAACCATGGAAATCTCTCTCCTGGTCAATGTGGATTGCAACTTTACAAGCAATATGTATTGTTGAGCAATTTAGATTGCCTACAAATTAGAACAAAGTAAACAAAGCAATGTGATGGCCCAGATAATTTAACTTCATATTACTAGTAATGTAAAAAGATTACTTGTAAGGAAACGCCTCCTTAATTCATGTTCAAATAATTTAGGTGGAGGTAAATCATGCAAAATCTTTTGCTTTTGACAAACATTCTATTATTTCGAAAAGGATTTATCAAAGGGTAAAATTTGTGTTTGACAATTGAACCAAGAATGTTTACATCCATCTTAAACTCGAAGTCTTTGACTTCTTTACACAATAAGGATGTGCTAACTTATCTTACAATAATCCAACTTAATTTCATATGCAAGAAAATCATTAATTGCCCCCATCAATATGGGATTCATCGTAAAATTTGGTTTATTTGACACATCATAGCTATAACACAATTCCATGATTCCTTGAGCTCAACAATAAAAGGTTGTATGTATGTATGTATGTATGTATGTATGTATGTGTGTGGGTGTATTGAATTGTAAGGACCGAGAATATGATGCATGTCAAAATGTATATATGAAGATTGATAGAGATGATGTTTGAGAACATGGTGTAAAACCTTTTGCAACAAATAAAGTCTTATAATTTTACAACCATATATATGCGAATTTAATATGCATTTAATCAAAATATTTCCAAACCTCATTAGGAGATGGATGGAGCATAACACATTCTTTAATATTATGCTCATCATGATATTTCTTTTGAGTCATTGAATCCATAGAAGAATATAACTACTTAAATCCTATAATAAGAGACAAATAATGTATCCTCTTGCGGCCTTACTTATTAACTACAATATTGAAATTTTTTTATTGCTCAGCACCACAAAACTTGCAATGACCGATATTAGTTTCATAATCATAAAATAATATCAAAATATGTGTGATTGTAGACTTAAACATTAAAATGGCTCCAGTATATAAAAATTGACTTGCAACATTTAATAAGTTATAACATTTTTCTACTTTTGTATGTGGTTACTTTTTTTCGCTCTTGACGAATTTCAACATCACCATATTCAATTGGAATAACATCATACACCAAATTTTGGTGCCTATAAATTATATAATTTTCTCATAATTTAGTTTAAAAATCATTTTGTGCAAAAGGACTTTGAAAGTTTTTATAGTTTAAATTTTTTATTATAAAATTTTAGAAAGTGCATATTATAATTCATTCATGTGAGTATTGAGATGATTGAGGAGTAAACATTTTTTTAAATATTCAACTCCATCCATAAATTTGTGTGTAAGACCTATACGACCAAGATTAATCCTACTATACATCTAATGACAATGTTACAAAGGGAACATAATTTTTGCAAAAGCAAATTATATCCTTTAAACATATATATATAAACAAATTTTATGTCTGAATTTGATCAAATATAGAAACTAAATAACATATAGAAACTAAACTAAAAACATATATAAATATTTCTAAGAATTTGATCATTTTTTTCCAAAATGTCTAAATTTATCAACTAAATGAATTAAAGACTATAGATTAAGTATTAATTAAACAAATGATAATAAATGGAGGAGTAGCTACACTAGCATTGCCAAGGGTAAAATCCACTACACAAAGGGTGACACCATCAACGTCCTAAAAATTTGAGGCAATGACTAGGATGCCCTAATCAGAGGGCAGAATTTTTGGGCTGAAGACATCACCACCATTGCCAAGGGGTGGCACCACTGCCACATTGAAGGAGAGCACTAAAGAGGGGATATGAGGATGTTGAAAATGTCAGAAAGGGAAACTGGTGCGTAAAATGATGTAGCAAAATAAAATCACTAGCAAGTGCACTAGTCGCTCAAGTAATATAGAAAATAGAAGTAAGAGTGTCGAACCCACGAGGAATATTATTAATTCAATATCTGAATTTATAAATTAATAAGAGAGGAAAAACATGGATGTTGAAAATGGGTTTTGTAATTATAAAATAAAATAAAGAAAATAAGATAAGATAATGGTGTTGAAGTTAGATTTTAGGATGAAAATAGATCACGATAAATATTTGAACTATAAAAGATAAATTTAATCTTTAAAGATGGATTAGAGTCTCCTTAAAGTAATCTAACATGATTAACTTGCGGTCTCCACGACTAGCATCCCATCAACCTAAGCATGCAAAACTATCTTAATTTAATAAAAATTAAAGTCTCCACAACTGACATCCCATCAAATCATATTAAAATTAAGACGCATTAAATTGGATTCTCTAGACTATTAATTACTCCACAGACTAGTATAGATTAATAGACCACACAAATTTGATTCTCCACACTTTAGTTATCAAATTTATGTCAATTATTAATTTCATATAAAATTAATTAGCATCATGAATTCTGAAATTAAACACTCCACAAACTGGTATAGCCTAATTCAAAAATTCAATTAACTAATATAAAAGCATTAAGCATAATTAATAATTGATCAGAAAATATTAAAACAAATAATATTGGTCCAAACAGTTTCCCTTCAATTAATAACCTCCTAAAATACAAGATATAAAAACATGGAGTTCATCCTAAAAATTCTAGAGAGATAATAGAATGCAAATGATAAAAATCGGAAGAATTACACCCAAAATAGAGATCTCGAATCTGGGCAGACAGTCGGGCAGCCTTTCGGACTTGATCAGAGTCGCGATCAACCTTCAGCTGTCACACCTCTCTCCTCTTGGTCGTAGCCTATAGAGCTCGGGACTCGCCGCAGAAGAAAACCACACTTCAAAGCATGAGTTGGGTTTTTTTGTTTCGTCTTCTATTTATAGGTGCGAATGAGCCTTCATGTTGATTACGGGCGTAAATCCTGCGGCTGGATTTAAATTCACCGAATAAACTCTTGGCCAAAATGATAAGTCATTTCTTCTAATCTCGGCCAAAATGATAAGTCATTTCTTCTAATCTCGGCCAAAATGATAAATCATTTCTTCTAATCTTGGCCACAACGATAAGTCATTACGCCCAAAATGTATGGATTACGCCCAAAATGATAAGTCTTCTTATCTTTACGTCATTTCTTTTACCCCCAAAAGAAGTCAGACGTATAAATTTTACGCCCTCGGCCAACATGTGATAATGATAAGTCAGACGTATTATCTTTACTTCATACGTATTTTGCCCAAAATAATGTGGTTTACGGCCGATCCATCTGTTAATTCGGCTTGCCTGCAAAATAATTATAAAAATTAAGTAAATCCCTCCTTATTTAAACTATTCATAGCATTAATAATCAAAATCAATAAATCCGAAATTATGACTAAAAATAATCTAAAATGATGCATGTAGGGCTGAAAATGAGCCGAGCCGTTCGTGAGTAACTCGTGGCTCGGCCTATTTTTGGCCTAGCTCGGCTCGGCCTATTATCAAATAAGTCAGGCTAAAATATTAAATAAAGCCTATTTTCTTAAAGAGGCTTAGCCTCTTAATAATTGGCCTAGCCTTATAGCTTATCAGGCCAAGATTTATTAATATATTATATTATATATATATCATTTTTAATCCTTCATTTTTTTAAATCTTCAATTTTGAGTTCAATATTTATTATATATTTAGAAAAAATATGTTAGTAGTGTCTTTTTATTTAGTTCATATCAATTGTTTCTTTAGTAAATAATATTTATTATATTTAATATAGTAGATCATCAAAAAATATGTTTGACTTAACAGGCTAATAAGCTAGGCCATGCATTAAAAGTTAATAAAATAAGTCAGGCTAAATTTATATTCATGACTTGTTACAGGCTATAGGTCAAGCTTAAATACTTTTATTTTGCAACAGGTCTGGTCTATTTAAGCAGAAGCCTAGTTCGGCCTAGCTCGTGTCCAGCCCTAGATGCATGTCATGATCAAATTATAGAAAAATTAATTAAAATAATAAAGTAAAATATGTTATATTTTGTACGCATAAAAAACAAATCTCATTGGTTGTCATCGTAGAGCTTGCAAGAGCTGAAGGCATCAGTGGCGATGACAAGGGAGAGTAGTAAGAGAGGGAGGGAATCGAATAAGGAAGGAGTTGAGTGGGAGAGCAAGCGGAAAAGTTAAGAAATATCATGTGAGGTGGATATATATGATCACAATAGCAACATATTTTGTGGTGGATATGTCGTTGGTCAGGATTCAAATAAATTATAATTTATACTATTTTCATACCATTTAAAATATTATCATTACACAAATCTTAAATTTCCAACAAAGTTATCCTTTGAAGTTTCCACAATAATTGGATTCGCTGAAAATTTTGAAAAAAAATATATATGTCAGAAGTATTTTTTTATTTCAAAATTTAGAACATGTAAATAATAATATTAATTTTCTAAAAGATATAACTGTCAGAAGTTTGACAAAAGCATCTCCCATTGGAAGTTCAAAAAGAAAATTACCATGAAAATATTTTTAATTATAAAATTTGGGAGTATAATTTACATTTTTACAATTCTTTATACTTTTGAAGGAAGAACTATCGAAATTTCCAACCGACATGACGACAATTTTTTTAAAAAAACATTCCATTTAAAATTATTTTAATTATATAAATTTAAATTTTAGAAAGTATAAAATATAATTTTTTTTTATACTTTGGACGAAATTATCCGATGGTTGTGACATTTGTTAGAGTTTGGAATGAAAATTTCACCACAAATTATTTCAGTTATGCTAATCTAAGAATTCAAAAACTATAAGATATTATTGTATTCATTTATTATTTCTTGTACTTTTGAATGCTATGGCCATTGGAGCTTCGTAGAAAATTTTGTCAAAATTTATTTTAATTTTATTAATTTAAAAGTTCAGAAAATACAAAATATTGTTTATTTTTTTTATCACTTCGATGGAACTTGCGATAATAAGTCCTTCCGAAATAATTTTAAATGTCTAAAAGTTTAACATATTATTTTTCTTAATTCTAACGGACGTGCCCATCGGAACTTCGGACGTAAGCTACTTACATTGAATCTTTTGAAGGCTAGTTTTATGAAAAATATTTTTAATTCTGTTGTGCCCATCATTTAATTTATTTAAATGTTTGATGGACAAATACATTTAAATTTTTAACTTAATTTATTATTTTATTTGGACTTGTGAGGGAATTTTTAACTAAAAATTGTGACGATTAGATCTACCATTGTACTTGGAGATGAATATTTGATCCAACGAAAGATGTTTCTAGTGGAAGCTAAATCCCTTGATGTATCTGGTGGTTTTACAAAAATTCACCATTTTCTTATATTGGGCTAAAGCAATGAGTTGAATACTAAAGAATTGATTATTCGATCATTACATGTGCATCAGAATGTTGAAAATTTAAGTGTCCATTTAAACCTAAGTCCACCCTATTCACATGTCATGACTTCCATGTACGAGTTTTGATAAATGCTGCATTCTCCAAATTTGAGTCTAATTTGGCCATTACGAGAAATCATGAGCCATAATAATCATCTATTTTTTTAAAGTTAAAAATCAATGAAGAATATGATTTATAAAAAAAATTATCATCATCTATGTCAATGTCGTGCTTTTGAGCAATATTTGATTCATCGTAGAGTTTAACAAAAGTATTATCTTTTTCATTTCAATACTGGATGTTTGAGTTAGTGATTTCTTTATCTACATCTTCATTTCCACAAGAACTTTTGCCATGTTCTTGATCACTTGTGAACATTGATGATGTGCTCTTTTCTTTATCATATGTCATTGAAGTTAAAATAGTCTCCTCATAACTTTCTTACAAGTTGTCATCTATCATTTGTTCACATTTTGAAACTTTTTTCTTACATAAAATGTCTTCAAATTTTCTCCAAATATAAGTATCCATCTTGAAAGTATAAATAAGATTTAATTCTTTTACTACTAATGAATCATAAAGAACATCCCTTATTTGAATTTTACTTGTTTTTACCCATGCGCTCATAAAGATCAAAATTTGTGAGAAATCCAAAAACATTTGAAAAACATTCAATAAATCAAAGTCAATAGAGCACAAATGCTTTCATGCAAAGTTTTCAATGTTCAAAGTATAGCCATTGATGTGTGTAAAATTGATAGCAAACGCTAGCAAGTGCACTAATCGCTCAAGTAATAAAGTGAATGAGTAGAGTTATTATTCCCACGATGACGGTTAATAACTTAGATTTTATTTTAACCTTGTTAATTGAGAAATTAAGAAAATATATGATTTCATATGTGAATAAAAAGAAAATAATAAAAGTAAAGGAAATGATCACCTAGAGAAATAATGATTTGATTAAGGCACCTAATTATCACCACTAAAATGTAATGAATTTTCTTAACTTAGAATTAGTTGAATTAAATTTCCTAACATTAGTTAACCACTGTTTCAGGCTTTAACTATTATCCTAAGAATAATTAGAATAAATCAATTCTTTCGATTTTTAATTTACTTAATTAATCATAAGATGCATTAAAATGGAATTAATATTAAGGGCTTTCTCAAGTCACCTTAAAAGCTATACAAATTTGGTCTATTTCGATTTTCCTAATTGTGGCATGCAATAAATAAGATCAATCCTAGAAATTATTATGAAAATAATTGGGAAAAATAGCATGCTGAAGGTTTGATGTCCGTGGATGCGTGCATGATGTTCTAAGAATATTCTAAGCTTAGAATTATGATAAGAAGAAGGTAGTTGATGTCATGATATGTTACTAAGATATGAATGCTTATATGTCCTCAAACAGTGCATATATTAGATGATTTCTATGTTGGGGAATTGTTGCCATATAGATTACTTAGTCCTTCGTATTGGGAGTTCTCATATGATTATATATGCTTAAGGTTGTTGAATTCAGGTTACGATTTGGTGCTTTGATAACATTTGGAAATTCTTATGATTAAAATGGGTTAAGATATATGTCTAAGAATGATAGAGATGTATATATATGAGGTTATGATTCTTGTTAAAGGTTAATGATGATATATGTCCAAGAATGATAAGGATGGACATATATGAAGTTATGATTCATGTTAAAGGTTAAATGGTGATTTATATATTTATGTTAAGTTATGAAGATGGACAATTATATGAAAAGGAATCAATGCATGACATGAAAATGAACTAAAGTATAACATAGAATGGACTATGCTAGATCATGGAAATGGACGTAGCTATGAATGAAGCAAAGATGATATGATGCATGAAATGGATATGAACTATGTTTGTATGCTCTCTGGGTGCTAGTTGATCTTAAATGTATATTAGAATAGTTTGTAGAATATAGTGCTTTCGGAAACTAATTGAACATAAAGACTTCCGCAAATGACATGTGGTTCTGCCTAGTAGAAATGGTCAATCGATCCTGGATCGGGTGTCCGTTATCAAACGGTAGAATATAGTGGACTATCGGCCAACCAAAACTCTCGACCGAAAGTCCGAGGATGTTCGCATGTTATGATGGATGACTGCACTCTTTCGGTCGACTGGTGGATAATAATAAACGAACGTTCGAACCTTTTTCGGACGACTGCTAATGAATCTCAAAATGGACGACTGTTGGTCTTTCGATCGTCCAATTTACGGACAGAGGGAAATATGATCTTAAATTAACCCTCATGATTTGATAAGCCCAAGATGACTTGGAGCCACTCGAGCTCCCTACAATCTTGATTGACTTAATATGATCGAAAGGATATGATCTATGAAATGAACAAAGAATGAATACAGAACGGTCGATTGCTCCCTTTTCGGATCAATCAAAGAATAATGATAAACGGGCGTCCGGCCTCATTTTTTCGGACGACCTCTGAATGACGACCCTCGACTTTCGGGCATCCATTATGTGGATAGGAAAAACACTTTAGATGAACAACCTGATTTGATAAGCTTCTGTCCACTTGATTGAAAATTGAATGATATGAACTTAAAGATGGAATAGAGCTATGCTTCATACGGCCTTGATCAATCCACGGATCGAAAGACAGGTCCACAAATGATAAAGGATTTCCATTTGTCTATCTAGATGGGAGTTTCTCCCCTACAAATGTTATGACCTAGTGCGAGGTCATCTCCACCGAGGGATGTTGCCGCCTAGTGCGAGGTTATCCTCACTTTTACTAATGTTACAACCTAGTGCGAGGGATATTGCCGCCTAGTGCGAGGTTATCCTTACTTTTACGGATGTTACAGCCTAGTGCGAGGTCATCATCTCCGAGGGATGTTGCCGCCTACTGCGAGGTTATCCTCACTTTTACGAATGTTACGGCCTAGTGCGAGGTCATTTTCACCGAGAGATGTTGCCGCCTAGTAAGAGGTGATCCTCACTTTTATGGATGTTACGGCCTAGTGCAAGGTCATCTCCGCTGAGGGATGTTTCCGACTATTGCGAGGTTATTCTCACATCTACGGATGTTTTCGCCTAATGCGAGGTCATCTCCACCGAGAGATGTTGCTGTCTAGTACGAGGTCATCCACACCTTTACAGATGTTTCTGCCTTGCGCGAGGTCATCTCCACCGATAGGGCTGGCCGTAGTACTGAACCCCCACTGGCCCACAATGTTTTAGATAGCTGCAAATTTATGTGCCTGCAATAGAAATCCCTGAACGGAAAGAGCTCTTCTAAGTTGTGAACAAGATGAAAGGATATTAATGGCCAAAAGATGAAGGAAAGGACTTTGTCTTATGAATATGAAAAGAAAATGAAATAGATGAATCTGAACCATGATCTCTTTATTAATTCTTCGTATTGATCCATTCTACTATATGATTTATATGAACAAAAGGAACATGAATGTGCAAAAGAAATGAACTATGATCACAATCTCCTTATTGATTTCTCGTTATGACTTTTCTCTCATATCTCATTTAAAATATTCACCTCATGCTTATTCTGATGGAACTAATTTATAATTTATATGAACTCACACTTAGCTTTATACTAACGGTTGAGCTTGCTCCCTTGTGTGATCCTCACGGGTACCTGATGATGATTGCGAGTCGTTGATGTGTGCGGCGACTACAGCTCAGTGGAGTATGCACATGGTTAATTAGAATTTTGATGTGACCTATAGAGTTGTACTTATGTCATAGACTTGTACATGCCTTGTGGATGTATCATTATTTATTTAGTTCTGCATTTTCTTTTATTGTTGTATTATTGTTAAGTCTTCTACTTATATATCACTTTCTTGATCATCAGTAGCGATCGAGAGGAGATTTCGTCACGTGATGGAGTTAAATTTCAGAGCGCTACAACCACCCTCAGTATTAGACTCGTCTTCGGGACCTTGATGACATGTTTTTTTTTTACTCTTTCTATTTTTGTCTTCTCAAGAGAGTAGTGCCTCTCCAAAGTTAGAAATTTATTGAATGCTCCTACTGTCACGGGCGTGCTCTACAAACATAATTTGTGCATAATTATGTATTTAATTAACATACTAAGTTAGTTTGGATGTCCATTTAGTGATATTTATTTATAATAATTAATATTTCGATTAGAGCATAATGAATACTTAATTATCGATAAACATTACAAAGTTATTAGGAATAAATTATAAAATTATAAATAATATGATATATATGTTTAAATAGGATTAGGTAAGTTAAATTAGGGTTAAAACACTTAGTTATGACAAAAATAATGTGATTGGCCATCACTTAAGTTCCAAGCAGCTGAAGCAGACAGGTGAGAGCTGCTCAAAGAGATATTTTTTCAGACCGTCATACGACCTCATAAAATTCGGAAAAAACTATATAAGCCACTTAACATTATCTTTTCACCGTAGAAAAATTACCAGAGGAAGAACTCAAGCGAAATGACCTGAAAAAAATCGGGAAATCAGTTGTTCCAGATGAGTTTTGATCCGAAAATTATTCTTCTGATTGAGAGGATCATTACTTCGTGATTAATAATCCATTCGAAGTTAACTTTCCATGACCCCTAGAATCACCTAAAAGGAGTTTTATAGAGGATGTTATGAACTTAGCTTCGCAAGTCACTCATCCTATCCCGAGTCTGATATAGGTTCAATTTGTAAATTAAGTCACGATTGGAGTAGAGTGAATTAGGGTTTGAAATTTGGATATGATTAATTAGACATTCCAAGGGTTCGGTGAGAAGTAGAATCATCTTATTTGGACATGTATCTAGAGAGAAATGAATTTTTCATTTCATAGCTATTCTTCTATCAGATTCCAGAACATGGACAGATGATGATCCGAATTAACTATTTTTGTTATAAGGCTATACAACGAATTAAATTCTATACTTTTCATGGCAAAATACTACTTAAGTCTAGTTTTTAAGAAAATTATGAACTAGTTAAATGTACAAGTATAAAAAACATATAAATTAATATTTCAGTGATATACAGTCTGCTATGACACAAACTCTAGGTCAGATTACCTTAGATGTTATGACTTACTCACTTGGATTTAGATATTAATATTTGGAGGTTGGAAATCTTAGGATATCTAGTTTCTAATTAATTCATAATCATAAGATTTGCCTATATGATTAAGAAATTATGAATTATTTATTGACAAGTACTCAGTCTAAAATTATGAGACAACATCTAGTTAAGATTTAGATAATTGAAAAGTTTCAAGTATGGAATAGCTTATGAATATGAATACATGAAGCTAGAAATTGATATTAGAGAGTATTACATGCATTTTAGGGTGCATAATCATTCATGCATCATGAGCATGCATTGCATATTACCTTATTAGTGATTGAGAAGTAAAAAGACATTATTGCTTATAGGAAAACATCAAGTTGCAAGTGAAAGGGAGGAAATCTAATAAACCTCATTGAAGTGATAAAGTACAAGGTGAGTGGATAAATTTATAACATAGCAAAATATTATATGTTAGTTCTTTTATTTATAGTATTACCTTAAGCAAAGCTTATTATTATTATTATTAAAACATATCTTGAGTTATTAAAAGTATTTATGATATGTTTCAATAATTTCATATGAGATGGAGTAACATCTTATACAAAAATATTTTCAGGGAACAATGCTTGTGAAGTCAAAATAAGTTTTATTTGATAATAATATGAGATTATGACATGTGTATTTTGATATTGTTAAACTCCATGTATTCATTATTCATGCTATTTGAAAAAGATCTTTGGGACCGCATTCGATATACATGAAGCCTTTGGGGCGTATATCGGGTGTCTTTGCCCTTTGGGGGCTGCTCTGCGTGCACATATTGACCCATGATCGCTCTGCGTATCTGAGAATCATTATTGGGTGGCACACAACCATGATTGGGATACGTATTGACCCATGATTTGCTTTGCGTATCTGAGATTTTTTATTGTGAAGCTCTACTTAACTATATGACACACAATCATAGAGGGATACGTATTGACTCATGATTTGCTCTGCGTATCCGTGACTTTTGATTATGAAGTTCTACTTAACTGTATGACACATGATCATAGAGGGATACGTATTGACTCATGATGAGTATGTGCAACGACACATGTGTAGAGTTTAATTATGAAAATGATGATATTTTGAATTACTTTTACTTATATGAAAGTTCATATGATTTGACAAGTTATGTTATATGTGTTATGCTTTAAATGTTTTATCATATGGAGAATGTATTTATTTAATATTATATACACTCATATTGTTCTCCTATGTTGTACTTTTATTTCACTCACTGAACAAATGATTGTTGCTCACAATACCCATTTTAAATTTTTCATATACTCGTAAGTTCTCGAGTTGGGTCGACTCGGAACTTGTTTTGCTGCATATATAAGAGATCGAGTCGCTGGAGCACTTTAATCCCTCTTCATTTTTATTTTTGGAAGCATGCATGTAATAGATAGTCTTAAATGTTGTAATTAAGTTTGTGAGAATTTTTTGTAAGATTATATAAACTTGATCCTGTGAGGTGTTACATGTGAGATAGATTGTGAAACAATGATGATATATGTGAATGTCATGTCTTATAACTTTTATTTCAACTTTGATGAATATATATATGTATCTTTTGTATGTATTGACAAATATCACAAGATAAGTAAGAGATGAGATTTTGTTGATTTTATTTTTTAAAATTGCTAAATATAATTAATATAGACAATAATTGTGATTAAAATTTAGTCACGAAATTGAGTACGACACCTACGTAAACATGTTCCCTTATTGCAATTTCACGAATTCCTTCTATTTCCACGTTGAAGTCTTCCAAGGAGACATTGTCCACTATTTGGCTTGACGAATCGATGTGTGGAGAACTAATTTGTCATGGTTAGCTAAATGAAATTTTGCAACTAAAGTGAAAAGACATGGCTAGCTAAATGCTCATTGTGACTTTGCAATTAAATTTTTCATGACGAATGATGTGTGGAATCGTGACTCATCTTGGTTTCTCTCGTGACTTGTACGATCTGTTAAAATTTTTAAAAAGAAATCAGTTAATATGTCCTTGATTTTATAATATGTGCAGAATTAGTAATCAATCAGTTAAAATGTCCTTGAAGACCAAAATGTCGCAAGTTTGATTTTGGAAAGTGGGCCCTGTATTCTCAATCTTCATAGTGGGCCCGTTTGCAAATAATTGGGCTGGATCTATCAATCTGCACACTGGTCAAAACTGAAATTAACAATAGCAAATGTAAATATAAAAAGTAAATAAAAATTCACTAATTCAAATATTAATTTCACCTTTATAAATTTTTTGTTTAATATTCTTGTTCTTGTTTATATTCGAATGGTGATTTTAACAAAAAGACATAATATTAAAAAATGAATCAATTTTTTATCATTAATTTAATTATCAGTTTATTTAGCTATATGAATTTCATCCGAAATTAGTTAACTATTTAGCAAAAAAACAAGTTAATTTTAATATTAATAATACTAAATGACGCTTTTATCTACTCTTAACAACAATCAACTCTACTACTAATAATATCCCATTAAATTTAAGTTTCATGTATTAAACTTCTTGGGAGTTGGTACACAAATATATGAACATTATTGTTCTACCATACTTTAGACAATTAATTAATTTAATTATTAGTTCGCGGCAATTAATTAACGTTATGCCACCAATATTTTCTAATATATTTTTTATTTACGCTCCACATGTTTTTACTATTCTAAAATTTACGCTCTTATTTTTAACAAGTCATAATAATGTTTAGCAAATAAATCTTGATTGAAATGATCCGGACGTTAACAAAAAAATGAAAAAAAAAATACAACCGAAGAAAACTGAATATTGATAGCAACTTGGTTTTATTATTTTTTAACAAGCATTACGTTAGAGATAACAAGGCTAAAGAATTATTTATGTCATCCTATTCTTATCAATTGACAGTCAACTTATTAAATAAAATATGGGTAATTTGTATAAAAAGCCAATTTAAACTTATTTTGATGTCTGGTCTAATTTTACATAAAAAATCGTAAATTTTTAATGTACTTGTAAATCGAGTGTATTATTATATTTTTTATTAAAAATTTTGTTTAATATTGATTCAACAATGACAACATAGACTAGTGTATAACATATCACAATTCTTTAACTTTAATTGTTTTATACAACTTTAATGGTTATTAATAGTTGATTAATTCAGTATTGAGGATTATTAATACTTACTTAATTTGGAGTTTGGATAAAGATTTTAACCATATTTGTGGCATGCAAGTGAAACGATTTTAAAACAATAATTGATTACTAATTCGTTCTTCGTTTTTTTTTTTTCTTTTTTCCTTAACATTTCAGCCGGAACGAAGTAATTTAAATGAGCTTAAGATTAAATAGAATATGCACTATGTTTTCCATTACAGAAGGAATTATCTCCATCTTTATTTATTTTATAGTCGGAAACTGTCTGTCGCAAATTGATAATCTTTTTTGTAGTATAAAGTCTAACGGAAAGAGCGATAAAGTATCAAATTACTGAAACTTCACAATTTTATGATCTTCAACTCAACGACTCAAACTGTTTCCCATGACAATTAATTGCTACGATGAATCATGTTATAACAAAGATCTTCATGACGTAGATGAGTGTTTCCAAAACAATGAGGGGTAGTTCAAGATCTTCCTCCTCCCGAAATTAATTCTATTTCTAGGGTTGTCTTTTTCCAAATTGAAATGTAGGAAGCCCTCCTTAGATTCGAGCCAGTGCATGCCATTAGAAATTACAAAATAATTATTTTGAATTACACAATTTTATTTTTTAAACATAAGGTCATTCAACTTTTTTATGTAGAAAATGTATTATTATCAATTTGTGAAATAATTATTTGGATAGGTCTTTAGGTTTCAATACATCAGACATCCAACTTTAATTATGTCGATAGCTAAATCATAAATCAAGCTAAGAATGTCAAATGTTGTTAGTTTAGGTAAACTCTTTTTTTTGTTTTGTTTGGTGAAATCGAGGATTTATTTACCTAATAAGTTTAACTAGTTAAATATTTTTTATCATCTTACAAACACATATGTATGATCCATAAATTATAAATAACTAATATATTTTACTCATATGAAATAAATATGAAAGTAATCAAAATAAATACTATCAATTACAACTAATAAATATTACTTAACTGTCAATTATTGTATTTATTAAGATAAAATACTCATAACAAATAAAAGTAAAATGATTGTACTAAAATTTCTAATCAAGATATTAATTTCATTCTCAAACACAAATACATTAATCAAATAAAATATTTAAGAGTTTATATAATTATGTGCAATCATACAAACTCTCTAGAATCATATAGACTCTATAAGAGTTTATAAGAGTCTATGAACTTTTCTAAATTAATTTTTATGTAAAATGTAAGAGTTTAAGTTATTTAAGAGTTTATGCTAATTTGATTTATTTTACTAATTCGTAAATGTTTAAGAGTTTGACTTGAAAGTTTAAAAAGCATTGATCATGTCATCTAACTTAAAATTTACATTTTATTTTATTCTTTTTTAGTAAAATATGTTTAGGAATGTATTCTACAAGAAACATTTTGTAAATTAAAGTTTGATGAGTATCAAAAGTAAAATGTAAAATACTTAAGAAAAGGATTAGGTGTGATTATATGGTATGATTAAATAGTTTAAGACACCAATTAACTAAAACTTTGCTACGGAAGAAAATACGAATGAATACAAAGTTGAAATCTAAACATGAATTATCTAAGTTTTGATTTCAGAGAACTTGAGTGATATGTATATTAACTAAAATATAAAGCTGAATTACTTAAATTCTGATTTTAAAAAAAAAACTAAATGACTCGTGACGCTATAAATCCGTAGTTAGTGAGAATGCAGCATATGCCTAGATTAAATTTTGTTCACTCCCTATTACATAGAAATTAATCGACAATTTTATCATCATTTTCTTGCTAAACATATTATACTTTTTGCCCTTGTAATGGCACCCTAATACCTTAATGTGACAATTTAAGAGCATGCATTGATTAACTAATAATTGTTTATTAGTTATCACTGATTAACACCTTAATTGTTTATCATTGCTAAGCATATGATAAACTAGTTTGTTAACAACTAGAATAAGGAAGAAAAGGCCTACTGTGTTTTTTGCATGTTTAATTCCTTCTCCTTCCTACAAGTTGGAAACTACAAGTCCTAAGAGGGGGGGCTACAGAATTAAAGACTGTACTCGCCAGCTTGATAACAGCAAGCCGAACTGGGAGGGAGGCATCAAAATGCTCAAAGTTGTAGCTTTGCCTTTTACTTCTTTTTTTTTTCTTTCCCCCACCCTAGTGAGTGATCCCAATGCCATCAGTGCACAGTGAATTAGGAAAAGTGCACACTGTTGAGAAAAAGTGAAACAACCACATGGTCTCAACCAAGGATCGACTTCTCTTGTGGAGGAAAAGAAGGGCATTCAGCAAAAAGATGAAACATTGGCACACACTGCAACATGAAAGTGATACAACGCCAAAGAAGCAAACAAAAAGGAAAGGCCTGGCTCCTTAATGAAATAAGCTTTACAAAAATATCAGTTCTTATGGATGATCACTAGCTTAGCAAAGATATGAAAGAGGTGCTAACTAAAATGCACTACAATGCTTCTTTTGGACCCATGGATCCCGAGGGTGCATTGGATGCTTCTTAATCTCTCTCTCTCTCTCTCTCTCTCTCTCTCTCTCTCTCTCTCTCTCTCTCTCTCTCTCTCTCTCTCTCTCTCTCTCTCTCTCTCTCTCTCTCTCTCTCTCTCTCTCTCTCTCTCTCTCTCTCTCTCTCTCTCTCATGCCTTGATACTTTCCAAAGTCATGAAACGTCAAGCATGCATGAAGTAATTTATAATTTATTAACAGTAATAATGGAAGACAGAAGAAGGTTTCCACTTGTGTTGTGTCTCCTGTGATCGATTTAGAGTTAGACTTTTAAAGAGTGCAATGCTCCCCCATGACAAGAATAATAACTATTTAACTTAATTAACATCTGAGTGTACGGCTTCAAAGTAGCGAGAGATGAATAAAAAAACTGCAGATTCTAACAGTAATGTCCATGTTTGCATTGCCGAAAGGAGTAATACTCGAGGGAGTCGCAAAAATTGTAAGTAATCAAAGCTCAAACCAGTTGATTGGAAGTCAAAGAAGTTGCCAGGAACATGCATGATGGGCTGCCTTCGTGGTTGTTCATGACTGCTGCTGATGGTGCTGCTGTGGCAATAGTTGATCGTGCTCCGACGGCGGCTGCTGCTGCCGCTGCTCCTGCTTCTTAATGGTGTTCTTGTTGTTGTGCATCCAAACCTTGAGAACTTGCCGCCGCACGCCGGCGTCGGCGCAAAACTGCTGGACAGCGGCTTCGTCCTGCTTCTGGATCCGCCAACCGATCCGCTCAGCGAACGCCAGCATCTTCTCCTTCTGCTCGAGCGTGAACTTCGTGCGGAACCGCTTCCTGGACCCGGCGGCGGCGGGATGGGGGGTCGCCCCGACGCTGTGGAACCTCTCCTCGCTCGAGGACTCGGTGGTCGTGCCTCCGCTCCCGCTGGTGTTGCCACCGAAGGCTACGATGACGGACGACCCCGCCGGCGCAGCTGCCCTCGGCGACGGGCTCGGAGGGAAGCCGGCTCCGGCGCTGCCCCCGATGTGGAAGTGCTTTGGTCCGTGAGGGCTCTGAGGGTGGGGCGGCGGGAGCAGGAGGGGCAGGCGGGCGCTGCGGTAGTACGACTTGCCGGACCCGACAGCATTATTCTCGCCGGCGTCCGGCTCCTTCCGATGGAAGCTGCGGTGGCAGCCGCAGGCGGCGCACTTGAGGAACTCGTGCGTGGACGGATCGCCATTGGGCATGAACTCGCCGCAACCGTCCACCACGTGGCCCCCGACGGAGGCCGCGTGGTTGCGGAGGCATTCGCGATAGCGGCAAGAGACGTCGGCGGCAGCGGTGCTGGCGTTGGATGGCTTGGCAATAGGAGTGGCGGTAGACGGCTTGGAGTTGGATAAGATGCCACCTGCACCGGCTGCAGGCGTACTAAGGGATGAGTTTGAAACTGGAGTTGGATCTGAGATCAAATTGCCAAAAGGCTGAGAAGAAGAGGAAGAATGGTTGTCTATCGGCGTAGAGATATGAGTAAGAACAGCTGGTGTAGTAGTCGAGGCAGGAGCAGGAGGAACCGCCGCTAGTGGCGGTGGTGGCGTTGTGTTAGTAGCAATGATGTGGTGGCCATTCCTATTTCCTCCGATACCTCCTCCACCTGCAGGAGCTCCTCCTGCTGCTGCTCTTGGGGATAGAAGAGAAGAGGAAGTGGAGAAGGTTGGCTTAGAGAAAGCTGAGCCCCTCCCGGGAGGAGGATGATTGTATCCTATGGTGGAGTTTGGTATCCCAATCTCATCACCTTGGTTTCTATATTCCATATATCCCTATCGGACGATCTTTACTGCTTCACAACGCCTACGATTCTCTATCTCCACACCTCCACTGCAAGCTTATCAGAGTGAAGGAGAGAGAGAGAGAGAGAGAGAGAGAGAGAGGACGCCGAGAGATATCAGAGTAGAATAAATTAACAAATGGAATGGATATTAAACAAAGGGGGGTCACTGTTCCAGCTCCCTATTGCACACAGGAAAGAAGGCTGCAGCGCTGGTCTAGCGACATGGATGAGATGAGACGACGACCTGACGAGCAAGTGCGGCACTAAGAGGAGCTGCAACTGGAGGCGCGTGGGATTCTTTGTGTGAAATAATGGCCAAGGTCCAAAAGCTAAAAGGATTGAAGACTCGAAGGATATATATTTATAGATGGATGCACAGAGATGGTTATGGAGAATTAGGGAGGGAGCGAGAGAGAGAGAGAGAATGGGGGTGGCGGGATGAAGTGGGCTTGCTCGGGGATCTGGTTTCCTACCAGCTAACCAAGTTCATCTCAAGGGATGAAGCTCGTTCGTGCGTGTTTCCTTTTGCTGGTGATATTGCTCTCAAGCTTTTTCCTTCCCGTCACTAAATCAATCAATTAAGCAGCAGTATTAGTAGTAGTTTCTCTCTCTCTTTTTTCTTCTCTCTCTCTCGTCCCTGCACACCTGACGAGGTGGTGATGATATGCAATCAAGGGGTGGGATTGCAGCCGTGAACAACCGACAGGGTCATGCTTCACCCCTCCCACGCCCTGCGACCTGGTCCCATTTCCCCTACTTAATAATTGTTGCTGCCCGAGCCACCCCCCCCCCCCCCCCCCCCCCCCTCTCTCTCTCTCTCTCTCTCTCTCTCTCTCTCTCAATATATTTCATTGACATACATAAATATTTGTATGTGGCTCAGTATCTGGGTACGTATAAATGTGTGGCGTCTAACATCCTCATAACCTTAGCTATAGGCTTATCTCATTATCCGCTGTCACAAATTTCTGTGCTGGTCTGCAACCCTAATGGAGTCATTGATGCAAGCAAATAATATATATAAAAAGTATAGCTGTAGAGTTGAATTCTGAATTGAATTAATTTGTAAGAGGTTGATGGATTAATAAGGGTGGGAGGGGCGTAGATTGAGGAGGTGAGTGGGGTCCTGTACATTTTGAGCCATACACGACCAGCCCTCGTTGGTGTGTCAGACTCCAGCACTAAAAGGGGTTTGGGTCTGGCCACCTCTCGAGAGTTAAAAGAGTGCAAACTTTTGTTCTTTGCCTATACTTCTCACCTTTGTTACCTAAGCAACAAAAAGCTTACATGATTCCATCCCCCCCATTCCCTCATCTTTCCTTGTCACCTGCACTCACACGAGTCCTCCCTACACTTGCATGCTGTCCTCAACTTGGGCTTTGGTGTAAGGACTGTGTGGTGGCAAATGGCAATGGTGGAGTAGTTGTACCCTGTGAAAATAGTGTGATCAGTGCATTGTGCATCCTGTCCTCCCTCTGATCAATGCTGCTTCAATTTTGATCAATCTTAGGGGCCAAATGCATGCTCCAAACTTAGGATTTTGCTCAGGTAATTATGTACTAGCCATTTTATCTCTCATGAAATAATTTTATGATCGCTAATGTTGGCATGCTAATTAATGCTGAAACTAAGGTCTCACTCTTTTTTCTCTTGTTAGTGTAATTCATAGGATGTTGATGAGTGCTACTCCTCGGATCAGGTCGGAAGCATATGAGGCCAAATCACATTTAAGAAGCCTTCTGATCTCTAGCTATATAGCTTGCCTTTTGCAGCACTGAACCCTCAAATCTTACTGCATATTAACCAGAGCTAGCAGTAAATTATACATTATGATGCAGTGTGCATGCAGCGAACACAGAATTAAGCACTCTGATTTTCTTTTACCAATTATATATATATATATGATATGTGATACCTTACCTAATTGAAACCCTTAAACCCTATTGAACAGTAACTGGAGCAGCAATAATGCCAGGGGCTCTCTAACACACCATGCCAAAGTTTCAAGGACCACTTGGTTGCTTGAAAGCAATTGATACTTGTGTCTTGATGCATGATCTTATCCTTCTTCTGGAACTGTGTGTAGGATTAGGTTAGGAAGCATTGTGTGTAGGATTTTGGAGAACAATTCCTGACCAAAAAAAAGGTATGTTGATAATTAGAAATTAACATTAAGCTGCCCTGACAAGTACAAAAATAGGAAAATTCAAGCAAAATATTTTCCACGAGAGTTGCCACTTGAGTTTGAAGTGATGGCCCCTAATCCTACAGTGTATGGATTGTTAGGCGGTTACACAGGGGTGACAGGATAATAGATGTCATCTGCATTTATTGCATCATTAACTCGTGTTTTTGTTGCTAAGCTAAACAACTTTTGAGTGCCGTGAATTGACTTGCTTCCTCTATTTGCATGCCACGGATGTAGTAGTAAGTCCTCACTCCATCGAGACCGACATGTGTTAACACATTTATCTATACCCATCACCAAACACATATATCTTAATTTACATGCAAACCATGCTTAGTCTCAACTAATTGGAACCCTTGAAATTAATAAACTTTGTTGAAATAAGTTAAATGTCTCGAGGAGTTAATGATTCTAGGTAGCGCCTTCATGTTGCAAGTAATCATTAGGTTGTTTCTTGAGAAAACATGAAAGTTGTTTTCTACTCGATCCGAAAGGTGAAATGAGTGTTTAATATATATATATATAGAGAGAGAGAGAGAAAGAGAGAGAGAGTGAGTGAGTGAGAGAGAGAGGGGAGAGGGGGATATAGGGATTAATAGGTGTAAGACCCCTTGAGCGAAACTAGATGAAACACCTCAATCTGGATCATTCATTTTATACACTACAAAAAAACGGGATTTGCGACGGATATTTTCTTCGCAATATCAAAGAATCCGTCGCAAATAAAGGTTTCCGACGACGGTAATGTGTCAGCCGAAAAGTGAGCCGTTGGAAAGAAATAACTGCGGTCCTCTAAATTTCCGTCGAAAGTCTAGGCGGTCTATGGTCGAGATGAAAGCTCTCACTCTCTCTTGCGTGCAACCTTCCTCCCCCTCTGATCGGCTGCACGTCCTCTCCCAACGCTGCCACTACAATGGCTGTCGACGTCTCACCTCTGCAACCCGATCGTTGTTGCCGCCCCGATCGTCGCGGTCGTTTGCGTGCCCAGTTCGCCGCCCCCATGGCCTAGTTCATTCGCCGGCGCTCGTCGAAAGAGAGTAGAGAGAGAATGCATGATCTATAGCCATCCAAGTAAAATGAAAGGTCCAGATTAACTTTATGTATTATACCCATTAATCTTATATATATATATATATATATATATATATATATATATATATACCGAGTGTAATATAAGATACATCTATAAGGCAATGAAAATAATAATAGACAATCAAAATATTTTCTATGAAGTCATTGCAATATCATTACGAAAAGATATTATGTTTCGCGTAAGGTCTAAAAACCTTCTATTCATATGAATTTAACCTTATACATGTGCATATACATAAATTTCTACGCAAAGTTAGGCACAATTACAACAAATCTTATCGCTGTCAATAAAGACTTCTATTGATGGGAGTGATGGATACAGGGCTGTAAATGGTTCTAATCTGTAGATTTTTTTGTTCTAAGGATAATCATCATAATTTTTTGAAAAAAAAACTACTAAATCTTTTGAAAAAAAAAAACCATAGATCAATTTTCTTGAAAGATTTATTTTTTTCTATTCCCTACTTTGACAATATCATGTTTGAAAAGTTTAATATAACATAAAATTTGATATAACCATATCCGTACATTGGAACTAAATTTTAGAACATAATTAACAGCCCCACATGGTTAAGGGGTCTATCTCCCACTCGCTCTCTTTCATCTTGAACACTGAATTAATATATTAGCAGTTCACCAAAGAGGGTAAAACAACTAAGTTTTTCCTGTTTAATCTTTAATTTCACAATTTTGTTTTTCTAATTTTCCATCTCTTCTTTTCTATTTTTTTAACTTCTTGATTTTTATTTGTTTTCCTTTTCTCGTTGCATTAAAAAAGTAAGATAAATAAGATAAACAATTTTTTCTTTCATATACGTAATTACCATTTACCTCAATTTTATAATAGTTTTTAAATTTTCCTGAGATTTTGTTTTATGTTTTTTTTTCTCCGCCTCCTTTTTCTATCACATTGATGATAAAGCAAATCATGATTAGAAAGAATAGAAAAGATATAATTTACTTGTAATGTTATTATTTTATTAACTAAGTAATTTATGTTACCGGTTTATGGTATATGGATACAAATTATGATATTTATATGCTCAATGTTGTTAATGAACTAATGGACATGTTATTGACTGATCCATTAATTAATGAATGTATATTGAACTATCGGATAAATGGTTTGAAAAAAAATTATATTCTACTTCATAATCATATTAGTCATATTGAACTATTTGGACGGCCTAATTAACTTATTATATTGGACCGAACCACGAAAATTTTCCGTCTAATAAACATCCCTTATAGATATTTATTTCATGTAGGACTCTAATTTTAATTAGTTAGTTTTAATTTATTAAATAATAAGATCAAATTTATATTTAATTTTTTTCTGTTAGACATTTTCGTGTCTAATAGATTTCCGAAGATAACTTTTTTTCTTATATGTACACGCCTCTAGTTAGAGAGTTGACTTCAATAATATCTTAAACATGCGTCTAGAAGAAAGAAGTACTTGACAAGTTATTTTATTCTTTTAAAATTAGACATTTGAATGGTTCTAATTAATTAAGTTAGAGTTAATTACTATAGTGTTTTGTTTCAATAGTTTGAGAAAAAGCTTTAGGCATCTTGAGATTTTGAGTAATGCTATATCCTCTTAATAATCCTTCTAAAAATCCTCTTAACATCTCGTAATGGCATAGATTGTAATTTTATCAACTTTTATGGGTGTTTTACACATATGAGTGTTAAGAGGGCTTTTAGGAGGATAAATATTTTTTTTTCTTTTTGGTTAATTTTTTTTAATAAATCAACCTAACTCATGTAAACTAAGGTTCATCGGAAAAAAAATGGAGGTCAGGATCCACTTTCTTTTAAATTATTAATTCATTAGTCATTATTTTTTTATTATTAATAAAATATGTTACATATTTTAATGGTCACACTATTACATTTTGGGCCTTTTTTAATATATTTAAAGTTGTATTAAGTTTTATATTGTAGTTATAATATAAAGAATGCAAGTACTACTTGAAAATAGAGCAAAATTTGTAGAAAATCATGACATAATTGAGAACAACCAAGTAGATTGAATTTCCTTTGAAGTTGATCACCAAGGAATCAATCATAACATAGTGAACCAAAAAGTTCATAAATGCTTATAATTGACCAAAAAAAAGTAATTGTAGGAGGTCTTTCCATTTAAGAAAATAGATGGTGTATAAAAAAAATAGACGGCAATTGGAACACATTCACCCCAAAAGTATGTAGGGAGAGATGTTTGGAATATTAAAGAACAAGCAGCTTCTAATATGTTTCCATTCATCTCTCCTATTTTGTTATGGAGTGTAAGGATAATTAGTAAGGTGAAAAATGACATGCTCTTTAAAGAACTTTTGAAAAAATGAAAAAGAAATTCTATTTCGTTATCACTTCTAACTAGTTTGATAGATTTATTGATTTGGTGGCGGATCTTGCCATAAAAATTAACAAAAAAAAAAGTTGAGTTTCAAAATTTATGGTCATGATCAACAATAGAAAGTGAGAAAATATTGAGCTCCAATGTAAGTTACTACATACAGCCTAACTTTTCCAAATATTAAATAAATAAATCCAAAAATAAAGTTTAATTAGAGATAAGATATGGATTTAAAATAATAAATGAGAAAGGAGTTGATGTAGGTTTATAATTTAAACAAAAAGTTTGTTGGATTTGTAGTTATAATTGAAGTTTAGATAAACTAAAAGATTAAAGTTTAAAATTTGGATCAATTTTAATTAGGAGTTTTACTTAGGATTAGATTATAGTTAAACCCTAGAAATTGACCCTAAACGGTTTGTACAATGGCACCTCATGACCTCTTTTTCTCTCTCAATTCTCTCCCATGAGTGTGACACGTCATGATAAAACCAAGGCAAATGGAGGCATATTCAATGGTCAAGGTGTGACTTTCATCCTCAATAGTCATGAAAAACTCTCAAACATCATGAGTGACTAATAAAAGTATGTAGGACAGAGCTTTGAGTATATCACGACAAAAAAACCCATGATAATATTATTTATACATAATCATAGCATGATTATTTACAACAAAGGCGACGTTAGCATAAAGGATTGTTCCGACTATGATCACTAGGTCATAAGAAGTCACGATTAAACTTGAGGGTTCATTGTACGATGTTGATCGTGATCATCATGACGATCACTTGAACATGTCGCGACATGTTAAACCATTGCAACTGGTTGGTTCCGACGGATGAAACTATTATACCTAGATGCAATAATCTAGTCATGACTTGACGCAACTAAGCAAGAATCGTACTAAGGCCCACCTTTTAATTATATTAGTTTATTTTACAATTGATATTATATGAAAGTGATATCATTTAGTATAGGTACTTTTACTAATCATGATCTATTATTGTAATTGATTTATAATTGGAATGATTACTATAATTGATTATATATTGATTGTTAGTGATTATATTAATATTATAATTGATTATACTGTTCAAATTTCATTTTGTTATACTAAACTAAAAGTGACAAAGGTAGATGTGCTACGTAAGTAAGATAAAACTCGAAAGTTGTGGATTATCATATCTATCGATTGTCCTATGGTTGATGGATAATTGTTATTAGTATTAATGAATAAATAATATAACTATTGGAATGATATGTCAACCTGTAGACAAAAATGTGATTACCTTGTTATATGATCCTTTGTCCTTTAATGTACAATGAATTCATTGTTAATTATTATTATTGTATCATATCGAGTCCAGTCATGGCTTGATCCCTTATTGTCAATTGTTGCATGAAAGTAGCTTGGTGTCCACTTAATAAATTATTAAAAACTCTCTAGTTTAATTGATACAATAAAGGATGTTTATCATAATAACTTCCACATGAAATTGAATTATTATTGAATTTTAAGTCAAATTCATGCCAACATCAAATCAAATTGATAGTTAATTGACAATTAATTATAAAAAATCATTGTTAATTAGTCAGACTATTCATAATTGTAAATTGGTATGATTGATATATATATATATATATATATATATATATATATTATTACTAAATTGATAAATTATTATTGCTCAATTTATTATTTTTAACTTATTTACAACTGAGCATCTAATTATCTTTCAGTCTCTAAGTACTTAGTAATTTATACTTAGTTTTCCCTTGTATCTAAATCCATGCAGGCGTGCAAGTACTGATGCAATGACTCATGAATTCACACATGGTATAGGCTAAATTATTTAGTTGATTTTAGAATTGAATATTTAATTTTAGTTAATTTTTTAACACTATATTTTGAATATTAAAGATATGACATTTCATTTAGACTCTTTCACATATTTTGATATATCATCTGAAATTGATTTATTGAATTAGGAAACGCCTTGGGTGATCTCTTGATCACGTGTTTGGGACATACATTCAAGGACCAAATGTCGCAATGAAAAAATCAAATAAATTTTAAGCTTTATTGATACTCTATTAAGACACTATTTTTCTTAACAACACACATAATAAGGACTCCTTTTTACGACTCATTTGGAACCTCGAAAAACTTAATAAATGATGAAAAATTATAGTTATTTTTTCCACCTCAATAAAAATTATAAAACATTGTTTGGCTGTTCATTTAAGTAGACCCCATATCACAGTTTGAAGCTTAAAATGAGGTTAAAAAGTTAGGGGGGCTTGTCTATGTAACATTTCCATTCTGGAAGTAAGAAAAAAGTGATCACAAAGAGAAAATAAAGCCTGATTTTTCTCTATAGCATAAAGCAGCTGTCATTTTATTGTTACTTATTTATATGATGATGTAATAAACCCAAACACTTTCGATTGAACATTTTTTTATATTTTTATAACATGTATTATGACTCTTTTTTAAAAGTGTCATACAATGAAATTTCAGATTCCTTGAGTCAAAATAATTTTTAACCAAGCAGTGGATGAATGTACCATCCAAGATGCCACAATATTGTTCTCTCGAATATTTGTCTTATTCAAATCATGTGATACTAATTGGATTGGATAAACAACTCGAAGGGGTCTACTACTTGCAAAAAAATGACCATATTTTTTTAAATCGATTCAAAAAAATATTGAACGATTTTCCAAATAAAAAAGTTTCACTTTCACCTTTAGAATTAATATTGGAAAGAGTACAATGAAAACTAACTGTTAGAATATATAAATTATAATGTGAATTTTTTTATTAATTCTTTTATAACATCTCTTTAGTCCAGATATTATTCATTTTGAATTTTCAACTCACACGAATTTAAACACGTTTTGAAAGATAAAAAAAATATACCACTTATAACTTTCAGTGATTTTACTATTAAACAACAATTATTTATAAGTAGTATATAACTTATTATTTTCATTGCACTTATCTAAACAACAATTTTTTATTTTCCAAATTCAACTTGAAAACTTAGCTAAAACTTCCATGAAGAGAAAAAAACGGTGTACATTTCCCTTTTAGGCAGTCATGCCTTAAACAAAGAAGTGGGCTTAAGCTCCTTCCCTTTAATAGAAAGGTTTAATTTACCTCCACAAATTACATACATGTTGTTAATTGTTTGTGTTGCCACCATCATCATCGGAAGTTGAAATTTGTTGCAAGTGACATATTTATATCATAGATCGATGTGTTTTCCACATAATAATATATATTAATTCAAATAAAATAAGAGGTAGGTAAAAGGTGGCCAACTTAATATTATATAGTTTGAGAGGTTCATTAAACTAATGGGTTAATTAGCATGGGGAATGCTCCATATTGGGCGGTTCCTCGAACCAATGGAATGAGAATCCAACTCTCAATGCAAATTTATCACAATCTCCAATTAATTAAAGCTATCGAATCCCTCTAATTTTAATTGTTACCATTTCTGTTTTTTTACAATTATTTTTCTTGACACATAGGTTAATAATCCACCAACAGAAATCGGCCTAATTGAGGATATATAATAGTAATAATAATATTATATTATATTATATTATATTTATAAGTGGCCCACTCGCCTCGGGGCACGTGTCACTACCCTACTATAGCCCATGAGACCTGTCCGTCTCTGGGATTCGCGTCCATGAGACGTCACATCTAATTTTATTTCCCCCTTCCACGCAACGGACGGTTCCAAACGACTTTAATAATTGTGCTACTGCACAAGAATCTAATACGTATGACAAAAAAAAAAGAGAAGAATTGAAAGATATAATAATGGGTATTCACAGCTTAAATATTATAATAATATATGTTTGAGCATTATTTGGTCTTATATTATCGGATGTGAGAGAATGCACAAGGTTTAATTGTGTGATTAGGAAGAAGCCACGATTTAATTTTTTCTTTTTTCCTTTATAAAAATGGTGGCTGGAAACAGCCAACCATCATGAGTACGTCAAATTTTGTAATGCGGGATATGATGGTTATAAGTAAATTATAATTATAATGTTTAAATTAAAAAAATAATAAAGCTACACCACTGGAACAAATGGTTCTCATATCTCTCACCCTTTTGCTCAAATCATATCTCCATCTTTGACTGAAAAAAAAAACTTGATCTTGGATGATTGTCGTGTAAATTAATTTCTTAAAATGTGATATATTTATTTATATGTATAGAATATGTGAATAAGAGGCATACGCACTCTTACTAAAGGTTGAGAGGGTTTATTTGTACTTTTCAACATGCCACATTTGGTGCATTATTTCTTTCCAATTTTGGTAATATTGAGTGCTACGATTTCTTCATTTTATGTATGTGAGGAAGGCCAATAGAGGAGCTAAATAAATGAACAGCCTACTCATTTATTTTAGTAAGAGTTTTTTTTTTTTTACTAGCCCCTTGTATTTAGAAAGCGACGTCGATGATTCAATTCGTGCGGTGTTAATGATTATATGCATTGTCCACAAATTTGAGACCGACCCACTATCAAGCTCAATTAATTCGATTGGTCGTCCCGTGTCACGAACCTAGAAACTCTCAATAAAATTTTTTTACATTAATCTTATTTTAGCGAGGAGATGTTGCTTACCACTCCACCCTAATCTTTTAATCGAGTATTAATATTTGATACGAAAGTTTGAAACAATGTTTTGTGATAAAATCGTTTCGCTCTAGAAATTGAAACATATCATTTGTATTACTGTGCAATCAAACCTCTGTTACTGATATCCACTCCTGGTCACCACAATTAAGCTGCCAATGTCAGTGCCACTGCCGCACTTACTTTTTGTACAAAGACATGCATTTAGATCTGATCCTGTTAAATTTGTTTTTGAATGTTTCGCGGCATGCAGGAACTCGAAAGGTGACGACGATTAACGAAATCTAGTTAATAAGTTGTGGCTAAAAACACGGGCACCAACAAAAAAGCTCATTAGATCACCAAAATGGAACGTGCCACCAAATCACAAATTCTCAGTACTATTAATTTAACTGGAATCTTGAAAAGTAAACTTTTTTTTTTATTTTCCCCCTCCTGATTCGTTCTGCAACTTCCCTACATGAATCAGAACTGGCAGGCAGGCACCAATAACAGCCTGGAGTCAGAACACACACCACACATACATACAAGACAGACAGCAGCGGGGCCGTGCAATCACGAGTTAATCAATTAATAAAAACCCCCTACTTCTACTTTGTTTAATGCATCGGATCGCTAAATTTTAATTTCATGCTACAACCAAGGAAGGAGGAAGGTAATTAAAGTATATTATGTATATGGCGTACGCGTGCATGCACATAGGGACATGTAAACCATATATACTTTTTCAATTGCCATGCGTCTCGTAGCCAAACCAAGTACGTGTTCTTTCGTAGCCCACAGGAGCACCAGCAAACTTGCATGTGTCATATAATGGCTCTTTGCCAACAATATATATTATATATATGTATACATTATAAGCTTTAATTAATAGAATGATTACTAACTAACTGAATTAGTGTCCATGTTAAACAGAATCCAAGCATATATATTAGCATGCATGCATGCAATTCACTGCATCTTTGCTCATCTGTCAATGTGTATAACATAATATAAATGGAGGATTTGATTCAGATAGCAGCCTTTGACTGCATGCAACATAACATATGGGATTACATCTGTGGTCCATTTCCTCTGGGACCAAAAGAGACCCCCGGCCCTGCATCACTGATCTCTCTTTGTGTGTTGTGAAGTTTGAACAATTAAGTTCTACAAACATATCATAGCATCCAGCTGTATCTGGTGCATGTGATCTCAATAGTAGGACTCTGGACTCACACATTAATGAGGCCTTAAATCTTTAGGTCCCTACCTCCAACAAGGCTTGATGAACTAATTTACTTTACTTTTCTTTTTATATATCAAAATGACTATGGTATGGATCCTAATCTATTATATACCCCAGAAATGTATACAAGATTATTTTTAAACTGCATATCCAACTTTTAATTATCCATTGTTTTGGCCATTTTTGGTTCTATCAATCAATGAAATAAAATTAAGTTGGATCACTTAAAGAAACAAGTTGAGTTGAGAATTACAATGAGAATATCTAAGTCCCAACCTTTATTTTATAGTCACAACACCATAAATATCCAACTCTGTTTATGTCATCTCAAGTCGTACATCGGACTTATAATGGATGAGACTTTAAACGTACATAAAATTGAAAATTTCAAATTTCACTCAAATAGAATAAATTGTTTAATAATAATAATAATAATAATAATAATAATAATAATAATAATAATAATAATAATAATAATAATAATAATAATAATAATAATAATAATCTGCAGTCTTGCATTGGCTGAAGAAGCTAATAAGTTCCACATAGATAGCTAACTTAAGACTATTAATGTGGACGAAAATAAAAAAAAAAAACAGTGAACGAAATGCATGTCCAACATCGCTGGATATACAACATCTTTTTAATTATTCCTCTTTGTTTTTAATTAGTTCATCCATCATATGCATTATCCCTCTTGAGTTTATTTTTGTATGCTCAAAGAATAAAAATTAAGCTTAGGAGACCTATATATAATAATAAGTTAATAAAAAAAACAGCCTGAGCTGTATCTAGGGTACAATATTAGAATGTGATTTATTTTTCTTTTTTTCAATTCATATCAAATGGAGCATTGGTAACTTTGTAAAAGGAAATAGGCACAAAAGTTTAATATAAATAAATACACACGTGAGATGCAAGCAAGTTCCATGTCAGTTAGAATAGTCGATAACAATTCTAGTTAATATATATTAATCTAATTAGAAAATAATGATTTTGTTTTGTTTTTAATTTTTTTTGGAATATATAGAATAATGTGGTGAGAAATTTATCGCGCATGATAGAGGAATAGTAACGAAGAAAGATAAAAAAAGGAAAAATAAATATAATAAACAAAATAAAAATGTGACAATATCGTGAGTTGGTTCATGACATCTAAAGATAACATTGCGTTTGCTAACATGGGCCCAATATGAAGACGAATAGAACAAGGCCCATGGCCACTTCGCCCACTAGGCCCAATACTCGATCAATTCCAAAATTTTATGTATGCAAAGATTCTTTTTAACCCAAAAATATTAATATTATCAATTATTTTGTATAATATAGCTTGAATTATAAAAGAAATTAATAATTGTAATTCCTAATCGCATTGTTTCAATTGCTATTGATTTGTTTTATTTTGAATTTATTGATACATTACAAAATAATAGTTCATTAAAAGTTTAAAATCCATGCTTCGATGTCCCAATGATTAGACTTGGCCCGATTCATAATTTTCATGTCCGAGTAAAATTTAAATTCATCCAATATCACTCTCATTGCCACACAATCAAATTAAACATGTATATGTCCACTCTCTGATAGTAAAAAAACAATTTGAATTCTATTTTCTTCATAAATTGATATTTGTTGATTTATGTTTTCTTTTACTGACAGAAGAAAAAAACATAAAAAAAATTAAATTTGAGTCAGGTCATGCCCTTTCGAGAAGTGCACTCTCACGCACCCAAACTTGAGCCCCCATGGAGCCTCCTTTTGTGTTACAAAATTAATTACCATTTTTTATAATTTAGACTGATCAAATGATGATACATTAGCAGAAGCATTAAATTAAAATAAAATTATAAAACAAGGTGCAGAAGCTTAGATAAAAGACATAATCAAAGCACATAATATTTAAATTACTACTCAATGTTCAGTATAATGTCATGAATAACATGTAACATAAACTTCTAAGCTCCTATCTGTTGGATCCCAAAGGACACCAAGAGGAGGGGATGAGGTGAATTGGTATTTAATAAAAAAATATCGATCTTACGAAAATTATTGCGGAAACTTAAAATCGATTCTTAAAATCTTTCAAATCAATGCAATTCAGATCACATCAACACATTATGAAAGGGAGAGAGAATGCAAACATAAAATGCACGAGTGGTTGTTGATGAGATTCGGCCACGCCTTGGGCTACAACTTCTCGACCTCGAGACCATTGAAGATTCCACTGAAACACTTTCTTTGTTCCAAATGGGATAAGAAAGAAAGCCCTTTACACAACCACATTTTCTCCGCTTCGAAAGGCAAGGCAAGTCTCTCCTTCTAGGAAGCTAATCTTTTCTCTCGCTCAAGAAGTAATATTTGGAACATCTTTCATACAAGAGCTCTCATAATCTTTCTGAAAAATGGTTTCTCTCTTTTACAATAGAACACTCAAAAGAAAAGAAGAGAAGAGAGAAAGAAAGAAAGCTCTAAATGATAACTTCAAGAAAAAAGATCTTCTTTTGATTTCTTGAAGTTTTGCTTCAATGCTTGGATGAGTCTTTGCTTCTAGTTTTGACACTCCTTTTATAAGTTTTTAGCATGTAGAAAATTCGTTCAGAATTAATTCCACATTTTTTTCATTCAAAATTGACCGTTACCGTTCATTTTACCAGGGGACCGATCGACTGCATTTATGGACTTATCGACCGGTCTATATGATCGTTGCGCTTATTTTTTTCACTAACCGCAGTTGGTCTAGTCAGTCGATCGATACATCGATCGGTATCATCTCGGCATCAATCAATATAATCTCATCATTGAACCTAGGCAGTGCATGCATTGATCGGTCGATCGATATACTGGATCGGTCGACTGGAGTTATCTCGACCGACTTTCATTATGTTGACCAATAGGTTGATCGACCTGCACTATTTTGAGCATAACTTTTTGCACAATTATTCGAATTAGATAATCTTAAATTCTATGGATAGTTAACATGATTCTCTACAACTTTGATATTTATGATTTATCCAAAATCTAATAATACATAGTTAATTATTTGATCAATGTGTAGTTCATAAAATTGTCTCTTTTTATTTAATTTTTTTTAACATTTAACTTTAAACTTTCGAAATTTGTATCATCAAAATATAATTTATTATGTTATTAAAATTTTGCTCCAACACTATCCATGTGCAATAACCCAAGCCACATCATGGTGGATGTCGATATAGGGGAAGCAATTCTCCCATAAGCGATGAAGCTTAATGTGATAGAGCATTTGACCTTGACATATGAGGCACTAAAATAGTTAAGCACAATGAAAATGATAAAGCATCGATAATTGACGAAAACAATATTATCATGGATTGTTATTTTGTAAACTTTGATGTCATTTCTGTGTTGGAAAATAATCATGTATCATTGTTTTGGTTAAAGTAATAACATAAGGTCAATTTGATAAGCAATATAGTAATTAGTCATATGAATCTACAAAGCATTGAGGCACGATGAAACAATGATTCCAGTATTCGAATGAAATCAATGGAAATCATTTAATAATCATTTGATCCATATTTGGTAAATGTTTAGGGGTTCGGGTCGACTTGGACCGTACCGACCTAGTTTTCCGAAAAATATTTTTGGTCCGATTATAAATCGGGCCGAGTCCGGGTCAAAGAAATTAAAAACTCAACCGGTTTCGAGTCGGGACTAGGTCCAACATATAAAATTTTGATCGCAACCTGACCCAATTATAATAATAAAAAATATTAACAATGTTTTATACTTCTAATTATTTAATAATTTGATCGTTACTTGTTCATTTTGAAGTGTTAAAAAAATTTATTGTCTTACTATATGATACATTGACATAATATTTTGATAAGTTGATGTTTATTTCGTTAAATTATGATTTAATTTTGCTAGTTACCATAATTTTCTATATTTATTTTATTTTAAAAAAACATTTTTTTGACTCGACCTCATTCTCAATTTCATTCATAGTTTTCTCGAATCGACCCGGGGACCGGTCGGGACTCTGAGTGGTGACCGGGTCAAGGCGGACCGGATCTGAACCCAATTTTGTTCTCCCCTATAAATATTTGATGGTTTTCCAGTGATATCGATAATAAATTAGTATTCTTTATTCAATAGCAATAATCATACATTAGTATTCATTCTTTGATAGCAATATTGATGTAACTTATCTTTCAACTTCAGTTATATTTGTTCTTTGCATTAAGAAGAGCTCTTCACTTGTATAGGGTATGCCATGCAGATAAATTGCATTAAGATGCCAATTAGGTCAGTAAGCCATGATAAATACCCTTTTCCTATGGAAGGATACATCACTCGCATTCGTGGGATCTTTTTTGTTGTAAGATATGGAGAGGTCCATACAAGAAGAGTGATCACTTGTGTTTTGCCTCCACCATAGTTTCTCTCTTTTGCTTTCAGCTACACTATTTGCACATTTGATAAAGATAATCCCCTAATGTATAGGTAGAGGCAATGGCTTCCTTGGGTTGTCAATAGGGGTGAAAGTAGTTGGAGTTAGTTCAGATTTTTGGTTTAAAAAAATCAACGCTATTTTTCGAATCGGTTTTTAAAATTAGAAAGACCACTCTAAAATTATTTTGAAAAAATAAAAACCACCCTTTAGCGGATCAATTTTTTCGGAGTCCTACTTTTATATAATTATATTTTAAAAATATATTTAATAACTTAAAATTAATATAAAAATATTTAATTTTATATTAAATATAAAATATACTATTGAAATTTTAAAACTATTAAATTAGAGTTTGATAATGTGATAGAAAAGTATGAAATTTTATACAAAAATATTATATCTATAATAAAAGAATTATTAACGCATGTATTAATTATATAAATAAAAATCATAAATAAAAATCAGGCTCCACGAGCCCCTACGGTTTTTTCGGGTGGGGTCCTAATTTTAGCGGGTGGATTTTAATTTATTAAAAATCACCCTAAATTATATTCGGACTCCTAATTTTTAATTTTTTTAGTTCGATTTTTTCGGATCGAATGAATTTTTCGAATTGATCGAAGTTTTCTTACCCCCCTAGCTGTCAACTTTTATCTTTTTAACTTATTACTGAAGTCATCTTGTCTGTCAATCAAATCAAGTGAGAGTTAAGGGTACTCGACTCGCTAGTATGATCAAGGATCAACAAGGTTTCGACTGATTGAATAAAATTGTAAGCATTTTTTTATTTGTACCTTATAAAATCTTTTCGGATACCCGAACATATGGGCTAGGTTCAAATTTGAGGGGAAGCCCCCATACGGAAGTAGACGGTAAATAAATGTGGCAGAACGTGACCTTAGGTGACCCTAGTTCTGCCTAGTTGATCCTACTTTTTTTTTTGTCAATGGCGTGACCTTTTTTTACCTATCTTATATATAATAATTTTTATTTTGCAAACTCTTTTTTTCTTTTAGTTTTTCCTTCTTTTTACCTATCTTATATATAATGATTTATTTTATTATATGTCAAATATTAATAATAAAGAATTAATATAATATTATTTATTACTTATTATTTTATTAAAATTTCAATATTTCATTAAATATAAATTATTAAAAAATTGATTTTTATATTTAAATAATATTTTTAACAAAAATTTTGACATAAATTTTTTAATATAGATTTTATTTTTATATTTTTTAAAAATTTATAACCTATATTTATTATATATATTTTAAATTTAAAAATTTATTAAAATTAACTCATCATCTATCATATTAATTATCTTATTCTTCAGGACTAACTCTAATTTTAATTGTCAAATGGCCCAAAATGTTTTCAGCCAGCACATACTTTTTCATTTTAGCCAAGTTAGTGGTCAAGTGAGCTCAAAGTCGTTAAGGGCTGTTTGGTTCTCCTTTTTTTTCCCTTTTTTTCCCCTTCCATCTCTTTACCCTCCTCCTCACCCCAATCAAACATAAGGAAGAAACAAAAAACCGTGCGTTGCTGTCGCTTGCAGCCAGTAGTTGTTGCTGCCTGCCGCCGCCTGCCGCCGCCTGCCGCCGTGAGTTGCAGCCGCCTGCCGCCCTTTATTGCAGCCTCCTGCCTCCCTGTGTTGCAGCCTCCTGCCGCCCTGTTGCTGCCGCCACATGTCATCGCTTGCCGTGAGTCGCCGGTACTCCCTTACTCCTCCCTCCCTCAATCTCTCTGTTGCGTTCTTTTCTTGTCACACGCGCGAGCAGGGAACCCTGTGCTGTGGTCGCCCTTGTCAAGAAATGAACTCCTCCGTGGATCACCGGAGATCTGATCGGAAAGGAAGTGGAAGGGCGTGGAGGCAAGCAGATGCAAAGAGAAAGAAAACAGAGAATAGAAGAAGACGAACAAGTATTCCAATCAAATGAAAAATGTCACTACTGTTCGAACCATCCATTACATCAATTAACCCCTACTTATACTACTAAGAAACTGATATATGAACTAAACTGATATTAACTATTGTTACAAACATATGGAAGAAAACGATAGCTACTGCAACATAATACTCTGCCAGATGTCGTGACTTCCAACACACCCCCGCAAGTTGATGCCGGGAAAGAGATTGAACGGCGGCAACTTGAACATTCAGCTCAGTGTGATCAGGACACAGCAAGCCAGCCCTCGGGAAGAAGCAGGGGAGCACCGCCAAGTACATCATTGGAATGAAACAAGAAAGACATGCCCCAGTCGAGGCTGCTGAAGAAGCCACCGAGCCGAGGCTGCTGTAGAACATCTTCAATGTACAAACAGGGATGCAGAGAAGGCCATGAAGACTTGTACAAAAGAGTGATAAAAAAACTTGGCAGACGCCATCATCCATCATTTAAACTTGTCTTCACACGACAAGCTTGCAGCCTACAGTAGAACTCCAATATTCCCTAACGAGTTGTAGGCAAGAACAACTGGACGCGGCAGAGGCGAGGTGCTGATGAAGTTGCAGACGCCATGAGAACACGCCACGAACAACATTTTTGCTAATTTGCAGATGTGCGGCATATATGTATAGCTTGGCAGTATGATGTAGATAGTTGCAGATGCCAGCCGTGTAGATCCACTGAACCATTGGTTATAGGATATCCATCAAATACCTGCTGGAGACTCCGACAAGAAGCAATTGAAGAATAGAGAGCTTGCGGCCAGATCTTGTGCTCGCAAGTAGGCCTATACTATGGAGGCGGCAAAACTCAAGTGGAAAAAATGAGAACCAAAGGATCTGAGTGTCGAAAGAAAACGCTGTAGGGACAAGAACACTTAGCACGTAAGAGAAGATGAAGATAGAAGAAGAAATGCAGAGAACTCCTGACTTGGATAACGAGATGAAGAATGAACTTGAGAAATACAATCAAAGTGATACAAGACGAGAAGGACGAATCAACTAGAACAACCAGAGAAGATGAGCACGCTCAAAGACACACTCGGGCAACCGGCAATGCGACAAGAGACAGAAACAACATTACGGCAATGCGGAGGTTAAGCTCCGATCGGCGATCGCCACCGAAAGCGTCCGACGACAACGCCGGAGAAACGCCGATAATGGCAACAAGGAGAGAAGGCTCCTGCCCCTCCGACGATAACGCCGGGAATCATATCGACGACAGAAATCGCCGGCGATCAAGTATCGGTGATCACAGCCGTGGAACAAAGATCGAAAAAGAGATCAACAACTAGATTTCATGGAAGAAAAGGATCAAAAAGAAATAGAAGAGCAAAGAAGCAAAGGAATAAGGAAAAACAGCGATCGATTATTAAAATGGAAACAACCCGAAGAAGGAGAATAATCGGCAATCGAAAAGAAAAAGAAGCCAGAAGGATTTCTGCAGAGAAGGTTGAGTTCACTAACTACATCAAGATCAATGAACATTCGTAGCTCCAAGAACTAGAAGAGCAAATGGAACAAGGGAACACAAAGGAAGAATCAAAGAAGAACTCATGAAGAAACTATGACTATTAGTAGAGAACGAAGAGAAAGATGCCACCATATAGTCCATTCGTCGAACACCTGGTGGCCACTGGAGAGAAAAACATCGAAAATTGCTGCGCATCGAAGAAGAAGGGCGATCTTGCTGTCGGTGAAATGAAGATCGACGAGCAGATCTTGCACGAGCAGATCGGCGACCAGAACTGAAGATCGGCATCGGCCATAAGCAGATCTGCGTCACCCGGGCTAACTGGGGCCATTAGATTGATGGCGCTTCACCCGGCGAGACCTTCACGGAGAAACGATCGCCGGCAGAATAGAGCACAGCAGCAGCAACTTCGGCAATGGGACAGACGGTGAATCGGAGCTCAGCAGGATCTTCGAAGCGGAGGCTCTGATACCATGTCAAGAAATGAACTCCTCCGTGGATCACCGGAGATCTGATCGGAAAGGAAGTGGAAGGGCGTGGAGGCAAGCAGATGCAAAGAGAAAGAAAACAGAGAATAGAAGAAGACAAACAAGTATTCCAATCAAATGAAAAATGTCACTACTGTTCGAACCATCCATTACATCAATTAACCCCTACTTATACTACTAAGAAACTGATATATGAACTAAACTGATATTAACTATTGTTACAAACATATGGAAGAAAACGATAGCTACTGCAACATAATACTCTGCCAGATGTCGTGACTTCCAACAGCCCTGCTTGTGACCTCAGCGCGCAGATGAGCAGGGAAGCAGGGAGGCTCCTCTGTTGTCTCCCTGCTCCCGACCTCAGCGTGCAGGGCTCCTGCTCGCCAGCAGGGAGAACTCCTGCTCGTGCAGGGCTCGCAAGCCTCATGAAGAGGGAGACCGGTGTTTATGAATTATGACTTTAAGCTAGGAATATGATTATATAAGTAAAAGTTGTTGTCCATCACAAATGTAAAGGAAAAATGGCATCTGGTTCGGGTTCAGGAGTTGGAAACACAAATGTGCCTGAACGTGGAAGTGCTTGAACATTTACAGCTACAAGAGTACTCAGAAAAAAATGCTCCAGGGGAAAAAATGCATTAGTCGTCTTCTAGGCACATGCCAATTCGTTATTTTGTTAAAACTTATTTTAGTTTTGGTAATTTGGAATTTGGTATTGGTTCATTGACATGTTGATTAATATTTGATTTTGCTTTATTACAAATAAATTATAATAATATATTTACGTTCGTGCTAATTAATATATAAATAAATAATATGATAGAATCAACTTCACGCCGTGTCATGTCCATTTTACATGTTTGACAACATTGCAATGCAATCAGTTAGTCAACATCTCTTGGAACATCTAGTTCAGACGTCTGGTTCCTTTCGCCGAGCATCTGAACTTCGAACATTCATCCTGATTGACCACATTCATCCTGATTGACCATGGGTCATTTGAATGTTCCAATATTGGTGAGTTTTGAATGTCTGGTCCATTGGGTCGGACGTCTGGACCACTAGGTTGGACGTCCCTTCATAAGAGAGTAAGATATCAGGATTTGTGTGATTTTGGATGTTCAGACATCCGGTACGAATGTCCGAATTCTAGTTCTTCTGGGGTTCTCTCAATTGACAAGATCGGATGTCCGAAGACTCGGAACATGGGTTTGGTGGTTCAATCCTTTCAATAGAACTGCAAGTCATCGGAGAAGTCTAAGTTTTTCAATTGGTATTTTCAAAGTTAATGAACATTGATCATGAAGGTGCTAAATACTTGGTATAAATCATGCAGTATACTGTTCCTATGATGTAAAATGCAACGATCATCCCAATAACAAGGATTCTAGGATGTTTGTCCTTCTTTGGTAAACATTGCACTTTATCACATATTAATGTCTACGTCAAATTCGGAACACTTTTAAGTCACATCAAGGTAGATTGAGAGCATGATAGGTAATTTCAGGCATTTATTAGTTTATTTAGCATACAACAACAACAACAACAAAGCTTTATCCCACTAGGTGGGGTCGGCTACATGGATCATACGACGCCAATTCGTTGATCCATGCTCATGAGATTCGACAGGATTTTACGCTGGCTGTCAGGGCCTAACACAACCCTCCTCCTTTATTTAGCATATAGATTAAAATAAGCACTTGATAGATCCTTTACCCTAGGATTTCATCAAGTCAAATATAATAATAGTTTATCACATCATGATATCGTATGAGTCTATGCTAATTGAAATTACAGCAACATATGTGATCATGGAGAGCATTCTAGTAACCAACTATCATGTAGATAAAAATGGGCATCTCACCCTAAAGTACTAAACAAGTTTAAATAGGAATCATTCTTCACATGTATGCCAACTACCATTTAAGGGCTGAAACTAACCAAAAGGAAAGCAAGGATCTAAGCATGACGAAGTTCACGGGAAACATCTAAAGCATGCTTAGGTAATTCTTAATGTCTAACCATAAGCATACACATGAGGCATCCATAAAATAAGGCCTAAACATGTCATCTTCCATAATCAAATTCGAGAGCATCCATAAATCCTAAGACTAACATTAATAGGATGTCTAAGACTGTAGCATGCTGTGATCCTGCAAGAAAGACCCCTTCAATGATTCTGTTCCCATTATCATACCGTTTCCGATGTGATTCTTCACTTACTCATTAACTTTGGCTGCTTCCCCTATCTTCCATTTTGTTCCTCAGTCCTTGAGCTTCGCTAGCTTGTCTCCTTGGTCATCTATCATGACCCACCAGTAAAGTGGAAGGGGAGAAGTTGTGGGAAGAGAGAAGGAAAGAGGATGTGAAAGAAAGAAAAGAGAAAAATGAGAGGGTTATGGGTTTATAAAGGAAAATAAATTCTGAAATAATTTGAAAGGTCCTCCCCAGAGTAAAAGGATGAACGAGACACTATTTCCCAATTATTGGAGGCTTAAGGAGCGAGACACTATTTCCCAATTGTTGGAGGCTTAAGGAGCAAGAAAAGCACAATTTGCTTTTCTCTTCTTGCATCAAACCCCAGACTTCGGATCGTTCTTATGTTAATTCCAGAGTATTGATTAAGCATCTTTATCATCGCCCACATTTGATTGATTCAAATATATCTGTCCTTCATGTTATCTATGTTGTATGACTTTGTTGGATCATCTAAATAGCTAAACTCTGTGATTTTGAAACATATTTGCTTATGGCTAGAGTCAAGATGTCCTTCCTCTTCTTTAAATAATGAACCTTTCAAGCAGTTCTGTGGATACAAAATAGAATCCTGTTGACGGGGGCCTTCCTAGTTCTTGACAATGTTTCCTAAGACTTGAGTACTTCCTATCTGTTATAGGTTGGAATCTTCTTTCTTCATGCTGATTAGTTCTCGTGTGATATGCCTACTGTTGTTCTCTTTTATTTGCTGAATGTCGTCCATGCATATTGTCTCCTCATTCACATTGATGATCTGCAGTGATGTTTTATTATCGTGCTTCTTGACTGTCATCGAAATCGTAATCCTGGACCAGTACTGAGATGTTGTGTAAACGTGAAAGATTGCCACTTTTACTCAAATGTGGATTTTCCTGACATATTTTGCTGTGTTTTCAGGCAGATTGAAGTACTGAAATAGATGAAAATATTACCGAGTACTTCCTATGCCAAATATTTTGCATTGTTTACGTAGTGAAAATAAGAAATAGTAATATGGATGACAAGCGAATACAGCCAGCATTGGCAGTAAGATAAAAAAGGAAGAGGCAAATATGTGCCATAGAAATGGAGCTCCAGGTACGGACTTATGGACAGATGGTCTTATATGTGCCTTTGAGTTGATCAGAAGCCATAGCACTTATGTTGAAAAACCAAGTCCAAGGATCACATTGGTTCAGAGAAAGGAAGATAATGCCTTAGACCAAGTACATAACTGCCCAAATGTTTCTACCCAAATTTTGAATGACAACAACTTTCTGGGATCCAGTGCTCAGAGAGACTTGAACAATATCACTGATTTCCAGGACAGCGTAGTTTCTGGTTCCGATTATTCCAAAGACAGGTCTAAACACATCCGGGGATCTCATGATAGCTACTGGGTTCCTATCGGATGGGCTAGGATTTTGGAACTTGTACAGATGATCCAAACTGACTCTTGCTGGTACTCACAGCAGACTGATCTTGCAGAAGAAGATGGTTTTACTGTTGCAGATGTTGCAACACCATATTGGGAGCGTCCTGCAGGGCCTACTTGGTGGTGTCATGTAACTGCTGGCCATGACTATATTACAAAATGGCTAAGTAATGCTCAATGGTTACATCCTGCTATAAGTATTGCTCTGAGAGATGAAAGTCGGCTTATCAGTGAAAAGATGAGACACCTACTCTATGAGGTGATTTCGTTTACTTTTTCCTATAACATCAGTTTTAGCATCAAATCTTTTTATGTTGTGTTGTGTTTGTTTCTTTTCTGTTCAGTTGTATGTCAATGTAGCTCTCATTCTTGAGGGTAATAGGAGTGTTGCAAAACACATATACACACACTACACTGGTATTCCCATTGTGTCATCATGAACATCAGCATTCATTCTACTATATTGTTCTGGTTTAGATTCTACTATATTTTTTATGGTTGGACATATTCAGGTACCAGTTAGAGTTTCTGGAGGGCTATTATTTGAGCTTTTGGGCCAGTCAGTTGGCGACCCTTTTCGAGAAGAAGATGATATACCTATTGTTCTTCGAGCTTGGCAAGCTCAAAACTTTCTGTTAACAGCTTTGCACGTGAAAGGTTCTGCATCAAATATCAACGTGCTTGGCATAACTGAAGTTCAGGTACTTGATGCGGATTTTTTGTGTTGCATTTTTATTATATCAGTTTTGCAACGTTTCTTTTTAGATCCATAAATATGTTCATCATTTCCCTCGGACTTATTTACCTTGTAATAATGCAGGAATTTCTTATGGCGGGAGGAAATGCTGCTCCCAAGTCAATTCACGAAGTCATAGGACATTTAGCTTGTCGCCTTTCACGATGGGATGACAGGTGACATCTCAGCACTTCGATTCCTCTTCTTTGATTTTATCACTAGAAAAAGGTTCTTCAGTGTTAGAATGACTGTCCTTTTTGTTTTATTTTTTTATACAAGCACCAGTTCTATGGTTCTTTCTTGGATATGATTTTGTGTTTTTTGCTCTAGATACGGAAAATAGGTTTCATTTAGTATTTCAACAATCGTAGGTTTTGACTTAAATTATTAAATTATTATTATAAACTGACCCCACCTAGTGGGATAAGGCTTTGTTGTTGTTGTTGACTTAAATTATTAGTTTAGACCTATTGGTCCTTATCAATTTTTTTGTTTGATAATGTAAGCCACCAAGTCCAATTAGTTATATGAAAAGCGCTGAAAGCATGGTGTCAATAGTGGGCAGATGGATATTTTATTAAAATGGATAAATGCGGCCACATGATTTGGTTTTCAAATGTCTTAAGTTCATATGCCATGGACTTCACATTTGTTTTACACAGTTAATATGACATATTCATACTTCTAACATTTTTTTATATGCTTCATTGCTTCAGATTGTTCCGGAAGTACGTGTTTGGTGCAGCTGATGAAATTGAGTTAAAGTTTGTCAATAGGTATTACTTTTATCAATCATATGTTTTCTCTGTAGTTAAATGTAAAGGGAGCAACATATATGGTGGTTTTGTGAACAGGAGAAATCACGAGGACTTAAATCTGCTCAGTATCATACTTAACCAGGAAATCAGAAGATTGGCTACACAGGTATGTAAAAGTATCCAACTTGCTCTGAATATTGGTCAAAGGAAAAGGGCCACCAAAGTTCATATCTCAGGTAATTCGAGTTAAATGGTCATTGCATGCAAGGGAGGAAATCATATTTGAGCTCCTGCAGCATTTGAGAGGAAACACGACAAGAGTTTTGTTAGAAGGAATTAACAAAAGCACTAGAGAGATGTTGGAAGAGCAAGAAGCAGTGAGAGGACGTTTGTTTACGGTCCAAGATGTCATGCAGAGCACTGTGCGAGCATGGTTGCAGGTATGCGATTTACAGCTTTCTATTAATTACTTTTTGATAGATTGCAAGTGTGCAAATGCAATAATGTTGCCTCATTTTTAGACTTAACCTACAGCTGGCTTATGGTTGTCTGGGCAAAGAATGCGATCTTTTTCCTTTTGACTCATCAGATGTGAATGATCTACTTTCTGGGTTCAGGATCGAAGCCTTCGTGTAAATCATAATTTGGCCATTTTTGGAGGCGGCGGTCTTGTTCTTTCAATAATTACCGGTCTTTTTGGTATCAATGTCGACGGAATACCAGGGGCTGAGAATACACCATTTGCGTTTGGCTTGTTTGCTGGACTTCTCTTCTTCTTAGGAATTGTTCTGATTGGATTGGGGTTGCTATATCTTGGGCTGCAAAATCCAATAACGGAAGAAAAGGTTGAGGTGAGGAAGCTGGAACTTCAACAGCTGGTCTCTATGTTCCAACACGACGCCGAGACTCACGCCAAGGTCAGAGAAGACCTATCCAGGCAAAATTTATCGCCAACTGCTGCAGATATGCTTCCAGAATCAGGTTACGTTCTCATAACCTAGAGAGGTTGTTCCAAAAGATTCAACAAATGCTATGAAGAGAACCCCGCTGAACATATTCCAAGCACATTCTTTGTTTGCATCCTGAATTTTTGGATTTTAAAGTTAACAAGTTGCATATGTTTCGTGAGATAAGAATGCCCATAATCTGTGTGGGCAGTTGCTTCAGCTCTTTTATCAGATAGTTGTCGGCAACAAAGTTTTAACATGAGTTGTATACTCCAGGAAATGTGACATCTGTGTGATATTACTTTGATCAGCAGACGAGGGCTTGGATGGACCTGTAGAATCTCCTGCGCTGTTAAAGAGATACTTGTACATTTTTCTTGATGAACCTAAATTCTATCTGTTCCCAACCTGTCCAAACTGTTAAATATAATGCAAACAAAGGTCAAGCAAGGAAGCATCGGCATCCACCATACTTCTATATATGAACATATTGTAGTTGTTGTGCACTTTTCAGCAAAGCAAAGGACATTGACATGCTTGCTCTCACGTTTATCAAGAGGGGAAAAATGAAGGAATGAAGTCTAATTTAGAAGAGGTTCAAAGTCATAAACCTATATATTAAAGTATGAAATAACGAGTTATGCAAGAGAGAGAGAGAGAGAGAGAGAGAGAGAGAGAGAGAGAGAGAGAGAGTAATTTGAAAAAGATGAGAGAGAATGAAAAATGTCACATCATTGAAGAAAATAAAGGAGGAACGTTCATCCGTCTTCTTTCAGCAATAATTGGTTCAACGGTGGAAACTGAAAACCGAGATCATTGCTTCCTACCCCAGTTAAAACAAAGTTGCGGTGCCAACTTTGTTCAGCACCTAAACACTACCCAAGACAGCATTTGTTCAATTGATGCTGCATAAAAACATGACATGACTAAAAAAAAATCAAGGAGGAACAAATATGTGAGAACCAAACGGATCATGGCCTCGAGTTCTTTTTCTTTGTTTGAGTATCCCTCGTTGAATTTTGTTCTTATTTTTTTAGTTTATCTTTATTATTTCTCATTAGTCAACATTAAATATAGTATTTTAATAAATTAAACTTAATGTCATTAACATAATAATTATGATGGCCATTAATATAATATAACAATTTAAAATTAAAATAAAATTAATGTCGTTAATATAATCATTAATTCACAACAATTAAATAACCTTTTTTTCGTTTAAATTTGGAGTGTACTCTAGCATTTTATTCATTTCTCTTAACAATCAAGGATAAAAAGTAAATATTAATTTTACTATCAAGGTAAAGGAATCAATAGAGGTGTTTATGGGTTGGGCTTGACCCGACTCGATCCCGGACTCGACCCGACCTACCCGATTTTAATCGGGTCGGGTGTCGAGTTACCCGACCATCATTTTTTCATTTTTTTCAATTTTTTTCTTACATTTTCTATTATTTAATATAAAAATATGATATAATATTTATTTTAAAAGCATAAAATAATATGTTAAACATTTATAGATTACTTTACACATTGAAAATATTTTATTTTAATTTTTATTATAAAATATAGGCTAAAAACTTAAAAAATAGAAAAAAATAAAAAAGTCAGGTCGTCGGGTCAGGTCGGATGGTCGGAAAATTTTAACCCATACCCGACTCGACCCGACCCAAGATTGAGGTTCGGATCGGATCATCGGGTTCGCGGGTCGACTCGACCCGCTGAACACCCCTAGGAATCAAAGAACCAGTATTAAATCACTATATTTAAATAAGGAGCCGAATGCCTCCAACAATTGGGGATATGTTATTTCTAATTCTACCAACATCTCAAAAATTGAGTTTAAGTAATATGCAATTAAAATTGTACAACCAATATGAATATGAACCATTGGATGATAATTACATGGTTGGGATTAAATTTAATAACTTAACATTAAATTCAATAGGATTTGTTGGTTGCATATTGGTTGTATAAAAGTTGATTGCATGCTGCTTGACCTCCTCCAAAATTTCTTCCACATTAATTAAGAGGGCCTTCCAATTCTCTTCCAGTGTTTCCAAAGAACATGTTGGCCTATCTCTTAGCCTCATTCCCCTGTATGGAATACATAAGCTATATTTTATAAATGCACTGTTACTTTCTTTAAGTCATTTATCTTGTTTTTAAACTTTAACCATTTTACCCTTTGAGATTGAAGTAGTAACATGCATTCATCAGACTTTGTGGAGTTTGAGGATGCGTTTCTACTTTTTCATCAGGTCAACGTCGCCAAAGCTCTCACAGAAAACATTATTGCATGCATTCAATCCATGCATTCCACCATAATTTGTGGATCTCCTCATTTCAGCTTTATCCCTTGGAGCTCTATCCTTGTCATAAAGAATCGACAACTTCTCATAATTAGGCATGGGTTCTATTTTCTAATCTTCAACACGAGGATGTTGTTTAAGTCACAAAAACTAAAGTACAAATACAAACATTACATTAATAGACATTACATTAGTAGAAAAAATACAATCTAACTAATCTCAACATATTTTTATCGTACTTTTACTCTATAACGTCCCCAAATCGTCCATGCCACGTGACAAAATCCAACATGAGGATCGTTATTAACCATACTATGCTTTGACTGATTCCTTAACCAGTCTATCATAGAAGCAAAAGACTTAATAAAACTATCACTAAATATATCAATAAATGTTAAAGTCCAACAAAATATCTAATGTAAATTATAATGTCGATAACATCAGATCAACTGCTAAGGCGAAAGTCTAAAGTAAAGAGCCGAGGACAATGTCCTAAAACTACTCTACGTGCACATCACCACCACGAACAACATTATTCGTTTGAACTCATCCTTCGTTACTTTGATTACCTGCAGGATCAATGCAAGAAAAATAATAACCCATTTGCTTCGCAGCCTAATAGGTGGACAATAAACTAATGGATAAATAATAATAATAATAATAATAATAATAATAATAATAATAATAATAATAATAATAATAATAATAATAATAATAATAATAATAATAATAATAATAATAAAGCTAGTGTAAACATATTCATAATCATCACTGAAATAATCAATGAAAACAAATCAAGATCATGCTTAAATAAGAATCAATGGAACATATATGCTCTGAGCATAATCAAATAAATTATCAATAGTATAAGTGGAATAAAGTAATACTATGCACTAAATAAGATAAATAGAACAAATCAAGGGAAAAGATCAATATTATACTCTGGGTAGGATTAATGGAGTAAATCAAATAGTATGCCTTGAATAAAATCAATAGGAGAATCAAGAATATGCTCTGAGCGAATCAAAGTAACATATGATATGATACAATGATCTCGTAAGTTCACCAATACAATGTCTATGAGTAACATCAAAATTCATGATAAACACTACTGGGATCGAATGAAAGAAATCAATACTCTGATTATCGATGGATATGTATCAATATGGTGCATATATGTAGAATCAAGTTGAGTAGGGACAATGCAATAAATCATTGGGTAAAAATAACCATAATATAAGATAGAGATTTTGATCATTGGAATGAATCAGTTCAATGTTCCGAATTACTTTGTATTTTAATGTTATATGTCATGTTGTGGATTTACTATGCTCTAAATGTATTTTCAATGTTCTGATTGGAAGTTGTAATCAACTTACTTGTCTTTGATATTTCTATGCAATGTCACTTATTAACGTATTTATTACAATGATGTTCCATGTACTTCATGAGTAGACAATGATTGTGCACATCATGACGATCGTCCTCTCTAAAAGGAAGGATATCCTCTTTCATTACACGATGGGGAGAAATCGTGCAACAGAGACAAGTTATGTCCACACTGACTGCAATGTTATATCATGAGCACCCAAGCTTTTATATTTAATTAGTTAGGTTCTTATCTTCGTTCAGAATGAGACTTAGTCATAACGATGCAATGATAATAATCAAGATCAAAGGATTAGGTAATCAATGGAATCAAAGAGAGGTTAAACTTCACATTTAATCTATGCAATGAGACAATGAGATCAGATGAATAGAGTTCTAGATCTAATGACAATGTAGGATAACAATGAAATTCGGATCATAACCCATAAATCAATAATTAATAATAAAATAGAATTAATCATTCTCTACTATGACAATACTCTAGATCATGATATTAATAGAGTCACATAGATGGTCAATTACGGAAAATCAATAACACAATAATCAAATGATAATATTAATACAAACTATGTTTGGGTGGAATCAAATGGATAATAGATGATTGAGTTATGCAACACAATACTCTAGATGTTCAAATTGATAGCAGATAGAACTTGAGCAAGATAATAATAAATAAAAAATAATAACACAACATTCGATCTGACAGAATTCGACCCGGGTCAGGTAGAACACGGACCAGGTTCTATGATATGGATATCTTGACCATAGCGCGGGATGAGCGTAACCCGGGCTCGACTCGGGCCAAACTCTATGTGCAGGATATTAGAACTCGGTTCGAGTCATAGGGAACCCGGGCAGAGTTTCGGCGATGCGCGCATGTCGACATGGCGTGGGCCAGATGGTTAGAACCTAGGTCGGGTTCTGCGCTCATTTTGCCCGACTACGTGCATACTAGGCCCGGGTTATTCATACCCGGGCCAAATTTTGGTATTCTGACAATAATAGGGACACTGGTTGCTCGATTTTCAATGTAGTTTCATCGGAATAAACCTCTTAGGACCAAAGTAATCATATAAGACGAATCATGAGTAATGGGAGATGATGGTATGACTCTAATTATATCCTAACAACATACAAATCTATTGTTAAAATTGATTCAAAGGTTGATCCTTTGGATCCACCTACCTCTATGTGGATTCTTTATTGTTTGGTCTCCTTTCTATGCTTCATTCTTCGCGTTGATCATCCCTGAAGGTTCCCCAACTTCAATCACTATTTTTTCTTGGTCCCTTGCACCTAGTGACCGTGTTGGATGGGGAAAAATTGAGAGGAAAAGTAAAAAATAGCCCCAAAAATGTTAAAACATTACAGCATGACTGCTACATTACTTTGGTTGATTCCTTATTCTCTGGCGAGATTCCTGCATTGCCTTCGGCAGTCAGCAACGTACTCAGCTCTTGGTTGCCTAAGAATTCGTGCAAGTGGAGGGGAAAAAGAGGAGAGGCACAACATGTAGAATTAAATGAGATTTTAGTTAAGAGGAAAGTTTATATAGGTAGGAGTCAAAATAAGGTAAGTTAGAACTTTTCAATGGGACTCTTCCTGTGATTTGGTTTTTATTTCCTTTAGCCAAATTTGATTTTATCTTTTGATTAACTTTAATTAATAATCTTTTCTCCTAGGGTTTTATCCAAATGTTACAGGATCACTAGTCCACATATTTTTACTAGAAGTTTAAGAAAATATAATTAGACTATATTTGAGCATTTCAAATACTTCCAATGGTTTTAACTTCTCTTTATCAAAATTTGTGTTCAATTTTTCATTCAATCCTTTAACTATGGTATCACAAACTGTTATTGTTAAGTCAAAGATGACCTATTGCCAATGTTGTCTTAATATATAGTGCATCAATAAGGGCATCATCCAATTCTCTCAATCCTCATTCTTTGCGCTATCACACAAGACATCCTTCTTTTTTTCACATTTTCTTTATTTAAATAATAACATAAAATTAAAAAAGTGCAAATTACATTACTAGGATATTTTTTTCTAAAAAAAACATGTTAAAACATTTGCATAAAATCATCAAATTCAACACATGTTTGCACTAAAACACAACTTAAGAGAAGTACTCTTCAAACAACTCCATTATTATTACTTGTAAATGACTTTTTCATATCACGCTGATCTAATTTGTTAATTATTCTATAGATCGCTAGCCACTAGATAATTATGAATAATGCAATAAGATAGTACTATACTTTTGAGTTTCAATTTCATAATAGGGTTTTGTTGAACTTGTAAAATTGCAAATATTTTCTTTAGGAATCCCAAAGCTTGTGCATCTTCATTTCACAATGAGATCACATGTCGAAGATTGATTAACACCTCAACATTTTGCGGTTGGTTCATTGAGTATTGTTTTATATGATAATTGATCCCTCTATAAAGCACTTATCAACATAAAACTTGCAATATCAAGATAAAATGTACCTATTTAAATTTAATAATAACCTATTAAAATGAGTGAAGTAGAGTAATGCTTTCTAAAAAAATAAATGTTGAAAATAGAGAATATGGCTTTTATAATTTTGTCTTCTCTTGATAAAGTATTTTTAAGAAATTCTTAAGTTGGATGTTGTTCCTTCCGGTATAGGTAAAACACTATAAATTTAAGACCTGCTAGCACATTTTGAGTTCTATAATATCTTATGATATTTTGATGCATGATATTCGAGGGACTTTTTACACAAAAAATGAGTCCAACTAATTGCTCCTAAACATTCCTAAAATTATATTATGTTATTATTGTTAATTACAAATATTTTTGGGATTTTTAAATATGTGATAACTTTTACCTTATTAGTCGAAGCAATTGTTATCAAATTGGGGTGAGATTCCTAAGCCATCATGTTGTCTCATGATATTTTCGTCTAATTCAATGATGGATTTTACAACATTGTGAAAACGTTAGCTAGTAATTTCATAATATTATCCAAAACTAAGATTTTCCTTTTCAAATTTTACTATTATGCTTGACATATATACTATTTTTCCCACTTGCTCTTCAATTGTTGAAGTTTGATCGCAATCTTTTTTAAAACAAATTGTAAAATATGTAAATTCTTTAGGTCCTATTTCTAATATCTTTTGACATTCAAGACCACATATAATACTATGGGATGATTAATTACATGCCATCCTTCCTCTTTCAAAACTTTCAAGTTGATATGTGTGATTGGGGTTAGAAGGAGGTAAAGGAGGGGAAGGTGAACCGATCCGAATTCATTTGTCTCGTTTAGTTGAGTTTATGATGCATGACATTTTATAAATATTTATTTCATATCACTTGGTCTATTTTTCATAATTTTATTCTATCATATATAAACTTTTTCTCATTTTTTATTAAAACTTTCAAAGAATTAGTTTGTGCCTAATTTCTTATTTTTATTTCTGCAGCAGCCAACACAGTCCGCGTTTGCCAGCAACACAGCCCATGTTTCCTTCAACATGGTCCATGTTACTCAATAGTCACCATATCTTCAAAATCTGAGAGATTGGACGGAAATCACTCTAACAATATATAAAATATCCCCTGTTATTAATAGCACGATTCGGGTTGTTAATTTCGCAAGATCTCCTCAACCAAATCATTATATTTTGATTCATGCAGCATTGATTCACGTTGATTCTCAGGAGGCAGATGCATTTTCAACTATAAAAAGGGTTCCATATCACCTCATTTAGACATCCAAGTGTAGAATTCAAAAATCCATTGCAAAGGCAAGAAGAGAGAGAGCCTCTGGTCGTCTACTCGGTGGAGATTCTTCCAGAGGAGTTTAGATAATTTTGAAGAGATTATTTCTCCTTTTTTTTCTATCTTTTAATCTCTTATTTTTCTCTCTACTGTTTCTTTATCTATGTAATAGAGTTCTAATAAGGATCAATTTATGTTGGACTTTGTTAGATCGTTGAATAATATTTACTACTCTGAATATTCTGAATATGTATGCTGATTTTAATGCTATCTTCTGAGTACTCGATTTTAACTAGTTGGTATTATCGAGATTTGTTCTTTTGATCTCTCTTAGTTGATTGATCTTTCGATAAGCTTTTCATATCTTATTTCTATTTACTCGATTGAGATTTAGAGATTTGTGGATCATTAACTCACTCGGTTGAGGTGTTTTTGAGATAGGATTGCATCGTTAAAGCATCTTATCAAAAGTTAGTTAGAGATTGATTCGGTTGAACCTTCTCTTTCTAATATTGTGATAATATAGTCAGGTCATCTGGTTTGAGACCTTTACTTTTTGGCATCCTTTCCATCAGAATATTCGGATTTGTTTTAAATTTTTTATTGAAAGATATTGTTACTCTCATCTTGTCTGAACATTATTTATTTATTTATTTTGAGACTTTAGGCTGGATCAATTTTAATCTTCTTTGTTTTATTTGTTTTGAACCAAATATTATCTCTTTTCCTCATCTGATTAAATTGAGATAAAAGATAAAGATAGACTAGTCCTCGTGGGTTCGACACTCTTTTCACTCTTTATTATTTGATTCGACCTAGTGCTCTTGCTAGTATTTGCGCTATACAAAAATTATCGCATTAGTTTAAATTGGAGAGGAATGGAGGAAAAAATTTTCCACCTTAAAATGGGTTGGAAAGAAAGAAAAGGAATTAATGTTTGATTATATATTTTCTATATAGATCATATCTAATTAAAATATAAATACATATATGAAGAACTTATTGTTTCCAAAAAAGTATTACTTAACTTTGTTTTCCATTCCTTTTCCTTGGTTGCTTCATCCAAACATGAGTACACCACCTCCATTCTCTTTCTTTTGTAGGATCTCAAAGGGCACCAAGAAAGGGGGGGGGGGGGGGGGGGTGAATTGGTGTTTAATCGAAAATATCGATTTCACGAAATTCGTCACGGAAGTATAAAACCGATTCTTAAAAATCTTTGCAATTCAAATTATAAACACAATATTAATAGGGAGAGAGAGTGACAGAAATCAAACACGAAGACACGAGTGGTTGTTGATGAGGTTCGGCCACACCTTGGTCTACGTCCCCGCTCCGACTTCTCGACCCCAAGACCAACGAAGATTCCACTAATCCATTCCTTTGTTCCAAATGGGGCAAGGAAGAAAGTCCTTTACACAATAACCTTTTTCTCCGCTTTGAGAGGCAAGGCAACTTCTCCTCCTAAGAAGCTAATATTTTCTCTCGCTCAAGAGGTAAGATTTGGAACCTCTTTTACACAGTAGCTCTCACAATCTTTATGAAGAATAGTTTCTCTTTTTTACAATAGAACACTCACAAGAAGAGAAGAGAGAAAGAAAGAAGGCTCTAAAATGATAACTTCAAGAGTAATGATCTCCTTTTGATTTCTTGAAGTTTTGCTTCAATGCTTGGATGAATACTTTTACTTCTGGCATTGACACTCCTTTTATAGGCTCTGATATGTGAAAAATTCGTCCAGAATTAATTTCACATTTTTCTCCTCAAAATATAGTCGTTACTGTTCATTTCAGTAATGGACCGGTCGACTGCATTTATTGACCGGTCGACCGGACTATATGACCGTTATGCTGATTTCTCCAGTTGCCGCAGCTAGTCGGTCGACTGGACTATCAGCCGGTGTCTCGACCGGTACAGTCTCGCAGTTTTGATTTGTAGTCGTTGAGCTGATCGGTCGACCGGTGCTTTGACCGGACTGTCGACCGATATAGTCTCGTAGTTTTCATTTGAGCAGTTTATGCCTTGATCGGTCGACCAGTATCTTTGATCGGTCGACCGGACTGTCTCGACCGCTTTCATAGCTTCGACCGGCAAGTTGACCGCCCTACACTATTTTGAGCATAACTTTCTGCACGGTTATCCAAATTAAATGATCTTGGAGTCTATGGAAAGTTAACAGAATTCTCTACAATTCTGACATTCTACATTCATCCAAAACTAATAAGAACAATGCCAATTATTTAATCAAAATGTAGTGCATAAAGTTATCTCTTTTTCTTTAAACTTTTTAGCATTTTATCTTTAATCATTCGATGTTTGTATCATTAAAATATAATTTAATATGTCATTAAAACTCAGATCCAACAATCTCCCCTTTTTTATGAAGACAAACCCGATAAATATGAAAATATATAAATTGCAAAAAAGTTGTAAAATTCTTGTAAAAACAATTTTACTCTCCCTAACACATAGCTTTCCTTACAATGGTAGATATTCACATAAATATTAATTGTAAGATTCTCTTCATATAAAATGATATTCAGATCATATTTCTCCTATACTTCTCCCCTTTTGTTTCATAAAAAAGGATAATATATATATATGAAGCATATAAGAAATCATATGTAACTCCCCCTTAATCAATATTTTCTTTTTTTTAAAAAAAATTTTCTCATTTTGTCATATAATAGTCATGTAGAGAGTATTTCAACATAAGAATTTGAAAATATGACTCCCCCTAAATTTATGACTACTTTATAATGGTAAAATGAAGACAATTTGATGAAATCCAAAAAGATATTTATGGATATGGCATAAAACTTTGATGCAACAATGATATTCATGATATGTAAAAATAAAGTTTTGAAATTTTAACATGCCCCCCCTATCGTTATGACCAATTTTCTTTTGTTCCTTTCTTCTCATCCAAAGAAATAGTCATTTTGAAATTTTTGAATGAAATTAAAAGAATAGGCCTAATTACTTAAGAAATATAAGAATGCAACTAATGATACTTTTACCATAACCTTTGTGCCTTCACATTTTTAATTCCGCTTGTCCTTTGTATATGAAACACACCTGCAAAAATGATTATGTAACCTTTGGTACCCAAATTTCTTTGGGTCCTATTTTGTTAGATGTTTCTTTCAGAATCCAAATCATGTCATTTTGTGAAGATTTTCTTGCTTTGCATTAATACGCAAAATGACCATTAAATCCACATGTAAAACATGTAATATGTGATTTTCTATATGTATGATTAGATCTCCAACAAGAGTTTTCATGTCTAAAGTGTTTTCTAGAATTATTTTTTGTTACATAAGAAATAACTATATTTTTCAAAGAGGCATTTTCTTTCTTTTCTTTTTTTAAAGAGAATGTTAGTTTTACAATTTCACATGCATGTGTAATCTCTAAAGTTTCAATTTCATTTTTGAGATTTTCATTTTTCATTTTTCATTTTTCAAACTCATTTTTCATAATGTGAAGATCATTAAAAAAGGTTTCATTAGGAATTAGACATGCATCCCTTTCCTTTTTCAAAATATCAAAGTCATCTTTTATAATATTAAAGTCATTCATCAATTTTTTATTCTTCTTTTTAAGAATAAGATAATTTTCAATTAAGAAAGAGAATTCCTTATGTACGTCAAAATTGATATTATCATTGTTATTATCATTATCACTATTAGCACTAGAGCAATAAGAAGAGTTGGATGGTACATCATCATTATGTGCCATTAAGCATAGATATGCATCCTCGCTGGACGAATTTGATGATTCACTTGATCCACCTTTACTTGACTCATCATGTCTTTTCTTCTTTCTTCTATGAGATGTTTCTTCTTTATGATTTTTGTATGATCTTCGGGTAGGCTTCACATTCTTTTCATTCTCTTTCACCAATTTGAAATACTTATCGAGTTTTCTTGAGTAAAGAGCGAGTCTCTTTTCGTCTACTTCTTCTTCACTCGAGTCTTCTTCACTTTTGCTTGCTTTCAAAGCCAATTTCTTCTTTTGGGGAACATTTAATTCTTCTTCTTCTTGGATTCCGATCTCATAGGTTAGAAGTGAACCAATTAGATCATCAAAATCCAATTTGTTCAAATCTTTTTCTTCGATCACCGTCCTTTTTGTATGCCAACAGGAGGAGCGAGACTTGAGAATCTTTTTCACTTTTGGGGGGTTAGTTCTAGGCTCGCCCAAAGAGGCTAAGCCATTCACAATATCATTAAATCGAGCAACTATATCATTTATAGATTCATTTTCATGCATCTTGAAGGAATCATATTTATGATTCAAAATATTTAATCTAGATTCTTTGACTTTATCGGTTCCTTCATAAGTAGTAATGAGTTTGTTTCAAATCTCAGTTGCACTTTCACAATTTGAAATCCGATTAAAATCTGTTGAATCCAAAACACAATAAAAAATGTTATTTGCTTTCCAATCCAATTTCGAAAAAATTTTCTGTCTTTCGTCATGTTCGGAAGGTAATTTTTCATGTAAGTAATAGCCTTTTTCGACAATATCCCACATGTTTATATCAATAGAACATATGTAGTCTTGGATCCAAATTTTCCAATATCCAAAATTTGATGCATTTAAAAGGAGAGGACGACTAATTGATTGTCCTTCGAAAAAAACAAATACACTTGATGCCATGGCTCTTAAGATTGTTAAATCTTACACTATAAGAAATATCACATCTAAGGACGCAAATTTATGTTCTTATGGACACATTTTTTGCGTCTTTAGACAGGTCACCTGCACTTTTAAAAGTGACCTTATTCTTGGTGTCAAAAATAATATTAGGGATGTAACATTTTGTGTTGCTAATGTGCATCTCAAATATTAAGACACTTACTTTTCTGTCTCTAATCAATGTTGTTAAACTGAAGACACTATTTTTTGCGTCATCCACTTGCGACTCAATTTTAATGACGCAATTATGAGCGTCGTCAGTGGACGTCGACAAGTTAAAGACATTTTAGATTATGTTGCTAGCTTGCGCCGTTAACAAACTCACCTGTACTTTTCAAAGTGTCCTTATTCTTGGTGTCGAAAATTTTAAGATGCTAATATTTGCATCCTTATCATGCGACGCAAATGTAAAGACATTATTGTTTATGTTGTTAATCTAAGGACATTATTATATGCATCGTCAAGTGTTGCCAATTAAGAACGTTATAACAAGTGTTACAAATAAATGTTGTAAATTTAAGGACACTTTTATTTTAATTTTTTTAATTTTAAACATATCAAATTTGAAAATTGGCACATGCTAAGAAAAGTCCTTCATTATCCTTTAAAGATGCATAATTAGAGTCTTAAATTATATTATTATTTTATAAATATTAATTATATCATTTAACATGCATATGGTACATATATATATATGATGGTTTTGCAAACCAGACAAATAGAATATAAGCAAAAAGTCAATCTAGATATCAAATTAAAAATTCTGAAGAATTTGTGACACGTATCATACACATCTCTATTGAAAAAAAATATGATAGATCTAAAAATCTCTAATAGAAAACACTTGAAGTTTTATCATTCCCTTCAATCTTTAAGTTCTTTGGCCATGTTCCTGTAAAAAACAAAATGATAAATTTATAAGTATCAAAATTTACATTAATGTTTACATTATAGAAATTGAAAAAAAGGAAGAGTGCTTACTTGTGAATGTGATAATTCATCTACATTCCCTCGGTTAAAATGCCCTGCTAATGATGTTATAGTGTCAATTTGAGCTTGCATAGCTGATATTTGTTGTTGATGGTATTTTGGATCCTGCTGTGGGAGGAGTAAGTTGATGTGCACATACCTTTTTACCTATTGTAAAAATATTCTAAGAAAATAAAAAATCAGCCTCATAAGTGCCATGTTTACTTAAATATTAGAGAAATATGAAATTATTATCTTCCTTTTTTCAGAAAACCAATAATGGTCCATTAACTTCTTTCGGAGCTTGCTCTCTACATTTAGTTATAACCTTCCATCAAGCATATGTTTTGCTTTGAGAATTTAGAATCCATTAATCAACTTTAGTATTAAAAAGAAGGACAAATTTTCTTATAGAAAATAAATGAATTAGTATATATATATGAAACTCGTAAAAAGTTAATACACATATTTGCAAACGAACTGTAACAACTTTTTTAACATGCTATATTTAAAACAATCTAACATTTGTAACATGTCATATTAAAATAATCTAACATTTTTAACATGGCACATGAAAAAAAATATTAATGTAAAAAATGAGACATGACATAAATGAGAAATTTAAAAATTATGCCACTAAATACTAGTAAGAATGTGTCTCATCCCACAATTCGTCAAAAGGACACAACGTCTCTGCGCCCAAGCAAGGGCACACATCGCGCCCCACTGCTCGCCAGGGGGGCGAGCGCCGCCCCTGCCTGAGCAGGGGCACGCTCGTATGCCCCTGTTGGGGCGAGCACGCCCCTCTGCTCACCCGAGCAGGGGCACCGCCGTGCGCCCCTGCTGAGGCGAGCAGAGGGGCATGCCCTCTGCTGGCCTGAGAGGGGCGTGAGGCGCGCCCCCCATCTGCTCACCCGAGGGTGCGATGGCAAGGGCGCGACGCACGCCCCTCTGCTCACCCCAGCAGGGGCGCAGGACGGTGCCATTGGTCGGACAAGCAAAGGGGCACCCCCCCCCCCCCTATTGGGGCGAGCAGAGGGGCTTGAGTAGGGGGCACGCGCCGCACGCCCCTCTGCTGGCCCGAGCAGGGGCGCAAGGCACATGCGCCCCTCTGCTCACCCGAGCAGGGGTAGCGGTGCCCTGCTGAGTTGATCAGAGGGGCGCACGACGGTGCCCCTGCTTGGGCGAGCAGAGGGGCGCACCACGTGCCCCTATTGGGGTGAGCAGAGGGGCGCCCGCACTCCTGTCTGATCGCTGAAGAGCAGGGGTGCGCGCCCCTCTCCAATCGTCGAAGAGCAGGGGTGCGCGCCCCTGTCTGACTGCCAAGGGTGTGCATGTCACGGGGTCAATCTCGAACACTAGATCACGCGCGGCGACTAGGCGGATAGGCACCTAGCCAAGTCTATTTTGAATGGCAATGGAAGTTTTATGGTCGAGACGACTATGCCGAGAGTCGCTCTTATAGGCATTCAATCATAAACATGACTAGAGTGTTGGACTACTCGTCATAGGTCCGTGGCATTAGCGCGTTGCGGCGCTAATGCAGGCGCTTAAAGTCCGAAGGGGCGACAAAGGAACCACGGAACGCCACGAAAGGACACCGATGTAGGTTGCCACCCCACGCTCAAGGCCATGACACTAGAATTGAAGGAAAGCTTGTATTATGTATGATGAAACATAACATACAATTGGACCTCGGAAGGCACTAGTGAACTCCTCCTAGTGTACCGTAGGTATAGAAGTCTTATTACATATTGAAGATGTAAACTACGTACCATACGGGAACGTCACCTACTTGGCCATTTATAAGGACGGACTTACAAGATAAATGTCCTAAGGGCGGATAACTTGGTACTCCGTAATATTACGCAGTGTGGGGCGGCTGCATGTGTTCCATGGTTTCGGCGCTGAGCGACCGAGAGCTATAAGTGGAGCGGCACTGGTGCCGCGAGGCTTCACGCTTCGTGTCGCGAGAAAATACCCCGTGACATTCTCCCCCACCAAAGTCGGCGACGCCCCCGACGCCGTTGTCCGGGCTTCCTCGGGGTCTTCGCCTTCAGTCTTGACTTCGCTTATCTCGTTCAATTCTGCCTTCTTTGCCTTGACTTCTACTTCACCCGCATCACGCAGCGCTAGGAATGCCCGCTCCTTGGGGTCTCTCTGAGGACTCCTCCCTCAGGCCTGCTTCACTTGCTGATCCTTCATCCAATCCGGGATCATCACTTGTGCAGCGCCAGTGGAGTCCTCCATGAGTGGTCTGACTTCATCAAGTAATTATCAGTCCATCAAGTCTTTGTTGGCTTCACTTTCTTCGACTTGCGCAACGTCAACTTGTGTGGTTTGGCTTCTTTGGGGTGAAACAACTCTTGTATGCCTTCGGGAATAGCTCGAAAAAGAGTTGCTCCAGGGTCGTGCAGAACACGATGAAGAGTCTCGCCATCCGACCTGCATGACTTGACTCGATGCCTTTATGTCGCAGGTGGCTGCAGCATAAGGTCTCCCTTCCGTCGAATGCAAGATGCGGGATCATCTCACCCTCTATGATCGTTGTGAGATTTCGACGGCTTGAAACAGCACAAGCTCTTCGGTGTTGACGCTTGCAGCTTGTCTGCTTCGGGTGCTTCGGGTCACTATGATGAGCGACAAGAGTCTTCCCACGGATGCTTCGGGACGCTTCGGGTCTCTTTGTGGGCTCGACTCAACGTCTCTATGTTGCAAATGTTTGCAACGTAGAGTCTTCCATTCCTCCGCTGAATGAAGAGCGCAAGATCACCTCCTCCTTGGTGATCACTTGATGTTGCGGCGGTCTTGAGGCAGGACAAGATTCTTTGATGTAGCAATCCATGCCTTGTCCATTCCGAGTCGTCATAGTGGGCGACGAGAGTCTCCCCACGTTTCCTTGTGGTTCAACGCATTGTCTCCAAGTTGCAGATGGCTACAACGTGGAGTCCTTCATCCGTCGAATGTCGAGTGCGGGACCACCTTACCCTTGGTGGTCGTTTGATGTCTCGACGGTTTGAAGTAGAGTAAGGTTCTCGGATATGACATTCTCTACCTTGTCCACTTCAAGTCGCTATAGTGAGCGACGGGAGTCTCCCACATGTGCCTGTGGTTCGACTCACTTCTCCTGCTTCGATGGGCTATCTTTGTCTTTGGCATAAGTAGCTTCCTCCTTGCGACTTGGGCTTCTCTCCCCCACCATTGCCCTTTCCCAAGGGCTTTGGTGGTATGGCACTTGTCTTGGCATGAACGCCTTGGCAGCGGCGACTAGAGAGTGGAGGTTGGGTGATCCTATCGTTTCAACTCCGTCCTAGTCCAAAGCTTCAACCCCTCTGCTTGAATAACACCAACGCTGAGTCTTCATCCTCCTGGGAACACTACAGGTGGAGCTCGGTGATGTCTTTCACGTCCTCCTTCAACATGTCCATCTGGCCGTTGCTGAACAAAGTGATCTTGACCTCTAGTCCCAACTTGTCGGGGCTTGCGTAATTGATGAGTTGCCACTTCCTCTGTCCCATGTCTCAATGGGGATACATGTTCGCCACATTCCACATCGTCGGATGGCAACGCCATCCTGAGTTTGCCACATCTTGCAAGATTCTTGGGATATGCCTTCTTCCAATCCTGAGACCTCCTTTGAAGCTTCGGCAACCCCTCTGGGTATAGACGGGGAGATACCAATGTGCTCGTTCATGAGAGGATACACCTTTGGTACTCGTCCATCCACAATTCCGACATAGTAATGCCATTGCGCTTGTCGGCAGGGATCATGCGCCTTTGGCATACTTGTCCACCGGGCGGCTTGACCCTCACGAAAGAGTAGCCGTACCGGGCCTTCACCGATCCATGGGGATGCTCGTGAAGCGCTCCGCTTGAATAAGCGGATTGCGGTTGGTAACTCATGGCACGAGCTCCCAACTTCACCTCCATCTTCATTCGAAGGGACAACATCGCTAGTGTGTCCTTCGGAACCTTCGCATTGCGATCCTTGGAGGCCGCTTCGATTACTCGAGGCGTTGACCGAAAGGAAAGGGCACTCCTTCCTTTGGTTGGCAGCGGAACGCTCGACAGCGGCATGTCGAGGTTCACCAATTGCTCGACGCTCGGACCATTTACCGAATTGGTCACTGAGTTGAGGCATCATTTTGCGCTGGCATGTAGCACGTTCGTCCCAATCCTCGATGGGTGATATCGCGCTGCTTGCGGGGCGACACTTGACGAGGTAGGCAAGGCTGACAGCTCGTCTCCAAGCGTTTGCAAGTAATCAACGCTTTGCTCTATCTATGAAAGTTGTCTTGGCATGGCAGGCAATGCTGGCGGCACGACAAGGCGCTTATGAATGATACTCCATAGCCGAAAGGATGATGTTTCTTAGCCAAAGGGACCATGAACCTTGATGCTTAATCTTTGAGCCAACTTCTCCCGTGAAGCGGTTGTGCACTTCACGTTGCATGACTGGGCATGCGATGCGACGTCACGAAATACCGAGCAGCGCTAAGTTGTCATGATAGTGCATGACCGACAGTCTTTGAATGTGACACGGGTCCTCCGAATTACACAACGCTTGTGTAAGCGACCTCTTGGTATGAGTAGTGCAAAACCATCATGTGGGGCATATGACCACTCCAGACGCAGCGTGACACTTCAAGATTCCCTTGACTGTATACCTGGGATGGTTGATCTGCTCGAGTGAGCGACGCGTGACCATCCCGGTTATGCGGGGCGATCATTCCGCCATGATAGTGCATGACGGACGTTCCTGGACATGACACGGGTGTATGAGGAACATGCTGCGGGGCACGACTAGGCGTGCAGCGAGGAAGCTTGCCATGCATTCCTCATTGGCGTCCATGATCAAAGACCATGGTACCAGTGCGCCTGGGCGTGATGGAGTTTTTGAGCGGAAGCACATTTCTTACGCCATGGCACATTGCGACGACACAAGCGAGTCATCATCGCTGGGTAATCCGAGCAGGAAGAACTGCTCTGATACCAATTGTCACGGGGTCAATCTCAGACACTAGACCACGTGCGGCGACTAGACGGATAGGCACCTAGCCAAGCCTATTTTGAATGACAGCAGAAGTTTTATGGTCGAGACGACTATGCCGAGAGTCGCTCTTATAGGCATTCAATCACGAACATGACTAGAGTGTTGGACTACTCGTCATAGGTCCGTGGATTAGCGCATTGCGACGCTAATGCAGGCGTTTGGGCGCTTAAAGTCCGAAGGGGCGACGAAAGAACTATGGAACGCCACGAAGGGACACCGATGTGGGTTGTCACCCCACGCTCAAGGCCATGACACTAGAATTAAAGGAAAGCTTACTTGTATTAAATATGATGAAACATAACATACAATTGGGCATCGGAAGGCATTAGTGAACTCCTCCTAGTGTACCGTACGTATAGGAGTCTTATTACATATTGAAGATGCAAAAGACGTACCCTACGGGAACATCACCTACTTGGCCATTCATAAGGATGACCTTACAAGATAAATGCCATAAGGACGGATAACTTGGTACTCCGTAATATTACGCAGTGCGGGACGGCTGCATGTGTTTCATGGTTTTGGCGCTGAGCGACCGAGAGCTATAAGTGGAGCGGCACTGGTGCCGCGAGGCTTCACGCTTCGTGTCACGGAAAAATGCCCCGTGACATGCGCATGATGCCAGCGCCCGTGTTTGATAGAGAAAAAATATTGAAGGAAGAAGAAGTTGAAGAAAGGATAAGAACTTACCCAACAAGAAAGAATCCAGTCAAGAAGAAGGTCTCCAAAGATTTTAGTAAAATAAATTATAAACATAGCCGTCATTAACCCTAATTTTTCCTAGTTTGTTAGTAAGTGTTATATATATTTAAGACGCAAATAAGATAAAACAACATTATAACAATATATATTCGAATTATAACATTATTTTTAGATTATATAATTACAAATTTCGAGATTATTTAAATAGATATTATTTTTTGTAGGCTAAATTAGATAAAAATAATCTCTTACTTATTATATAATTTATTGTTAAGTGTTAGAAAAGATAAGATAACAATATATGAATCTTTTACTTAATAACATTACTTCTAAATATATAATTATAAATTTCGAAATTATTTAAATATGAGTTTAATGGATGTATAACGCCTAATTCGTGAAACGTCGTGCAACGCCTCAACATTGACCGTTCACTAGAAATCAATGGTGGAGATGAAAACTACCATTGTCTTCCCCCTTCGACGTTCTCTCTCTTCTATGTCATCCCCTTTGGTGCTCTCTCTCTCCGATCGTCCTTGTTGCCGGCCTGCCGCCGCCTCCCCTCCGTTCTCTCATCTCACCTCCGATGTCTAGCCCCTGTCCTCGATCTACGCCGCTGCCGCCTCCCCTCCATTCTCTCTTCTCTCCTCCGGCGTCTGCCCCCCCCCCCCCTCGCGTCCTCGATCTACGCTGCCGCCGTCGACACCGCCTCCTCCCCTTCCCACCCCCGCCTCTCTTCTCTCCTCCGATCACCGCCTCAGTCCCCGATCTGCATCGCCGCCGGCGCTCTCTCTCTTCTAAAATCTTGAATTCCATTGAAATCTTAAACTCCATAAAACTTGGTGTTAACTAAAAGTTTAAAAATTAATCATGAGTTTTAATTAGTGTTCGAAGTTATAAGTAATATTATAAATCCAATAAGGTTATGCTACCACTAGAACCTCAAATAAAAAGTGTCTACTAATGATCTAATATTTTTTAATAAAAAAATTAAATTGAAAATTACATGAAATTCAATCAAACACCTAATTGAAATGTCAATGTTTTAATATGACATCATATATGCAATCCAAATTAAAAAACACACATGAATGAATGAACAAATTATTTATGATTGTAAATGGATAGATGATCATCGTTGATCATTAATTATATCAAAGGGCTTCAAATCATTAATAAGACATAATTTACCAAGTCTAAATTTGTGTCGATTTGAGTTATTGGTTAAGTCGGATCCTACCATAATTCAATAATAAACGAGTCTAGTCCGAATAATTTCAAAAATAAATTAATCTGATTTGTATTTTAGTTTATTTAGATATCAAGCTTAATAAAATGTTTCATATGATATATGAAAATGATTTTAATTATATATCCAAAAAATAAAATATTGCTTTAAACTTTAAATGTATGATTTATAAAAAAGGATGTGAAATAAAAAATTGAGATCGACTTCATCAAGGTATTGTCATATATTATTGGGACGTATAATAAGGGCGTCTTTATTATCGAATATTTTTAGGACGCATAATAAGTGATGTCCCCATTATCAAATATTATTGAGATGCATAATAAGTGATGTCTCTATTATCAGGTATTATTAGGACACATAATAAGTGACGTCTTTATTATTGAATATTTTTAGGACGTATAATAAATAACGTCCCAATTATCTAATATTATTAGGACGTATAATAAGTGGCGTCCCTATTATTGAATATTATTAGGACGTATAATAAGTGGTGTCCATATTATTGAATATTATTGGGACGCATAGTAAGCAGCGTCCTTATATTGGGACACATAATAAGAAGCATCCTTATTATCAAACATCATTAGGACACATAATAAGAAACGTCCCTATCATCAAATATTACTAAAACACAATAGGATTTGCGTCGCTAGCTCATTCAAATTACGAGATTCAAAATGAAAATATATCTATATTCTAAATTAAAATAGGGACACAATATTAATGTGTCTTAAAATTTTTAAAAATAGGACACTAATTATATTTGCGTCCTTATTATTTTATAATAATAACAACATTATAAAAAGCGTCCTTATAAGTGAACACTTTGTAGAAAATAATGATGCTTCAATATGTGTCTTTAATTATGCGTCCTTAAATGACTATTTTGTTGTAGTGTTAAAAAAATGATTGAATCTTAAAAATGATTAGATCTAAAATGATTAGATTTGAAAACGAGAAGATTCAAAAGATCAAAACAAGAGCAACCCGCTCTTTTGTAGGATCCCAAAGCGCACCAAGAGGGGGGATGGTGAATGGGTGTTTAACTGAAAATATGGATTTCATGAAATTCGTCGCGGAAGCATAAAACCAATTCTTAAAAACCTTTGCAATTCAGATTATAAACACAATATTAATGGGGAGAGAGAATGAGAGAAATCAAACATGAAGACACATATGATTGTTGATGAGGTTCGGCCATACCTTGGCCTACGTCCTCGCTCCGACTTCTCGACCTCGAGACCAACGGAGATTTCACTAATCCATTCCTTTGTTCCAAATGGGGTAAGGAAGAAAGCCCTTTACACAATAATTTTTTTTCTCCGCTTCGAGAGGCAAGGCAACCTCTCATCCTAGGAAGCTAATATTTTCTCCCGCTCAAGAAGTAAGATTTAGAACCTCTTTTACACAGTAGCTCTCACAATCTTTCTGAAGAATAGTTTCTCCCTTTTACAATAGAACACTCACAAGAAGAGAAGAGAGAAAGAAAAAAGGCTCTAAAATGATAACTTCAAGAATAATGATCTCCTTTTGATTTCTTGAAGTTTTGCTTCAATGCTTGGATGGATACTTTTGCTTCTAGCATTGACACTCCTTTTATAGGCTCTGATATATGGAAAATTCGTCGAGAATTAATTCCACATTTTTCTCCTCAAAATATAGCCGTTACTGTTCATTTCAGTAATGGACCGATCGACCGGACTATATGACTGTTATGCTGATTTCTTCAGTTGCCGCAACTGGTCGGTCGACCGGACTATCGGCCGGTGTCTCGACCGGTACAGTCTCACAATTTTGATTTGTAGCCGTTGAGCTGATCGATCGACCGGTGCTTCGATCGGACTATCGATCGGTATAGTCTCGCAATTTTCATTTGAGCAGTTTATGCATTAATCGGTCGACCAGTATCTCTGATCGGTCGATCGGACTGTTTCGATCGGCCTTCATAGCTTCATTCGGCAGGTTGATCGCCCTGCACTATTTTGAGCATAACTTTCTGAACGGTTATTCAAATTAGATGATCTTAGAGTCTATGGAAAACTAACAGAATTTTCTACAACTTCGACATATTTCACATTCATCCAAAACTAATAAGATCAGTGCCAATTATTTAATCAAAGTGTAGTGCATAAAGTTATCTCTTTTTCTTTAAACTTTTTAACATTTTATCTTTAATCATTCGAGGTTTGTATCATCAAAATATAATTTAATATGTCATTAAAACTTAGATCCAACATCTTTCTCTTTCCCTAATTTTCCTTACCTCATATTCCCTCCTTCCCCTTTATAATATACTAAATAGACACTTAGAGATGGTCTCTTTATGCACTTGCTATGAAGAATCAACAAATGGGCAATCAAACATGAGTTGAATAATTAATGTCATACAGAATTCAATACATTCAAGTTTCTTATCCTAAATATGATGGCCAGCGACAAATGATTTATCTATCATGATAAGCAATCAACTCTATGTTAAAGCATGGTATGTGTCACATGGCTAGGAAAAAAGAAGAATATATCACATGAAGGAGAGACAAATAATCATACAGTAAGACAAGATATGATATATCACAAAACAATATTGTATTATTTCTATTGCACTATGCTATTTGTGTTCTTTATCAAAGATGTTGGATCATAGGCTGTGTGTCTTAACTTTTTGTTTTGATTATACCAAACTATAGAAACAAAAAAGTGTAAAAAAACTTCAATTATGATCAAGATAGTTTCCATGAAAACTGTGAATAATTGTCTTACACGATATTGATTACTTTGTCTTTGAGTGAATTAGTGGGGAAAATTTTGTAACACTAAAAGAGGAAAATTGTCAATTCTATCACATGATCGATCGCCCGACCTAAGGGGTTTGTTGTTTTATGATGCAGACAAAGGTGTGAATTCTAATATGCCGATCAATTGAACTGAGATCATGAAAAAATGCTAACAACTAAGAGTCAAAAGGATTAAATTATAAGGATAATAACAAGTTTCGCAACAATATCAATAATAGGATTGGTTGAGGAAGAGCAGATCAAATGATGTATAATGTTTTAGAATATAAGAGCTACATCAACAAAATCATGGATTGAGAAAGTGTGATAGACCTGAGCACACCAATGTTTAGATTTCTCCAATGATTACATGGATCGGTTGAGGAAGTGTAATTGACGCTTTTGAATCAATCAATCTATTATTGTGCTAAGTGACTCGATGGTGTGATGTGTGTGACTAGAATGGTACTCTTACTTCACAAGAAAAATATCAAATAGACTTTAAAATTTATGAATTCTTAACACACACGACGAGGCTGCAAGTACACAACAATCAATGTAGTACTTAACGGTCAATCCACAAAGGCAAAATTGAAAAATTCACACTTGATTGAAATCGTTTAAAGAGAAAAGCTTAAGTCAATGGAAGTTGTTCGAAATGATAAAGTGAAATACTACTAAACTAAAGATTGAAATAAATAAAATTACACTACTTTTGATGGGTTTTTAATGTAAGTGTGGACCAAAACCAAAGTTTTATTTTAGGAGTTTGTTTCTTAAATCAATGTAATACAATAAAGTAGCAACAGATGCCGCACGGGCATTCCCACTCTCGTGGTGGATGCCATGCAACGACCAAGTCACTCTTATGCATGTCGGTTGCTGGACGTGCGTGCATGAAATCATCACTCAAAATGTATCCGCCATGCTCTCGTGAGGACAGGATGTTTTAAAGTGTCGAATACGGGTATGCACTGATATACCCTCACTTCCATACTTTGAGAAAACAGAAAATACTCCAAGCAACCCTCTCGGGCCAAGCTTGAACATAACTCAACTGTTGTCCCACCTCTCGGCACACATGCGACAACTGAGAGTAGATTATCCTCTCGAGCAGGAGCCATCAACACTATGAAATCAAAGACGATCCAGACGAAAGAAGAAGTTCAGCAAGCAAATGACCTTGGGGTACTCCCGGTCCACTCTCGGCCTCATCATGGACTGTCGACACCTCCTTAGAAATAACCCAACTGCTACCCCACCTCTCGACACACATGTAGCTGTTGGTGAATAGATTACCCTCTTGGGCGGAAGGTGCCGACATCAAAATGTATTGGTCAAAGTTATGAAAACATGGATCATCTCTCGAAAGGGAACTGAACATTGGCGAATGGTGAGTCCTCATCATATCCTAACACCATCCTAATCTCTCGGCTCGCATGCCTTAGTTAGGGACTACGAACACTCTCTCAGTAGGAATCACCTTCGTCGAAGGTTGTCCGAACTAAACTCTCAAGTTGCAATAAAATCAAAAAATAGATTGTCGCAAGGTTGACCCGCACCGTGCCTTGATGAATGAACACCTTTCGGCCTTGAAGCTGAAGAAGAATGTAATCCTCTCGAGCCAAGGCATAAGGGATGAATCATCAATGAAAACACATCCAGTAATAAAAGATAACATCGCAAAACCTGAAATCAGCAACGAGACAATAGCCATAAGAACAGTGAAATAGTAAGAATGAGATGAAAGGTAAACGACTATTGCCTAATAGCTTAAGTTCAGAAATTAGAAATGTTTAGAACTAGAGGTATTATAGTATAGTAAAATATTATTAATTAATATTTATTATTAGTATTATTTATTAATCTATTTTTTACATTATCCTAAATAATAATCAATTATAATATGTTTTAATATAAATTTTCTATATAATAAAAATAAATTTATTCCTATAATTCATACTTTTTATCTAAATACATATTAAAAGTTATTTATCTAATCAATTTTTTAATTCTTCATCATTATATTTTTCATCCAAATACTAAATTAAAAGTTTTTCATCCAATGAATTAGTTCTTAAAAAAATTTAACGCGTCCCTTGTAATCGTTCAGCGTGCAAGTTATTTAATTAGAACCTGTTGGTCAACTTATTCAGTTCAAGAATTAGCGTACTTCTTGCTTTTATTATGGATGAATAAACAAGTTTAAATTTCGGAAGCATCATCGATCACAGAAACTGATTACAAAAATTTCACTGTTCGATTGAATTAGTAATTGTGACCTTCCAATTCCATATATATAGATGTAAATAAATAAATAAAAAAAATATATATATATATATATATTCAAACCCTTTTGTTTATTAAATTATTAGGGAAATAAAGCAAATGCACTATAACTATATGGGCAAAATGGAGGTCTGGACGATTCCATTTGTCTTGACCTTACATTACAGTTCATTCGATTGAGACAGAATGAAAAAAAAAATTACATTTCTTCAAACCTGTGATTTTTTTCTCACGAAAAAACTAGTTTTTTCCATCCGCGTGTGATCCCTCCGTTTTAGCAACGGTAGAGAGGCGAGTGGCGATGGAGGTCAGTCGAGCAACGACCAGGCGGGCGTCGGAGGGGTGAGCAGCTGCGCTTAGGCGGGCATCGGAGGGGCGAACGATGGCAGCGCGGCCAGGCAAACGTCGGATGGACGAGCATCGGCCGGGCGAACATCGGAGGGGCGAGCCACGATGGTCAGGCAGGCGTCGAAGAGGCGAACGACGCGGAGGGCGAGTGGCGATGGTCAGACGAGCAGCGGTAGGGTGAGCGACAGTCAGGCAAACGTCTGACCGGCATGCGATCGGCGAGCGAGCGTCAGGGCGTCGTTGAACAATGTCGCGGCAACAACGACGGAAAGTGGTGCCAGGGCATTGGCGAGCGAGATCGAGGCATCGTCCCCACCGACGTCCGGTAGCAATGAGATATTAAATCTCGTATGGGGGAAACTGACGGTTCGAAGAAATATTAAATCTATCGTTCTGTCTCAATGAAATGGACTATGACGTAAGTAGGACGATAGGGACGAATGGGATCGTCCGAATCTCCATTTTATCCTAACTATGTTGCCCTTTCCAATGTTTGAAGAAGCAAATAATGTTGTGGTCAAAATCACAGTTTTGGCTATGCCAGCAGATATTTTCTTGGACTTTTTTGTTCCTGCATCAGCTTCATAAGCTATATTATTATTATTAAAAGAGGGAGACGACCAAACCCGTCGAGGAATGGAATAAATTTATTGCTTATTTTTTAAATTTAAAAAATCATCTTAAAATTATTTTAAAAATAAAAATAATTCTCTAGAAGGTCAACTTTTTGGAACGAATTTTTCGGACTCATATTTTGTATAATTATATTTTAATATATATAATAAAAATATTTAAGTTTATAATTGAATATTAAATATACTTCTAAAACTTTTAAAATCACCAAATTAGAGATCGTGTGATAGAAAAAATTATGAAACTATATACATGTTATATCTATAATAGTAAAATTAATAACTTATTATTTAATTATATAAATAAAAAATTCATAAATAAAGAAATGGGCTCTACGGATCTTAGATTTTTTTTTTCATCAGGATCATAATTTTTCGGGTGGACCATAATTCCAATCTATTAAAAACCACTATATTTTGAGTCTCTAATTTTTAATTATTTCAATTCGATTTTTTCCGATCAAAAAAGATTTTTGGGTTAGTTAAATTTTTGTTACACTCCTATTGATTGACACAAAAGAATAATAAATCATATATTAATTAAGTGTTATAAGTATTATGAATCTAGAAAATATAATTGCCAAAACGCTTGAGAGTTTTATGGAGATATTTTATTTCAACTGACTTTTGAGTTTAGTTATTTTTAAAAAAAGGAAATTAGAATATGAAGCAGTATCACAAGAAAAAAAATTGTTTCCTTAACAATTATTGTTTAAGATTTGTTGCACTAGATGACGCAGGGGGTCACAAGTTTTTTCTTCGTCTCCAGTCAAACAATATGATTACGTCCGTTGAAGAAACGTGCCAAGAAGTTTGACTCAAAACCAAGGCACAAAAAGACCAGGCCAATAAATGTTTGTATTAGGGGTGTTCACGGATCGGGTTTGACCCGACCTGTGAACGAATCCGATCCGACCCGACCAAGGTTGGCCGAGTCGGGTCGGGTGTTGGCCGGGTCGGGTCAGGTCTTCATATTTTTTGGACTGCGACCCGAACCGATCCGATCCGGGCCAGGCCGGATCGGTTCGGGTCGGGTGGTCGGGTAATCCGACCACCCTTTTTCTTTTTTTTTTAATTTTTTCATTTATTTTTTAATATAAAAAGTATTTATTATTTTATTTTTAATACAAAAATAAAGTACTTTTAAATATCAAAAATATTATTTTAAATATCTATATACTTTTTTACATTTAAAATAATTTATTTCATAATTTTTTAAATTTTAAATGATATAAAACTATACATTTAACTAAAAAATAAAATAAAAAAATAAAAAAATTGGGTCTATCGGGTCGGGTCGGGTCAACTCACCCGACCCTTGGTCGGGTCATGGTCGGGTCGGGTCGACCCGACCACCGACCCGACCCGACCCAAAGGCTCGAATTTTCGGGTTCACCGGGTCGACCCGACCCGGTGAACACCCCTAGTTTGTATCATCATATTTTAACCCTATTTTATTAGTTGCACCAGCACCAAAATGAACAATACTTTTCGAGATCTTTACTCACTCGTATAATAAAAAAAAAGTTAAATATTTAATAAGGTAACATTATTGTCGATCTAAAATATTATTGCCATTTTTTATAAAGATAACAGACATTTTTATTTCTATTTAATAAAATAAAGTGATAACAATGTCACCCAACTTAATTTTCATTAAATTAATAAATAAAAAGGAATAATTTTCTGAATTATTGATGAATTTGAAACGGCCAAGTGCTGACAGCTTTTATCTGATATTTCTTTTAAATAATGTTATCAAAATCGGACCAAACCGATCGATTCAATCGTGAATCGATCGGAGATCTGGTCCGATCATATATTAAAATTAATTTGGCATTAAATCGGAAAAATTCAATTGAACCAACCAATTGAATTGGACTGATTGAATTGGTTCAACTCGTTTTAATTTAAATTTTGAGAAAAAAATTTAAAAAACTAACAAAAATAGGAAAGTTAAAAAAGAAAAAAAGGAATGTAAGGAAGCTTAAAGAGAAGGGAATATGATATATATATATAATTAAATAAGAATTAAAATAAAAATGGTAAGTATTTAAAATTGAATAATATTTAAATAAAAAATTATCAAAGGGGCATAAATAAAGAAAATAAAAAAGAAAGTGTTAAAAAAAGAAAGAAATAAGAATAATTTATTAATATAGCATCTATAATCATTAAATAATACATATTGAATTAATAATAATCTATTTATATTTATATGTTAATAATTATTATTTATCATTATTAAAACTTTTAATAAATAAAATTTATGTTATATTTATTAATAGGTTAGTAGTACAATATTAAGTACTATATTATATAACTTATAGCATATATTTATAATTATTATAAATAATATTATTTTAATAAAATCGATTCAATATGGTAGAATCCGATCACATTGGTACAACTGCGATCCGATAATGAGTTCAGTCCGGTTCTAAAAATATTATTTTTAAATACATTAATTTTATTTTACTTTACTTTTTAGCAAATCACATTACATTACAAAACCACTACGTGGCAATTTGAGTGGACGTTATCTTTGCAACATTCATATTAGCTATGAAAAGAAACGTGTGGGTAAATTCATAAAATATCTAGACATGTAGACTGATTGTTGAATTGAAATTTGATGACGAATCTTTATTTAGAAGGTTGAAACAATTTTACATGATTGACATTATGATGATATTATCAAATAATTTAAATGATTATTTATTTTTAAATATTAATTCAATCATGAATCTACATATATCACATTAACTATAGACGAACTATGTAGCAATTAATTGTTTATGTGGGAAACTATTTATTATTTATTGTTGTCGTTTAGTTTTGGTAAAAGTAAATTTGCCAAATGTGCAATGCCAGCATACACATAAAAAAGGTTAGATATCACCTAGTTTGACTCAATTGTAGTAGAATTGAATCTCAAATATTAAACGCATGTTAATAATTTCGGATTCTAATTTTCAAGTCATTAATTAAAAAATAAATTTTTATTAGTTTATTTTCTTGATTTTGAATTAATAAGGTTGCATGATTAATCTTGTTTTCTCCTCTAAAATAATCAATTTCCTACAAGAGTGTAGATTCCGTACTCAACCGAGATTGCTAATTGATTTCTAATAATAGTACAACCGAGATTGAAAATTGAAGGTTTAGATGAAAGAGAAAGTAACTAAAATAAAGTTCAGTTTTATCCTCTAAAACATAAATATCTTATTTCGTTTACATAGCAAGTAATCGATTTTCTAAAATATTTTTTTATCCTTATCAAACATTCGTGTTAGTTTTTTTTTCTCAATAATATTTTAACTCTCTGTGATATAAAAAATATTTTTTATTGTAAAAAAGTATTCTTTATTGTAAAAAAAAAATCGGAATTTAAGAGGCAAATTTTGTTTCCCTGATAATTCAATAGAAAAAGAGTAAAAAAACAACCGAAGGGTGAAAAAGTTACAGTTACCCAGACAACGCACCTCTTCCTTTATCCAGGGCAGCCAGCGCATCACCACGGGGGGACCCACCTATATAATCTCTCTCCTCCACCTCCTCTTCTTTCCATCTCTCTCTCTCTCTCTCTCCTGCTCCCATCTCCTCTCTCCTGCACGTCTCCTCCACGACTACTCTGCAACCTCCGAAAGCTACAGTTTTGATAGCTCGGAGGAGGAGGAGGAGGAGGACGGTAAGACAAGGGGCACAGAGATGAGCTTCCGAGGGGAGGAGAGCGGGGGCGAGGATGGGCGCGCCGACCTGCGCAAGCCCTTCCTGCACACCGGCAGCTGGTACCGCATGGGGGGCATGGGCTCGCGCCAGTCCAGCCTCATGGACAAGTTCGGCTCCTCGGCCGCCGTCATCAGGGACAACTCCGTCTCCGTCCTCCTCTGCACCCTCATTGTCGCCCTCGGCCCCATCCAATTCGGCTTCACCGGCGGCTACTCGTCCCCTACTCAGGACGACATCATCGCCGACCTCGGCCTCACCCTCTCCGAGGTCTGGGGTCCTATCCTCATTTCTTAAAAACCCATCTTTTTTTTTCTGGAATTCCGTCTTCCTTTTCTCTGATAAAAGAAGTGATTGGTAGGATTCACGTAAGCAATTTCTTTCTCTCTGCCATCTTGTTGCTGATTCGAGTTCGACTTTGCTTGATAGTTCTCGATCTTTGGATCGCTTTCCAACGTCGGGGCGATGGTGGGCGCCATTGCCAGCGGGCAGATCGCAGAGTACATCGGGAGGAAAGGGGTGAGCGAGCGAATTCTTCGTTGACCATGCCGCAATTCCACTTGCTGTGTAAGAATATTGGTTGAACGATGATACTGACTAGATGATGTCTTTTGTTTTATGTCTGTACAGTCGTTAATGATTGCTTCCGTTCCCAACATCATTGGTTGGCTGGCGATTTCCTTCGCAAAAGTAAGGGCTATTGCTCTGTCCGGAGGTTTCATTGTTGTTTTGCTTGTAAACAAGAACTTTTTGGAATCATGAACATTTTGGATCCGTTTCTTGTAGGACTCGTCTTTTTTGTACATGGGACGGTTGCTGGAAGGATTTGGCGTAGGTGTGATATCCTATACGGTTGGTTCCTGTGCTAAATGACTACCTTTTTGCATGCAGCTTTTGTGGGGATTCATGTGAGAAACATGGGATTCTCATTCATGTCTTCTACTTTATCGTTGATCTCAGGTGCCTGTGTATATTGCGGAAATAGCTCCTCAGAACTTGAGAGGAGCTCTGGGCTCAGTGAATCAGGTTAGTCTAGTCCAAATTGTAGTGGTTGGTAAACCTCTCCTTACGTCAGACATAGACTGTATGACCTTTCTGCTCAATACTCATGATGATGTCTCCACCTTTTGTAGCTCTCTGTGACAATTGGCATTATGCTGGCTTATTTGCTGGGCATTTTTGTTCAATGGAGATTGCTTGCAGTTATAGGTAAGTCACACATCTGCTGGTAATTTTCACCCTGAAATGGCTCTAACATTTTTGGGGTACTTTCTCTTATTTCAAGAATATATAATGCAGTAGTGAGCTTCTTATGATTCATATTGCCTCTGATTTGTTTTGGACGTGAAATATCATTTCAGGAATTTCTTTTTTGTCTTAGGTTGTAACTGCTAGGATAATTTGAGCATACAATTGGTACATTGGACCGACATGCATCAATGTTGATATCATTTGGATATGTTTTCACCATACTATCTTTTACAGGAATCTTGCCATGCACACTCTTGATACCTGGTTTGTTCTTCATTCCAGAATCTCCAAGGTGGCTGGTAAGGTTCATAAGATGACAATTTACAGATAAAACATTGAACTCAATTCCTGAAGCCATTTTCTAATGTCCAGGCAAAAATGGGGATGATGGAAGATTTTGAAGCTTCCCTGCAGGTTTTGAGGGGATTTGACACTGATATTACTGCAGAAGTGAATGAAATCAAGGTAAACAACTTGTCTAGCATGATACTTTCATGATGAAAACTGATTGCTAAGCCTATGTATTGGATTTCATTACAAGTCATTATCCTTAAAGAAATGCATATACTTCATATGCAAAGCTGTCAAAGTATCTTTTATTCCTAAGAGGCTAAGACCATCTTTGAATTTGACTTTCCTTCTGTAGAGAGCTGTTGCATCATCAAACACAACTAGAAGGATGGCAATCCATTTTACGCAGCTGAAACAAAAGCGATATCGAGTTCCTCTCATGGTAAGTGCCTTTTTTTTCCTGGAAGCTATTCTTCCTTTTCTTTTTTTTCACACTGTTTCAAAACAATTTATCTTTTCATACAGATTGGAATTGGCCTTCTCGTACTGCAGCAGCTGAGTGGAATCAATGCCATCCTATTTTATGCAAGCAGCATTTTTAAAGCTGCAGGTAAGTCTTTTTACAAAGAGCATATCAAAATCCCAGCTGGTCTTGGCATTGCATTATGATGTTCTGAAAGTTACACTATCATCACTGGCATGTCTTTTCTTTTACCATGACATGTCAAGTTGACACTGAACACAGTCATCCATTCATTTTTTTTTCTTCCATAAATATCTTTAGAAGAACAATAACAATAGGTTGGTTTATCAGTATTTTATGAGGTCAATGAATATGCAGCAAATTCCTGTACTGCATATATATAATGCACATCTGCGCAATCAGATTTGATTTTGATTGGATTAAGTAAAAGTATAATAGAACATCTAATGGTTAAAATAAAAATATTTTTTTCATATATCCAACACCTTCTGTGTTGCATCATACATTTTATTCATATTTTTATCGCACTTTTCATTGGAGGTGCATGAAATAGGCATTCTGTTATCTGTATTCACATTGTGGTTTCAGCACTGCATTAGCTGTTGACATTTACATATAAATCATTTCATGTGCTGCATATACATGAATGTTTATGTATGTTGGAATGGTTCTTTTTGAGAATTTAGTGCTAGAAAAGTTACATACCACAAAACGTACAGAAGATTTTGGAATGATGGCAGAATATCATTAGATGGAAAAACATAAGAGAATTACAATCGTTCAGATTTTGATACTATTTTTAATCCTAACCCATAGTAGTTTTATATTAGACACTCTCTTTACAGGTGATAGGAATTTCACTTTGAATAGAACTTTACAATAATTCTCGGAAATTAGAACACTTATCACAATATATGGAATTAACTCAAATTGAATTACAAACAGAATAAACCCCAAGCATATAGGTTTTCAGCTGATTGTGTGCGCCCTAGGAAATTGATATTTGGCACTCTCTTTATAGGTGATGGGAATTTCACTTTGAATAGAACTTTACAATAACGCTCAGAAATTATAACACCTATCACAATATATGGAATTAAATCAAATTTTGAATTACAACAACAACAACAACAAAGCCTTATCCCACTAGGTGGGGTCGGCTACATGGATCATACGACGCCATTCCGCTCTATTAGTAACCAAACCTTTCGGTATATTATTCACCAATAGTTCTTGCTCTATTAGTTCGCCAAGTGTCCGCCAAATTTTGAATTACAAATAGAATAAGTCCCAAGCATATAGGATTTCAACTGAGTGTACGAGGGCATCTTTAATTGTAGAATGTCTTAATTGCAATTGAGGAACATGTGGAATTTCAGCTGGGTAGGATTTGAGGCATTATCAACACTTCTATTGTTCGATGTGCACATTTTAACTTTGCAAATAAACAAAGTTTTTGTTTCAATTTATGTCCTATAGTAAAAGAAGCTTCACATTGGTAGAGATCCGCTAAACCTACTCCTAAACCTTATATTCCACTTATGAACTTGAGAATATTTTTCATTCATCAAGAAATAAGTCTATTACAACCATACAAGAATTTATATAATGTTTGAAACGCCTTGTGTATGAAATAAGTAGGAAACCTAATAAAAGAAAAACAACTAGTTGAAAGGGCTTAATTAAATGGCTCATGCTAAAGGCCCATAGCTAAAGACCGATCGACTTTAGGGCAGAAGGCCCATAAGCTTCTTTCTTCGACATCAATTCTCCTTGTCTAAGAAAAATTCTACTTCGCTGAGTTGCAACATGGTACACATATAGAAGAAAAACATCAAGATGTCCAAAATTAGCACTAGAGATCCAAGCAGTAACAATAGGCGGGTGATCAATTTGACGGAGAAAAGGACGTTAATGAGTACGATAAGAAACTTTGGAATCTTTAAAATTAAGTGGACCATTAGAATGCCTACTCTCATAGGTGGGATTAGAATAAGGAGTTCCACTTATGAACTTGAGAATATTTTTCATTCGTCAAGAAATAAGTCTATTACAACCATACAAGAATTTATATAATGTTTGAAACGCCTTGTGTATGAAATAAGTAGGAAACCTAATAAAAGAAAAACAACTAGTTGAAAGGGCTTAATTAAATGGCTCATGCTAAAGGCCCATAGCTAAAGACCGATCGACTTTAGGGCAGAAGGCCCATAAGCTTCTTTCTTCGACATCAATTCTCCTTGTCTAAGAAAAATTCTACTTCGCTGAGTTGCAACATGGTACACATATAGAAGAAAAACATCAAGATGTCCAAAATTAGCACTAGAGATCCAAGCAGTAACAATAGGCGGGTGATCAATTTGACGGAGAAAAGGACGTTAATGAGTACGATAAGAAACTTTGGAATCTTTAAAATTAAGTGGACCATTAGAATGCCTACTCTCATAGGTGGGATTAGAATAAGGAGTTCCACTTATGAACTTGAGAATATTTTTCATTCGTCAAGAAATAAGTCTATTACAACCATACAAGAATTTATATAATGTTTGAAACGCCTTGTGTATGAAATAAGTAGGAAACCTAATAAAAGAAAAACAACTAGTTGAAAGGGCTTAATTAAATGGCTCATGCTAAAGGCCCATAGCTAAAGACCGATCGACTTTAGGGCAGAAGGCCCATAAGCTTCTTTCTTCGACATCAATTCTCCTTGTCTAAGAAAAATTCTACTTCGCTGAGTTGCAACATGGTACACATATAGAAGAAAAACATCAAGATGTCCAAAATTAGCACTAGAGATCCAAGCAGTAACAATAGGCGGGTGATCAATTTGACGGAGAAAAGGACGTTAATGAGTACGATAAGAAACTTTGGAATCTTTAAAATTAAGTGGACCATTAGAATGCCTACTCTCATAGGTGGGATTAGAATAAGGAGTTCCACTTATGAACTTGAGAATATTTTTCATTCGTCAAGAAATAAGTCTATTACAACCATACAAGAATTTATATAATGTTTGAAACGCCTTGTGTATGAAATAAGTAGGAAACCTAATAAAAGAAAAACAACTAGTTGAAAGGGCTTAATTAAATGGCTCATGCTAAAGGCCCATAGCTAAAGACCGATCGACTTTAGGGCAGAAGGCCCATAAGCTTCTTTCTTCGACATCAATTCTCCTTGTCTAAGAAAAATTCTACTTCGCTGAGTTGCAACATGGTACACATATAGAAGAAAAACATCAAGATGTCCAAAATTAGCACTAGAGATCCAAGCAGTAACAATAGGCGGGTGATCAATTTGACGGAGAAAAGGACGTTAATGAGTACGATAAGAAACTTTGGAATCTTTAAAATTAAGTGGACCATTAGAATGCCTACTCTCATAGGTGGGATTAGAATAAGGAGTTCCACTTATGAACTTGAGAATATTTTTCATTCATCAAGAAATAAGTCTATTACAACCATACAAGAATTTATATAATGTTTGAAACGCCTTGTGTATGAAATAAGTAGGAAACCTAATAAAAGAAAAACAACTAGTTGAAAGGGCTTAATTAAATGGCTCATGCTAAAGGCCCATAGCTAAAGACCGATCGACTTTAGGGCAGAAGGCCCATAAGCTTCTTTCTTCGACATCAATTCTCCTTGTCTAAGAAAAATTCTACTTCGCTGAGTTGCAACATGGTACACATATAGAAGAAAAACATCAAGATGTCCAAAATTAGCACTAGAGATCCAAGCAGTAACAATAGGCGGGTGATCAATTTGACGGAGAAAAGGACGTTAATGAGTACGATAAGAAACTTTGGAATCTTTAAAATTAAGTGGACCATTAGAATGCCTACTCTCATAGGTGGGATTAGAATAAGGAGTTCCACTTATGAACTTGAGAATATTTTTCATTCGTCAAGAAATAAGTCTATTACAACCATACAAGAATTTATATAATGTTTGAAACGCCTTGTGTATGAAATAAGTAGGAAACCTAATAAAAGAAAAACAACTAGTTGAAAGGGCTTAATTAAATGGCTCATGCTAAAGGCCCATAGCTAAAGACCGATCGACTTTAGGGCAGAAGGCCCATAAGCTTCTTTCTTCGACATCAATTCTCCTTGTCTAAGAAAAATTCTACTTCGCTGAGTTGCAACATGGTACACATATAGAAGAAAAACATCAAGATGTCCAAAATTAGCACTAGAGATCCAAGCAGTAACAATAGGCGGGTGATCAATTTGACGGAGAAAAGGACGTTAATGAGTACGATAAGAAACTTTGGAATCTTTAAAATTAAGTGGACCATTAGAATGCCTACTCTCATAGGTGGGATTAGAATAAGGAGTTCCACTTATGAACTTGAGAATATTTTTCATTCGTCAAGAAATAAGTCTATTACAACCATACAAGAATTTATATAATGTTTGAAACGCCTTGTGTATGAAATAAGTAGGAAACCTAATAAAAGAAAAACAACTAGTTGAAAGGGCTTAATTAAATGGCTCATGCTAAAGGCCCATAGCTAAAGACCGATCGACTTTAGGGCAGAAGGCCCATAAGCTTCTTTCTTCGACATCAATTCTCCTTGTCTAAGAAAAATTCTACTTCGCTGAGTTGCAACATGGTACACATATAGAAGAAAAACATCAAGATGTCCAAAATTAGCACTAGAGATCCAAGCAGTAACAATAGGCGGGTGATCAATTTGACGGAGAAAAGGACGTTAATGAGTACGATAAGAAACTTTGGAATCTTTAAAATTAAGTGGACCATTAGAATGCCTACTCTCATAGGTGGGATTAGAATAAGGAGTTGTGTGTTTCCATTGCTTATCCTATGAAGGAAGAACCAAAGAACATTTATAACAAGATCATTGGAAAAGTTTATGTCAATATCAAAGGAATAACATAGAATCCTTGGAGAACAACTGGCAATTTAATAATTGGAGCACCAACGAGTCCTGAGTCTATTTGTTGACAAAGAGGTTGAACACGACTATCAAAGTGGTTAAAGAATCAAGATCATCAAAGAGGCTATCAACTGACGATGGATCATGCGAATGAGAACCAAATGGAAAGTGTGGAGGTTCGTGCAAAGTGGTAAAAGGTGACCTAGGTTGATGGCAAGTTGTTTGGTAAGGGGAGTCACTGCATAACGATGAGGAATTGGGCAGGCATAAAGAGGTGGCATGACATGGAAGCGATGCATATATAAACGGATGATTACTTGAAAAAGGAGTAGAACTAGATTTGCCATTTATTATAGAGGATATCACACTTATGATTAAGTTCTTCTAAAGCCTTTAATGTGGACAGATGATGAAACTTAGAATAAGATTGACAACTAGGACTATGAGGTCCAGAGACCCTAACATAGGAAAGAAGGTTTCAATCAATTTTCCGAATAATTAGGTGTGGTTATTGTCTGGGGAGCAGTAAGCCACAATGCTTGGCAGCAATGCAGCGGCGTGAATAACATGCAGCAACTACTGATGTGTGTTCGCCAGGGCAGCAACTTTGACAGTTGGCGACAGCAATCTGCAGTGGTGCAGAGTGTTGTTTGAATCCATGACAGAGCAGAACTACATTGGTGCAGGATGTGGGGGCTGCAGCAGACCCTGACTGTCGCTGAGGCAGAAGACATGGGCGGTTGGACTTTGATGGTTCTGTACTTTTAGCCTCTTAAAAGATGAAAGTTGGGTATAGGGTTTCACTGAGCAGGGGAACAAACAGCAGCAACAAGGGCGGCAGCAACAGGTGGCAGTGAGTCTGTAGTTGGAAGGTGTCGGTACATGTTGTTGATGCCAATTGAAACATTGCAGGGGTGGTGAATGGCGTGACAACAGTGGCAAGTGGCATTATAGCATGACAATGTAGTGGTTGTTGGCTAATTAGGATTTGAAGAGGTCAGAATTATAACCATTTGATGCTCAGAGGGATAATTTGCTCTAATACCACTTGATAGAGATTCACTAAATTAGTATACTCCTAAGCCCTTATTAAGTCTTTCGCTTATGAATTAATTGGAGAATACTTTTCATTCATCAAAATATAATTCATTACAAACATACATTGACTTATATAGAGTTCCAAACACATTGTGTACAAAATATGTAGGAAACTTAATAAAAGGAAAACTACTAATTAAAAGGCCTAAACTAAAGGGCTCATGCTAAAGGTCTATAATTAAAGATCGATGATTTTAGGGCATAAGGATCATAAGCTTCTTTGTTCGACGTCACATGAAATGGAAACAGTAAAATAGCATAGATTTTATCTCACTGATGAAATGTTCATTCCCCTTAAAGGATTTGCTTAGCCCGGAGTTCTTTTTTTTCTGAGAGAAAGAAGAATAGCTACCAAATTACCGCAGCCATCCTGGAGTTCAACTTATTTCAACAGTTCAAGTCAACAGAATGAAGCCAAAAATGAGAATCAAAAAATGATATTTGTAGAATAACCACATGAAGAATAATATCCATGAATGCCGTAACAAATTTGCATTCATTAAACTATGTTCTCCTGTTATCCTTTTTTGTCATATGAATTATTGACAAAATAATGTGCAGTAGTTGCAAGTAGTTACCAGCAGGAGTTGAACTGCTGGACTTAGCCATTCCCACTTTACTATAGTGAAATAAAAATCATTGTTTACCTGCAAGATTAAGCTTGTAACTTAAATTACATCGCAAAATAGAGTTATATCTTTATGTATATACTCTGTACTGTTGGTTATTAATATTTTTTTTCGGTGAAAGGTTATTAATATAGTTTTGCATTTTGGCAGGCATTACCAATAGTAACTTGGCTACATGTGGGCTTGGTGCCATTCAGGTAAACTTCTACATTCATGATTCACGAGGTAATTTGAAAGAATCGATGGTGGGATTCTACAATTATTTAGCTGAAATATTTTAGATGTATCTTAGGTTGTTGCCACTGGGGTTACTACTTGGTTGCTCGATAAAGCTGGACGGAGAATTCTCCTTATTGTGAGCAAATTTACAAAATCCTTTCCGTTGTGACAATACAATGTTATAACTTATAACTGAACTAAAAATATGTGTTCATGCAGGTCTCCACCGCTGGAATGGTGTTAAGTCTCCTCTTCGTTGCTGTTTCATTTTACCTGGAGGTTAGTGTGGTCTGGTATTAATGTGGCCTGACTGACATTTCACTAACAATTTGTTATATTAACTATGTTACTGTCACTTTTTTAAGCTTTTTTCACCTTTGATTCACTTGGATGTACATTATGTGCTTATGTATTCCATTGGATCCAGGGATTCGTTTCTGAAAGCTCTCATTTTCATTCAACCCTTAGCATAATATCTTTGGTTGGGCTTGTGGTACGTATGTGTCCAACTGAAATAATTTCCTTTCCAATAACATCAAATAACCAAGCTAATGATCCTCCAGGCTTTTGTCATTGCCTTCTCTCTTGGGTTGGGAGCAATTCCATGGATCATCATGTCAGAGGTTTGTCCATGCAACACTCATTCTTTATATTTTGTGATTAATTTGTCTATAAATCATCAGAGTGCAGCCTCAGAAGTGCGAAATGATAACTAATTCTAAAAAAACCATTAAAAGAATGTAAGTTTACAAAACTGGTACAGCTTCCTGAGCACAAAACTAGCTATTTTCTGAAGAATGAGTTATTCGTTAATGGGGCAGTGAGTATTGTGTTGCCATTGCTGTTAGCTTGGTTCATTATACTTTACCCATTGTTGATTATAGTTACATTACTTAATAGTTGAAACATTAAAGAAGCACTATCATGACCAACACAGATCACTAGCTCTCTAGTATGCTAAGCAACAAGATAAAAAGAGTAATGCATGAGTTGAAAGCAGCGAATTATCAGTTCATAAAACCAACAATGACTATTTTAGGGTAAAAGGGCGGCTAGAAAAGGCTAGCCATCTATGTGTGAATATAGAGAGCGAAATGTGTACATGCATGGTTAATGGAGAAGTACACAAGTGGGTGACAAAAATCACGAAGCTCACCCTTCAGCCAGGTATCCTCTTCATGCAACAGTATTCATTCATACCCCTCCCTGAGGCAGATATCCTTGTTGCGTCCCCAACGTATTTAAGAGCCCACAATCCAGAGAGCCCAAATTGAGTTTACTCTTTATGATCCAGGATGTAGTTAATAACCCTTCTTGTCTCGGATAGATTCGGAAAGCTCAGATTGCACTAGAATCATTTGTCAAGATCCTCCAAAGTACTAACTCAACATTTGATTGAGCTAAGACAGCAGGTTCAAAAGATTAGTCCAAAACTTGAAAATTCTTAGAAGATGAAACCAACAATATTAATGGTATTCAATGAAGACAGCTATTGCGTGCATCAGACAGGTTATAGGCATGATTAAATTAATAGTTGGTGTGATTTCCTTGTTTGAATGTATCTCCATTAAATATCCTATCATTGTGTGATATTAAACCACCAGTGAAGAATAAAAGTAATTCTAAGATGAACATTTATGCCTTATTAAAACGTCAAGTTTGGATCCACCTTAGCTCGTGGTCATTTAAAGTCAATATATAAACAAATTGGCACAATAATTTTGGGTTTGAGTTCAAGGATATTGTTTTCTTGCTCAAAATCTGTTTGTGATGGTTTTAGAGCTAGCTCCTGATATGCTTACTATGAGTTTGAAGAGCAAATAGTTTAATATTATCCGTAATTATTCTCTAACAAAGTAGAAGGGTAGATTTAAAAAGTACAGGAGATGGAGCTCATAGTTGTCACATGTGAATGTATGCATTTATACGCTTACACCTAAGAGTACTACTCCAAATGCATTTTATGTGGCATTTTCATATCCCTTAAAAGCTCATCATGTAAATCATGCCAAGCCATCACAAATGCTTTCAAGCCGTATAAAACATGAGAATAATTGGAACTTCAGTTGTGCGAATATCACTTGTGAAGAGAATTGTGACTGCAGTTTCTCATTGTAATATGATAACTGAATCCTAGTCGCAGGATGAGTAACGTGAAGAGATGTTATTATAAGTCTGCTATTTTAAGTGGAATTTAACTCCTTGTGCTCATGTTCATAGATACTTCCTGTCAATATTAAAAGTCTTGCTGGTAGTGTGGCTACCCTTGCCAACTGGTTGACGTCATTTGGCATCACAATGACGGCAAATTTGCTTCTGACTTGGAGCAATGGAGGTTACTCTCTCTCTCTCCCTTTCAAAATTGTTGTGTGTGTTGCCTATGCATCTTTGCATGATCAAAATGATACCCCGATATTCATACAATAATTATTATGCATTTAATGCCCGTGCATTCTATCTGATATAATTATTTTCTCAGGGACCTTCACAATCTACACTGTTGTCAGTGCCTTAACCCTACTATTTGTGATCAAATGGGTGCCTGAAACCAAGGGAAGAACTCTCGAAGAGATACAATGGTCATTTAGATGAGCTATGGGAAAGGGTTTGGTTCCAATATATCACCGTTTGCACTTAAAACTCCTGCAAAGCAAAACTCAAATTCATACTTGCAAAGGCACAGAAGTTCATGCTCCACCTTTGTCTGGGTCATATTGCAGCGTGAGGCTAATATGATGCTGCATGTGTTGTAGACATTAAGATATTATACAAAAATGCGTTGTTTGTAATGCAATTGTAAATCAGGACATGTTACCATAATTCAATTTGTTGAGATGAGAAGAAAATAGAATTGTAATGCAACGCCAGTTTTAAGTAGAAAAATCACATTTAAGGTCGGACAACTCCTTCTTGAGTGTAGATGACAGCATGTGATGAATTCCTGGTTGCAACCCTTCAGGTGAACAACGTGCCCGTTAGCCTCTGCGTTGCGGGGTGCAGCCTATTTCCCTATTTGTTTCGATATATGTACTAATTTTCAGAGTGCTATGTTCAAATCGTACAGTAAAAAAATCTTAATACCTGTTTTGAATTGTGGTTGCTGACAAAGTTGTAGCAACAGGGGGGCAGGTGAAGAGATACTGGTTTCAGATGTTTCTCTATTTTTATATACATTTGTATGTACTTACTTTTCTTGGAGCTAATACCAAAAAATGTTCTCTTTTGCAATAAACGATTCCTTCCCTGCAGTTTAAATTCTGACGATTTCTGAAGTTGCAATAGATTACTCTCAAGTGACGTTTTTTTATCGATCAATTCAAGTGGCTGCTTTAGTTTATACGAAGTTTTAATTAGTGACGATTAAATGAGGCTAACCATTATAGCAATGCTGTGTTCTTTTATGCTGCTTTTGGTAGGAGAAATTGGATAGAACAAGAACTAATTAATTTGATAGAAAAATTTGAGTTGATGTTTGGATGAAAAAGTATAAGATGAGGATTTAAAAAGTTGATGTGATGAATAAATTTTAGTGGGTGTTTAAATAAAAAATGAGAACTAAGAATATAATTTATTATTTTATGATGTGTAAAATTATAGTAAATAAGATTATGTTATTAATATTATAATTTACGTAAATTATTATATTATTTTTATTTATTTTGATTAAATATTTTAAATATTATTATATTATAATTTACTTATATTTTAAGATCCAAATATAATATATTTTTTAAAAAAATAATTGAATAGTTTAATTAATAAAATATTTATTAATTATTAGAACTAATTATTTTATAATTTTTAATTAATAAGATTTAATAAATTATTTTATAATATCCCTAATAATGTATTAATATATTCTAAATTATATATACATACATTATAAAATAATTAAAAAATAGATGAAATTTTAAAAAAAAAGTCAAACATTACGGCTGAAAGTTGAAAAAAAAAAGTTCGCCGAAACGCTTGACTATGTAAGGGGACCAACTGGATTTAGATTCAAGACATTATTAAGAGAGATATAATTTTTGCTACTCACTTTCATTGTTCATTTACTTCATATATACACAATTGACAAGTAGTTAGAATATCTTTTATTCATGCATGTCAAATGTGATCCTGGGTACTTACGGTGCTCTTTTTATACTTCAATTGCCCATGGAAACTTTACATTTATCATTTTCCCTTCTGTAATAGACTGAGAACCAATAAGCTTAATTTAATTATCTCATAGACATTACATGGCAACTCTAATAATATTGTCAGGGCTGATCTAATCATCAAAGTTTCAAGCCATTAAACAAACAAAAAAAAATCTCTCTTTTATTCGTCAAGAGAAATAAATCTACTGATGATTATGCTATTTTATTGGTTGCCCGATTCTCTCATAAACCACAGGCAGGAACAGGAGAACACAAGTGAAGAAGAATCTTTGGCACACTGCACACAAGCAAGGAAAAGAACAAGCAAAGACAAATCCGGGCGCACAGGTCGGAGTCTACAGTGGGAAGTACCTGGTGGCTGTCGTTCTGCTGATAGCAGCTGATGAATGGTGATGCCGCTGGAGTCCTTCCCCTCTCTCCCCCCTCCCCCTCTACGTATGCAAACTCTAAAAAAGCAATCGATCACTGCAAGCTATTAAGTACATGGGGGTACGGACAACCATTCTGATTGGATTCCTCTATATTTCATTCACTCTCTCTCTCATCTCTCATCTCTCATCATAACTGCCTTTTTAGTGTTCAGTCAAGCCAGCACCAGCTGCACACTGATCACTTCTGCCACCAGCCAATCCCTCGATCATTGGTCCTCCCTATCTCTAACGCAGGTACCAGCTGCAATGTTTTTAAAATGAAAAAGAAAGTCCTATCTGACCTATCATATTGAGGCCATGCACAATGGGTTCTGTATATCAACTTTATACATTTTATATGAATATATCTACTATCTATCTAGATGGAAAATATAAATATTGTATATTGAAAATGTGGTAAAGGAATACAAGCATTTCTTTAATTTGTCATTGCTTAGCTAACAAAACGTGGTTAAACATGGTCACCATCTTTTACTTCTGACTAAGAGTTGAGCTACGTTCTTGGCATAGAGGGACAGGGAAAAAACAAGGTGTTAAAACAGTGACAAAAAAAGATGATCGATCGAAGGGCGAGTGGAGTGACTGATGCGCTTTGCTTCTCTAGTTATATTGGAAAAGGCTTGGCCGGTCGCGGACAGGGAACTGCGTCGGAGGCACCACGTTGAGCCGCCATGAGAGGAACGGCGCATCCCCGCCGTCGTCGGCCATATCCTCGTACATGGAAATGGAGGTGCTGCTCCTCACGGAGCTCGTCGTATAGCAGCCCCACGGCGAAGGTTGCGTACGGTGGTAGCCGTATCCGATGCCTTGTTCCACGGCCGCAGATGAAGGGGACATGGATATTGTCGACGCAGCCGCCCGACGTTCCTCTTTCTTGTAGCGAATGCCGCAGGCGTTGCACAGGGACTGATGAACAAGGAATTAAGAGCACGTTAATAAGTACGCCATTGTTGGATTGAGACAAGCTGCGCTATCGTAATTATTCGATGGAATTGAAAGTCGTAGTACCTTGGGGCCTCTTGGGCCATTCCTCCACAGGGGAGTCGAGGTGGTGTCGCAGTTGGCACACCTGCGGGCAAGTAGAAGCGGGTCATCGCCCAAACTCGATCCGGTGCCCGTGCTCGAGTTCCCTCCATTGGAACCATTCGTCGAAATGCCCTTCTTGCTTCCAGACAAGATATCCCAGCAAAAGCTGGACATGCACGACGGTCTCTGGGACTGGGACGATCTCACCTTCTCCTCGGTTTGGCGCGTAGACGGGGTACCAAGGGACAGCGTGCAATCCACCAAGGAAGAAGAAGATGACGAAGAGAAAGCATTCGCATTGCCAGCACCATCGAAGACCTCATCCATCGAAGGCTTCCCGGGCACCGGAAATAGGAAGGAGAACGTGGCAGCAGCACCGCCGCCGCCGCCTCCCCCGCACCCGCCGCCGCCGCATAGGAACCCACAAGAGCACGGATACGCGCTGGCGCTCTGGTGGCCGCACTGGTGCAACATTGCCAGCAAGTACGAGGGATCAAGCAAGGAAGTGGTAGCTCCAAGAATGAGTAGGGAGAGGCGAGAAGGTGGAAGAAAGGAGGGGCTTGAGGTGTTTGGCAAACAGTGGAGACCAGTAGCAAGCAACACGTACTAGAGAGAGAGAAATATGAAGAGATATGGGAGGCTATGACGAAGGGCTGTTTAAATATATAGCATGCAGATGCAGGGGGGTGGTTGCATGCAGGGCTGAGCAGAGCTTAATGAATCAATATATATATCATGGGGGAGAGCTTTGAAACAAAAACGTCGCTAGTAATAAGGCGTGGGAACTAGGGAAATGGCGAGATCGGGGCTTGTCGGGTCTTAAGCACAGAGATGAGAAAAAAAAAGGTGGTACATGGAGCAATATGCTTTGATTAGGGAATGGGAAGACGAGTAATATTAGCTGTAGTAGCAGTAAATAATGGCGGTAATGCTAATGGTAAGTATAATGGTGCTTTGGAGAAAGACCAGTCAGCAGCAGGGACAACATAAAGTGTCGTCTAATGCGAAGGGATTCCTCCGGGATGGGTGCAAAATGGCAGCGGTAGCGGGCGACCGATCAAGTCCGCACCAAATGCAGCAGTCAGAGATCACTTCGCACCTCTGTGGACGGCTTGGGGCTTTGTGTGGTGTGGTGTGGTGGTGTGCACTGCAGCGCCTGCCAACTCCAAATTTATGTGATTCTCTCTCTCTCTCTTTTTTTTTTTTTGCTTTTAACTCTCCGAGCTCACAAAGCTCTCGCAGATTATGATCTCCTCCTCTCCTTGTAATTGGAGAGGACGACGAGCAAGTTGGGTGCAGTGCTTGCAGTGGAGTGCAGTGGGGGCTCGTTGGATGTGTGCACTGGTTCTTATACATATAACGACGTGAGACTGGTCCTGTGGACGGATTGGATACTACTACTAGTCCACTACACAACGGTAGAGTGGGTGCTTTGTTTGAGTGAGGAAAAGCATCGAAAGGGCGCAGGAAACAATGCGACGGTGTGTATGGGGTGGGAGTCATTAGGCGGTCAAAAGAGGCCACCACGTGACTCGAGGAACAGTCTTCCATATCCAACGTCTTCTCTCTCTCTCTCTCTCTCTCTCTCCACCCCCTCTCCCTCCCTTCCCCTCCATCGTCGCGCCACGGCGATCACGAGGCAGTTCAAAGACAGGATTAGAACCAGACACGATGAGAGACAAGTCCTATCTTTCTCTCTCTTCCTCGTATCCAAATCTCCACCATCCTTAAATATCGGATGCGCTCCGATGAAACGAACACCATCTTTTGTGTCTACTGTCTAGCTCCCGAGAAACACAATCGTTAAAGCAAGCACTCTTCATTATTATTTATTATCCTTAATTAAGCCTCCTCATTGAATAAAATAACAATAGATTAGTTCCACCCTAATTCTCTCCTATGAACAGGGACAGAGAGCACATAGTCATAGATAATATCCCTTCCACGTGACATTGTTGGATATGTCGAGCACGTAGACGTACGTTTTTCTTAAAAAACAAAAGCTCGGAATGAATGAATGCACGTATATTTAAAGGATTACCTATGTTTGTAAATGGGCATATGGCTATTGTTTTCTAATTGCCCAAAGATGAACCTTAACACTAGAGTAATCTCGTGAAAGATTTAAAATATTAAAAATTGATCATTTAAATTTGAATCTGAAATTACTGTCCCGCTCGAGTCATTTACTGTCTGAGCTCAAAAGAATTGATTTTTTACCTATAACAAAATGAGTTCATCTCTCAAAATTGGTCCATTATTTAATCGAGTAGTAAAAACATTTCTTTTAGTAATCTATTGTGAAGGTTCTCTTTTCCTTTTTCCCTCACGATCAACGTGGGAATTGCAACTAGTGTGATTGAGACCGAAGTAACCAAATTTCAAAACAGAAAAGAGAAAGAAAAAAAAAAGAAAAGAAAAGAAAAGAAAAGAAAAGGAGAGAGATACTGCTGGCTGGCGATCGATGATAATTAAGAATAATAAGTTTGATACAGCATGGGGACACAGGGGGGAGTCGGCAGTATCAAGGCTTCAAAAGGTGTCGTCCAAAGAGCAGCGGGCGGTCATCAGTCTTCGGAAGATGGATCCCCGTTCTCCTTTTGCCGCCTCCTCCCATGGCATCAAAGGGAGAGAAACGGCATGCATGTTGATCCCATCATGCAAAATATCCCTCCTCCCTATCTACGTATCTAAGCTATGCAAAAAAAAACATTAAAAATGCATCATCATCATCGTAATAATAATAAAAGTAGCACAACAGTAAAAGTTAGCACAGTGCAGCTAATGATCGCCAGCACACCCTGATCTCTTCCTCCTAGTCCTATCATATCTAACGTTCAGTCTCCAAGAACAGTAGCCTTGGGTAGCTTGCTGTGACTGAAGAGCTGGTTCCCCCCAGATTGCTTCCCCAGGTGAAGTCAAAGGTGGTAAAAAGAAAGAGAAAGCGAAAGTTAAGTGAAGAGCCCCCATCATTCTCTTCCCCCCTCCCCATCGTAAGCTGTAACACTGGCCCAACTGATACGTACGTACGTACGTATACCCTAAAGCTAGTGAGGCCCTATTCATCAGATGAGCTGCATGCTGCTGATCTACGCGTACGTACTCTGACGACGACGATAACATTCCCCCACCCAGTCACCCTCACATCGCTCGCTGCATACGGTCGCTTCCACGTATTACACAGCTTCAGCCATTTGTGCAACCACTTAACCTTTCAGTGGCAATTCCAACCAATTAAAGCGTCTGCTGCATGCATATGCAAGTGGAACAACGTGTTCACCAACAAATATCCACTGTATACTGTGAGGTGATCAGTCGGCCTTAATTAATAGCTGTGTATCGTCAACTAAATTAGCTTCGATCTTTCTGAAGGTAGACGGTGGCCAAATGGTGCAATGAACACACGCACTTCTTTAATATCTTTAGTTAATTCGCTGTAGTGTAAACCACCGAACTGTTTTGATCCACCGAAGACTTGCAGATGGAACGCAGACGGTAGGCATTATGTTGTGTGTGACAGGCGGAGCAGGTGATCAAGCTCAGCAGATCGTCGTCAAAAAGGTCGCTCCGACAAACCCAGAGGACAGGTCTAGAGATTGGTGTCCATTTACTGGAGAGAGAGGAGAGAGAGATGAGCATCTTTTGGAAAGCGGTAGTCGCCAAAACCAATCCCCCTCTCTCGCTCTTTCTCTCAGTGTGTCTCTGCCTCGCTGCATATAAAAATCCAACCGTAGAGATCGAACTCCGAGCGAGCGGCATCCCCGAAAAAGCTAAAAAGAAAAAAAATAACGGATAAAACAAAACAAAATGGACTAAAGATGAAAGAGGAGAAAGAAAAAGAAAAGAGCTAGCGATGAATAATAAGCAAGCAAGCAAGCAGCAGCTGCTGCTGTTTCGGATTCGAAAACAAAAGAACGGAAAGAAAAAAGAAACAAAAATTTAATCCACCTCCATCCCAACCCCGTCTGATCTCTTTTCGATTTCTGCTCTGTGCTGCCTTGAGAACTGAGAGATCTCACACTTTCTTGACCAGAGTCGGGGACTCTGCAATCTTATATCTGCATGGCAACAACAACCCAGCGCGCGCTTCAAAGCCGCCACCATGTGACGCGTAAGCAAATCTGCGTACGTCCCCTGCGCCTAGAGATGCATGTCCATGTATCGTAATCCGAATCCATCACGACACAACACACACACACGCGTATTTTATATAATAAAAAACAAATGGTTCACGTACGTACCTACGTTAATTTAATTTTTTGAAAATAATAATTTTGTATTACGCGTACGTGTTCATTTTTAACCCTCCACTTGCCTCTCTCGATTGACCACCCCCCCCAGTTTCAAATCGTCTGAGGTAGGAATGCGGTGTGTATTCTTTGAGAAGATATATAATTTAATTTAATTATCAAATATTATGAAGGGGAAAGAGAAAGATGGCTGTGTGTGACGGCTATGCGAAGTTAAGAATGGACTATGGAGTAAGTTGATCAAAGGCTTGGTGCCAACTGGCGTTTACTGCAACTTTTATGGATGCCCATTAATGGGGATTTTGTGATGTGACGGGTCCGATATAAGGACGTGGTCCCGGTCGGGGCGGCACCAAAGCCCTTTCGCACGTATCGGGGAGGGCCGTCGCCCGCTTTTTTCAACACCCCGCTACCGGGTCGAAATCGAGATTGACCGACATCTCGGACTACGAGGGAAGAAGGTGAGGCAAAAGCGAAAAGGTGGTAAATGGTGCGGTGGTAGTATTAGCAGAAAGAGACGTGTGATACCGATACCAATTCTTAAGTGCATGCATGCATGGATGCATGCATGATCTGCTACATACATCTAAAAAGGAATGCATGTATAATTCCATTATTCATATGTTGATTCTATTGTTTAACACTTTGCCCTTTTTCTACTAAAAGATGTATCTTACTTCCCAACGAGGGCATGTCCTTTGGAATCGCATGGCAAGGAACTCATTAGAGGAAAAAAAAAAAGAAACTTTAACTTTTAAATGCTAAGTTTTGAAGTCCTTGTTGCTCCTTTTCCTTTTGGTTACCAGATATTCAGCTGTTTGTGCTTGTTTTGAATGCAACTGCATATTTGTTTTATTATCTACTGTTCTTTGTTTTTTGTCAGTTATCCTAATGTACAGAGTTTGAACGGACACGGTATCTAAGAAATAAATACTTTAAATTTAAAACTATAGGTTTTGTTTGTCTTTGCTAATTCTAACAGTAGTAATATTTTTTTTTCCTTTGTAATTACCATTCACGTGCAGCAGAGCGTAGGCACTTCGTCTTACATAGTAATTTTCAAATGATAAAGTTTACATGACCTTTTAGCCAATTTCAATATATATATATATATATATATATATATATATATATATATATATATATATATATTATAATCAATTATGCTATTTCAGATAAAAAATAATCTTATAATTGGTATACAACTCTGGTGCTGATCAGGATAATCGTATTCAAATCAATAGCAAACTTGTGAGCATACAATTTCACAATCATATTATGTCATGAACTCTTATTAACCTTATGAGTACGAAGATTAACATTAAAGAAAACCATGCGCTATAGGGGTGTAATAAAAATATGAAAAAACCTAATAAATAAATAAATCGAAAAATTACAACAAAATCTATTAGAGCCACACCCGAAAAAAAAATCATAGGGAGTTATAGTTTATAATATTTCATTTATATTACTATATCATAATAAACTCTTTTTTATTATTGATATAATAGTTTTCTATTAATATTATTTTATCACACTATGAAATTTTTGATAGAATTGAAATTTTGGTGCTATATTACATATTTAGTTATAAATTAAATATATTTATATTAATTTTAATTTAATATCTAATTTTTCAAAATGTTATTATATTAATGCAGGGGTGATGCGTAAAATATTGTAGCAAAATAAATTCGCTAGGAAGCGCTCGAGCAATATAAAAAATATGAGTAAGAGTGTTGAATTCACGATGAATAATTATTAATTAATTATATGAATATAGTGGTGTTGAAGTATTCCTTTTGAAATAAATTAGAGATAAACCAGAAAAGATAAATGTAAGATGGATCATTAGAGTTTTTCTAATTTATTAATCTAACAAGATTAAATTGTGATCTCCATGATTGACGTCCCTCTAACTTAATGTAGGTAGATTAATAAATCAGAAGTGAAATCGTCGCAAACTGACATTCCATCAAATTAAACTAAAGTTAAGATGCATTAAATTATATTCCCTAAATTATTAATCAATACACAAATAGACATAGGTTAACAGACTACATAAATTTAATTCTACCCATATTATTGTTAATTTTATGTCAATTATTAGTTATCAAATAAAATTAATTAATTTATCCTTGCGAATTTTAAAATTAAGTACTCCACAAACTTGTGTAGATTAATTCAGAAATATGCTGGTCAATTAAAAACACTAAGTACAATTAATAATCGATAAAAAATATTAAATAATCAAAATAGGTTCCCTATAATTTTTCTTCTATTAAAAATCAACCTAACATTAATAGAGTTCATCCTAGAAATATGGTGATACAAAATAATTAAAACTAACAATAATTGGAATAATAAAATTAAAAAATCAAATGGCATAAGAGCCCTCGCAAATAGGCACATATAGCTTCGAAAACTTGAACAAGTTGATACAATGAGTACAAATGTCCATTTATAAGCATGGCAGTGTTTCTTTAGTTCTATCATGACTAGTATTATACGACAGTTGTAATTAAATTCAATCGCAATAGAATTTGGAGTTGATTATAATAAAAATTAAGGTGTACAAAATCATGATTTTATCTGTTGGTCAATTCAAATGACGACATGTCAAGTAAGTCATGTCATACCCCACCATTTCAACAAGAAAAATGATACATCCTCTTAAAATTTTGGCCTAATAATCCTTCTAACACTCACATTTTTAAAATTCCCTTAAAAGTTGATAAATTTACTATGCATACCATTGTGAGATGTTTAGGAGGATATAGCATTGTTCTTTCAACAAACAACTTCATGCAATAGAATATGCATCAAAACAATAGCATGTTTACACGACTTCTTTTCCCACCAAATAATATATTGATAAATGGGCAATTGACATTAGAACAATAGTCGTGACCAAGAAACTAAGATGTCATAGTCGTGAGCTTGAAAAAACCATGGCCATGAGAATTGTTGGCGACTGAAAGTTGTGACCCGGCAACTAGATAGTTGTGACCGAGATTTTGAGTTGTCTCGGCTTAGAAATAAATAGTTTTTATTCAGATTTTGATTTGTCATGACTCGTGGCTTAAATAGTCGCGACTAATTTGTCATGACAAATGAAAAGTCGTGGCTTGTTTTAACTTGTCACAACAAGCCATTAGAAAAGTCATGGCTTGCCGAATGAAAAGTCATGGTGTTTTAACTTGTGACAAGCCATTTAATTGTTGGGACTTGTGGATGAAATTGTTGTTGAAACAGATGAGTTGTGTTTCACGTTGTCAATATCGAATGATTACATGAAATGAAAATGAGCCTAAAATAAGTAATGGAGGCTCTCTCAGCCTAGATGAAGAAAATAGATTAATGCAAGGAGTTAGAGCTTAAAGAAGAAAATCAAGTCAAGTACTTGATAAATCATCTGGCTTGCATAATGACAAATATTCGAAATAAGTCGATGGATGATAAAAAATTTAAAAGTGGCGAAAATCAACAGACGCAAAATGAGTGCTGATTAAAGAGAAATTATTATATTTTTTCTCTTGTTCGTCAAAAGTCTAGTTATTATTTTCATATATGTATTAGATGACAATTACATAGACCTATTTGTATGCTCCATCGTAAAAGTATTGAACGCAATATTTAGTTTGCGACGATCCATTTATGGATTCAGTATTCATCTAAATAATGGTATAAGTATCATCATGTATGTACCCATTTGTTATGGATAAAGATGACATCATGACATTATATGTGAAATAATTTTGTGTATAGCTAGAAGTAATAAGATATTTCTTCTATTAATGAAGAATTTAATGTCTTTCTAGAGAAATGGCATGAGTGTTATAGATATTCACATTGAGTGTGAAATTTAAATAAGAATTATTCAAGTAAATTTATTACTTTGTAACAAGAGTCGTCTATCGCAAAGACGTATTGAACATCCAACGGAGAACTGTAAACCCAACGATACTCTTATTACAAGAGATAAATTTAAATCACATAAATATTTTCTAAGACTCTATAAGTAATAAAAAGGAAATGACTTTTTGTAAACATGATCAGTGATCAGACATACACAATAAGTTGGGCAATATGATATTTGTGTCAGTGGTCAAATGAAAATTTTACATATTTATACAGGGTGCCTATATTGGATGGCGATTAAGAGAATAATGAGACATTTTATGGGCATGTTGACTTTCGGTTTGCGCTATGATGGAGATCGAATTATAGATTTGCTTAATAAAATAGATGTCTATTAAGAGGTGATATTAACAAGTAAAACTTTATCTCCAATTATGTATTCATGCTATAGAATGACATTATAAAGTTTAGCTAAAGCAAAACTATATATAAAGTAGTCAACTATGAAAATTAAGTTTGTGTTATATTCAATGATGGTATGAAATCCTCTCGTTAAGTAAATTATTTTACTCATGTATTGACAATGGTCAAGTATGTCCTTTGTTGCAATATGTATGTCACTATTGCTTGATAAAAAGGATAAACCATTAAGGAAAAATACATTGATGTCTAGTATGTATTGACAATGTGAAGAAGATACGATTGATGAATACAAGTGTAAGTATGTGATACTTACTAAACAAGTTTGACTGACACATTAAAGTGCGCACGCATGACTTATGTGATGATGTGTTGTAAATCTTCTTACGATGAATAAAATTTTGGAGTTAGTTAATATTTTTTATAATGCATGTAGAGTATGTCAAATCAGGCACGGGATTATCAGTCACATAGATAATCGATGCTTAGTGAATAGCGAGCGGAGAAGAAATAATTTAGATCCAGGTATATGATCTAATATCGTCCTGATATGTTCGAAAGGATGACATAAGTGTATATATAACTCTGTATAACCTGATAAGAGAAGTTAGATGTGAGACCTCGTGAAATCAATTCTTGGGCGACTAGTGTGAGGACTCAGGTCAGACATCATGAGTAGATGTCTGAACTCCGGTCTGTGCGGTGTTACGAGTTTATGACTTACGCTTCTTCAATGAAAGTTTCCACCGCGGTACTTGATTATGAATCTAATTTGCTAAGTCAACCCTAAGATTTGATGAATACTTTATAGTTTTTCATTAGAGTGTGAGTCTTTAAAAACTGAATAAATCCGGAGATTACCTTAGACTCTTGACTATATTCTCAAAGGCTAAAATTGTATGCGACCCGTCGAACCACGATTAGAAAAGCGACTTAGAACTAAGAAATATGAAGACGAGAAAAAGATTCACTGGTGCAATTGTTGAGCTCTCCTCTGCTTGACTACCTCCTCTTCCCTATATGCATGTGCAGCATCTTTGCCTCTTTGGGCTTATTATCCTATATGAAACAAGAGCCCATTTGGGCTTTGCCCTTCTATTTGCATGAACAGTTAAATCAGAAATCCAATCAATTGAACAAAATTAGGAAATACCGAACAGAAGTTATTGATTACTGCATCACGAAATAACGAAATCATGACCTCAAACTAGCAAAGCTTTCATGACTGATTACTGCATTAGCTTGGTAGAATTACTTTGTTAGAAATTAGAGAGCGAGCAACCCTTTTTCACATAGACTCTCTCTCTCTCTCTCTGTGATGCATCCCTGCATATTCTCACATATGTGCTGCAATTCTTTTGTTATTCTTCTCAACAGCTGTTACGGCTTCTGCAAAAAGAAATAGAGCTTGGAGTTTTGAGTTCTGCTCGGTGATGTAAGTGAAAAGAATAACTTGAAAATTTTCCTTTGCTCTGCTCCACTTGCTGCCGCCAAATAGGCTGCGAGATCGCCACGGTGGCCGCCAGATCTCCGGCGTGAGATCCATGGTAACTGCCTCCCGCCACCGCTGCCGCAATTCCAAACTCAAGAACGCCGATGATCTCCAAAGCCCCCACCGCCCGCCCCTCATGCCCGCTAAGAAGGACAATTCCGCCGTCGTCACTGCCCCTCGCTAAGCTCGACAAAAGGAGATCAGTTCTAGATATCTCTCCTCTTATAGTCCGCCCCCGTCGTCAGTGTCATCCACGACCTCGACTTCCTACTCTTCTTCCAGCACCTTCTCCTCGTCATCGTCGAGCTCCTCGCTGAGCTCCGGGCGGCATGTGTCGCCCCTCGTGAGTTCCAGTCCTGGTCCTGGATCTCCCGCCATACTCGAGGGCAGCCACAAAGGGGCGAACGGGTTGAAGCTCCAATGGATTAGGACCAAAATTGCCGAACAATTGGGATGGTAAAGGAAGTTGAAGCCCTAATGAATATGAATTAAGCGTCAGATTAGTATTGGACGCTTACTCGCGATGAATTAAGCATCAGATTAGTGTCGGACGCTCGTGTACTCTGCATTTGTGATGGATCACAGATCAGACACAAACAATAAACAATTAAGCGTCCGACGTGAATCCGACGGTCAATTTGAGTGGCCGATGCAGCAGTGGACACATCTACTAATTACTTTGTGTCGAATAATAATCCGATGTTAAATATCCGACGCTAATTGCACAGTTTCTTGTAGTGGATCTCGCTCAAAGTTAATGATGACCTGTTATACATGTATTATAATACCTTCGGTCTAATTAATAAGTGAAAGGAATAGTTACATATGAGCTCATGCCACCTCGGTGTTTTACTCACGTGTGGCAATTCAATCAAATCATTATCATCATAATGCAAACTTAATTAGCAATAATCTCCATAGTTCAAGATTTAGCTATAGATGGTTTATTTAAAATTCGACAAAAACAGATAAAATTATCTTAATTTTAGGTTCCTTACTAAGCTCTTATTAGACGTGCAAATGTTTATGTCAAATGTGTAAGAAAAGCTTACAAGCCCAATAATTTGTTTAAGCCCAGCGTCCTCTCTCTTTAAGAAGAGCTGAAAACTACTTATCCCAGCCCACTAAACGGATTTGACATCTCTCCGGTTTTTATTCATCTTATGAATTATTTTCTTTCCTTTAACATCTATAAACACTTAGTTGAACTGTAAGGTATTTTTTCCTGATACGAAAAAAGAAATAGATAATAACTAAAAAAGAACGGATTAAAAAATCTCAACAAAAGAAAATTTATAGATGTCATCACTACCACTGCCAATGAGACTCAATATTGTGTGTATGGCTTTTGTACAAGAAATTGTAAAAAAGAACAATGGTGCTCGATAAAACAAAATCTGGAATTATTTTTTCAAAAATAATATTGATAAAAAATATAACTAATTAGGTTTTTTTTTATCTGGAATTAATATCTCAGGTTTCTCTTTTCTTATCAAGAGTTGTAAAATAAAAAAAAGGATTTAATGGCCGTGTAACACCCATTTCGTGGAACATCATGAAACGCCTCAATGTAGTCCGTCCATTTCAAACCCATTTGTTTGAACATCATGAAACTCCTCAATATAGTTCATCCATTTTCAGATCTATGGCTCAAATTAAGACTAGCCAAAGCAAAAAAACTACCTCCCTTCCCTCAAAACCGTTATCTCTTTTCTCGAAACTACCTCACCCCATCGTGAAAATCACTGGCCGACAGATGTCATTGTCATCAACCCTAGCCGCCAATGACGGATCCTGGCGAACTTCTCGATCAGCGTGATTGCGACATTGTCATCTCGGGGGAGGGGGCGATGCTTCGGACTTGTTTGCGTCGGCCACGACAACCTGTGACATTGTCATCTTCGAAGTCGCGAGGCTCATCGTCTGTCCGCACCGCTATCATCACAGTGATGTCAAGCATCCCCGACAAAGGCTGCCCTGAACCCTCTATTGCTAAAGGGGAGACGATCGAGTAGCGTGGCAGCAACACACGACAGATCGACGGCAGTGGTGGCACTAGGAAAGAGATCGACGGTGCATATCGCCGCATATCTAGATCGACGATGACATAGAACGGGGACAAGGGGTGATGATTCGGAGGAGAGAAAAGAGAGAGCAGAGGGGAGGCGGCGGCGCAGATCGGAGGAAAGAAGAGAGAGATCGGAGGGGAGGGCAGGCGACGCAGATCAGGGAGCGACATGTGGCGATCGAATGAGAGAAGAGAGGAGAACGGAGGGGAGGCAGTAGCTATGTAGATCGGGGATGGGGCGCAGAGATCAGAGGAGAGAAGAGAGAGAACGGAGGGGAGGCGGAGGCAACGGCAGCAATGATCAAAGAGGAGAGAGCAAATAGAGAGAGCGCCGGAGGGGAGAGAGGAGAGAGAGAGCCGGACAGGGAAGACAACCGTGGTTTTGATCTCCATCGTAAATTTCTAATGAACAATAATGATATGGGTGTTTCACGAAGCTTCACCAAATGAGTGTTAGACATTCATTAAACCCATAAAAAAGACTATATACTGTTGATAGAGGCATTATTGTCTACATTGGGACTAGAATCATGTTTATAGGGAAAACACGTGACATGCCTAATGTAATGCTTATAAGGAAACAAAGAGTAAAGCTACTCTATACTTCAAATATAATAAAATATTCATGTGTGATTGTATTTTAAACACAGCAAGTCCATTCTTCATTTGCCGCATATGATACAATAAGCCTTTCCCACGTTAGTGCAACAAACAATAGAACATACATTTGTGTTTCAAATATGATACGAGGTTTTGCTTTTCACCAAAAGTGATTGCATTTCAAACATGACGTCTAATCTACCTAGCTAGGATACATATGATGCAATAAGCCTACACATGTTAAACTCAATTTTTTTTATATGATTGATCTAAATAATAGCATTAATATAACTTTGTTAACTAAGTTAATATGTGATTTAATATTTTAATATAGGACATGAGTTAATATAGGTAAATTTTGACAAACGACCTTTAACCATATCCTTAATTCCAATTTGATAATCAAATTTATCTTCGTAACGAGATGATTCTCCAACTTTTATTATCTTTTATACATAATTATTTTAATCGGTGATCGGATTTTGGATTAAACAAATAATGTTGCACACATGTGAAAGCTTCCTCTCCCAACCCTATATGAGTAGAAGGAATAATTGTGTTCATAATGATAGGTTACATATGTATATATGTACATGAATCTTCGGAATAAGTATGCATGTCGTATTTATCTATTATGGGTGTGTAACCCCACAAACTAAGGGTATATATGCACTCTTAATTTGTCCCATAGAAGCCGAAGATGAGGGGCAGGTGCATGAAAAATATGATTAGCTATAAGATTTAGCACCAAAGTTGTCACACATGCTTTGAATCTTAATCTAATTGTAAATAAAATTTGATCCTTTATATTGGTGATTAAACAATTCGAGTGGCGAAGTCGCCCGCCCCTTCCATATAGGACCCTCGGATGGAGTTGTGTTTTATATTTTGCATTGGAGTTTGGGATCTCTCTGCTCTTTCTCTAATCAGTGTCAAATTTGAACAAAAGCGGAGAACCCACAGTTGAGAGCGCAACCAAATACTTTGAGCGGTGGCATCAACAAGAACGTGAGACGGTTTTGATCGTAGTATCACAAGTTTTTAGGAAATATGGTTACTTGCCTTATTATTCTATTTTCTAGCTCAGTAAATAGATAAAAGTTTACTAGCTCTCTCCAAAATCAGAACATTGGCTGAATGGCTTCGGCATATAAAACTGAGCATGAAAACATACACTAAAACTCATGCAACACATATATCTGATTGGCGGTCACCTTGTTTGATGATAAGTTTTTTGGATATTACCCAATTTGGCTATTTACAATAAACAAATTAGTTATATAATATTTTTTTTGAGTAATTTTGCGAAATACCACCTGCACAATTGGTTGTACATGAGACTATGATGCAACAATGTCTCATGCAGCAAAGAACTCAACTGACCTCCTAAGAAGAAAATTTATTTAGCATTCCTGCAATATATACTTCCACATGATGGCTTTTGACTTCTAAATCACTGTCCTGCATGATTCATCTGGTAAAATCTTCGATTACTTTGTCTCCTCTTTCTTCTTCTTTGATGCCATCTTTTCTTAATGTCATCAGGACTATAAACCAAGTCATGCAGATTGTTATCGCAGTTTGTTTCAGCATCCTGCTCAAACTCATCCCTCGAGTCTGTCGTATCAACTCCACTCCTTAACCTGGCTGCCTCAGCTAAAAGGTCAGTTACGAGCATCTCTGTGGTCCTAGTAGTAATCCCCCTAACGTACCATGAAATGGGTGGTGGTGGGACAAGAGCAGGCTGTATTAGTTGATTCAAACTAACGATCGAACCAACTCTTCCTTTGCCCCTCGTGCAGGCCTCGTAGTCGGTCCATGTTTTTGGCTTGCAAGGGAGGCACATCGCTTCATCGACGTAGAGTGGCTCCACCCTCCAACAGCCCTCGAATTTTTTCATAAAACCTGATTTGCCTTGCCTGAATTTTACCTGCACCAGAGATGTTCAAGAGATAAGTTGAAGTTCTGCGATAACTTTCGGTCACATACCAATATTTATAAGACATAAGATAAAAGCTCCATTAATGAGAAAAGATCAATCCTGGTGAACAAAGGTAGTAATTAGTTTATTACTGTGTAGTTTTCACGGTTCTGTTCCACTATCACATGTACTGATATAGTCCCAGACCACCATAGGAATCTCCAAAGCGCTGCTTGCTCCACCTCAACCACTTGCCTTAAGCCCTCATCAATCAAGACCTTTCTGTATAGCACTTCCTGAAAAATGTCGACATTCGTCGTGTCATAATGTAATGTTTTGCAGATCACACAACATGTATGTATATATGTATATGTAGGATCAACTAAAAATCTGTTAACTCTAAAATCTAAATAAACTGTTAAAAATAAAATTTGTCAATCTGCACTACACACAAACTATCACAAGCATTAAACCCGACTCTCGTATAAATTGAATTTGGAAACATTGAAAAAGAGTAATCTTTTTCGTCGTATGATCCATGTAGCCGCCTATGTTTTATAGCCGGTCCCAAGCTCGGATAAAGGAGGAGGGTTGTGTTAGGCCCCGACAGCCAGCGTAAAACCCTGTCGAATCTCATGAACATGGATCAACGAAGCGTCGTATGATCCATGTAGCCGACCCCACCTAGTGGGATAAGGCTTTGTTGTTGTTGTTGTTTGTTGTTGATCCATGTAGCCGACCCCACCTAGTGGGATAAGGCTTTGTTGTTGTTTGTTGTTGTTGAAAAAGAGTAAACATAATTAAGTTGGGATCCTATGGGCATGTTTAAAAATCAAATAATATATCTTTTCCAAGAAAATAATTATAAGAAGTATTCTCATTTAATCTTATTTGTTTATTAGAATGTCAGACTGTATGATGCCATTTCTTTATCAGCCAACATATTGAAATTATTGCATTGATATAAATATCCAAATAATTTATTTAATAGAGGAAAAACAATATGCATAGAGGCCACATATATCTTTCTGAGTTTATGTATACATATGTATAAGTATATATATGCATATACATGTGTGTGTGTACATATTTCAAATCAGAATATATGATGCCATTTCTCTCAACCAAGATTTAAATTAAACACACTGGTACAAAATTACACATGAGAAATTAACATGAAAAAAGGATTGGGTGCTGAACAACGAAAATTCTGAATAGAGCAGTTGAATTTTTTAAGCACACATTATAAAGGGGATTCTATTGATTGAATACATTAAGTACTAAACTATACCGAGAGTTTATTGCATAACAACTAGAAAATTGTTGGCTCCTGGTAATTCATTTAATTGGTAACTTAAAAACCAAAGCTAATATATAACATTAGTTAAAGTTTCACTTGACAGCAGAAGTAATGCATATGTACCTTTATGTTCTTAAACACTCGTTTATTTTCTGGATCAGTAACGATGTTATATATTGCATCCGGGGGTAGCCCAACTTTGAAGTTCACATTCAAGTTACAGAGAGATCCTTTGGGTACAGAGACCTGGAACAAGACTACTTGTTATTTTGTTATCAAAATTAGTATTCTTTATAACAAATAATAGAATGAGTGAGAAATGATAATGACAAGCTTAATTAAAAGGACCATATATTGCCTTGCAAGACTAGCACCTTGATTTCTGGTGGCTGATCAACCCAGAATGAGTTTTCCTTCCAATTCTGTAGCTGCTTTTCCAAGTTGGCCTCATAAACACTAGAGGACTCTTTTCCCATTGCACTCGAGGACTTCACATTAGCAAATTCTTGTTCCCTCTTCATCAAATTATTTAAGTGTGGCTGTATGAAAATGTAAATAATACTTGCTTGAGAACTTAAGCAATAATCATGTATTCCTGAAAATGCAAAAAAGACTGACCTTTAAAGAGTTGTTAAGCTTCTGAGGAAACTTCATAAGAAAATCAAGTGCTGGATTGATCGTCAACGGGCATCTTCTTCCTTTGCCAACACTGCTATCGAGAAATTTCCCCATATCTTGGCCAACCATTCTGAATTTAATATCAGAACTGTAAATTCTTTTGTTTACAAGTAAAAGAAAGGCAAGCAGCAGGTCACAAGTAATGGAAACTTGGAGAAAGGGAGGAATAAAATTATTGAGTGACAAAATTTGTGAAGCAACAAACTGAAAATTTGATTTGAATTTGCCATTTGCTTACTGAAAAGTAAGAACACAACACTCGAACTTACAAAGTAAGTGAATATAAAAAAGATGTACATAAAGACGCCAAGTCAAAGGACATCATAATTACTTGCTCCCATGTTGAGAAAAATTATGCCAAAATTGGACTTCTTGACAAGAACTCCGCCTATGTTCTATAGCCGGTCTCAAGCCCGGATAAAGGATGAGGGTTGTGTTAGGCCCCGACAGTCAGCGTAAAACCCTGTCGAATCTCATGAACATGGATCAACGAGTCGTATGATCCATGTAGCCGACCCCACCTAGTGGGATAAGGATTTATTGTTGTTGTTGTTGTGGACTTCTTGACAGGATAAGAACTTGGAGTTAAGATGCCCACAAGCATAGTTTATATCTTACGAAGCTTAAGGGTTCCATTAACAACCTGAGGGAGGTTCGTCTCGACGTGACCTTATCTTGGATTCTCAATATAGCTCCATCCCCGCGGAGGGGCAAAGAGCACTCATCTTGGGTTGATGACATTAATCATTGTCAAGGTGATCTTTGCAAAATAACAGCTCCATATTACGAATCTCATGATTTTTTTTGTTGTCTTCTTTTCAGAACTTAAAGATTAGTTCTGGCGTTCATACTTTTATTTTAAATAACGGAAAGAACTTGAATTCAAACAGAAAGGATTGATTTCCCCTGTCATTAAACATATCTGGGGCCATTAATTATTATTAATTATATTAATCAGATATTATTCTGTAATTATTTTCTTTCCATATCGATTCTCCTCTTCTCCTCCACACGATCATCCAGGACGCCGGAGAGATGATCAAGGACCAGATCCAGACCCAGGGCACACCGGAGTAAGGGGAATCGACTAAGGTAGGAAGGAGGGATCACTTCAGGGCCTCTATGTCCTATTTTCCTTTTCTTTTCACTCATTCTGTTCTGGTTTTTCCTCTTTTCCCCTCATCCAGGGGCATGAGTATGTGGACAGCTGGATCCTCACACGGCAGCACCTTCAGGTCGCAGGAGAAGGACGAAGATGTTGAAGGCAAAGAGGACAGCACACACAAAATCAAGAAACTCTAATCAAGGTAGATTGATTATTTTGGATCAACCTGAATATTTGATTCACCCTAGGGCAGCATGATAGACCTAATCTCAATCAGATTTTGCCACTATTTCATTTCTTTATAACCTAAATCTTTGGATGTTGAGCTGTTTGTTTTGGGGTGATGAACAGTGACTTGTGAAAGAAATTTTAGGACCATGTTAAGGGGGTCTCGGTAATAATGTATGCAAATTTAGCAATTGAAGAATAGGTATCCAAAAAATCAATTCTGGCATGATATAACCCTTGACAATTTCCTCTAAAAAAACCCTTGACAATTCATTTTGCTTTGTATTTATCAATAGTATTATCAACTCGATACTTTTCTTCAATACTCATTTGAACCCTGTGTATTGCCTACCTTCTGACAAGTCACATAGCGATCATATATGTTTCAATCAATGAAGTCCAATTCATCTCATGACAGTCGACCATAATTTTGACTCACGAGAAGCAGCTACTTCACCATACGAAATAGGATCTGTCCAATCCTTTGTGTATGGTGTAATACAAAGCCTCACATTCGTATGCATAATAATCGTCTAAGTATGTTGGCGTCCTCCAAGGTCTCTTGTTGCCGATTATACTCGTGTATAAGTTCTCCCACCATTGACATATGTCCAACATGTCTTCTTCAAACAACAACAACAACAACAACAACAACAACAAAGCCTTATCCCACTAGGTGGGGTCAACATGTCTTCTTCAAAGTCGATCTTATTATTTCCAAGGATAAGCTCTTCATGCATTTCTTCCATGTTATTTTCAAGAGAAGTTACATTATGACTCTCAATGAGTGCTTTTTCATTGTGGAAGAATTTATACCCTTTGGATTTGTCACTATAACCAATAAACATGTATGCCAACATTTTGAACATCCCCATTTTCGATGATGGTCTAACTCGAACTTCCTAGCATTTCAAATTCCATGTGGCATCAATTGTACTGACTTTGTGAAAATTTTATTTTGCATGTAATTTGTTGTCAACACTGCTTCACCCAAAAATCTTTTAAGGAGACTAGAGTGTGACAACATAAACTTACTATATTCATTAAGGTTTTATTTTTCTTTCTGTGACATCATTCTACAATGGTATATATGTTGTTTGCCCACTTATGCTAGACTAAATACAATAATTTTCAAACTCACAAGATGTGTATTCCCCCTTCTATCTGTTATTAAATATTTAATTCATTTTCTTAATTTAATCTGCACTTCCATCTTATATTTCTTAAACATTTCAAAAGATTCATTCTTTTTTAAGACATATACATAGGGGAATTTATAATCAACAATGAATGTTATTAAATATTTTGTATTCATATAGGTTATGTGTTGCAACACTTAGTGAACCACAAATATAGTTCGGTTGACACTGTTCTCATAGAAAAGTTGTTCGAGTCATTTTTTCGCTCTAAGGTACTAGGTTCATTCATTTCATCTTTGTTTTCCTGTGTGACTTGATCTTTATCAAATATCAAAATCAGACAAAAACACATAAGGAATAATCAGAAGTCTCATTCATTGATTCATTATTCTTAGTCATTGAAAGACAAAATATATTGTGGCAAGGAACAAAGTTTCCCATGACTATAACCTTATTGTTCTTTCCTATATTTTTTTTAGAAGGTAAAAAGATGAATTAACGAAATGTTAACCAACCAGCCCACTTTAATTGATCATTTGGTAAGGATAATACAGTAATCATCCGAAACATGTGCAAAACAGAAAATAATACAAAGTTAACAAAAAGTTGATGGCTCCATCCCTCCGACAAATGTTTCCTATTCAAGGAGACTCCAATCTTTGGACAAATTTTTTATGAGAGAAATAGTATTTTCGGTCATGCCTCCTTGAAAAACAACCATATTCGTTTGTAGGCAAATCACCCACAATGTCGCAAATATTATCCTTATCTCCCTTCTAGATCTATTGCATCATCGTTCTCTTTCATTTTTTTTTGTTGTCACTATAGAGAAAGGAGTAGAACTCCGCCTATGTTTTATAGCCGGTCTCAAGCCCGGATAAAGGAGGAGGGTTGTATTAGGCCCCGACAGCTAGTGTAAAACCCTGTCGAATCGCATGAACATGGATCAACGAATGAATGGCGTCGTATGATCCATGTAGCCGACCCCACCTAGTGGGATAAGGCTTTGTTGTTGTTGTTGTATAGAGAAAGGAGTAGACCATTTGTATTTATTTTGTCATTGCATTTGTCTTTCATGGCATTCCATAAATCATAAGCAATTTCTTAATTTTCAAATATCCTAATTAGGCATACTTCATATGGATTATTATGAAGGATCTAACTTTATTATCATTGCGCTCCCACTTTTTCGTTGCTTTCTTCATTCAATTGTCTTATCACTTATGCAAGTTCTCGTTCACATTTAGTATCAAATTTTTTGGTTCCACGTGTTATAATTCATGACATTCAAGGGGTCCCACCTTGTCATCTCAAATGCTTTCATTTTTTAAGACATTCTTTAAAAAAGAAATGATCCAACTATCAAAGAAATATAATAAGATTGCCAACAGTAATTTATTTGAAGCAAATAGATAATAATTTGATGTTTACTTTTTATTAAGTATTATTTAAACTTCAAATTTTAAATTCAAATTTATGTAAATTTAGAGATTGAAATAATATTTAATTTTGATTTTTTTTAAAAAAATCATACTTGAAATTTGAAACTTCAACATTCAATTAAAAAAAATTATTTCAATTCCTTTTTTTAATTACAAATTCAATTTTTGAATTTTAGTTTTAAAAAAATCTCCATGAGATAAAACAATGGATTTTAAACTTTAAAATTGAAAATGAATGTAATTTCCAAAATAATTTTAAGTATATCTAGATATATAATTAATAATGATTAATATAATATTGAAGATTCAAAAAAATAATTTCAAAATGTTTAATTAAAATATAAATCCGAAATTAAAAAATGAGGCCGAAAATAATTGTACAGTAACAAAGAAATTTCTATCCTTCTATGGACTATGAAATAATACACAGGTTTACTTATACCATAAAAAATACCGAGATGAAGTCATATTTTACAAAAATTGATTGACGTGATAATTGTTAAAACTTATACGTATGCCAAGAATAAAACATTAAAAAATTGGAAGAAAAATAATGACAGATTTTTTATAGTAAATAAATATATATATATATATATCTACCAGAAAGTTCTATATATTTTTCCACAAAAGAATACACTTTAGAATAAGATATGCATAATGTAAAGAAAATGTTGAACTAATACATGAATGATTCATATCAGCTTGAAGGAATTCTGATACAATTTCTGAAAATGTTATATTTTTAATATTATTATTTATAAACAATATTGCAAAATATTATTATAAATAATTCTGTAAAAAGGTATAGTTCTTATGTACGGGAATTAGTTTATATTAACTTGAATAAAGATTGACAATAATAACGACAATACTTGGTTGACGACAATTAATATTTCTAAAAATCAACTACTATAAAACATGAACAATTAATTAACTTGGTAAAAATTTGAAAACCGTTAATGGCTTAGCAAAAACATAGGCGAAAGAAAATGTAGAGGGGAGATGTTAAGAAAAGAGGGAGAGAGGGATCGCACGGAACACAGAAAAACGCGAAGAAGAAAAACGGTGGCGGCTCTTTGTTATGGAAAAACGATGATTACAAGGATGGGTCTCTGTCTAGATCCTTAGGGAGTTTATATAGGCACTCCCTTTGACATAGGAATTACATACGGATAGGACTCTAAATAAATCCTTTGAAAATAGGACACATATCTCGTGATAAGGAAATAAATCAAATCCGAATCACATACAGAATACCCCTAAAAATTTTCGTTCGAGCCCTCTTGCAACCCCCGAGAGGAGGATCCCCTGACCTCCACAGGCTCGCTGACCGAACAGCAAGACCCCCGTAGAGAATTCTGCTGAAACGTCTAATTATGTAGGGGGACAAACTGGTTCAGATTCAAGGCATTATTAACAGGAGAGTTAAATATGACAGATCAATTACATTACATGGGTTAAAGAACCAGGTCTATATCAATCAACAGAACATGTTTTTTTTTTCGATAGAATCTACAGAACATGTTATGATAATATGATATGGTTTATCGACTCACGCGAATTTATGGCTACGATTCAATGCGAGAAATATGCACATTATACTATATAACATTAAAAAAATTAGTCTAAGGTCTGGTTAAAACTAAGACAGATTGAATCTACGGCTGGGATTTAATGGCCTAGAATGAAGAATCTGCGGTGCAGATGCGATCAGAAAGAATAGATCAATGGTTAAGAAATGGCGCTACAGTAAAGTTACTGTTCTTTCTTCCTCGCGTACCTCACGATCAGGGGAAGTCCCGAACGGCGCCGGGGGTTCCTTGCGGGCGGAATTTGCGATCGTTGGAGATTAGCAGATGTTGTTCATCGCTTCAGGCGCCTTCAATTTGGGATCTTTCCGTCGGGGATGCGCAGATTGTTTGCAGTGAAGAATCGCCGCGGAGGATTTGCCAGAGTTTGCTCGTCGCCCCGAAACGCCGGACGATGTCGCCGATGAGGTTATAGGATGTCGCTCAAGGAACGAGATCTGTGTTCCGAACGTCGAAACCCGGCGTAGAAGCGGAAAGGAAGCGTAGGCGTGGGAGTTGAAGGAGAATAAACGGCGACTCGAAGCAGGAGATCGTCGGTAAGCTCTGATGCCACTGCTCAATTGGGATTAAGGGGCTCCGCGATGTCTTCCCCTCTCATTCGAGCACGCATCTTCCAACGCTTGGTTGGTCCGCCCCTGCGGCGCCGTGTCCGCGGCTTATTCCTATGACGACCACGAAGGTCATTTACAAACAAGGGTGGCCTCATATTTTCCACATTTCCAAATTCCAAGAATGCTTTTTTTTATTTTTAATTTTTTTTCTCTCGAAAGCTATGACTATTAGTTATCCTTTGAATTTTGTGATGACGAATTAAATCTCATTCTCGCAGCCGGACCAAATAAGTGCTTATTATTAGTATAAAATAACGATTCAAATTAGGATGATTTTAATTTAAGTTTAAAAGATTTAATCGCTTCGTTCATGAAACAACGACCGAAAAATGTTACATCTTCGTTAAATTCTGAATTGAAATAGTATCATTATTATATTAAATAAAAAATTTTAACTATGTAACGATCTTAAATTTCTACTGAAGAAGATAATTAAGTCAATCGAAGAAAATATTAAGTTAGACTATATAAAAAACACTACAAACTCTAGCTCTTCTTTTTTATTATTTCTCCCTCACATCATGACTATAATCTTAGCGGAGGAAAAAGAGGAGAAAGATAAGTACAAAGAAGAAGATGGCATAAACAAAGAGAAGAAAATTAACATCAACAAGAATAAAGGAGATCAAAATCTCTTTCTGTCTTTTAAATAAATTTCATGTTTAAATTAAGAGAAACACTCTACTTCTTAGTAGAATGGATTGTGCATGAATCATGTGCTTAGATCTATATATTTTATAGTTAGATTTATATGTTTATATACTTTGAAATTGATGTTCATGCCCTAAATAATTTTTTTGCATGTTTTGAAAATAAAACTTTACAAATTCTGTTGATGTCTTCATTTGCAAGTTTTCATACATGGTAAATGCTTTATGGATGTCTATAAAAGTCCTTAGAAATGATTTTTTATGATCTACATTATTTTCTAAAGATTTTCACTTAAGAATATGTAAGTTTGGATATGCGAATTGCACTTCTGTACGCCGACACGAGCTGACTAGTACTAAACTGAAAATCATTATCTGTCACGCTCGTAAAATTAAGTTCTACATCATGACCGTCACGACTATGATGATGTTGGGCATGCTCATGACATAATGTATGGTAGAAAATCATTCTATCACGATTGTGATTGGACATTTCACTACCGTGACTGATGTTATCATGGGCATGACCAGTGTTATGATCGTGATCATTGGAAAATGTTTTTTTTATGATGTATTAAATATATTTTTTAAGTATATATGTTATGTATGTATGATTGATGCTTGTATATCACACCTATATAACGTAATGCATGTCTAGTCGTAATTAGGCTAAAAGATGAAATATAATGATTGAATGTTTGATATATCGAAAAAACATAATGCATACTAAAGTTGAAGAATAAACCTTGTCACTCATCAAAAGTAATGATGGAAAGTAAAGTCTTACAATTATATATGTACTTTATTGGGAACTAAGCTTACATTTGTGAATGTTGATTTAATTCTTCAACTAGATTAAAATCAAAGATGTCATAAGATAAAGTATGAATGAAAGTAAAGTTCAACTCTAGAGTATCTTATAACAAAAGAAAAAAAGTTAAAGATGATGACTAAGTAAAGATGGGAAGTAAAGCCATATATTTATGTATGTACTTTAACAGCATCAAATTTCGTGAAGTAAAGTCTTGCATTTATCTATGTGCTTCTCAAAAAATAAAGTTCCTTATTAGAAAGTATGCATACTCCTATAAATGAGTAGGAATAAAATCCCTCCTTATTATAATATGTGTGTTCCGTAAAATGTGCCTTATGACATAGGAAGAAAGTTAAGATGATGATAATATTAATGCAATAAAGATGAATGAAAAATGCTACTTCAAAGTATCACATGGTAAAGAAAGAAAGAAGAATTAAAGAAGGTTCGAAGAGTTATAAAGCAATTTTCAAAAAATGTAATGTAAATAATGAAATATGGTAAGCAAAAGTAAGGATTAAGTAATTATAAAGAAACTTTTAAGATGTACATGACAATGAAAATGAAATACAATGACAAGTTATATGAAGTATATTTATGATTGTGAAGAATGCATATTCTTATTGTATGATAATTGTAGATGGTTCTAAAGTTAAGCAGACATATTAAGATATTTATTTTTCAAGGAATGTTATGTTAAGAATGAATGATAAGCAGGTGTAATGTCATATAAGGAGTCATAACATGCATATTTATATATTCACTTTATTATTATTTATGGTGATGATAATTGATGCATCACATGTACATATGATAGTCATGACATGCATGACCTTTTCATATTATAAGTAGAAAACTCTGTACTTTGAATTCGTATAGGTAATTAAGAATAAAGGATAACAACTCAAGCTCACATACTTATGGTTAATAAGTCATTTTTGACATCTTAATGAACATTGATGCAATTGGTTTAATGAAATATTCAAGCATTTAAAGTCTTATGAATTTTTAATTGGAAAAGATATTATGTGATATAAATTTTTTATTTATTATGATTTTCACTATAATGTTAAAGACTTTCGCTATAAATGATTAAAGTGATATGTCTCCAATGGACTAATGACGCGAAAGTTTTCCTAAATAATCAAAACTTTTAAATCCTATTTGTTTGTAAAATAGCTTAATTAGGAGTAGGGTTAGGTGATCCATTAGATAACCTAATGCCTTAATCCACCGGGAGCATATTGATCGAGCAAGAGCGTCAAATAAGTTACTTTCACCTTTTTATGTCCCAACAATCATTACTTGTGGGGTTCACGTGTATAATATAAAGTTGTTTGGTTGTAAATACGAGAATACGACTATGTTTTGTGACATAATACGGGTCGTTATAAATTTAATATTTTAATATTATTTAATCATATTAAAAAGTCTTTAAATAAAAAGAAGTGAGATATGTAATTTAATGACTAAAAAGATAGGGAAGTGTTTGTTAATACTTTCATTTTTTTCTCATCATTATGGTCGGCATCTAATTTACCCAAACCTACCTTAAACTTCTTTAGTGATTTTTTTAGCTTAAACCTATTTATTTATCAAATTATATTTTTAACCTTTTCTATAATTATAAAATAGAATTTCAATGACAAATTATGTGTATTTTATTTATTTTAATATACTATCATATATATATATACTAAATTTTATGAAGGATAAAATTATAATTGGATACATTAAAAAATGCTAATAGGAAAAAATGATAGCAGGTAAAATGAAAAAGTTGTTGGAATATTTCATATAGGTAATGAGTGTTTTTAGTTTTTTGAGTTTACAAAATAAAGAGAAAACGACTCATAGTTTTTTAAAGGATTTAATAGGCGTCCCACCCATTCATATGGGTAGGATGCTCCTACCTATCTTGGCCATCAGCGAGAATGAACGATTGATGGAGATTGTCACGGTTTAAAGAGATTTTCAAAAATAAACCCACGATTCACTCTCTTGAACCGAATCTGATCTGTCTCCCCACATGCACGCTATTTTGTTATTTCTCCGTGCCCTAGCCACCTCCTGAGTCGCTCGAACTCTCCTCTCTCTGGGCGACCTCGCCGCTGCCCGACTGACCTTTCCGATGTCCGTCCGACCTCACCGTCACGGGCGTCTTCTTCCTCGTTAACGAGGGAGGGAGGGCGCCAAGGACTTTGGTGAACGAGGTCGAGGGACGGCGGGCGACGTTGAGGGCTTCGCCCAACTGAAGTCCGCGAAGACCATCGACTGGTTCGTGGCGCAAAGTTGCACGATCGGCTGCATGTTGGCATCTGCGACGACAGGCGAGGTCGAGGAATGCATGACTACTGAAGTCCACGGCGGGCAGTGAGGGTGACAACGATGGCGGCGAGTGAGGACTACAATGACGGAGGCTAGCGAGGTCGAGGGCAACAAGCAGGCGAGTGGTGGCGGCGGACCAGTTGCGAACAATGTTCGCGTGTAGAGCGATGAAGACGACGACATTGTCTTGTTGGGCGAACCAAAAGATGATGAGGACGATGGAAGCCGTGGAGAAGATAGCGGCGGCGGCGATGTTCGCAAGAAGGATGACGCGGTGAGTAGGCGTCCGAAGACCGGCTCAAATCGATTCAGCATGAGTGAAGAGTGGTTTACTTTTAGTGAATCGCACGCAAATACTACAGCCGCTCAATTAAATTCGATGGTTCTGACATTGAATAGGACGGTCTACCCACTTGAGCGCCATTAAACCCTTTTTTTTAAAAAAATAAGAAATAATTTTTTCTTTCTTTAAATCAGGTAGGATGATCGTGACATTCGACCATAATTTTTTCTTTTTTTTTAAAAAAAATATTTCTTACTTTTTATCATTTATTTTAAAGCATAAAATAAGTTTAAAATATTTAAATATGATTTATATACGTAATTTTTTTTAAAATATTTTAAGAATTAAATCAAATAAAATCTTAAATAAATAAAGTTATTTTCTTAAAAAATGAATTTTTAGTTCGATCGGATCCACTTGAGTTAAGAATTTCCAACTGACATTTAATCCGATCACCGTGGCCAATGCGGTTCATGAAATCTATTGGGTCAATCTAAATTCGATGAAAACGCATGTTTGCATTGATGGAAGACTAAGTTGGAAGATGAGAAGGGAAGAGAGAATATTTTCCCCTTATTTGGGTTGCTCTTACCAAAGAAAATGAAGAAAAAAACCTCTATCCATTTTTTTCTAACCCCAAACGGTTGGAGGGAAAAGAAAATAAGTTTATTATGTTAAAATACTTATTTATTCTTTTGAATAATACAAAATATAAAGAAGATATAATTGTTGATTCACTTATTTATTTATTTTTCTTTTTTCTTCCATGCCAACTAGGTAAAATTTTTCTTCTTATGTTCCCCTCTTTTTCTTTTTTCTTCATTTCTCCTCCCTTTTTAAAATTTGTCCAAAGAAACATATCATCGAATACTTTGTCGATACAAAATGGGTGCCTCTGATTTATGTTTGGATAGAGATGAGAGAAGATGAAAGAAGGCATAGAAGGAAAAAAAATTATTTTAAATTTTAAAAGAGAAAAATGGAATGAAATCTCTATTTTTTTTATTTCGTGTTATTTTATTTCAACTCTAATTTGAAGCGTAAAATTTTTCATCCGTTTTTTTTCTTTCCTCATGTATTTTTCTCTTCCCCTTAATGTGTTATTCTTAAATCAAACGCCTAAATGTGACCGTGTTTTTCGTTACTCGGTAGTCGGTACTCGTAACGTTTGCTGTCTGATATAAACGGGCACACGTTTCACCGCGTCCTCCTCCTCTGCGCCTTATCTTATCCTCTTCGTCCCTCATTTCCAATTCCCACTCCGGTGGAAGAGAAGGAACGAGGTCGAAAGATATGGCGGCAGCTCTCTCCTCTGCTCTCTCTCCTTTCCTCTCCTCCTCCCTCCCTTCATCCTCCCGCTCTTCAACCCTCAGATTCCCTCCCGCCACTGCCGGCCGACGCCGCGGACCCCTCTTCCGTCCCCTGGCCGCTGCCGCCGTCTCCCCCAAGGTCGAGGAGCTCGGAGGTCAAATCTCCGGGCTGACACTCGAGGAGGCCCGCAGCCTCGTCGACTACCTGCAGGACCGCCTCGGCGTCTCCGCCGCGGCCTTCGCCCCGGCCGCCGTCGCCGTCGTCCCCGGTGCCGCTGCGGACGTCGGTGCCGCCGCTGCGGTAGTCGAGGAGAAGACGGAGTTCGACGTGGTCATCGACGACGTCCCCAGCAGCGCCAGGATAGCCACCATCAAGGTCATTCGGGCCCTCACCAACCTCGCGCTCAAGGAGGCCAAGGACCTTATTGAGGGATTGCCCAAGAAGTTCAAGGAAGGGGTCACCAAGGAGGAGGCCGATGAGGCCAAGAAGCAGCTCGAGGAGGTCGGCGCCAAGATCTCCATCGTCTGAGCTTTCTATGCAGCTGGAGGAAGATGATTACATGCATAGGTTTGCACAATTGTAACTTTTAATTGGTGTTTGCCTTAAAAACAAAATTCTTTTTTGCCTGTCTGGTTTATTTCATTGCTTGTTAAATATGTTAGTGGTTTTCTTGTCACACTTCCTAATGAATTTTGCTGCATTTGCGGCCCTGAAATTAATTACCACCGTTGTGGCAGTACTAATATTTAATAAGTTACAGTAATGATGTTTGTTGAATTCATGAATTTTATGCAGTCAATCTGAGTAGCTATCTGTGATTGTAGTAGTATCTCAAATTTTTTCTTTAAGAGCAGTGGTATCTCTTTTGGCTAACATGCGGCATATTGTGTCCATCAGGACACATTACAGTGTTGAGTTAGTCCACCATAGAAGTTAGCGACCCAATGTTTGGGTCCTTGCTTGACCGACCAATTAAAGGTGCGATATCAAAGATGACAGAGGAAAAAATAGAAGGGAACGAATAGTATTTTGTGCTTATCTGTTTGTCTTACCTCGCTGAAGTAAATGTTATTGAATTTCCTCATTGTGGGGGTAGCTTACCTCTGTTAATTGATGTATTATATTGTGTTGCCTTGGTTTATTGGCACTCTGGAAAGGCTTTATTTATGACCAGTGTTGTTTTACTAAGTCTTCACTGTATTTCAGTTATTTTTCCTGCATTGTTGATGAACCAAGACAATTGTTCTATGTGGAATGATCATGTTGTTGTTTTCTCATTTGCTATTTGAGCGACAGATGATTTTCCATCTGGGAGAGCTTAGCTGTTCAAGCTGTTTTGATTTTGGCTCAAACATCCCTTTTTATTTCAATCGGAAACTTTTAAGAATATTTGAATAGTGGCTATTATAAGGTGCGTTAAGGGTTTTTGCTGGAGATGAAGGCTGTGTTCATGTCATTTGGTGGCAATATGGTTAAGTAGTTCAAAAAAATGTGGATATTTTTTTTTTCTGAATTTTTCTTTTTTCCACCAGAAAGAAGAGTTGCTTTTATATATATAAGATCATATGAATGACTAGTAAATCTACTAAGTTATACTTTTCCTCCTTTTATAAAGGTTACTTCTATTACCAAACTTCAAAAGAAGGTTTACATAACTGGATAACCCGGATTAATAGTTTTCTTATTTAAGTAAATTTTACTGAAGCCACTTGTTAATGTTAAGAGTTCAGCGAAAACCAAGTAAATAACTTTGGGTCTTCATTGTTTTTTTGAAGGTATTGAGTCATTATTGTTGTTAACTGTTTCTCTGAATAGATGGCATTGTGCAGTGGATATAATGAATTGTTATGCATATTTAGATCGGAATTGGACGACTGAAGATCAATTATAAAATTATTTACTGATACAAGGTAACAAGTGGGTGGATGACTTGCATAGGATGATGAGGGAAGTGGTGATTGTAGTGCAATTGGATATAAACTTCACCCTTGAATCTACAGATTTTTCATGACTTGCATAGGATGATGAAGGGACATGCAGATTGTAGTGCAATTGGGGTATTAACTTCACCCTTGTATTTAGAGGTTTCATGTTTGATACTCACAGGACTTCTATTGCTCCTTTTTTTATTTAGATATACGAAGCTGATGGGTTTTCTTTTGTGACCGGAAAAAAGAAAATGTCATGCACCTTTGTTATGGAGAAACTGGTTGAAGTAAGAAAGGCTTGATTATGAATTGCAACCATTTAGTCTCATTTGGTGACAGGGATAAGGTTCCTGATTTTGTTCACCTTGCTTTAGTTTGTCTATGCTTAGTTTTGTACAAGGCACGTGGTTTGAATGCTATGTGAGGTTGGTTCTAATGATATCTCTCTATTACTTCAATTTATGAAGGTCATATAATACTAACTGACCAGGTTCTTATGTTGAAAGCTAATCATAAGGCAAATTTTGTGGTGGAAATAAATTCACTTTGATTAGGCTAGTCATCCATGCCTATCTGCATTTAAGGGAATTAGAGCCTTCCGTGACCTAAGTTGATTGTGAAAGTTGAATTTGTACTTTGCTCCTTTGACATTTTGAATTTGTACTTTGCTCCTTTCATATTTTCATGTCAAAATTTCACTTGAATGTATGTAGAAGCTTCTTCCACTTTGCTGTTTGGATGGGGAAATCAATATGTGTATTTCTTTCAAAGGAGAAAAAAAGCAATGCATATATCAACGAAAAAGAAAAAAATCTTTTCCTTCAAAATAAGGTTCCCTAGTCTCCCAGTTGGGTGCTGTCTTCTTGTAGAATCGTGTCCCTAAACTTGGTTGCATGCGGAAGTAAACTTATTTTCTGCATCAGCAAAATGGAGTTTAATTATTTGTTTCATTATGTCAGTACTTCAAGTTTTATCCACTGCAACTACTTTCGTGGATTACAAATTTCAAGCCATTATTCATTTTATCTTGGTTCGTGTCTCATCAAGAGTAGAATGTTTTGCAAAGTTCTCATTGCACTTGAGGCTTGACTTCTCGCCCTAACACTACAATAATTCTTTGTAGGGCAGTCACTACCTTTTTCGAAATCCACTTAGACGCAAAGGTTACATTTGTACACGACTCCGCAAGAACATCTTGAATTTTGTAGACATGGTTCCCTTCTCTTTCCAAATGCTTGTAACGGTTCAGAAACGAGCCTGGTTCTAATCTTGTCAATGGTCCTAACGAACACATGCTCGTTGGTATTTGTGATATGGTCTGAAATATGAAAAGCTAGCAAAGGCTCCAGAAGACAAAAATGTCTCACTTTGCGTGCCATAAATCAAAAGAGCAAGAATCGCCATTGCTTTAACAAAAGAGAAGCAGCAGCAGCCTTCTTCTATCTGGAAGCTCCCCCCTCCAGTCGTGGAATGCCTTTGTTCTCACTCAAAGCACATCCAGAACCCATGCTAAGAGGAAAACCCTCCCTCCCCCCTCGTGTTACTCGCTACCTGTGATGAAACCACGGGAGAAGGCAATCAATAATAAAGAGTGGCAAACATGTCGTCCGGCGGCGGCGTACGTCCTGTGGTCGTGTACCCGCAGTCCATCACGACCCAGCGATCGTCTGATTCCGAAGGGTCACTCACGCCCCTCTTCGTTGTGCTGGCCGTGATTGCTGTTCTTGGGGTGTTGGCCTGCTATGTGGGTCAAATTTGCGCCTGACGTCTCCTTGGCCCTCGGACGCGGAGGGACCATGGCGACCTCCCCTGGAAGGGGGATGCCGAGAGTGGATTCCCCGCCGGCGTGCCTGATGCCAAAACAGAACCACCGAGCGCAGCAACAGGCACCAAAGTAGAGGCCAAACTAATGCAGCAAAGTGTTGGAAGTGCTCCGGGAACTGAGATTGGTGGGCATCATATCAACCACGGCAATCATTCTTAAGTGTGTTATTTTGATGCATCAGGCTGTAATAATGACAAGTTTAGCTCAGATACTACCTTTTTTTTTTCTTTTAATTTTTGCGTGGTGCAATTTTATTTGTATCTATCGTTTTGGGCGTTAAGTTGTATTCGTGCTTTATCATTGGTTTGCATTAAGTAGAAAAAAAAGGAAGGGCGTGAGAGTTATATTTGTCATCTTTAAAAATGACGTCTGGGTGAAGTGAATAGCTAAAGGAAGGTTTCTGAGTTCGAACTTTACGAATGCATTGAAAGTTTCACAAATTAGTTAAGCTCAACGACTGAGTTGAGATTTTCAACTTATGACCAGTGTCACGTGAATTGAACAATAGCCAATGCTTCTCGAATATTAGGGTAACAAAAAAAATCACGCCATCACAATTATATAATAAATTTAGATAGTACTGTGTCACTTCAAAAAATATTATTATCATTGTTTATATTAGATGTGAATAATTTTATCCTTATTTGACTTGATAAAATAATAATATTTTTAGAGTGACAATAGTCTCGCCTTAAATTTAACTTGTTTGTAGGCATTATATAACTTTTATATTTCTTTGGCAGCCAGGAAAAAACATTGAATCGATCAATTTCATTCTTCTATTATTAAGGGGAAAAAGCAATTCTTCTATATTTGTTATACCATCAAGTTTGTTCAGTTAAATAGTAACTTCAATTTTGGCGAAGTGTCACTATGATTTCTTTATGGGTTTTGAATTGTTGAAATAAGTTGTAATCGGGCGGAATATATTATTATTCTTATTGTTGTTGTTATTGTTGTTACAAATTCAAATAGTAACTCCGCCTATATTTTATAGCCGGTCCCAAGCCCGGATAAAGGAGGAGGGTTGTGTTAGGCCTCGACAGCCAACATAAAATTCTGTCGAATCTTATGAACATGGATCAACGAGGCGTCGTATGATCCATGTAGCCGACCCCACTTAGTGGGATAAGACTTTGTTGTTGTTGTTGTTGTATTGACATACCACTCTCCTAGTACGCTACTAGTCACGTTAAATAAGAATTCAATAACTTCAAAGATAATTTGTAATAATGGTGATCCACAATTTTCAACTTTTATGTTGTTTACATATGATGTTTATCTTTGTCATTATTTTATCTTTATCCCTTTTCAATTGTTGTAACAATAGCCAAGAAATCACAATAATACAATCAATTTGACATTAATCCTTAACTCATGTAAATCCGATGAGATGCAAATAAAGATCACGACTAAACATCAATTATGACAAGAGAAAATCATAAATCAATTCACAATAAAGTTGGGAATATTAAAATAATAATAAAAATTTACTTAAATTCCCTTACTCATCTTTAGAACCCATGTTGGGTCAGAACTCAGGCTGCACTTCCTATTCCTAATTCAATTCAATATTTGTCATTGAATCCTTAATTAGGCCATGGATGAAACTTAGATTGTGTTTGTCGACTAAAATCTCTTAAACATACCTTCTAACATGGGTCCAATGAAACTTAAATCTTGCTAAGTCATCTCCAATTATCAAAACTCAGTCTGAATTGTCGATGTGCATGTTATCTGGAGCAGACTCGAGCTAACATTCATGTCACCCGAGTCGAGTTCAGAGTTCACACTAATCATGGCCGATCTTCTCAAAATTTGGGCTAACTACTAATAAACTCGTATGTGATGCGACTTTTTATTTTATTTGATACTATTGACAATGCTATTAATAATTTAATCATACAATACGTCATGCACAAGACAAGAGTTTAGGGAGAGTACTATATATAAATCTTGAGATTTTCATATTTTACAATTGTACTACCCTTTATTGATCTCAATCCTTTTAGAAATTTTGATAAAATGTCACTCAATTTTATCATCTTTTTTAACTCTATCATCTAACTTTATTTTTATAACAAGATTGTTCCTTCAACTATTAACTTATTTCATCAACTATTTTTTTATGGGGTATACTCATTTCTCAATCATTTGATTGACATGGTTGGTTTTTTTAAAAATAAATGAATATAAAATAATGAAATAATAATAAAATACTACCTCGGACAAACTTGCCAATGATGGTGGGAGGGGGGGGGGAGGGTAGGTTGGAATGTGTCATCTCTGGCGAGGTCTACAAGTTTTTATGATGTAGTGTTTATGTCATGTAGCGCATAACGTACCACTTACTGATTTATTTCTTGCTTATATTAGGTTCTTAGTAGTATAAATAGGTGTCTACTTGATGTAATCTCAGACTGTGTGGTTGTAATCCTTTCTTACATTTGAATAGAGTTGTCCTTTTCCTTCTTCTACAAATATCTGTTTCTTCTCTCTTTTGCAACCTTCTTCATCTCCTTCCACTCCTCCGGCAACTTCTCTCCGACGATTAGAGCTCCATTCCATTTCTTGACATGGTACCAGAGCGTGGTTATTAGCGATCCATTTGAGCTCTTTTGTCATCTGCGTCGTCGTTGCAAATCCTGGAAGCTTGTTGTCTCCGTCTTCTTCGTTGACGATGATCGATCGGCGTACATGGCTCCAGCAAGTCTCGGGCGACATCGACCTGCTCATGGCCAATGACGATCTGGCAGATCTGGTCGTGGCCAACGTCGATCTTGGTGTATGGAAATTGATCTCGCTTCCGACCACGCCGGGACCTCAGCTTCCTCTACTGACTGGAGTTGGATCAGCCAGAGTCGTTTATGTCTTCATCACTATCGGGAGGAGCGCTACCAGCGTAGATGGCTACAGCAAGTTCAAGCTCGCCGATCTAGCCAACCTCGTCATCATGCTCCAGATCTACTCGTCGGATTGCACTTGACTGAAGCTAATCGGAGCGGAGCTTGATTTATCGGCGAGTCTTTTTTCTTTTGTATTTTTCATCCATGTTCTTCAAATCTGTCTTTCGGAGTTCTTCCTTTCTCTTCTTTGTGTTCTCATTTCAATCACTTTGTTCTCCATCGTCAATCGCAAGTCATTCTTTGTCTTGTTTCACACTCTGTTTCTTCTTATGTTTACTTCTCGGAAGCGATCGGATCAGTCACCAATCGAGTTTTCTTTCCTTTCTGCGTTCTTCTCTTTCGATTGTTGCTTTCTATTTTTCCTTCTTCAATGTTCATTTTCTTCTTCGGTCGTCACTCAATCATCACTTCTCGGCAACTTCTCCTGCAGCCATGAAGTTCTTCATCTTCTCTCCTCTTTCACGGTGGAGTTTACCGTCATTCACTTCATCGACCTATCGTCAGAGTTTTTCACTTTTCGAGATTCAATTTTTGGCTCCTCCAGCAAAAGTCGTGTCTCTTCTCTTCTCTGATCGTAAGTTCGATCGTCACTTTTTGGCAACTTCTCCTGCAACCATGAAGGTCTTCATCTTTTGTGTTTTTCTTTTTCGTGTTCTTCGTCTTCTTCTCGATCTTTTGCTATTGTTCACCCTCTGGTTTTGTCTGCTCCTCTTCTTCATTTTGATCCACTCACAATTTGTTCGAAGCTCATTTTCTTTCAATCTTCGTCATCTTCTAGTCAGCGTCTCTCATCATCACCAACTGCCATGAGTTGACGCGCATCGTCAACTACTGCAAGCTCTGTCGTGCATTTTCTTTACAGTTGCCACATATTGTCAACTGCCACAACTTCCAAGTGTTCGACAAATTGTTTGAGCTCCATCTTCACAGCCTCAACGATGCCCAAGCTAGGACTTTAAGTTGCCGCCGTCCAGCTTCTTCACGACGTCAACTTGATGGGGGTTGTTGGAATGTGTCATCTCCAACGATGTCATTAGCCTCAAGCTGGTGGTCTGCAAGTTTTTGCGTTGTAGCGTTTATGTCTTGTAGCGTACAATGTACTGCTTACCGATTTATTTCTTGCTTATATTAGGTTCTTAGTAGTATAAATAGGTGTCTACTTGATGTAATCTAAGACTATGTGGTTGTAATCATTTCATACATTTGAATAGAGTTGTCCTTTTCCTTCTAGAAATATTTGTTTCTTCTCTCTTTTGCAACCTTCTTCATCATCTTCCACTCCTCCGGCAACTTCTCTCTGGCGAGTAGAACTCCATTCAATCTCTTGACAACATGGATGAGGACTATGAGCCATTGATGGATCCCATCTATTGTTGTTGGCGTCCTATGTTCCTGTAGGTACACGTACGAGGATGCCGCTAATGGATGCATAGTCTAATTGGGAGGCATCTCCGGAGCCTATGTTTTCCATCGATGAGGGGAATTGGCTACAGGGTTGCCGACACTAGTGCTTGGGATGGTTTTCGGGAGCATTCCACTAGCAAGTCATGAAAGTGGCTCGTGAAGAAAGAGCCAGAGAGAGCTCCCCGCTAGCGGGGTTCGTGGATGAGGGGTTGGGGTGACGATCGAGGAGCAATCTTCGCCCTCGAAGAAGAAACTAAAGGCGGGGGCAGCGTGAGCTTGTAGAGGAGGTCCAAGGGGTATGATGACATCAAAGGAAGGATGTCATGGCTGATAAGAGAAGGGGAGGCACTAGAAAGAAGAGGAGGGGGTGCCCCCTCCCCTCTACATGCACATAAAGGGGAGGGGTGTTGATAGGTTAGCATTCAAATTAGGATCTTATTTTGATCGCTTTGAGGGGATCAAACCTCCAATAGATCAATTCGAGAGGGTTAAGCCTTCAAGATATTTGCTCTAAGCAATTATCAAAGAAGATTATTTTTCATATGCATAATAAAAAAAGATTTCAAGGAACCTTATTTATAGGGTAAACTCAAATAAGTCCTAATCGAAGTAGAAATAAAAGAAAAAAAAGGAGTTATATCAAACTAGGATATAATAATCTAATCCAAATCAAAGAAATAAACTATTCCTATTGATATCAAGAAATAATTCCTATCATTCATGCCTTCTTCAAAATAGCCTTGTCCTCAAGTCTATGCAGAAATATGTGAGAGAACTTTTCTTTTCGATACTTGATTAGACGTGTCTCTTGATGACTTGAACAAAATAAGATTCTTCTTGAGAACATAGAAACAAACTTGCATTGGGTAAACAAAGTGAATTTGGAGTTGACCAAATTCTTTTTGTATGAATAAATTTGTCTCTTGGCATCATTGAAGTCTTCAAAATTCTTCGAGGTTGAGCTAATTGATACAAGTATAGATAAATAATTATTAATATATTTAGAAATTAATGACTTTCCAACAATAATGCTTTTTGCAGTGGATTCTTCAAGAGTAGATTGCTCGATTGACATTGAATTATTAATATCTCATCTTTAAAATATTTTTCAATAGACGAATCTAAATGTTGAGTTTCAAATAAATTGTCTTTCGTATTGAGATAAACTTTTAGTGAAAATTTCATAAGAAAATAAAATATTACTCTTCTACTTTTGATGAGAATGTTATTGCACTTGTGCATCTAGAAGATTTGTTCAAGTTTCAACTTGATGGATATCTCTCTTTCATTCGAGCATTCCTCTTCCCTTTGGACAAAAGAAATAGTAGACACTACAAGAAAACTATTAATTAGCGATGAAGATTAGCGTCTCTGAAAATGCGACACTAAATCGACGCCATTAGTGATGCCATAGCGTTACATTAGAGTCGAAATAAAGCGATGTCGATAGCCTCTCCTTTGAGTTGGTTTAGTGTCGCCATAGCGTTAAAAAATCATGATGAGACACTAATACTGGATGCACAAACAACCAAATGTGTGGTAGAACTCAACGCTACGTTAGAGTCGAACTAAGGCGACGTTGAGTTGTCTAGGTTAGCGTCGCAAAATTGGCGATGCCAAATCGAGACTTGCGACCTTATTCTCAGCTCTGTGTTGGCGTCGTAAGGGAGTAGCACTAATGATGTTGCACCGCATAGCTCTGTGACGCTAATGTGACACTGAGTTTTTAGCGTCGCAATCTTTTCGTAGCCAATGCAACGTTGATGCGCGAGTTGATGTTCAGCGTCGTGATGGCATCAGCCCTTGTGGCATTAAACCTCTTGCGTCGCATCCAAGGTGTTGCGAATGTGGCAGTATTGTGGCATGGAACGAGCATCGTCGCTAAGGTGACGCAAAAGTGATGCTAATTAATAAAATAATTAAATATTAATTGTTATTGTTTTCATAAAGAATACAAATATACATGTATGTATATATGTATAAAAATAGAAGAGATGCTATCTTCAATGTGTAGCTATTTGCGACACTAATGTGGCACAAACTTGTTAATAAATTAATTGAATGTTCATAAATAGAAGTACATATATATATTTACATAGAAATTCATATATATACATATATCATTTTTTATTTAAGTAGGTAATGTTAATTTGTATAACTATATGTGTTACCTATATATATTACATATTAACATATATATATATATGTATATGTACATATATGTGTGCATATGTATGCATTTGTTGATATAATTAAGTAATATAAACTTATATGTGTATATATGCATATGTTGATATAATTAGGTATACATATATGTTGATATAATTATATAGGTAATATAAACTTATATATACATATTAGATATACATATATGTTGATATCATTATGTGTATATATACATATGTATGTATAAATTCATATGTTGATATAATTAGGTAATATAAACTTATAGATACATTTGTTAATATAAATATTATATATATGTATAATTGTTATCAAATTTTTATCTTATAATTATTTATTCTGCAAATTTTGAAATTTTATTGCAAGAGTAAAAGAAAGGTGGTACTATGAATTTTCACGCAATTTACGAGGCCACACACAAGAGTAGGAAGACCAATCACATGGTCACACCCATTGTCCGTCGCATTTTGGTAAGTTTAATCACATATTTATTTATTTGTTTGTATTAGTGTAAAAGATTTCTCAAATGTACAATACTTATTTTTTTAGGATGCATACGATGAAAAAATGGCAAGAAGTATGAAGATCCTAGTACTCCGCCACCGATAGTAACGTATCTAAAAAATGATTTATATTTTTAATGTCATATAATACTTTATATGATTTTATATAATTTATCTACTTTGCAAGGATGTTGCTGTTTGGGAGGAGGTGAACGACATGACACGAGGAGAATACCTGAAAGGCCAAGGAACAACCCCTCAGGTCTCTAGGAGGAGCGGAGGATATTTAGGCGGCCCATCTTCTTTGAGTTCATCCGTCGCATCTGAGCTGACGTTGGACAACATCAGGGGACTAATTTTGGAGCAGCTTTTTTACTAGCTTGCTTAGCAATTTTCTCAGCAACTGACTCCGATTTCGCATACAATTCAGAGCATCCTCCAACCGTAGACCTAGACTCCACGACGCCAAGGATTGAGTACGTCATCATCAAATCTTAGGGATATCGTGGAACACGATCGTGATGTCGGATGATGGATAACTTTGAACATGAATTAATTTTGTAACTTTAGACAGTGATAATACTTATTTTATATTATGACTTTTGCGATAATCTTGTTACTTTACTTTGAAGCATTGTACTTTATTTTATATTGTTATGAATGTGTTGAGTGCAGATATATATGCATTGTAAATTGTATGGGAGGGGAAGGGAAGAAATGGAGCTGCTGGGATGGGGAAATATTAATAGTGTCCCATTAGCATCCGATCAGCGACGAAAATATCGAAAGTAGTGTCATATTAGTGTCATATTGGGTTACATTATCGTCCACATAGTGTCGCAGTGCTAATTCCTCTTTAGCATTGACATGTGTGATAATCGTTCCTCACAGCCCGTTAATTGCACACCATTAGAGTCGCTTCAGCGTCTATGTTTAGCATCAAAACAGTGTCAACGTTGCATCACAAGATGGTGACGGTTTGCTACCGTATTAGCGCCGTAGTTGCAATGAGATGTAGCGCCAGAGTATAGCGTTACTTTTGTATCATAGTCTTTAGCGATGTTTTAGCATCGGATATTACGATGCTAAAATGGTTTCCCACAATCGGATAACAATGACACTATAGCATCTCTTTGGCGTTGGTTGTTGATGGTAATAGCGCCGATACTTCTTGTGCGCGACGATAACGCTATTAGCGCAAGATTGGTTGTGTCGCCATTGAAGTGGTGCTAAGGAGATGCTAATGTGTCGCCAAGATGTTAGCGCCGTCGTATAGACAATTCAGTGGCATCGCTAATATGCCTATTTCTTGTAGTGAGAAACTATAGTAATGGACCCTCGAGTTTTCACTTCTGTCAAAGGGGGACGAGGCTATCAACAAAAATTTTCACAAATCGTTGTTCACTCTAATTTTTAATATGACTTGATAATAATTCGAAACAAGTCAAATAGTCCACAATTGTATTTAATTATTGAATATTTGCCAGCTCATTTTCTACGTGATTCTCCTTATTTACTTGTTGATATTTATTTTCATCATTGAATACTTGGATTCAAGTAAAACGATCGACTAGTATTAAAATATATGAAATCAATAAATCTTGTGAATCCATAAATTTTACCTACACATTTGATATATTAGACTAAATATATAAACTAATAATAAAATATATAATGAGTTAATGATAGAGGTCGGTTGAAAGTAATTAACAGTGGTGATGACAATGTGGTAATAATAGCGGATGTAATGGATAACGACAAAAGATGAAGATAACTAGATTATTAGTCCAATAAAAAATTTGATATATCACAATTGTTTGATAAAGGTCAAACAACTCTGATACTAATTGGTAGGTTACTAGTCCAACTAGGATCCTACTTTGATTGCTTCGAGGGGATCAAACTTCTAAGAGACCATTTTGACAAGGTCAAGCCTCAAAGATATTTGCTCTAAGTAATTATCAAAGAAGATTGACTAAGTAATTATCAAAGAAGATTGATTTTCATATGCATAATAAAAAAGATTCCAAGAATATTAATTTAATATTATTTTATTTTAAATATTGTCTCATAATCTAAATGATTGAAAAATAAATTATACCTATCGAAGGGGCAATTGATTGAAAGATAGTGCGGTAATAAAGTAAAGTCAGAGAACATAATTAGAAAAGATGATAATTTATCCTATTTTAAAATCTTATGTGTAAGGTATTAATATGATCTTAATTTTAATTGTATGATCTTGTGATCTTATCTGATCTTATATAATCTCATTAATTAATGTAATTATTTAAGTACTAATAAAAAATATGTTATAATAATTAACTTAATTACATTTATTATATTTTATGCATTTTTGTTATGTTTTGTTATAATTTGTATTAAATTTTGATAGAAATGTGTTTGATGAGATATAATTTAAGACGAGTGTGATAAATTTGTCAAAATATGTAATTTCAATATATATATATATATATATTATTAAATAGAATTTTGTGATAAAACTCTATGTCGCATCAAATTGAGAGAAATAGAATGTAGTTTCTCTAGATCATATGTGGAGGCACAATACAAGGGTATGACTCCCAAATCAATATTACTTAAGGGGTAAGTACGTCATCTTGATCAATTGGTTAACACGTATGCTATCACCAATTGATTAATTAGATAATTATCATGAACAAACTCATCATCCACCTCAAAAAATTAATTAATATCTGACTAATCTCATAACTCAGCAAAAAAATTGTGATTGTCGGCTTAGTGGAATGATGTGACTGTTGAATACTCCAATATTCATTTTCGGGAAACTCCGTATTTGATTAACAAGTATATTAATAAATGATTACTGAATAATTGAATGAAAGCACTAATACATCTCATGTAGAGGGAGATGTTCCCTTATTCTCATTTTCTTTCTTGTTTAGTATTTGCACCAATCCAAATATAGGAAGCATAAAACTCAATAAATATATCAGCACATTTTTTATTACACCAGCACCAATTCTTTCAATGTGTCAATATATGGGACCAGTACAACCTCTATGAACATGAATATATGGGTAAAATGCACATATGTTGTTACATCAAACAACATAACAACTGAAACATATATTGAATATTACTTATCAAAAATCTATAAATAAAGAACGGTGAGGAAAATATTATGATTCGAATAGAAATTATGTGCTCATTAATTTTTTTCCATATATCGCTTTATTGTATTAAGCACCATGGCATCTCTTTCCGATAAAAAAGTGTAAAAAAGCATAAGGATTCATGGACCATTGATTAATAATTGAGATGCGTTCAATATGTCTACAGAACAAAAGGTGCTATGGAGTTATCTTAATACTACACATATAGAGAGAGAAAGAGAGAGAAAAATACCCTCCATGGCTGTCAGATTCGAGATGGGCACTGATCGACGGACGACATGAACGCACATCCAGTTCGTAGTGATTCGAGTGTTTGACTCACAACGGTTCGAGAGGGTCCACGAGTGCTAGGTACTCTCTTCTCCTCTCTCTGTGCGATGACGCTAGCCACAGAAACTCCCCTCTCTCACGAGTCATTGGCTCCTTCCTCATCCGGTTGTTTGGATGCTGCTTGCCGCTTCCGTCGTCGATCAAATAAGATCCCTTCGCCGGCACTCCTCCCTCAACCTGACTACGATGAAAGGATGATGAGAGAGATCCTCCTCTGCCCACCCTCTCTCCCTCAACTTTGCTCCTCCCTCACTTGGTTGCTTGCCATCCGCTGTCCGCCCGGTTGCTCACCATCGACATCCACGCTCTGCCCTCCCGCTCGCCACCGCCCTATGCCCTTCAAATAGTAATTGGGTAATTTTTTTGTGCTGCCTGAACCCCACACAGAAGTGCGACTCATCCGACTCAAACTGAACCGATTTACATTAATGCCCATCTTGTTCATGATCTCGAATTTGATGATCCCAGAAGCGTGTTCGCACAATGCTATCACTTTTTGTGGTAACACACTAATAATAATAATAATAATAATAATAATATTAATAATAATAATAATAATAATAATAATAATAATAATAATAATAATAATAATAATATTATTATTATTATTATTATATGTATGTGTGTAACGCCCCCAAATCGACCAACGTCACGTGGCGAAGACCAACCTAAAGACGCTACAAACACTATGACTTTGATCATCATATTGACCAATACTCAGTCAAGAATCTTGACATGTCAGTAGAAGATAAGATTAAAAAATTAACGAAAGACGGAAGGTTATGAATATATGTGGAAATACAAGAGTCACTACGTGGTCTCAAAATAATAATATCATAAATGTTACATCAATTCTTAATGCGGAAAGGAAATAAAATAAACTACTAGGCCCTTTGATTCATGTGCTTTGTTGTTGCCTGAACTTTGTCATCGTACACCAACCTGGCCCTATGGGAATCAAATACAGGGGGGAGGTCCTCATGTAAGCTTTACAGCCTAGTGGAAAATCAATAAGGATAGTGTAATGCATAACTTTAAATAGCATAAATCAGTAATGACAATTACTTATCTTGGTTTGGAAGTGAGCATTGAGTCATCATAATTCATGAATAAAGAGAAATCAATAGATAATGAAAATCAGTAAGATCACATGATACATGATAAGCTTAACATTAATAATAGACTTGATAATCATGACATAAATGCTAAAGATAACTTGGCTTGAGATTCATGCTTGCTTTACTTGTCCATACTTCTTAATCTTGATTCATTCTTAGAAATCAGGTAACTTTAGGTGCCTTTAAATTCTTGGAGTATGTCGAGCGAAACGATACAACCTTGTGCATGTCAATGGGTGACCAAAGGAGCGACCCTTGTCTTGAAATATTTGACATAGGCTGGCAACCCATTATTCATCTTCCATCTTCACTTATTAATCACTTTAGAATCTTATTATTCGTTATTCATCACAATGTGGGAACGATTGGATCAATAGGGGAGTGAAACATCATATGAGTCCATATCTCGAATCAGGAATAGATCGTATGAAATCATATAACCTTAATTCAGGCATCATCATGATAAATCAAGCAAGAACAAATAGCATTTAGATTAGGGTCAAGAATCAGTAGGAAACATAGTAATTAGTCTCGGGGTGCTATGATGCGAGCCGAATATAGGGTGACCTGGGCCGGGTGGATCGGTCGATCGGTTCTATTGGACAGTCGACTAGTCGACCGGTTTTATTGAACGATCGACCGATCTATAGCTAGTCAGGTAGTGGAGTGGTCGACTTCTCCTATCGAACGATCGATTGGATTGTAGCTGGTCAAATAGTTGGGAGTCGATTGGTTTTGTCATTCAGTCGACCAGTTTATTACTTATCTTGCTGATTCAGTCCGGACGAGTTAATGAGCACGGTCGTGAAGGTGGGCAGCACGAGCGTGACGGTGGGGTAGCACGGGCGTGCAGGTGGGATAGCATGAGCGTGAAAGCAGGTAGCACAAGCGTGAAAGTGGTAGCACGGGCGTGCAGGCAGGTTGCACAGGCATGAAAGTGGGTCAATATGGGCGTGAAGGCAATGTTCATGGTTGTTCTCAATATGAACCCAGGCCGAGTTCTTAGGAATTCGGACCAAGTTCCTGTGTAAGTTAGAAAGTCGAGATTTTAGGCTGAAAAAATCTAATACTTTCCAATTATAGATCAGGCACAATGAAATCATATCATAGCACAATAGTTCAAGTAATACACACATAGCAATTGATGCGAGAATTGACAATAATTAAATGCTAGCAAGTGCACTAGTCACTCAAGTAATAAAGTGTAAGAGTAGAGTGTCGAACCCAATGAGAAATTAACTTCAGAGGCTAATAGGAGACAACATGGTTTGGATGAAAGATGTGCAGAAAATAAAATTACAAAAAAGTAAAGACTAACTCTAAATTAATCTAGTCTAATCTATTGATGCACATGGTGTAGGATGATAAACGAAATTGTAGACAAACTGAATTGACAAAATAATATAACTTAGTTTCTAACGACGGATTAGAGTCTACTCAAATTACTGATTTCCGTCTAGGATCAATCAATCTATCTTAATTCAAATTATATTAAGACTACTCCGTCATGGATCATAATCTAATCAAACTTGAGATTAAGATGCATTAAAATGTAGTCTCTAAACTATTAGCATCCATACCATGGTAATGATTAATAGACCATAGAACTAATATTTCGTGAAAGATCATACAAGTTGTGACATGCAATACTTGGACTTAAAGGTTAAGAATCAATTCCACAGAAATCATGCAATCAAAAGTAACTACTCCTATAAGGATGATATCTAACTATAGAAGACAATTAATCTCTGAAAAAGCATTAATAATAGCATGCATATTCAAAAGAAAACTAAACTTTAATAAATAATGAAATAAGGTTTAATAGTTTGCCTTTATCGATTAAAACTATTACAATTGTCTCAAATAGAAAATAAAACTAAAGAGTCCAAATTACTAAAGATAGAATAATGTATCAATTAAGCATAAAATCATCCCAACATGAAATAGAACAGAGAATACTCTCAAGAACGCCGATGAACTTCTACCCGGTCCTCTTCTAGAGTCAATCGTGCAGAAATCTTCTCAGTGAGCCTTCTGAATTCTCCCACATTCTTGGCTTCAAAGCTCTAGTTGCAGGCCTTAGAATGCTCTCTCCAGGTGGTAGAAATGCTCTATTTATAGGGGTTCATTCCAAGTGATTGTAGAAGAAACCAAAATTTTTTCTATGTGAAATAAGAAAAATTCGAATCTGAATTAGTTTTGAAATTTTGGTCTTGTCAAATTTCGAAATTTAGGTCATAATATGTTTCCATATTATCCTGGAATCATATAGTATGAGTAGGAATCCTTGTGCAATTGAAATTCTTTCAAAAATATGTTCAAAACTCGAAATTGGGTTTCATCATGACCTGTTATGGTGATTTAATAGCCTAAGCAAAGTCTAAATCAGGTTAGAAATGAGTTTTCATGGTATGTTACAGGGTTTTCACGGCCCTTACGGTGTTTAAATTATGATTTTCACGGGCCCGTGAAACCATTTTTACAGCCCGTGTATCAGGCACTTTTCTGAGCGTGAAAAAATGCATTTCCACGGCCCATTTTTGAGTTTTACGGCGTTGTTCACAGCCCATGAAAAGCTCTTCACAACCCATGACAACACTTTCAGCCCTGCATATCTTTTGACTTTTTTATTCTGTTTTAACTCCTATTTGAGCGCGGTTTTTTTGGCTTCGTAATTCAGTTTTCTTGCTTCCTAGACAAACACTTTGGTAGATTTTCACTTTTGTAAAATTAATGTAAATAAGCCCATAAAATGATGCATGCAATTAAAAAATGATTCGTAATGAGAACATATGCATGGTTAAATATATGTTGTATTTTGCATGTATCAAACTCCCCCAAGCTTAGATATTTGCTTGTCCTCAAGCATTGTTCAAGGCAAAGCTCCAACCAAAAAGGTTAATCATCGCTTCCACCCTATTAGTCAACTATTTTTCTTAGCACTAAATTTTATACATCAATCGCGAAAGTATCTCTCTATCATTCCAATAACCCAGCCTTGTAAAATTTCTGAATATATTAGACATATTGAAACTCATTCAAGTTCAGCTCATGCAAGAAAACATATAGTCTATCAAATAAGGGTCTCAATATTGAAAACATAAGTGCATATCGAGCTTATGTATTTTCGCTTTAAAACATTTTTACTTTAAAACTTTTGATATTTTCATTCACTTTTTTTCTTTTGTTGATTTGGTACTTATGTTCTTCTCTATATTGCACAAGGTGGTCAATGTAATGGGCTTTCGATCAACGAATCTCAGAGCAGTTGCCCTTAAGTTGTCAGACAAGAATTCTTTACGGATCTAATCACCCGGACACACCAAGGTTCTTACTTCTTTATTTGTTTGTTGGGATTCAACTAACCCTCTTTTATCTTTTTGCACATTTTTTTCTTTTTACTATAAGCTCAATAAACTTAAACGTTCAACAAAAAAACAATTATTATCAAGACTAAAAAAAATAAAAAGAGCATGAACAAGAATTTATCGTCCAAATATTCGTAGTTCTACTTAGAAACATTCACATTCCAAATACCCAATACTAAGACGATAAAAGATAAAATAATAGTACTTCAAATTTCGTTACTTAGCAGGATGTTCTTGAATAAAGTTTGAAAATAAGAAAATATTAAGACATGAGAAATAATGATATAAAATTTTTAATTTCTATAGATTTTTGAGATGATGCAAATCAAATATGCAAGTAAAAGATAAAACAAGATAAGAACGTATGCTTGTATTGCAATATAAAAAGATAGGCATGATGCATGAAGATGCAAGCTCCTCCAAGCATGATGCATGAAAATCAAATCCGAAAAAAGGAGTATAAAAATAATAACGAAATCATAAAGGGAGGAATTGAAAGGAGACAACATGATGTATCCCAATGTGATGGATGTGGAAGCCGTAGAGAGAAGCAGATGTATGGTTTGGATGTCAATATATAGTGAAGTTTTCGATGTCGTTTTGCTCAATTCCAGAGAGTCAGGGCATTGAAATCCTTCGGTTTCGTAAGTGGCCTTCATTTGGCAAATTCAATAAACATAATAACTCCATTGTGATCGGCTCATGGAATGAAGAATTCATGACATGGAGCCCTCTACGATGATGGCATTGTCGCCTGTGCGATGGCGGTGGCGGACGAGAGCCTTCACACGAGGAGCCATCTGTAAGTATGATTGTCACGACATGTAAGAACAAAATAATGGCCCGAAAATTACTTTCATGGGTCGTGATACAATGGTAACGACCCTCACGGTAGGGCAAAATTAAAGCTAATAGGCTGTTTATACGATCTCATGGCCTTTACAGAACGTTAACAATAAAAGAAAATGAAATCATGGTCGGTGATCCCCCATTCTTGGCTCTTTCTGAATTCGAGTTGGTCGGCCGACAAAGGGGAACCGGTCTTCACGTCGTGTTGATGGATGAACGCCAATCAGGGAGGGTAGCGATGCCGTTGAAGGTCATTCGTCTAAGAGAAGGCGGCGGTGCACGTCATCGTCGGAGTGGTAGATCGATGAATGATGGCACTGAATGTCGACGGAGAGGGCGGTGGCGCTGGACGTCGTCAGAGCATATGATCGTGGCGATCGCCGAAGAGGTGGTGAGTCCGTTAGAGTGTCGACAAAGAGGACGGTCTGAAGAATGATTAAAATTGGGCCGGTGGAGTCAAATCGTCAATGTCGCGGAGGTCATCGGAGTTCTCTTGAGTCCCTAGTTATCATCCGGTGGTGGCGCAGTCCGACCGGAGTCAGAGGAGACGATTAGAGTGTCGGCGCTAGAACGAAGATGGGCATGAAAAGTAGCATCACGGACTTGCACTTTAAATAGCCAATACACATGGGGGCTGTGAAGAACCTATAATGCCCCATTAAAGAGTAAATACTGGTTGGTGGTCATTGAACGGCTCATGAGGTGAGAGGTGTGGGTTACGAGGCATTAGTGATGGTTCAGAGTGGAGGACACATTGCGCGATCCGTGGTGCGGTGTTGGGACCAATGAGAGGATGCTACGTGGTCGACAAAACATAGGTGGTCGGCCTTTTTAGTGCACTGTGAGACAATAGTAATGCCGCGTGATAACAAGTGACGACTCATGAAGATGTGCAAGGCCATAATCGGGTGAAACTAAGACCTATGGGATTGATCAAAGCACTAACGGTCTGTGAAAGAATTTTAATGACCCATGAAATGATGCGCATAATGATCTAAACTTACTCTGGGACCCGTGATTCGGCTGTAACGACCCATGGCCCATGTACTAAGATCGGTGAAATAATCCTAACCAGGCGTGTGACATTGGAATATTGCATTAGACATTCTGTGAGACCCGTGAGACGATGATCATGCCCCGTGATGACTAGTGAAAGTTGTATGTATATTCTGTGAGATCCATGAGAGGACTCTAATGACCCGTGATAAATAGTGAATATTTACTTATTGACCCATGAAGAACGTGTAACGGCCTATAAAGGATAAAAAGATGCGGTCTAAACCTACTGTGTGACTTGTAACAACTAATTAATGACCCGTGATGACCCAAGACTTAGAGATAAAGTCACTGAAATGTTCGTGAATTGCTAGGCACGACCCGTGAGTTTGAGGAAAACCCGTGAAATAGTTGTAATGGCCCGTGATATTCCTTTCTCTTTCTTCTTTTTTGTAAATTGGACCTGCAAAGGATGATTGGTGAAAATAACAAAATAATAAAAAAAAACAACTAAGACACTAGATTAAGAAAAGGAAAAACTAATCTAATCGAATAAAAAATAAAATCCAAACTAAGGGATAAAAGTAAGAGGAGTTTATGCTGAGACTAAAATAAGATGATCAATTAGAATAAATATATGAATTTACAATTAAGGAGCAATCTCACCGGGACTATTTGATGTGATCATGAATGTTCGATGTGGTGAAGCTCAGCGCGTGTAGTCGTGGATGATGCCCAATGTCTCCACCCTTGTGTCATCGTCTGGTGGTGGAGGTTCTTCAAGTACAACAACGTTCTTATATTGAAGTTGGGAGATGTGTTGCTTATTGTCGTGGATAGTATAATGATTCTTGATTCACGACTGGACTGATTTGGTTGGTGTTTTTGGCATCGGTGATGTGCTTCTTTGTTTTTCTTTGATTTGCCAATGTTGCATTGTAGTCGGAAATGTCCTTGTTGAAGTTGGTGATGTGCTCTCTCTCCTTTGTAACTTTTGAATTTGTCAAGATGTGGCAGCCAACGTTCATGGTGGCGGTGTTGTTGATGATGATGTTGATGTTGAAGACAAAGTTTGTGTAATAAGGACCTCCGAAGGCCAGCTCCTCCTTCATACTTGTCCATATTCAATGAAGTATTCACTTGTCTCCTTTATACACCATCTCGTAGTCATTGTCCTTGCTGAAGCCTTTGGTCTTGGATGCCCTTTTCTTTGATATGGATGTTGATGATGGCATGGGCACATAATGATGATTGGGCTCTCGTCGTTGTGCTTTGGTACTTCAGAATTTAGAGAAGTCAATTCTACAACTTGACTCTCTAATGCATGTAATTTTTCTTTTAAGGCATCGAACTTGAGCTCCATGTCGAATCACCGAATCGAATCATCGACTTTGATGTGCTTTTGAATTTGAGTCAATTGGGCTGCCAAGTTTTGAATATGTAGGTCTTGTGCTCGCAACTTTCTTTCAATTGTTGTAATAAGTTGACCCATCATCTCTTCAATATGAATTTTCGGGTCAGTTGAAGGCTTTGAATTGAGAAGTGATATGACATCTTCTTGTGTTTCCTTATTTTGATGCCGCAAATTTAAAAGTTGACTCTCCATATTTTCGATTTCATATGATTGCTTGGAGAGTTGTTTCAGCAAGGGATTCAACTTGCTTGTGATGATGGCTTCTTGGTCTAAAGACAAGTCTTCATATGGAGATTGTTGAGACATCTTCATGTTGTTGTGACTCGTTGTTGACTCATTGTGAACTTTATGTTGCTGGACAACAGTGTTATTTTTCTCATTTTGTTGATTAGTGGGCGTTTACTTCTTTCCCATTGAGGATGTATTGATATGAGCGTGATCATTGAGTCGTGTACGAAAGATGTAACCCTGAAAAATTTACACAACTAAAAGAACAAGTGAAAGCAAAAGAAAAATAAAGTCTCAAAGTAGCGTAAAATAAGAATAGTAAGTAAAGAATAATTCTCCAGCAATGCGCCAAAAACTTGATGCAAGAATTGATAATAATTAAATTCTAGCAAGTGCACTAGTCGCTCAAGTAATAAAGTGAAAGAGTAGAGTGTCAAACCAATGAGGAATTAACTTACTTAACTACACTAATTTCAGAGGCTAACATGGTTTGGGTGAATTGATAAAGTAAAGATGAACTCTAAATTAATCTAATCTAATCTACTATGCATAGGGCGTAGGATGATAAATGAAATTGTAGACAAACTGGATTAATAAAATAATATAAGTTAGTTTCTAACGACGGACTAGAGTCTACTCAAATTATTGATTTCCATCTAGGATCAATCAACTTATCTTAATTCAAATTAGATTAAAACTTCTCCTTCATGAATCATAATATAATCAAACTTGAGATTAAGATGCATTAACATGTAGTCTCTAAACTATTATCACACACCACCATGGTAATGATTAATAGACCACACAACTAATATTCCGTCAAAAATCATACGAGTTGTGACATGCAATACTTGGACTTAAAAGTCAAAAATCAATTCCACAGAAAACATATAATCAAAAGTAACTACTCTTACAAGGATGATAGCTAACTATAGAAGGCAACTAATATATGAAAAATCACTAATAATAGCACGCATATTCGAAAGGAAACTAAACTTCAATCGATAATGAAATAAGGTTTAATAGTCTGCCTTTATCGATTAAAACTATAATAATTATCTCAAACAGGAAATAAAACTAGAGAATACAAATTACTAAAGATAGAGTAATGTATCAATTAAGCATAAAATCATCCCAACATGAAATATAATAGAGAATACTCTCAGGAACGCCGATGAACTACTGACTGGTTCTCTTCTAGAGTCAATCGTGCAAAAATCTTCTTAGTGAGCCTTTTAAATTCTCCCACATTCTTGGCTTCAAAGCTCTAATTGTATGCCCTAGCATGCTCTTTCCAAGTAGTAGAAAGACTCTATTTATAGGGGTTCAGGTTTCTATTTGATTGAAGAAGAAACAAAAACATTTTCTATGTGAAATAAGGAAAATTCGAATCTATATTAGTTTTGAAATTTTGGTCGTGTCAAACTTCGAAATTTGGGTCATAATATGTTTTCAAATCATCCGAAGATCATATAATATAAGTAGGAATATTTGTGCAATTGAAATTCCTTCAAAAATATCTTCAAAACTCGAAATGATTTAACGGTCCAAATAGAGTCTGAATTGGGTTAGAAATGGGTTTTCATGGCCTGTTACAGGGTTTTCACAGCCCTTACAGTGTTAAAATTATGATTTTCATGGCCTGTGAAACTACCTTCATGGCTCGTGTCTCGGGCACTTTTTTAGCATAAAAATGCATTTTCACGGCTTATTTTTGAGTTTTACGACGCTGTTCACTGCTTGCTAAAAGCTCTTCATGGCTTGTGACAACACTTTCAGTCCTACACATCTTTTGACTTTCTGACTCCATTTTAACTTCGATTTGAGCGTGATTTTCTCTGTTGACTTCGTAATTCAATTTTCTTGCTTCATAAAATATAACATTTGAGTAGATTTTTATTTTTGTAAAATTAATGTAAATAAGACCATAAAATGATGCATGCGATTAGAAAATGATTCGAAATGAGATTAAATGCGTGGTTAAATATATGTTGTATTTTGCATGCATCAGCAATCACCATAGCAGATCACATAAGCGACCATAAAATTCATGCGTACAAATAATCACAACACAAACAACAAAAAGGATCAAATCAATCAGATTCATCTTTGTGTTATTTTCTTCATGTCGTTCATGCTTATGGTGTGACAAGATCTTGATATGGCGTGATCGGATCATGATAAAACTTAGATTTTTATCTACTTAGAGTCATGCAAGGTGATTTCATATTTCACCCACCTTGTTTCGCGTTTGATCTGCCTATTCACGTATGTCGCACCCCTCTTTGTTCTCTTTGTGCTGACGTCTCCTCCCTTGACCGATCACCACCTACAGGATAGTCCAGATCGAACAAGACCATGAGGAGGATGTAGAAATTGGTAATATGCAACAAAGAAAAAAGAACGTCGGCTACCCTTACACTTGGAACCAACAATGAGAGAGATTTCTCCTCACCAAACATGCACGAGGTGCCAGGCCGAAAGAGGAAAAGAAAAGAGAATATCAACGAGAGATTAGTATTAATCCCTTTTGATTTTTCTATTAATGTTTGGGGTCAGAATTTTTCTCCATTATCCCTTAATTGATGGGTCATTATGTAACGCCCCCAAATCACACCCTACCACATGGCAGAATATGCTTTGAGGATGCTACGTTTCATTCTTGTGTGTACATCATATTGACCAAAAGAAGACTTTGACTAGTCTAGAAACAACATTATATGCGAAAGATTGACATCATGAAGGAATATAAAGAGGAATAAACATCATTATGAAATGTGCGGAAACTAATGAAGGAATCATCTTATGAGTTATGAGAAACTCATCTAATACATCATCATGTTAACAAGTGAAGGTAAAACTAAGACACCCATGTGCTGCCACTACGAGTTCGATCTATCATCGTTTGTCACCTTCATCACTCTGACTTGGTCCTGCATTTAAGAACATGTAGAAAAGAAACCTCCCTATGAGTTTTACAACTCAGTATGGAAGTAAAGTAAAGACTATCATAAGATCATGATATTAGACACGAATCATAATAACATCATCATCATGTAAGAAACAAAATATAATCATAAGAGATTCATCAATTAAGGAGGCATCTTCTTGAGATCATAGAATCAAGGATCAAGATAGATATCATAATAAATCATCATAAATGGCAAGCACCGATCATCATAATTATGAGGTCATCATCATATAAAAAATCATGAGAAATCATTGTATGAGAATAAATAATCATGAAGTGAATCATCTTTATTAAAGCATATTAATAATAAATCAGAAGATCACATAAATACTATCATAAGAGTGGCAAGAGCCAATAATCATCATAAGGATATTTCATTATTAATATGCTTCATCTTCTTCATCATATTATTTGTCACACCCAACTCCGTGACTAAGTTCTAATTTCAATTATCATAATCTCAGTTACGTTTAGCCATTCCTAAAATAAAATCGGCAAAACCTCCCTCCCTTACTTTCTTGTATTATTAGCCCACACATACACAAGATGGATATATATTCATCAAAGTTTAAAAAGAACTATAAGATATGACATTCGCATATTGTCATCATATTTTTTTTTAAACCATCTCACATATAACCCCACAGAATCAAGTCTTTTACAACCTTACAAAAAGTTTCTCACAAACTTAATTACAACATCTAAGAAGACCTATTACATATGCATGCTTCAAAAAAAAAGTGAAGGGGGATTAAAGTGTTCCAGCGGCTCGACCTCTTCTCTATATGCAACAAAAATAAGCTCCAAGTCAACTCAACTCGAGAACTTACGAGTATCTGAAAAATTTAAAATGGATATTATGAGCAACAATCATTTTCTCAGTGAGTAAAATAAAAGTACAACATAGGGGAACAATACGAGTGTATATAACATTAAATAACCACATTCTCCATATGATAAAATATTTAAAGCATAGCACATATAACATAACTTGACAAATCATATGAAATCTCATATAAGTAAAGGTAACTCAAAATATCATCATTTTCATAATTAAACTCCATACATGTGTCATTGCACATACTCATCATGGGTCAATACGTATCCCTCTATGATCATGTGTCATACAGTTAAGCAGAGCTTCATAATCAAGAGTCATGAATATGTAGAGCAAATCATGGGTTAATACGTATCCCTCTATGATTGTGTGTCATACAGTTAAGCAGAGCTTCACAATCAAGAGTCTCAGATACGTAGAGCAAATCATGGGTCAATACGTATCCCAATCATGATTGTGTGCCACCCAATCATGATTCTCAAATACACAAAGCGATCATGGGTCAATACGTGCATGCAGAGCAGCCCCCAAAGAGCAAAGACACCCGATATACGCCCCAAAGACTTCATATATATCGAATGCGGTCCCAAAGACCTTTTTCAAACAGTATGGCTAATGAACATATGGAGTTTAACAAAATCAAAATATACATGCCATAATCTCATATCATTATAAAGTAAAACTTATTTTCACTTCACAAGCATTGTTCCTTGAAAATATTTTTGTATACGATGTTACTCCATCTCATATGAAATCCTTGAAACATACCATAAATACTTTTCATAGCGCAAGATATGTTTCAATAATAACAATAATAATCTTTGCTTGAGGTAATACCATAAATAAAAGAATTAACATATAATATTTTCCTATGTTATAAATTTATCCACTCACCTTGTACTTTATCACTTCAAGGAGGTTTATTAGATTACCTCTCTTTCACTTGCAACTTGATGTTTTCCTACAAGCAATAATGCCTTTTTACTTCTCAATCACTAATAAGGTAATATGCAATGCATGCTCATAATGTATGAATGCTTGTGCACTCTAAAATGCATATAACCTCCTCTAATACCAATTTCTAGCTTCAGAAATTTATATCCATAAGCTATTCTACACTTGTAACTTTTCAATTCCCCAAAGCTTAACTAGGAGCTATTTCAGAATTTCAGACTGAGTGTCTGTCAATCAATAATTCATAACTTCTTAACCACATGGGCAAATCTTATGATTCTAGATTAATTAGAAACTAGACATACTAAGGTTTTTAACCCCCAAATATCATTATCTAAATCAAGTGAATAAGTCATAACATCTAAGGCAATCTGACCTAGGATTTGTGCCCTGGCAGACTGTGTGTCACTCAAATATTGATTTATATGTTTCTTCATATTTATCCATTTAATGAGGGAATAATTTTCCTGAAAACTAGACTTCATTAATATTTTGTCATAAAAATTAGAGAATTTAGCTATCTATATAGACTTATAACAAAAATAGTTAATTCGGGTCACAATCTGTCAATGTCATGGAATCTGACAGAAGCATCACTATGAAATGAAAAATTTATTTCTCCCAAAATACAAGTTCGACTAGGATGATTCCACCTCTCACCGAACCCTTGGAATGTCTATTTAAGCATATCCAAATTTCAAACCCTAATTCACTCTATTCTAACCGTGCCCTAATTTACAAATGGAACTTGTATCAGACTCGGGACAAGATGAGTGACTTCCGAAGGTAACTTCATAACTTCCTCTATAAAACCCCTTTTTAGGTGATTCCAGAGGCCATCGAAAGCTAACTTCGAATGGATGAACCATACAAAATTTCATAATTTATGGTTTGTTTATCACCAAGTAATGATTCTCTCAATCAAAAGAAAAATTTCCGGATCAAAACTCAGCTAGAACAGCCAACGTTCCCGATTTTCCCCAGGTCGGTTCGCTCGGGTTCTGATAGTGAAATTTGGGTATTTGAGTGATAACTTGCTGAAATTAAGTAAATGTTCAATTTTTCAATTTTTGGTCTCCCAACTCCCTAGCTGAAAGTGCACAGGTAAGTTGTAGTAGACTCAGGTTGTCGTATCCACAAGAATTTGAAGTCTAAGACTCCCTAAAACAATCTATATTAGTTCTACTTAAGTGGCTAAAAACAGATTTTTAATGGGAAGTGAAAACAAATTTTTAATGGAGTGCAGAATGATAACTAATTTTTGGGTTTTGGAAATTTATCAAAACTGAGTTATAAATGCTAGATTAAAGTCTAAAAATGTTTAACTATCAATGAGGAAGGTTCTTCTAAGAGTTGGGGTTCATCTAGATTAATTAAGAATGGATTGGATCAAGTTATCATTAAATGTCCAATTTTGATTCAACATGAAATATAGCTGTTCCACAGCTCAGTTGGCCTTTAACTAAGCAACATATTGTCATATAGTTGTTAGTTAGGTTGAATCAGAAGAGGATCCTCACTGAAAATCAAGTTATCATTGGATTCAAATGAATGTTCAATGCTGATTTTTACAATTCAAGGAATTCTGAAATGATAACTTGTAATTGCAATCATAAAAAGATGAAATCACTTCAATTAGTCAAACTAGGATGAAATCTATCCAATAATGGTGCTTGTGCTCCTTGATTCATCTCTGAATTCCTGGGAGATTTAAAATCAACCTCTTGGTTGCAAAGGAAAATGAAATCCACACAAACTCCAATTAACTTGGGTAAAAAGGCATCCTATCTAAAATGGAGAATTCAGGGATTATCCAATGCTCCTTGGTTCATATCTGAATCACAAGGAAGACCTGAAGACTATCTCTCAGTAGTGGATTAAAATGAGGCTTGAGATTGGAAATCAGAATTCAAATAGAAATCAGCAATCCAGGAAATCAGAATTATCAATCAATGGAATTCAGGTTTACCAATTGCTTCTTGATCCATTTCTGGACTGCAAGACATTCTTAAGATTCACCTATCAGTGAATGAATGAAATCAGGGAACTCAATTGATAAAATAGATTCCAACAAGAAATAAGAAAAAACAGATTTCAGATTTAAGTTCAGAAATCAGAAGAGCAATCTGATTTGAGTAAAAAATAATATGCCAAACATCTTAATTCATTCCTGAACAAGATTGGAGCCATAACAACATCTCAGTTACTCAATTAATCAGATTGAGAATGACAAATAGGTCCAAACAGCCATAGAAATCAGAACTTTCAGGAAACCAAGAAATCTGAATTCAGAAATCAGATTTGCAAATTAAATGGAATCCAGAAATCTGGCATTATCTCTAAATTCATTTCTGAAGGATGATTAGATCAAATAATACTTCTTAGACATAGATTACAAATGGATCTAATGATAGCATGAATCAATGCAGAATAGTTTTGAAATCTGAAAACCAGAATTATTTGCAGTGCAGGATTAATATCAGTCCACTTCCATCCACAATTAATCTAAACTACTACCATATCCTAGAAGAAATGGAGTTTAGCTCCTTATATTTACAAAGCTTGACATCAAATGGAATGAAGAATAGTTACAAATCATCTTTGCTTGAAGTATCTCGGTAGTAGCTCCAGCTCCAACAACAGCTCCAACAGCCAGCAACTTGATCCAAAAACCCTGAATGTCCAGCCCCCTCCTCCTCCAGAAATTCCAACTTTTGTATCACTTATGTCCACCCTTTGATCAGCATCATAATGTTCTTCCAAGCCCTGATTATGTCACCTGTCCCTGCTCTAAATTTCCAGCTGTTGCAGACACCTTTTAGTGCAGGAAAAAGTAGATGCCCCCCTGCTTTTTCCACTTTTTGGCCACCTTTTCTCCCCGCTACAAAGCCCAAAACAGCAAGTATCAAAGCCCTTGAATGGTATTTTGACAAATAATGATTAGGATAATGATAGTTGCTAGCTCAAATATCAAATGTGATTAGGTGTTGTGCAGGAATGAAAACTTATATCAAAATTAATAATTTTAAGGGTCCGGAATGATAACTTTAAATATATCTTGAAAAATGTCCAAATATGGGTGGTTCAAAGCATTTCAGGCATCAAATGGATTAGAGTGGCAAGTGAATGAGGTCAGAAATCAAATATGAATAAGATTTCAAAGGAGTGATAACTTGGGTTGCCAAAAATGATAACTTATATGCCTTAAAAATGATAACTTATGATAACTTGAGTCGTGGTCATCCAAATGTGATGAAATTTGAACAGTAATGAGTTAAAATAATAACAAGATGATTGCCTAAGGCCTTTGTGCAGAATTAATGGTTTTGCATGTCGAAATGATAGAATTGCCCTTTAACGATAACTTGGCAAAGGAAAATTGATAACTTGTTCAAATGGACTTAAAACTTTGCACAAGTTGAGATGTGACCATCCAAATATGATTCATACATAATAATAATGGATTTAAGGTAATAAAGTCATTGAAAATCAGTTCACTCAAAATAATGATAACTTGACATATAGGAATGATAATTTGTCCTAAAAATGATAACTTGGAATAGAATTTAAATATTTATAGATTTTGACATTTCAGAACCTCTATGCACATGAAATTAAGTATGAAATGAGGAATATCAACTAGTTATCACAATCTATGCATTCCAAGCATAATTGGTCAAAAGATAGGCAAAAATGGGACTCGATATGAATGAAATGCATCTAAAATGGGCTAGAAACATATAGTGATCATCTAGTGATCAAACTCCCCCAAGCTTAGCCTTTTGCTTGTCCTCAAGCAAAACATTCAGAAATTAAGGATGAATTTGAATTTATCATCCACAAATAGATAAGAAAAATCAGCTGTATAAGGTCTAAATGAGTTTCCCCACTTGGCTAACATTCCATCACATTCTTTCCAATCCCAAATTCTAGTTGAGGAGTCACAAATGTTAAAGCAAATTTAAGCCATGATTGAAGTACTAACATTAACTGATTTGGATTATAAGGATTGTCAACTTTACTAAAAAGTTTGAAACATCAATCTCTTCGTGAACAGATTTTTCTTCCTTTGCTTAAACAAGTTTGAAAACCTGACTTTTATTCATGAGGATGCAATAAACAGGTTTGAAAACCTGATTTTTATTCATGCTGGTCACAGGATAAAAATCCTGGCTTTATTCAGGAGAGGTTCCTTTTTGGAATTTTCAATCTCTTTATTCATGTATGCATGCAATGCAAGATGCAACTTTTCATTTTCCTTTTGCTTTCTTTTTCATTCTGTTCATGAAGTGAGCAATGGTTCAAACTCAAGTATAGATTAGATCCTTAAATGCAAATAGTCAAGATTTCCTATTTAACATGGCAGCAAGATCTTTGACTCATTTCTAGACATCTTCTACTTTCCAATTAATCCATGAATATAGCTAGTGTTAACCACAAAAAAAAATTTTAGCTGAAAATTAATTCAAATGCATCTGAATTTATAATGCCAATTAAAGCAAGGAGGCTAATGGCTAAGTTGACCACTTGGTATTGGAGTGCACCCACTGTCATAATGAAGTATTCTACCCATTTCAGAGTTAAAATAAATTCAGAATTGAGTTGAGCAAAAAAAAAATGATAACAAAGTGATAACTTATGATAACTTGCAAAACCTGTTGATAACCTAGTATGAATTATGATATGAACATTAAAATCAATTGAAAACATGATGTAAAGGTTAGAAAAGCACCAGGTTTCCTCCCCCAAGCTTATTCTCAACACTGTCCCTAATGTTGGAAATCAAAGGCAAGGGAGAGGGGTGGGTGGGTGTGAAATGCATGGAATTGGGCATTTGAATCCTCTTGGCATTTCAACCAGAAGCTTTGGGTGATCCAATCTTCATTGGTGGCAACTAATCCTACAGAGAAACAAAGGATATCAGTGGAACAATAAAATCAGATTTTTGAGTGCATAATTCAATAATGCATTGGAAATTTCTGAAATTCACTGAAATTAAGCTATAGCAGATTTGAATAACTGATATGAATGTTAATTCAGATGATGGTATGATCAATGTAGCATAATGAAAAAGATATTATCAGTTATCATTGAGTTTTCAGTGGAAAGATCAAAACTAAGGAGTAAGGGTACTCCCTGAATTTGAGAATTGTGGATTGAACTTGTTCTTCATCACTTATTCCTGCAAAAACAGAAAGATTATGTAGATAATGGCTTGAGTTACCTCCCAAGAAGTGCCTTTCTTTAATGTCTTTGGCTAGACATTGTTACAATGTGAAATCAGCTAGGTGGTTGTGGCAAATCTTGTAGAATCAGCTCCTCCTTAGCAGAATCCATGGCTGTGGGGTTGTAAAGCTTTAACCTATGTCCATTCACCTTAAATATATCATCCTTGTCATTCAGAAGGTCCACAGCACCATATGGATATACTTTGTGAATTTTAAAGGGTCCACTCCACCTTGACTTTAACTTTCCTGAAAAAATCTTTAACTTTGAATTGAAAAGTAGCACAAGGTCTCCAACTTTGAAATCCTTTTTCAGAATCCTGCCATCATGCCATCTTTTGGTCCTCTCCTTGTAGAATTTTGAATTGTGATAGGCATTTAGCCTAATTTCATCAAGTTCATCAAGTTGCAAGAGCCACTTTTGTCCACATGCATGCATATCATACTTGAGTGCCTTGACTGCCCAATAGGCCTTATGTTTCAACTCAATTGGTAAATGGCATATTTTTCCATAAACAAGTTTGTAGGGAGAGGTACCTATTGGGGTCTTATATGCTGTCCTATATGCCCAAAGAACTTCATTCAACTTTAAACTCCAATCCTTTCTTGTTAATGAAACTATTTTCTCCAATATGGCTTATCTCCCTATTTGATATTTCTGCCTGGCCATTAGTTTGAGGGTGATAGGCAGTGGAAACTTTGTGCCTCACTCCATACTTAATTAGGAGGTTCTCAAAACACTTTTCAATAAAATGGCTCCCTCCATCACTTATGACTACCCTGGGAATTCCAAACCTTTGGAAGATAACCTCCTTGAACAACTTGATCACTGCCCTGGAATCAGCTGCAATGTGGGAATTGCCTCAATCCACTTGGATACATTGTCCACAACTAGAAGGATAAACTTGTAACCACATGAACTAGGAAATGGGCCAATGTAATCAATGCTCCAAACATCAAATATTTCCACTTCTAGAATTCCTTGTTGTGGCATTTCATTCCTTCTTGAGATGGAACCTGCTCTTTGGCATTGATCACAGCCCTTCACAAAAGTGTGTGCATCCCTGAATAAACTAGGCCAATAGAAGTCAGATTGGAGGACTTTGGCAGCAGTCTTCTGTGTGGCTCCATGCCCTCCATAAGGGGATGAGTGGCATGCCTCCAAAATTTCTTGAAATTCAGATTGGGGTACACATCTTCTATATATGCCATCAGGGAATTTTCTGAATAAAAGGGGATCATCTCAATAATAATCTTTCAGGTCATGAAAGAATTTCTTTCTTTGCTGATATGTGTAATCAGGAGGGATAATTCCACATGCTAGGTAATTTACAAAGTCAGCATACTAGGGGATTTGATTAACAGGCGTAATCACTGCCATCAAGCTGTCATCAGGGAAGGCATCGTTGATAGGAAGTGTAGATGACTCTTGAACTCCTTCCATTCTTGATAGGTGATCAGCAACTAGATTCTCACTACCCCTTTTGTCCCTGATTTCAACATCAAATTCCTGAAGTAATAAGATCCATCTGATGAGCATTGGCTTGGATTCCTTCTTGTTGATTAAATGCCTCACAGCTTGGTGGTCTGTGAATACAATAACTTTGGATCCCACTAACTAAGTCCTGAATTTGTCATATGCATACACCACAGCTAGTAGCTCCTTCTCAGTAGTTGCATAATTAATCTGGGCTTCATCTAGAGTCTTGCTGGCATAGCATATGACATGGTGCTTCCTCTCCCTATTTTGTCCCAAGACTGCCCCTACAGCCTGATCTGAAGCATCACACATGATTTCAAAAGATAGAGTCCAATCAGGTGGCTGCACTATAGGGGCTAAGGTGAGGGCTTGTTTCAATTTCCTAAATGCCTTCATGCATGATAGTGATATTTGGGTTTTCTAGTGATAACTTGCTGGAATTAAAGAAAGGGTGAATTTTTTCATTTTTTTTGTCTCCCAACTCACTAGCTACAAGTGCATAGGTAGGTTGTAGTAGACTCAGGTTGTCGTATCCACAAAGATTTGAAGTCCTAAACTACCTAAAAATAGTTTAGATTAACCCTAATTAAGGTAGCAAAAATAGATTTTTAATTGAAAGTGAAAACAGATTTTTAACAAGTGCAGAATGATAACAGGTTTTGGGGTTTTGGAAAATTTTGCAAAATTGAATTATAAATGTTAAATTAATGTTTAACTATCAATGAGGAATGTTCTTCTAGGATTTGGGGTTCATCTAGATTAATTAAGGATGGAATGGATCAAGTTATCATTAAATGTCCAACTTTGATTCAATCATGAAAATGGCTGTTCCCACAGCTCAATAAGCATCTAACTAAGCAACATATTATCATATAGTTGTTAGCTAGATTGAATCAATAGAGGGTCCTCACTGAAAATCAAGTTATCATTCAGCTCAATGGGGTGTTCATTGCTGATTTTTACAATTCAAAGAAATTCTGCAATGATAACTTGTAATTGCAATCATAAAAAGATGGAATCATTCCAATCAATCAAACTAGGATGAAATCTACTCAAATATGGTGCTTGTGCTCTTTGATTCATCTCTGAATTCTAGGGGGATTTAAATTCAACCTCTCGGTTGCAAAATAAAATGAAATCCACACAAACACAACTCAATTGGAAGTGCAAAGCATATGACCACAGGAATTCACAATTGTCATTGCTCCGTGGCCTATCTCTAGATCTCAAGGATGACCTAATGACTACTTCTCAGTAGTGGATTAAGTTGAGGATTGACAATGGGAATCAGAATTTAAATAAAAACTAGAAAACAGGAAGTGGAATTCTGCAATTCAGAAATTCAGAACTATAAATTAATGGAAATCTGGTTTATCAACTGATTCTTGACCCATCTCTGGACTGCAAGATATCCCTAAAGTTCACCTCTCAGTGATTGGAAGAAATCAGGGTTTCCAATTAATCCATGAATGTAACTAGTGTTAATCCACAAGAAAGAAAAATTTTAGCTGAAAATTCATTGCATCTGAATTCATAATGCCAATTAAAGCAATAAGGTTAATGGTCAATGTCCACTTGGTATTGGAGTGCACCCACTGTCATAATGAAGTATTCTACCCATTTTAGAGTCAAAGTGAATTCAGAATTGAGTTGAGTCCAAAAATTGATAACCGAGTGTGATAATTAGTGATAACTTGTGAAAATCAATGATAACTTACAAAATCTACTGATAACCTGGTATGATTTATGATATGAACATTAAAATCAATTAAAAATATGGTGTAAAGGTTAGAAAAGCTCCAGGTTTCCTCCCCTAAGCTTATTCTCAACACTGTCCCTAGTGTTGAAAATCAAAGGCAAGGGAGAGGGGTGGGTGGGTGTGAAATGCATGAAATTGGGCATTGAATCTTTCTTGGCATTTCATCCAGCATCTTTGGGTGATCCAATCTTCATTAGTTGCAACTGATCCTGCAGAGAAACCAAGGATATCAATGGAATAGTAAATTTTGCAACTAATCAGATTTTTTTAGTGCAGAATTCAACATTGCATTGGAAATTTCTAAAATTCACTGAAATTGGGCTATAGAAGATTTGGATAACTGATATGAATGTAAATTCAAATGATGATATGATCAATGAAGCATAATGAGAAAGATATTATCAGTTATCATTAAGTTTTCAGTGTAAAAATAAAAAATAAGGGGTAAGGGTACTCCCTGAATTTGAGACTTGTGAATTGAACTTGTTCCTCATCACTTATTCTTGCAAAAATAGAAAGATTAGATTGATAATGACTTGGGTTACCTACCAAGAAGTGCCTTTCTTTAATGTCTTTGGCTAGACATTGTTACAATGTGCAATCAGTGGGGTGGTTGTAGCAATTCTTTGAGAATCAGCTCCTCCTTGATTGAATCCATGGCTGTGGGGTTGTAAAACTTCAACCTCTGTCCATTTATCTTGAATACATCATCATTGTCATTCAGAAGGTCCACAACACCAAATGGATAGACTTTGTGAATTTTAAATGGTCCACTCCACCTTGACTTCAACTTTTCTGGAAAAGTTTTTAACCTTGAATTGAAGAGTAGTACAAGGTCTCCAACCTTGAAATCCCTTTTTAGAATCCTTCCATCATGCCATCTTTTAGTCCTCTCCTTGTAGAATTCTGAATTGTGATAGGCATTTAGCCTAATTTCATCAAGTTCATCATTTTGCAAGAGCCTCTTTTGCCCACATGCATGCATAACATAGTTGAGTGCCTTGACTGCCCAATAGACCTTATGTTTCAACTCAATTGGCAAGTGGCATGTTTTTCCATAAACAAGTTTGTAGGGAGAAGTACCAATTGGGGTTTTATATGTTGTCATATATGCCCAAAGAGCTTCATTCAACTTCAAACTCCAATCTTTTCTTGTCAATGAAACTGTTTTCTCCAATATGGCCTTTACCTCCATATTTGATACTTCTGCCTGGCCATTAGTTTGAGGGTGATAGGCAGTGGAAACTTTATGCCTCACTCCATACTTAATTAGGAGATTCTCAAAACACTTTTCAATAAAGTGGCTGCCTCCATCACTTATGACCACCCTTGGGATTCCAAATCTTGGGAAGATAACTTCCTTGAACAACCTGATTACTGCCCTAAAATCAGCTGCAATGGTGGGAATGGCCTCAATCCATTTGGACACATAGTCCACAGCTCGAAGAATAAACTTGTAGTCACATGAACTAGGAAATGGACCCATGTAATCAATGCCCCAAACATCAAATATTTCCACTTCTAGAATTCCTTGTTGTGGCATTTCATTCCTTCTTGAGATGGAGCCAGCTCTTTGGCATTGATCACAGCCTTTCACAAACATGTGTGCATCCTTGAATAAACTTGGCCAATAAAAACCATATTGGAGGACTTTGGTAGCAGTCTTGTGTATAGCTCTATGGCCTCCATAAGGGGATGAGTGACATGCCTCCAAGATTTCATGAAATTCATATTGGGGTACACATCTCCTATATATACCATCAAGAGATTTTCTGAATAGAAAGTGGTCATCCCAATAATAATCTTTCAAGTCATGAAAGAATTTCTTTCTTTGCTGATATGTGTAATCAGGAGGGATAATTCCACATGCAAGGTAATTGACAAAGTCAGCATACCAGGGAACTTGATTAATTGACACTGCCATGAAGTTATCATCAGGGAAGGCATCATTGATAGGAAATGTAGAAGACTCTTGAACTCCTTCCTTTCATTTTGGAATTGTGATGCTTGGACTTGAGGTGGTGGGTCATACAAATTTCTTTGAATTGGTGCACTTTGGCCTTGATTTCCATAAGGTGGTGGCTGATTCCTTGGCAGGATTTTGGGCTGCCAATTTGAATTGTGCATAGGAGCTCCTTGATAGTTGTTGCCCTTGTAAGAAAAGTATGTATGATTCCTGTTTTCTGGAGTATAAAATTCAGCAGGAGGTTTGATTCCATAATTGCCCACAGTATTGATTTGATCCACATTTTGGTCCACTTGCTGCATAATTAAGTTGCAATTCTCTGACACATGGCCTTGATTCCCACATACACAACACCTTGTTTCAGAATTGGAAGCCCTATTGCCATTGGGAGTCAAGTTCAACCTCTCCAAAGTCTTGTACAGCACCTCTTCAAGTTGAGTTGACAATTGATTCACTGAATTGTCCATGGGTGGCCTTCTGGTTCTATCATGGGTAAGGAAGTGGTGATTCTTGGCTATGTTTTCAATGAGTTGATAAGCTTCATCAATGTTTTTAGATGCAAAGATGCCTCCTGCAACAGTATCCAATGCCACCTTGCTAGGGTAGTTCAATCCCCTATGAAAATAGTTGACTAGTTGCCACTTCTCAAAACCATGATAGGGACATGCCCTTAATAATCCTTCAAACCTTTGCCAAGCCTCACAAATGTTTTCTTGGTCCAACTGATAGAACCTCACTATTTGATCCCTGAAGTTATCAATTTTTGAAGGAGGAAAGAATTCTAAAAGAAACAATTGAACAATTGATTCCCAAGTGGCCACCTCTTCAGGATTCAATCCTTTGAACCATGTATTGGCCTTGTCTTTGAGTGAGAAGGGAAACAATCTCATATCCACTGCATTCATGGGGATATTGTTGAAGTTTACAGTGCTGCACATCTTCTTGAAATTGTCCAAATGACATGCTGGATCTTCAGTCCCAAGTCCAGAAAATTGGCTTTGCCTAATCATAGAAATCAAGGCTGGATTAACTTCAAAGTTTGCCACAGGTGCTAAGGCTCCTCCCCCTTGTTGATTCCTTGCATTACTTGGTGAATAACAGTCCCTAAGAGTTCTAGGAGTTGCCATATTTTGATTCATAACTCTTTCAAATTTAGGGTTGTATGCCTCTTCCTCTTCTTCAAATATCCTTCTCCTTGCCTCAAGCCTTTGCAATCTCCTTCTTCTTAAAACTCTTCTTTCAGGTTCAGGATCTGATTGGTAATGTTCCTCTTGATGGTCCAAGTCCTGCATAAAGAGATTCAGAAGTATCAAATTCAAGAAAGAAATGAAAACTAGACAAAAGTGAAAAGTAAGAAATGATAACTTGCAAAAACTGAAAATTGGCCTAACAAATAAACTAAAAACTAATTTAAAACTAATCTAAACTATCTAAGTTAGCCTAATTGACCTCAAATCTCTGGCAACGGCACCAAAAACTTGATAGTGATATTTGGATTTTCTAGTGATAACTTGCTGAAATTAAAGAAAATATCAATTTTTCATTTTTTTTTGTCTCCCAACTTACTAGCTGCAAGTGCACAGGTAAGTCGTAGTAGACTCAGGTTGTCGTATCCACAAGAATTTGAAGTCTAAGACACCCTAAAATAATCTAGATTAGTTCTACTTAAGTGGCTAAAAACAGATTTTTAATGAATAGTGAAAACAGATTTTTAATGGAAAGTGAAATGATAACTGGTTTTTGGGTTTTGGAAATTCTTGCAAAACAGAATTATAAATGCTAAATTGAAGTCTAAAAAGGTTTAACTATCTATGAGGAAGGTTCTTCTAGGGTTTGGGGTTCATCTAAATTAATTAAGGATGGAATGGAACAAGTTATCACTAAATGTCCAACTTTTGATTCAACTTGAAAATGGTTGTTCCCACAGCTCAATTGGCATCTAACTAAGCAATATATGATTATGTAGTTGTTAGATAGGTTGAATCAAAAGAGGGTCCTCACTAAAAATCAAGTTATCATTGGGCTCAAAAGAAAGTTCAATGCTGTTTTTTTTTTTTGCAATTCAAGGAAGTTTGGAATGATAACTTGCAATTGCAATCATAAAAAGATGGAATCATTCCAATCAACCAAACCAGGATAAAATATACTCAATAATAGCACTTGTGTTCCATGATTCATCTCTGAATTCAAGAGATATTCAAAATCAACCTCTCGGTTGCAAGGAAAAGTGAAATCCACACAAAGTTCTATTTGATTGGGGTTAAAAGACATTCAAACTTTAATGGAAAATTCAGTGATTATCCAATGCTCCTTGGGTCATCTCTGACTCTCAAGAATGGCCTTAAAACTACCTCTTAGTAGTGGATTAAAATGAGGCTTAACAATGGAAATCAAAATTCAAATGAAATTAGAAAACAGAAATCTGCAATTTGGGAAATCAGCAATATTGATCAATGGAATTCAGCCCTGCCAATTGCTTCTTGACCCATCTCTGGACTACAAGAAGTTCCTAAAGTACACCTCTCAGTGATTAGATGAAATAAGGATTAACAATTGGCAAAATCAGATTCCAAAAGAAATCAGAAAACATATTTCAGAATTAAAATTCTGAAATCAGATTTTGGAAAAAATCAGATTTGAATCCTGAATTGTCAAACATCTTGATTCATTTCTGAATAAGATCAGGGCATATATTAGCCTTTCAACTGTTCAATTAATCCAATCCTTGATGACAATCAGATCCAAGAGCCCAGGAAATCAGATTTTGGAATTCAGGAAACCAAAAATCATGAAATCAGTATTTTAGAAATCAGAATTTTAACCCAATGGAAATCTAACTTACCAACTGATTCTTGACCCATCTCTGGACTACAAGACATCCCTAAGGTTCGCTTATCAGTGATTGGAGTAATTCAGGGGACTCAATTGGTAAAAACAGATTCCAATGAGAAATCAGAATTCTGGTTTTCATTCAGAAATAAGTGGAAAAATCTGATTTGAGTCAAATGATTGACCAAACAATCTTGATTCATTTCTGAACAAGATAGGGATAGTAGCAACATCCCAAGGACTCAATGAACCAGATTAGAAATGAAAAACAGATTCTGATATCCACAGAAATTAGCAAATTCAAGAATCAGGAAATCAAAATTCAGTTTTTAAAATCAGATTAGGAACAATTTAACAGATTTGAATCATAAAGAATGCCAAACATCTTGATTCATTTCTGATCAAGATTTGGGACAATATCAACCTTCCAGTTGCTCTATTAATCAAATCCACAATGCAAACAGATTCAAAGGTTCAGGAGTTCATGTTCAGGAAATTCAGAAAAACAGAAACCAGAAAATCTAAATTTCAGAAATCATAACTTCAATCAAATTGGAATTCAGAACTTGACATTGATTTCTAATCCATTTCTGAACTAGGGATAGATCAAATGATAACTTCTCAGCTATATATTACAATAGGATCCAACAATGGCAAGAACTAACTCTAAATAATTCTAAAATCTGAAAATCAGCAAATGATTCAGTGCAGGAATTATAAAACAGTCCATATCCATCCAAAACTAATCTAAACTACTACCCTATCCTAGAAGAATTGAAGTTTAGCTCCTCATATTTACAAGATTTGACATCAAATAGGATAAGAAACATATACAAATCATGGTTCTTTGAAGCTTCTCGGCCAGCAGCAGCAACATCCTTCCTTGCCCAAACCCTTGAATGACTAGCCTCCCTATTCCTCCAGAAAAATCCAGCTTTTATATCACTCCTTTCCACCCTTTGATCAGCATCTGAATGTTCTAATCCTCCTGATTAAGCCACCTGTCCACCTGCAGAAATTCCTGCTGCTGGCAGGTACTTTTGTGCAGGAAAAGTAGATGGTCCCCCCCTACTTTTTTCACCTTTTGGCCACCTTTTCTCTTTGCTACAAAAACCCAAACAGCAAGCATCAAAGCTCTTGAGTAGTATTTTGACAAATAAGAATTAGGATAATGCTGGTAACTAGTTCAAATATCAGATGGGATTATGTGTTGTGCAAGAATGAAAACTTATATCGATATGAATGAATTCAAGGGCCCGGAATGATAACTTTATGGAAATCATGGAAAAAGTCCTAATATGGGTGGTTCAAAGCATTTCAGGCATCAATTTGATTAGAGTGACAAGTGAGTGAGGTCAGAAATCAAATATGAATGAGATTCTTAAGGTGTGATAACTTGAGTGCCCAAAAATGATAACTTATATGACTTAAAAATGATAACTTGTGATAACTTGAGTTTTAATTATCCAAATGTGATGAAATTTGACCAGCAATGAGTTAGAACAATAATAAGATGATTGCTTAAGGTCCTTGTGCAGAATTAATGGTTTTGCATGTCGAAATGACATAATTTCCCTTTAACGATAACTTGGCACTTGAAAAATGATAACTTGTTCAAATGGACTTAAAACTTTGCACAAGTTGAGATGTAACTATCCAAATATGATTTATACATGATAATGATGGATTTAGGGCAAGAAAACCATTGAAAATCAGTTCATTCAAAATAATGATAACTTGACACTTAGGAATGATAACTTGTCCTCAAAATGATAACTTGGCATAGAATTTAGATATTAATGGATTTTGGAATTTCAGAACCTCTATGCACATGGAATTAAGTATGAAATGAGGAATATCAACTAGTTATCACAATGTTTGCATTCCAAGTATAATTGGCCCAAAAATAGGCAAAAGTGGGACTCGATATGTATGAATTTCATCTAAAATGGGTTAGAATCATATAGTGATCAGTCGGCCGGATCCGGCCCCCAGTGGCTGATCGGCCGACTGGCGGCCGGATCCGGCCTCCAGCGGCCGGATCGATCGCCAGGCGGCCGGATCCGGCCTCCAGCGGCCGGATCGATCGCCAGGCGGTCGGATCCGGCCTCCAGCGGCCGGATCGGCCGCCAGGCTGCCGGATCCGACCTCCAGCGACTGTTCCGATGGTCAGAACCATCGATATTTTCGACGAATTTTTTTCAACCATCGCAAATCCGTTTGCGACGAGCATTTTTCCGACGGATTAATTCCGACTGAAAAACTGTTCGGTAATCAACGTTTTTCTAATAGTGTTTCCCACTTGGCTAACATTCCATCCCATTCTTTCCAATCCAAAATTCTAGCTGAGGAGTCATAAAGGTTAAAGCAAATTTAAGCCATGATAGAAGTACTAACATTAACTAATTTGGATTATAAGGATTGTCAACTTTACTAAAAAGTTTGAAACATCAATCTCTTCATGAACAGATTTTTCTTTCTTTGCATTAAACATGTTTGAAAACCTGACTTTTATTCATGAGGATGCAATAAACAGGTTTAGCACCTGATTTTTATTCTTTTTCTTTAGGAGAGATTCCTTTGGAAGTTTTGCTCTCCTAAATTTTTTTTTCTTTTCTTTTTGCATTGAAGAGATATTCCTTTGGAAGTTTTGCTCTCTTCCTTTTTCTATGCATGCAACCTTTCATTTTCCTTTTTTCTTTCTTTTCCATTCTGTTCATGAAGTGAGCAATGGTTCAAACTCAAGTATAGGTTAGATCCTTAAATGCAAATAGTCAAGAATTCCTATTTAACATGGCAGCAAGATCCTTGACTCCTTTCTAGACATCTTCTACTTTCCAATTAATCCATGAATGTAGCTAGTGTTAATCCATAAGAAAAAAAAATTTCAGCTGAAAATTCATTCAAATGCATCTGAATTCATAATGCCAATTAAAGCAATAAGGCTAATGGTCAATGTCCACTTGGTATTGGAGTGCACCCACTGTCATAATGAAGTATTCTACCCATTTTAGAGTCAAAGTGAATTCAGAATTGAGTTGGGTCCAAAAATTGATAACCGAGTGTGATAACTAGTGATAACTTGTGAAAACCAATGATAACTTACAAAATCTACTGATAACCTAGTATGATTTATGATATGAACATTAAAATCAATTGAAAACATGGTGTAAAGGTTAGAAAAACACCAGGTTTCCTTCTCCAAGCTTATTCAGCCAAGTCTTCAGGAATCAAGGCTGAATTGACTTCAAAATTTGCCACAGGTGCTAAGGCTCCTATCTCTAGTTGATTCTTGGCATTACTTGGTGAGTAGCAGTCCCTAAGAGTCCTAGGAGCTGCCATATTCTGATTTACAACTTTTTCAAATTCAGGGTTGTGTGCCTCTTCTTCAAAAATCCTCCTTCTGGCCTCAAGCCTTTGCAATCTCCTTCTTCTTAGAAATCTTCTTTCAGGCTCAGGATCTGATTGGTAATGTTCCTCTTGATGGTCCAAGTCCTGCATAAAGAGATTTAGAAGTATCAAATTCAAGAAAGAAATGAAAACAAGACAAAAGTGAAAAATTGAAAATGATAAATTGCAAAAATTGAAAATTGGCCTAACAAATGAACTAAAAACTAATCTAAAACTAATCTAAACTATTTAAGTTAGCCTAATTGACCTCAAATCCCTGGCAACGGCGCCAAAAACATGATAGTGAAATTTGGGTATTTGAGTGATAACTTGTTGAAATTAAGTAAATGTTCATTTTTTCAATTTTTCGTCTCCCAACTCACTAGCTGCAAGTGCACAGGTAAGTTGTAGTAGACTTAGGTTGTCGTATCTACAAGAATTTGAAGTCTAAGATACCCTAAAATAATCTAGATTAGTTCTACTTAAGTGGCTAAAAATAGATTTTTAATGGGAAGTGAAAATAGATTTTTAATGGAGTGCAGAATGATAACTGATTTTTTGGTTTTGGAAATTTATCAAAACTAAGTTATAAATGCTAGATTAAAGTCTAAAAAGGTTTAACTATCAATGAGGAAGATTCTTCTAGGAGTTGGGGGTTCATCTAGATTAATTAAGGATGGATTGGATCAAGTTATCATTAAATGTCCAATTTTGATTCAACCTGAAATATAGCTGCTCCCACAGCTCAGTTGGCCTTTAACTAAGCAACATATTGTCATATAGTTGTTAGTTAGGTTGAATCAGAAGAGGATCCTCATTGAAAATCAAGTTATCATTGGATTCAAATGAATGTTTAATGCTGATTTTTACAATTCAAGGAATTCTGAAATGATAACTTGTAATTGCAATCATAAAAAGATGAAATCACTTCAATTAGTCAAACTAGGATGAAATCTATCCAATAATGGTGCTTGTGCTCCTTGATTCATCTCTGAATTTCAGGGGGATTTAAAATCAACCTCTCGGTTGCAAAGGAAAATGAAATCCACACAAACTCCAATTAATTGGGGTAAAAAGGCATCCTATCTAAAATGGAGAATTCAGGGATTATCCAATGCTCCTTGGTTCATCTCTGAATCACAAGGAAGACCTGAAGACTATCTCTCAGTAGTGGATTAAAATGAGGCTTGACATTGGAAATTAAAATTCAAATAGAAACCAGAAAATAGAAATCAGCAATTCAGGAAATCAGAATTATCAATCAATGGAATTCAGGTTTACCAATTGCTTCTTGATCCATTTCTGGACTGCAAAACATCCCTAAGATTCACCTCTCAGTGAATGAATGAAATCAGGGAACTCAATTGATAAAATAGATTCCAACAGGAAATCAGAAAAAATAGATTTCAGATTTAAGTTCAGAAATCAGAAGAGCAATCTGATTTGAGTAAAAAATAATATGCCAAACATCTTTATTCATTCCTGAACAAGATAGGAGCCATAACAACATCTCAATTACTCAATTAATCAGATTGAGAATGACAAATAGGTCCAAACAGCCACATAAATCAGAACTTTCAGGAAACTAGGAAATCGGAATTCAGAAATCAGATTTACAAATTAAATGGAATCCAGAAATCAAGCATTATCTCTAAATTCATTTCTGAAGGATGATTAGATCAAATAATACTTCTCAGTCATAGATTACAAATGGATCTAATGATAGCATGAATCGATGCAGAATAGTTCTGAAATCTGAAAACCAGAATTGTTTGCAGTGCAGGATTAATATCAGTCCACTTCCATCTACAATTAATCTAAACTACTACCCTATCCTAGAAGAATTGGAGTTTAGCTCCTCATATTTACAAAGCTTGAAATCAAATGAAATGAAGAACAGTTACAAATCATCTTTGCTTGAAGTATCTCGGCAGTAGCAGCAGCTCCAGCAGCCAGCAGCTTGATCCAGAAACCCTTGCTCCAAACCCTCTTGCTCCTCCAGAAATTTCAGCTTTTATATCACTTATGTCCACCCTTTGATCAGCATCAGAATGTTCTTCCAAGCCCTGATTATGCCATCTGTCCCTGCTTTGAATTTTCAGCTGCAGACACCTTTTAGTGCAGGAAAAAGTAGATGGTCCCCCCTACTTTTTTCACTTTTTGACCACCTTTTCTCCTTGCTACAAAGCCCAAAACAGCAAGTATCAAAGCTCTTGAATGATATTTTGACAAATAATTATTAGGATAATAATAGTTGCTAGCTCAAATATCAAATGGGATTAGATGTTGCGTAGGAATGAAAACTTATATCAAAATTAATAATTTTAGGGGCCCGGAATGATAACTTTAAATATATCTTGGAAAATGTCCAAATATGGGTTGTTCAAAGCATTTTAGGCATCAAATGGATTAGAGTGGCAAGTGAATGAGGTCAGAAATCAAATATGAATAAGATTTCAAAGGAGTGATAACTTGGATTGCCAAAAACGATAACTTATATGCCTTAAAAATGATAACTTGTGATAACTTGAGTTGTGGTCATCCAAATGTGATGAAATGTGAACAGCAATGAGTTAAAACAATAACAAGATGATTGCCTAAGGCCTTTGTGCAGAATTAATGGTTTTGCATGTCGAAATGACAGAATTGCCCTTTAACGATAACTTGGCAAAGGAAAAACGATAACTTGTTCAAATGGACTTAAAACCTTGCACAAGTTGAGATGTGAACATCCAAATATGATTCATATATGATAATAATGGATTTAGGGCAAGAAAGTCATTGAAAATCAGTTCACTCAAAATAATGATAACTTGACATATAGGAATGATAACTTGTCCTAAAAATGATAACTTGGCATAGAATTTAAATATTTATGAATTTTGACATTTCAGAACCTCTATGCATATGGAATTAAGTATGAAATGAGGAATATCAACTAATTATCACAATCTATGCATTCCAAGCATAATTGGCCAAAAGATAGACAAAAATGGGGCTCGATATGAATGAAATGCATATAAAATGGGCAAGAAACTTATAGTGATAAGCTAGTGATCAAGTTCTTCCTCTGGTAGTTGTTCTATGGAGAAAATATAATGTTAAGTGGCTTATATTTTTTTTCATAATTTTGTGAGGTCTTATTGCCGACCCCACCTAGTGGGATAAGGCTTTGTTGTTGTTGTTTGTGAGGTCTTATGGCGGTTTGAAAAAATATCTATTTGAGAAGTTCTCACCTGTCTACTTCAGCTGCTTGGAACTTAAGTGATGACCAATCACATTTTTTTTATCATAACTAAGTGTTTTAACCCTAATTAAGCTTACTTAATCCTATTTAAACATATATATCATATTATTTAGAAATTTTATGATTTATTCCTAATAACCCTATATAATTACTTTGTAAAGTTTATCGATTATTAAGTAATCATCATGCACTAATCGAAATATTAATTACTATATACAAATATCACTAAATGGACATCCAAACTAACTTACTATGTTACTTAAATGCATGATTATGCACAAATGATGTTTTTACGATACGTCCATGACATTATTATTTATCTTTGACTTATTTGGGTATATTTCAACCCATGGGGCCCGCCTCAACTCGTCCATCATCATCATAACTGATCGAAGCTAGTCCATAACTGACCAGAGTCAGTCCATACCTGATCGTCACTAGTCCATCATAATAAGAGCTCTCCATGTAACATTTTTCATATTTTATCTTGCAAATTTTAATTTATCTTTATTAGGACATAACGATCATGATCAAGATTTGGTCATCATAAGAAAGGATCAACGAATCATACTGATCAAGAGTCCTAATCATCATCATCATTATATAAGACTTAATCAGAACTATAAGATAGGATATGGAGAGAAATCAGATGTGCATAAACATCTTAATCATCATCATAAATAGATCAGCATTGATGGATACAAATCGGTGTCATCACCGATATGATTGGATCTAATTTAAGTCATCATATAAGAATTAAGCACATGAATTCGAGATAAAAAAAGATCATAATCATGGAGTCAAAGCCCGAGCCGAGTTGAGTGAAATCCGGGCAGAGTTTGTTAGGCATCATCTCTGAAAATCACGACATAGCCCGGGCCGGGTTCGGCTTCGACACATCGGTTGACCGTTCTGACAGAACGGTCGACCGCTCGACAAAGATCGCGACCGAACACAACTTCGTCATAGAATAGTCCGAGCCGAGTCATAATCAACACGGGTCGGGTTCTTCCTCATCGCAGAGTACATGATTCTCAACAATGGCGGACTCTGACCGAATTTTGACGAACTCGGTCTGAGTAGGGATCTGCCCGGGCTGGGTTACAGTGAACCCGGGCCGACTTTCGTTACACAAAAATAGCGCAGACACGCAGAGCGTGTCCCGATCATCTTTTTCGATGATGTTCGGTATCAAGCATCATCATACTATAACTAGGGATCAACTAAAATATGCTTCAAGCCAAAAATCAATATTTTATGATGAATATATCCTAGTTCCATACCTTGCAAGTTTTTGTTCGAGAAAATAGTTTATTCTCCTTTTTCCTCTTCTTCTTCCTTTGCCCGCTCCCCTCGGTTCAGATGTGCGTCTGTCGGCATCCACGTCCTTCAGCGAGTCCCCTGTTGGCAACGACGGATTAGGGACGAGAAGGAATGAAAAATGCATGAACGGGAGAGAAATCTAAGATTGGCTCGTGGAAGAAACAAAGGGGCTGATTTGTTTAATTTGACCTTATATTTATAGGAGAAGATTCAAAGTTTCAGTTGGAAAGAAACTCTTCCCTAGATTTGTTCCAGATTTTCTCTTTTCCTCTTTTTGCTTTTGCTTTTGATTTTTTTATTTATTTCTGAATACTCTCGGGTGTTACATCATAAACCTCTTAAAATAAAATTCGTCCTCGAATTTAATCATTGGGTATGAGTTCACTAACAAGGAACTTCTTAGGTCATTCGCGCAATAGATCATCCTTCACTTGGAAAGGCATTGGTTCATCATTGTTCTTTTTCATCATTTTAAGGACATAGTTCTTCCATCATCATATACATTAGGACAAAGGTTCTTTTATCATATAACATTTCCTTTTGTCTTTCCATTTATTATGTTGTTTATCTTTTCATTTTGTCCTAAGTATAATTGGGAAATAAAAACTACTTCAAGTATGTCCTGCCAACACAATAATGTGTTTCTATCTAAATCATCCATATGCCAATTAGAGAATTATCTCATATAAGATTGTAAACTCTTCTTTAAATAGGTCATGACAATTCTCTTTTCGTCTTATATCATCATTAATCTAACATCCTAACTTTTGGTTCACAAGGGACTAATTTAGACATTTGAGAGTAAGGTCAGCTCCAATCATCATGAGAAAACTTGAGGATGTCAAGACATCATTTGAGTCAATTTTTTTATCTTCAATCAAATTAGTGATTTGGATCAAACGCCATCTTGGATAAGTGAAACCTTTAATATAACTTGATCATCGATTTAAAGATCCATCTACAGTCTTTATTGTCATAAACTTTTTGTCGTGCCTGAGTTGTCTTTATCCTCTTTATATTGTTTCTCTTTCATGACTTGTTTATTTTGTCTATCTCAGCTCTTTGGCATTTAGAAACTTCCTTTCACCTACCTCATTCTAACTTGTAGGTAAGCAATATTCTATACAAAGTCTCAAAGGAAATCTTACGAATGACATAATCATCCTTATAATTAAAAGGTCATCATGACCCATGACATAGAATCGATATGCATCAATGGGTGGGAGATAAAATATTATCCGATGATTGATTCCATGGAAGTGGTTATAATCATCATAATCATGATCATCACCAATCCTAATTAGATTAAGAGTTATCAAGGTAACATATGATATGTCAATTATATAATTACACGACATCATAAGAAAAATCAAGGAGATTTCTTATTTGACATCATAAGGTAGATTATCATCATCGTAGGATCATTCCTTAATTATAAGATGGTCATCATGTAAATCATCATGTGGATCATTAAGATCAACAATGGCATAACATAGCATGATGGGAGAAAATTATCACTAGGGTCATTAAGTCAGTAATGTCATAAGGTACATCGATTTATAAAATTGATGATCATCATAAAAGAATCAATAGTGTCCTCGGACATAATCCATCATCATTGATAGTCAACATCTTTAAGGGATATAACTGGTCATAAATCATATAATCATTATACATGATCATAAGGATCATTAGGATTAGCATTGACATCATTAGATAAAATTGTCATCCTAGATAATGCCATCTTTATATAAAATTATTAACGTCATGCATCATCTTTTCATAAGGTTTTCGGTGCTCTACCTTTTTCATATTGACATACTAGTTACTTAGAACATTATTTTGTATCTTCATTTTTCATGTCATTGCTACTTGTTTGTTCTTATACATCTTTGTACTTCCCAAATGGATTGCAACCCAGACTTTTGGTTACATCATTATACTTCCTTGTACTTCCCAAATGAATCTCAACCCAGACTTATAATATTCGTCTAATACTTTTCCTTATAAGACATAATCCCAAATGGATCGCAACCCAAATTTATAACATTCATCTAATACTTTTCTTTTTAGTCCTTCATCATTTTGATTCCACATGCTTAGTTCCTTCATCATTTCATACTTATGTAGTCTTGTAAAGCTTAGCGAGCCTTCCTACTCATGTATGAGTGCATGTGAAACCGAGTTCGTCTTACCGCTATGGTAATCTATGGGAAACTCAAAATCTTTTAGGAATTTCATATAAATAGTGTTTCATTTGAGGATAATATTACAATTTCAAAATCCTTTCTGAATCCTTAAAGGTAATACTACAACTCATTCGAGTTCCTAAGTTAGCTGTTTCATCTTATACTTCTTCAACCAGAAATCATCTTTTTATTACTCTTGCATATGAATTATGCTATCTTATTATCATTAATACCAATCCTCATATGTTCCTTATATTGCTCCGGGGATAGTTCGAACATCACGTTCATGAGGTCCATATAAGTTAGAGAGGTGTTCATTAATCAAGTGGCATCACTAAATTCATAGTGATTATACATCGATATAAAAATTATCTTCATCATGTCTTCTTCATCAACCCGAAGCTATTGCTACTCACTGTTCGATCTTGAGAACATCCAAACCTTAGATAAATCATTTATACATGAAAATAGACACTCGTGTCTTGATGGTTGTTTTATTTATCAACTTGTTAATCAATCTATAAATTCATAGAGTCATCTCTACAAAAGAAAAGGAACATCTAAAAATGAGACACTCGGTCTCATAAAATTTTGTCTTAAAGTTACTAAATTTACCTCTTGAGTTCATGTGTTTTTGTTAATGTCACGGTCTTTGAAATCAAGGACATACTTGGAAGGAGGTATGATAATTCTTTTTTTGTTCACCTGGGTATCGGTAATTATCTTTTTATTCTTGTCTAATACTTATACATCATGGGAGGAAATCACTGAGAATTACATCATAATCCTCCTACAAAAATTTTAACCAATGTGAAGAAAAGATTTTAACTTCAATTGTCATTGGTACCCTTGGACGTGCTTTATAGTATGAAATTATTCTCATAGGGTCATCATCCTCATAGGTAGCTTATGTTATGCAAGAATCAATAGGCTCACTAAGAGTGTTGTCCATTATTATGGATAGTGACTTCATCATATGATTTGGTAAAATTCATAATGGAATCATGCCAATCATCGTCTTTATAAGATCAATCTAAATTAACAACTTTCCTAAACATCATCATAAAAGTACTTATTTGATTGATAATCAGATAAATGATATAAAAGGGAATTACACATGAGATCAAGAATAGGTATTTGATCAAATCATTGAATTAGTACTTCATCATCTTAATTAGCAAGATGGACAATGTAAGTGTGATATGAAAAAGATATGAAGAGGCTATATGAGGCATGTCAATTGTCACATTTCGTGATCATTCTTTATTCATAGTTCATCATTAATCATCATGAATTTGGATCATTTAGGAAAAAATCCTAAGGATCAATAAGATCCTATATTAGCATAATCAAATATCATGAGTTAAAAGTCGTCATCATAATCATTTACCTTCTGAGTGGAAGACATAACTTACTTGAATTTACATCAGGTGGCGCAGTGACTGCTCATGGCACTTTCCACATAGACCATGACATCATAGGATCATAAAGACGATGATACCTTACTGTAACGCCCCCAAATCGCAAATCGCCACGTGACAGAATATGCTTCGAGGACACTACAATTCATCCTTATGTGTACATCATATTGACCAAAAGAAGACTTAGATTGGTCAACTAAAAATAACATTATATGCGAAAGATTGACATCATGAAGGAATATAAAGAGGAATAAACATTATTATGAAATGTGCGGAAACTAATGAAGGAATCATCTTATGAGTCCTAAGAAACTTATCTAATACATCATCATGTTAACAAGAGAAGGTAAAACTAGGACATCAAGTAAATGACTCATGACACTCATGTGCTGCCACCACAAGCTCGATCTATCACCGTTGGCCACATTCGTCATTCTGACTTAGTCCTGCATTTAAGAACATGAAGGGGAGAAACCACCCTATGAGTTTTATAACTCAGTATGGAAGCAAAGTAAAGATAATTATAAGATCATGATACTACGTAAGAATTATAATAACATCATCATCATGTAAGAAACAAAATATAATCATATGAAATTCATAAATCAAGGCGCCATCTACTTGAGATCATAGAATCAAGGATCAATATAGATCATAATAAATTATCATAATATGGCAAGAACCGATCATCATAATTATGAGGTCATCATCATATAAAGAATCATGAGAAATCATTGTATGAGCATAGGTAATCATGAAGTGAACCATCTTTGTTAAAGCATATTAATAATAGATCAGAAGATCATGGAAAAACTATCATAAAAGTGGAAAGAGCCAATAATTATCATAAAGATGTTTCATTGGTAATATGCTTAATATTCTTCATCTTCTTATTATTCGTCTTTGACTTATTTAGGATATATTTCAACCCATGGGGAGACCTGCCTCAACTCGTCCATCATCATCGTAATTGGCAAAGCTGACTTATAATTGACCGTAGTCAGCCCATAACTGATCGAAGTCAGCCCACAATTGATCGAAGTCAGTCCATACCTGGTCATCACCAGTCCATCATAATAAGAGCTCTTCATTTAATAATTTTCATCTTTTATCTTGTAGATTTTAATTTATCTTTATTAGGACATAAGGGTCATGATCAAGATTTGGTCATCATAAGAAAGGATCAACGAATCATACTGATCAAGGGTCATCATCATCATATAAGAATTAATCAGAGCTACAAGATAGAAGGATCATGGAGAAAAATTAAATGTGCATAAACATCTTAATGATCATCATAAATAAATCAACATTGATGGATATGAATCAGTGTCATCACCGATATGATTAGATATAATTTAAGCCATCATAATAACAGTAAGGTCATATTAGACATTATCATTAGTAAATATATAAACAATATAATCATCATCATGACCTAGATCAGGATTAAGCACATGAATTCGGGATCCAAAAGATCATAAAATCAACTTCATGGAGTCGAAACCCGAGCTGAGTTGGGTGATACTCGGGCTGAGTTCGTCAAGTATCATCTTTGAAAATTACAGCATAGCTCGGGCCAGGTTCGGGTCATACCCGAGCCGGGTTTGGCTTCGACGGATCGATCGACCGCTCCGACGGATCGATCGACCGCTCGACAAAGATCGCGATCGAACGCAACTTCGTTGTAGAATAGTCCAGACCAAGTCATAATCAACGCGGGGCGAGTTCTTCCTCGTCACATAGTACATGACTCTCGACAATGGCGGACTCTGACTGAATTTTGATGAACTCGGTCTGAGTAGGGACCTGCCCGGGCTGGGTTACAATGAACCTGGGCCGAGTTTCGTTACACAGAAACAACATAGACGCGTAGAGGGTGTTCCAATCGTCTTTTTCGACGATGTTCAGTATCAAGCATCATCATACATCATCATATTATAATTAGGGATTAACTAAAACATACTTCAAGCCTAAAATCAAGATTCTATGATGAATATATCCTAGTTCCATACCTTGCAAGTTTTTATTTGAGAAACTAGTTCATTCTCCTTCTTCCTCTTCTTCTTCCTTTGCCCGCTCCTCTCGGTTCAGACGTGCGTCTATCGGCGTCCACGTCCTTCGGCGAGTCCTCTATTGGCGATGACGGATTAGGGACGAGAAGGAACGAAAAACGCATGAACGGGAGAGAAATCTAAGACCGGCTCGTGGAAGAAACAAAGGGGCTGATTTGTTTAATTTGACCTTATATTTATAGGAGAAGATTCAAAGTTTTAGTTAGAAAGAAACTCTTCCCTAGATTTGTTCCAGATTTTCTCTTTTCCCCTTTTTGCTTTTGCTTTTGATTTTTTTATTTATTTCTGAATACTCTCGGACGTTACATCATAAACCTCTTAAAATAAAATTCGTCCTCGAATTTAATCATTGGGTATGAGTTCACTAACAAGGAACTTCTTAGGTCATTCGCGCAATAGATCATCCTTCACCTGGAAAGGCATTGGTTCATCATTGTTCTTTTTCATCATTTTAAGAACATAGTCCTTCCATCATCATATGCATTAGTACAAAGGTTCTTTTATCATATAACATTTCCTTTTGTCTTTCCTTTTATTATGTTGTTCATCTTTTCATTTTGTCCTAAGTATAATTGGGAAATAAAAACTACTTTAGGTATGTCATCTTTTGCAAGTTTCTGTCTGAGAAACTAGTTCGTTCTCGTTCTCCCTCTTCTTCGTCTTCCTTTGTCCGCTCCTCTCGGTTCAGACGTGCGTCTGTAAGCGTTCACGTCCTCCGGCAAGTCCTCTATTGGCGGCGACAGATCAGGGATGAGAAGGAACGAAAAGGCGCACGAAAGGACGAGAAATCTAGGGTCGGCTCGTGGAACAAATAAAGGAGCTGATTTATTTGATTTGACCTCATATTTATAGGAGAAGATTTAGAGTTTCAGTTCGAAATAAACTATTCTCCATATTTGTTGCAGATTTTATCTTTTGCCCTTTTCTATTTTAATTTTTCTTTTTTTTTATTTCTGAAAACTCTTGGACGTTACACATTATCTCATCTTAATGGGAATCCAATGTCTCTCTCTAGTTGGCCGTTTCATCTTGATTTTGATTTTTTTTTCTCTCGGTTGTTAAAATATGTATAAAAAATAATTGTGCTACATCAAGGTAGCACCATCATAACGAAGTAATAAGATTACTTTAAAAAGGACAATTCAATTCGTAAGATTATATAAAAAAATGAGATTGAACATGATGTGAAATATATTTTTTCCCATTTTATGCATACAAAATAGCCTTCATTTTAGTCTTAAAGGTTAAAATAAATCATGGCTTTTAAAATGGAACTCAAGTGATGTCTCAATTGTTGATGTTGATACTTCGTAAAAAGATATTTCCCATATTCTATATTCTAAAAATAATTGTTTATTTCACCGATTGAAGACAGAGTTGGAGTTTTAAAAGATACGGATGAAGTAATGTTTAAGGCTTCACAATTAGATAAATTAAATATTGATAACTCTAAATAATAATAATCTTTGATTGATAAAAAATTACTTTGCTAATTATTCCGATTAGGATTTTCTTATTGTAACTCCTAAAATTTTAACGCAACTTAGTTTAGGACAATTTTACCTTTAACTTTGGCCATCAATTCTGATGATATATAAATTATTTAACATAAGAGTGAAATGATTAAAAAGGTGATATTAAGATTTTATGAGCTGTAACAATAAAGAGATCCGTAATGCTATAGAATCGGGGTTATCAAAATTTCTTGATTTGAAATATTAATTATGATAATTTGTCAAGTAGACAAAGTTCATATGATAATGATTGTGTTAAATAATGCTTTGAATCATACTTTAATTGGAAATCTGTTTGGAACCAAAGAAGTAAAAGAAAATCTGTCTGACATATTCTGTATATTTTTTTATCATTAAATTGTTAAGAAATTAATTTATTTTCTTATTACAAGGTAGGTGTCATATTTTTGGAATTAATATAGAGTCTCAGTTAGTCTGTAATTCATATCATCTGTTAAAGGGAGTGCCTATATAAACTCTCTAAAGGTCCAAAGAGAAAATAATCTGATTTTGTAATTCTCTTTTGTTTCTTCCATCTAATACAATTATGCGTCGCCTTAAATTTTTCGGATTTTCACGCGGTGCATAATTTCTTTCGTGCAGAAATCCTAACAAACTAGTATCAGAGCGATGCTTCATCGTCGATCCTTCGTTAGACATAGAGATGACATTGCACAACGTCAACATCAAAAAATTTACATGACGAAATAGTTTTAGTCTCTGGCAGATCAAGATGCGGGCACTTCTGAAATAACAGGGAGTATGGGCACCGCTCGCGAACGTGTCGAAGAACAAACCGAAGGAGGAAGACTCGAAGGGCAAAGAAAAGAAATCCGACCTCGCAAGTTTGGTGGCACAATAAGAGAATACGCACTCTATGATCCTATTGTGTTTGGCAGACGATGTGATTATCGAAGTCATCGATCAAGAGACGGCGGCCAGTCTGTGGTCGAAACTTGAGAGTCTCTACATGATCAAGTCTCTGACCAACAAGTTGCTGTTGAAGCAACGTTTGTTCGCCCTCCGCATGCAAGAAGGTACCCCTCTGAAAGATCATCTTGATCAGATGAATACTCTGTTGATGGAATTACGAAATATAGATGTGAAGATTGAAGATGAAGATGCTGCCCTACTTCTGTTGGTGTCTCTTTCTTTGTCGTACGAAAATTTCGTACAATCTGCTATCATCGGAAGAGACACAATTCCTCTAGAAGAAGCAAGATCGAGTCTACATACTCGTGAACTTCGTCATAGGGCGTCTGGCAAGGCTGTGGAAACTCAAGCCGCAGGGTTGGTAACAACCACAGTAAAGACAAATCCTAAAATGGGTAAGTCGAAGAAGAAGAAGAACATCAATCCGAAGGACATCCGCAACTACTGCAAAGAACCGGGTCACTGGAAGAAGGATTGCCACAAGAAGAAGAAGAAGAAAGACACGGTTGCTGCAGTAGCTCACCAGAATAGCGAATCTGATGATGATTTGGCTCTTATGGTGTCTGATCAGATATGCTTGGAGGAAAGTTGGGTTCTCGACTCAGGATGTTCCTATCATATGACTCCGCACAAAGAGTGGTTCTCGACTTATCAGAAGATTGATGGCGGAAACATCATCATGGATAATAATGCAGCCTGTAAAATAGTTGAAATCGGCTCAATTCATATCAGAAATCATGACAATCGGGTGAGGACATTGACAGAGGTCCGTCATGTTCCGCAATTGAAGAAAAATCTAATATCGTTAAGAGTTCTGGACTTCAAAGGATGTCGGATGTCTGCTGTAGGAGGTGTTCTCATGGTCACCAAGGGTGATGTTGAAGTCATGACGGGAGTCAAACAAAAGTCCTTGTACATATTACAAGGCACAGTAATTTCTGGCGTGGCTGCAGTAGGTAGTTCATCCAAATCAGAATCAGAAGCATATAAGTTATAGCACATGCGACTTGGACATATGAGTCAGAAAGGGATGGATATCCTTAACAGACGCAATCTTCTGGATGGTCAGAAAATATCTGAAATCGGATTTTGCAAACACTGTGTCTTTGGCAAACAAAAATGACATCAATTCAGCAAAGCCGTGCACAAGACAAAGGCAACACTCGATTACATCCACGCTGACTGTTAGGGCTCCTCTCGTGTTTCATCTCTAAGAGGTTCTAAATACTTTTTATCTGTGATAGATGATTACTCAAGGATGACATGGGCATTCATGATAAAGCACAAGATCGAGGCATTTGAAGCTTTCAAGTAATGGAAGACTCTGGTGGAGAATCAGACATCGAGAAAAGTGAAACGTCTTCGTACTGATAACGGCTTGGAGTTCTATTCGTCTGACTTTGATCGATTCTGCAAGGATGAAGGCGTTGCCAGACATCACACCGTCAGAGATACACCACAGCAGAATGGTGTAGCAGAACGCATAAACAAAACTCTTCTGGAGAGGGCACGGTGCATGCTCTCTAATTCTGGACTAAACAAGTCATTCTGGGCTGAGGCTGTTAGCACAGCTTGCTACCTTGTCAATCGGAGTACTGCAACCGTGATCGATCTGAAGACTCCCATTAAGGTATGGTCAGGAAATCCTACTGATTATACTAATCTGAAAGTGTTTGGCTGTCTAGCATATTATCACATCAGCGAAAGGTGTAAAAGACTTCAGAATCTGGTCTCCCTCGGAGCACAAGGTTATTCACAGCAGAAACATATCCTTTGATGAGATGTCTATGCTCAAGCAAAAATCAGATATTGTTGACCAAGCAAAGGAGGGTGTCAACAAATAGGTGGAGTTTGGATTAACTCCAATTCAGAATAAGGAAAAAGAATCTCATCAAGCTGAACAACCTGAACTTGAGGAGCAAACAGAAGAAGCAACGACAAGTCTAGCTGCAGGACGTGCTCGCAGGCAAGCAGGTCATCCTAAGCGTTATGGCTTTGAGGACATGGTTGCATATACATTCCAAGTAATTGAAGAGGTGGAATCATCAGATCAAACTACAAGGATGCTATCGCATGTGCAAAATCAGAACGGGGATTAGCGGCGGCAGAGAGTGTTAGATATCTGATTGTAGGATTCAATTTAAGGTGGAGATTTGTTAAATAATGCCTCGAATCCTACTGTAACTAAAAATCTGTTTGGAACCAATAAAGTAAAAGAAAATCTATCTGACATATTCTGTATATTTCCTTATCATTAAATTGATAAGAAATTAATTTATTTTCTTATTACAAGGTAGGTGTCCTATTTTTGGGATTAATATAGAGTCTCAGTTAGTCTGTAATTTCTATCATCTGTTAAAGGGAGTGCCTATATAAACTCTCTAGGGAGTTCAAAGAGAAAATAATCTGATCTTGTAATCCTCTTTTATTTCTTCCATCTAATACAATTCTGCGTCGCCTTAAATTTCTCGGGTTTTCTCGCGGTGCATAATTTTTCTCGTGCAAAAATCCTAACATATTATACTAGGAGTTTTAGAACAAGGATCATGTGCCTATATGCTTTTTCTTTCATTTAGGAGGCAGATGGGGCTTTTTTTTCCGACCACGAATTTGGAAAGTGATGTTAGACATTCAACTCCTATGATTTATAGGATACTCAAAACAATATTTTGAGTGATCGGAATAAATTATTATAATAAAAAGACGAGATCAAATGAATTTTACAAAGCGGAATATCAATCTTAAGATAGCAATGAACAAAGTAATCAATATTATAAATATATGAATTTAATCATAAGATTATCAACAATCGGAAGTTATCGAAGAACGAATTACAGGAGTTTCCCGCTACAAAGTACATAAATAAGTTAAAAAAATTGATTCACTATTAAATTTAACCAATTTGATATTCATGTCTGACCATAAAAAATGAAATAACTTAATGAAATTGCTTAAGTGAGAAAGGGCCCCTTAATACTTCGCCTCAACTTCCTTGTTCGGAAGCCGCGCGCAGGAAAGTCGTAAAATTCCAGAATGCGACGTCATTGCCGAATGACTAATATTTTACGAGTTGGTCTTTCTTTTCATTATATTAGCTCTCTTGTATAAGTAAGGGACCATGTATGGTTGGAGGGGGGACATACAATTATAAATTAACAATTTCCAACTGGACAGGCTCGACTGCTCGAGATTTGATTGCACAAGTACGATGGAATTTACGACTGAGATTTGATTGCATATGCTGTTACATCAAACAACATAACAACTGAAACATATATTGGATATTATTTTAACAAAATGCCTAAACAAAAAGAAAGGGGAGGAAAAGATTTCCATTTGAATAGACTCATTTATTTTTTTTTCTATCTTTTTATTGTACGCCCTATGACCTGTCTTTCCAATAAGAAAAAAATGGACTTCCCCCTAATTAAGTAGGGGACTGTCCCTCCTACCGCGTCACACATTAAATTTATATCCGACGGCTGATGCAGATGCGAGCATAGGAATAAAAATGAAAAGCGGTTCGATTATTGGCGTGACAGTTCGACGGTCACGGTTCATGAGTCGACTGTTCAAAGGGGTATAAAAGAGAGAAAAACTCTCGATCGGCCATTTTCTTTTCTTTACTCTCTCTCCTCTTCGTGTCGCCTCTCCTTTTGTAACGATTCTAATTTTTTTAGGATTTAATAAATAGATATTTTATTATTGTATTTTATTTTGAGAAATATTGTTATTAATATTAGTGTATTTAATAATTACGAAAATAAAATAAATAAAATTGGGGAGGAGTTTGATTTGTGATGGGATTAATTAATGAATTTAGAAATTTATTTAAGCTAGAATAAATCTGACTTAGTTAAAGAGATAAAGATAAAAAGAGGATAAAATTTGAGAAGAATTAGATATTATAATTAGATTGTAATTGAAAAATTATAAATGTTATAAATAAATATATGAGAGCTAGTCAGAACTTATTTTCTTAAATTTTTATTTTGATGCGCTCAGCATGAACATCTGGACGACAGAAAAAAAAAGGGACTTGAACACAAGCGTAGGGGAGAATCCTTCTTTTCGTTCGCCATGGATTTAATTCACAGTTTTTGAATAAGTCGAATTCGAAATAATTTGTTACGTCAAAGGTCAACTATGACGATGACGTGATAGCTTGCAATAGAGAGAGAAATCCGGTGGACTGTAACATAAGTTGAGAGAGAAAAACAACGGAACGGATGGAAATTGAAAAGAGGGAAGGTTAGTGGGAGGAGAGAGAAGAAGAGATGGGAAAAGTAAAATGTGAGTTCAAGAAAGAAACACGTGAGGCGAGGAACAAAAAGATAAAATAAAAAAATAGAGAACAATGCAGACGGCGAGGAGGAATTGAGAGAAAAAGAAAATGTTTTCTTCTTTTATTTATGATTTTCCGATGAAGAAAAATTCAGTGATTAAATCTCTCGGCCAAGTATATATATAAATAAAGGGGAACGACCGGGTGTTATTCATTTTAATACAATTAGAGATTTTAATTATCAGCTTTATTATAATTATTTTGTTGTTATTATTATTTTAATATGATTTATGAATTGTGTTAATTATTGATTATCCTGATTATGTTATTATAATTCTTGATTTTATTGATGATTATATTGTTGGCCTATTTAGCTTTTGGTCAATGTTTTGTTTAACCTAATTGATAATTTATTAAAGATAGACATTTTAGGTAAACAAGATAAAAATTAAAAGTTACTGGCCCATGCTACTGATTGCCACTAAGCCGGGACCATTGAATTGAATTGAATTGAATGAGACATATAGTGTAAAAGCTATGGCTGTCCCGTGTATGGCCACTCGTCCCCCACCGTACACAAACTGGCCTGCATGAAAGTGACATGGTGTTCCTTAATTGACTGAGCGCTCCTCATTGAATTGGATAACTCCAAACATTATAAATTGAATTGAATTGGAATTGAATTGAATGTAATTGGATCATGGTCATTTGGATATATTGGCATTGAGTTGGCAATTATTATTACCCTATTGAATCGAATTATTATTGGCCAATGACCATTGATTATTGAATTAAAATTATTAATTTAATATTGATTTATTGATCATGCAATTGATAATTGTTAATTGGAAAAATTATTATTGATTTTATATTGGTCTTTTGATCATAGTCTGATATATTGTTCATATTGATAAATTGTTAATTGGTTATTGTATTGACTGCTCAATTGACTCATTGTTGATTATACCTTATTTTCGATTAAGCATATTGATTTTCTTTTAGACCCTACATACTGAGTATTTTTATACTCATAGATATTTTACTGTATCTGGATCCGTGCAGGTGAGAGAGCTATAGATGATGGTCCTACAAATGGCTATGTTCAGTGACAAACAGATGTTGCACATGGCATTAGATCGAGTTGTTTAGTTTTATTATTTCCGCACTTATTAGAATTGTAAACTTATGGATGTTTTAGCATTTTGATTGTTATGGATTATTAGTTATTATTTTTGAAAAGTCTTTCGCATTTATGGTTTTTATTTCGCAAAAATATTTTATAGAAAATTGAGTAACGTCTCTGGGACGACTCTGAGCACGTGAAAGTCACGTGGGTCTCGGGGTGTTACACAATTTCTCCTCTTCGCGCCGCCTCTCTCCTCTCCGTGCGGCGGTGCGAGTTTGGCGTCTTTTCCCCCTCCTGTCGTGATCGTTGAACCAGGAATTGCCGACCCCCACACGATCGAGGCTTCGGCGACCCCGGACGACGGCTGCGCGACACTGAGCACTGCTGGTCATCGACCAGATCTGCACAACTCCGAGCATAGCCGCCACAGATCTGCACTTTGCCGACCCTTCGGCCAGATCTGCGCGCAGCGGCGACCCCCTCACGCCATGACCCCGCCATGAGCACACCGGACCCCTTACGCCGACCTCGAGCACCCCGACCCGCCGCACGCCCCCGAGCGTCGCCACACGTCGCGACCCCGCCACACACCATGAAGCCTGACGATCATATCTGGGAACCCACCAAGCGTCGTCGATCAGATCTGAGCTTCGCCGCCAGGCGCCATTGATCAGCCCCAACGAGTGCCCGCCGAGCACGCCGTGACCCCTGTCTGAGCCTGCCTCCCAGTCTGCACCACCACTCCGATGCCAAACGCCCCTGCCGAGCTCCGCCAACAATCGCCATCGATCCGCACCGCCACCAACCCCGCACATGCCGCCATACCCTTGCCGGTCGAGATTGTTGGGTTCCTCCTCGCCGGCCAAGGAGTCCATCTTCCAATCGAAGCTTAGCCACCTCACTCTCCATGACTTTTTGTTATAATGATTTGCGATGTACCAATCCTAATCATGTTTATGTCACAATTGTAACATATGTGATGTTTATGTTCTTAATCATTTATGTGAACTTGTTAATCACTTTATCAACTTCTTTTGAAAACATAATCAGTGTGGTTCAAAATTTGACAAGGGAAACACAATCAGAATCCGACGTTTTTGTAGGACAAAGAAATGTGCGATTTTAGGGCAAAAACTTTCTTACAGGAGAGCAAGCTTTAATTGTTAATGGAAAATGTAATCACATAGCTCTCGAACACAAAATGTCTTATCAATTGTCAACATAGAACTCATTTAACAACAAACTCAGCTAACTTCAGGCTAAGAATCACAAAGTATCAACTAGAAGAACAGTTTACTCCGGAACATGTGTATACAATCCAAGTATGCACGTCTAATTTATTACAAAGAACTACTGAGCGAGAGAGAGAGCATTGGTGTCGTAGAAGAGCATAGCACCGATCCTACGAGTGATCCAGCAAGTGTCTGTATCCATATCAACTCGCGAGAGAGCTCGACGGTGACACTCGATGGCAGGCAAGTGGGACAGAGTTCAACGACCATAGGGAGGCAGGCTCGGTGGCGCTCGACATGGAGCTCGATGGCAACAGCGAGGCCGGGCTCGACGACAACATCGAGGTCAAGCTCGGCAGTGACAACGACGCTGTCGTGTGGCATGCAGTGGGGTCGCAGAATGCGGCGGCGCTCGAGGACGTGTGGAGGGGTCACAACATGCGGTGTTGCTTGAGGGTGTGCGGCAGGGTCGAGGCGTGCGAAATCGCTCGAGGATGTGCTACGGGGTCACGGCGTGAGAGGTAGGGGGTAGGCATGCTCGAGGTCGGTGTGAGGGGTCCGGGGGGATCACGGTTTGAGGGGGTCGCCGCTGCGTCCAGATCTGGCCGGAGGGTCGCCGCTGCGCACAAATCTGGTCGGAGGGTCGCCACTACGGGCGGATTTGGACGGAGGGTCGCCATTGTGCATAGTGTGCTGCGTGGTCGTGGCATGAGATGGTGTGCGGGTGCGTGCGGCAGGGTCACGGCGTGAGGGGGGTAGGCGTGCTCGAGGGCGGGGGTCCGGTCGGGTCGCGGCTTAAGGGGGTCGCCGCTGCGCGCAGATCTGGCCGGAGGGTCGCCGCTGTGCGTAGATCTAGCCGCAGGGCCGGCGAAGCGCAGATCTGTGGTGGTTGTGCTCGGAGTCGTGCAGAACTGGTCGGGGGTGCTCCAGGCCACGCAGTTCTGACCGGTGGTCGGAAGTGCTTGGTATCGCGCAGCCACTGTCGGGGGTCGGCGGATCCTGGTTCGACGAAGCCTCGGCTTCGTGGGGGTGAACGAAGTCTAGTTCGAGGGTCCTGGCATGAGGGGGAAAGATGCCGAGCTTGCACCGCCACATGGAGAGGAGAAAGGCGGCGCGGAGACGCGGCACATAGAGAAGAAACCGCGGAGAGGAGAGAGAGAAGAGAAAAGAAAATGGTCGGTGATGACATGGATTTCTTACTCATTATTGTTAGGGTAGAAGCATGATTTTCTTGATTTATGCTGCAATTAAATAATATAAAATCAACATTTTTAAACCCTTTGCATGTTATCTGAAATCTCTATGTCATCTTAGCTCTTATGCTGAAAACATGGATAAAATTTTCTAAATTTATAATCTTTTGTCTTTCAGCAGGTACCCACACATGAGGGTATCTGGTAGCTAAGTTAAAACAGTCCCTACATAGGGGTATCTGACGCTGCTAAGACCAGAAGCTGAGTTGAAAGAAAAGGACAAAATGACAGCTGCCACCTGACGCGCGCGAAAATAGAACGGAGTGTAGAAAAGAGATAAAAGTATTGGGACATGTGTCACACAACAAAAAAGCAGATGTTGAACAAGGGACAAGTGTCAAAGATCCAATGGTGGACAAAAGTGATGCCAAGATATAAAAAGGAAATAATGTCTCAAGAAAAGGGGTTGGCCAGCAATTATCATGAGGAACATTAGAGAGGCAATGTGAGGAACAAACCTGGAGGCATGGAGGAGGCCAACGTATAGGAAGAAGAGAAGTCACTTTGGAGAGGAGGAACATCAGCTGAGCCGAGAGGGGAAGCTGGAGCTCTAATTCTAATGTCGTCTGCTACATTTCCTATTTTTCTTACTTCTTTTCGATTGATATTTCTTTAGTTTTCTCTATTGTTTAGTGTTAGGATGATGGTGTTTTGTGCTGTGATCTCCATAGTTATGTCTAACTAATCAACCCATGAGGCTGAGGAGTCATTTGATGGGTCTAGACTTAGTTTGATATTCTTATTCGATTTCGGATGTTTTGCTTTCATGGCATTTGATCTTATTGTCTATCTCATGAATGTCATGTTTGCAAGTGCTTCCTCTTCATGTGATGGTTCCCCTAAGAAGGGGGCGTATGCCGTTAACAACATGCTATGAGCCGAAAGGTTAGCAGGTTGCAAGAAGGAAGTACTCTCAGTATTGATTCTTATTTTCCTAAGTAGAATGAATTGAGAGAGAATTTCTAGGGATTTCTAATGTAGTATCACCTAATGGTGATTGACTCGGTTCGAACACGAGAGTGGGAGAACCGAAGGGTACTTTTCATGAGAATGAGAGCATCCGCCATTAGTACTAACATCCGAATGCAGATTTAGAGGAATCGACATTTGTTTACTAAGTTTCCCCCATAAAATGATCCCTCGTGTCTTTGTTTTATATACTGTTGAAGCAACAATACTTATTCCAAATTTTACTTTACTCGAGTTTTCTAGTGAAAAACGAAAACAACAAATAAATTACAAAATTTAAAATACAAAACACGCCTTTACTTCTCTTACTATCACAATGAGATTCTCTTCTTTCTTACATAAGTCTAAAAACAAATACAACTTCTCTCTATGTGGATCGACCCTAGTCTATACGACAACGACAGTTGTATACTTGCAACCTAAGAAGTGTAGTTGGGATTATAAATTTAAAACTTGTTTACATTTCTGCAAAAGGGAATTCGATCTTTATATACCCGCATCTAGCGTGCGAATACATGCTTCCCATACTTACACAGAATTCTCAACAATAGTCGGGCGAGGGTTTTCCCCTTTTTATACCCCCTTCAGACTAGTCCACTCGTGTACTGCGATCGCCGAACCGTCATGCCAATAGTCAAACCACTCTTCGTCTCTATTCCTATGCTTGCATCTGCACCTGCCGTTAGATACACATCTGACGGCTGGCGTGGTAGGAGGGACAGCCCCCCCCCCCCCCCCCCCCCCACTTAAGTAGAGGGGACGCTCATTTTTTCCTTCCAATAAAAATGTGAAAAAATAATGATCACTTTTATTAATGTATATATATATATATATATATATAGATAGATAGATTTAATGTGGTTAGACGTCAACTCAAGTGTATGACCCCATACGCTTGGCGCCCACCGTCCGTTCTAATTAGACGGTGGGCAATAGAGCCTGAATGGGGAAGGTCGCCAGCGTGGTGCGACGGTGAGGAGCTCACAGTGGAGGAGTGCAACCTCCTTTCCGTCGCCTACAAGAATGTGATCGGCGCCCGTCCCGCCTTCTCGATTGAGCAGAAGAGGCTCAGGCAACGCAGACCACGTCGCCACCATCCACACCTCTCGGTCCCAGATCGAGTCCGAGCTCACCTCCATCTGCGAGGGAATCCTCTGCCTCCTCGACACCCACCTCGTCCCGACCGCAGTTGCTATGGATTCCAAGGTCTTCTACCTCAAGATGAAGGGCGACTACCACCAACACCTCATAAAGCTTGATGCTGATGTTCACCATGCAGGGGGTGGGGGTCGTGAGAGCATCGAGGCGGCAGTTAAGGTGACGGTCGAGAAGGGCGATGTCCGCAAAGGCGACGAACCAAAATGCACATCCTTTGTGATTTTGTTTCACACGTCTGGGTGTCGCTCTCCTTCCGCGAGGCGAAGAAGGCCGGCCGATCCCGATCTCCTTCTGAGAGGCAAAGAAGGCGACCATTCCGATGAGTTTTCTTCCTCAATCCGATGATGTGACGATGGATAGGCTGGTGGCACTGAAAAAGGTGCGGGTGGAGGAGTACATCAGTGGCGGAGGAGGACGGAGCATGGTTCATGGCGCGGGAGATCGTGCTTTTCCGACGGCTCGATCACCTGAATGTTGTACAACTGGATGGGGTCGTGGCGCCGCGGGTGCCATGGTCGACCTCCATCTACCTCGTCTTCAAGTAATGGACTATCTCGCCGGACTCCTCGCCGCCAACCCCGCGTCGTCTTCACGTGCGCACAAATGACATCCATCCAATTAGATCGGACAACTCAAATGCGTGTGTATGATGGTTATACACATTCCATAGGTATAGGTATGACACCATTAATCCATTATTTGAATGTGAAGATGCTAACAGCTTCACGTGGTAACAACTTGTTGAATAATGGTACCAAACCAACTTGGCGCCGTGTTGTCCGAGTCGTATCCAATTTGTCATCGTCGTGACGAAGATTTGGCTTACTTTAGAAAAAAAAACAAAATGACTATTCAGTTCATAGGATAAATCAAGTAGCAACTGTCAACGAATAGAAATAGCACACGACTATCAATTTTAAAGAGATCAAGGGTAATGCCTACATTCAATCCTCAAGAATATGATTTCTTAAATATTAAGATAAAAATTAACATATTTTGTACAGTACCTTTTAAGTTAAGATGGAACTCAAATGATATCTCAATTCTTGATCTTGATACTTCGTAAAAGGAAAAAAAATCGCATATTATTTATTCTAAAATTTTTTGTTTGTTTCACCCATGGAAGAAAGAGTTGGAGTTTCTATTAGAAAATTGAGCTCCATGTGCCGCCGCACTCTTGCCAGAGAAGAAGATGAGAGAGAGGGAGGTGAAGCGGTTGTAGACGACAGTTGCAGGAAGAAAAGATAGAAGACAAAGAAAAAATAATTTTATATTAAAAGAGTAAAATGATTACAATCACACACGAATTAAGTATCTATTTATACTACTAATCTAATATAAAAATAAATAAATTAGATAAATTAAATATTGGTAGCTCTAGATAGCAATCACACTACAAGAAAATGACGAATTTGTGACGGACATTTTTCGAAGGAAATCAATCATTCTCATTTATTAACGACATTTGCGACGGATATGAAACTCCTTCCAAAGCCAAAATGGCCTTCGTTATTACAGACGAAAAACCCCCGTCGATAAATTACCGAAGGGTATAGCCTTCGAAATTACAGACGGATTTACATTTGTCGGTAATTTCGAAGAAAGTACCCATCGGTAATTGTATTTATAACAATATATATGTAATATATAATGTAATATAATATTATTTTATTTACCGAATGATAGCGCCTTCGAAATTGTCGAAGGATTTGAAATCCGTCTGTAATTATGAAGGACATTACCCTTCGATAATTACCGTAGGAAAATGCCTTCGAAATTACCGAAGGATTTACATCCATCGGTAATTTCGAAAGCATTATCCTTCGGTAAATAAAATAGTATAAGTTGTTATTAATAATTATATATAATAATATTATTATTAAACATTAATAATAGAATATGTATTTATATTAATTATATGTATTAATATATATAATTACAATAATTAGTAATATTATAAATATTTTATAAAAATGGAAGAGAGATATGTGTTATATTATAAAAATTACTAATATATTATTATTTTATTTACCGGAGGATGGTGCCTTCGAAATTATCGAAGGATTTAGCATCCATCGGTAATTTCGAAGGACATTATCTATCGGTAATTATGAAGAAAAATGCCTTCGAAATTATCGAAGGATTTGCATCCATCAATAATTTCGAAGGCATTATCTTTCGATAATATATATAATATTATTATTATTAAACATTAATAATAGTATATGTATTGATATTAATTATATATATCCTTATATATAATTACAATCATTAGTAATATTATGTGTTGAATATTTTATAAAACTGGAATAAAGAGATGTGTTATATTATAAACATTAATAATATACTATTTTATTTATCGAATGATGGTGCCTTTGAAATTACCGAAGGATTTAATATCCTTCGATAATTTCGAAGGTCATTACCCGTCGGTAATTGTGAAGGATATATATCCTTATATATAATTACAATCATTAGTAATATTATGTGTTGAATATTTTATAAAACTGGAATAAAGAGATGTGTTATATTATAAACATTAATAATATACTATTTTATTTACCGAAGGATGGTGCCTTTGAAATTATCGAAGGATTTAATATCCTTTGATAATTTCGAAGGATATTATCCATCGGTAATTATGAAGGATATTACCCATCGGTAATTGTGAAGGAAAAGGCCTTCGAAATTACCGAAGGATTTACATCCATCGATAATTTCGAAGGCATTATCCTTCAGTAATTAAAATAATATAATTTATTATCAATATTTATATATATATATAATATATGCATTGATATTAATTATATGTATTAATATATATATATATAATTACAATCATTAGTGGAAGAGAGATATGTGCTATATCATTATGTATATTTTAAATATTTTATAAATATATTTATGATATAAAATAGATAAGATTTAATAAAATTAAAATAGTTAACTTCCTATTCAAGATCTAACTAATTTTAATATTAATAATAATATTATATATATATAGATAATAAATTATTATGTCAATTACCGACGATTTTTCCTTCGCAATTAGCTAGGGATATGTACTCGTCAGTAATTTCGAAGGAATTATCCATCAATAATTAAAATAATAATTTATAATTAATTATTATTATATAAACTATAATAATAAAATATTATTTTAATTATTGGGGAATGCTTTTTTCGAAAGTATTGACGGAAATAATATCCGTCGGTACTATCGAAGGATAAATCCGTCGCTAACTTCAATTTATTCCCGCCCAATTTTCCCTCCCTCTTCCTCTCGGTTCCGCTCCCTTCCTCCATATATATTTCTCTCCTTCCCCATCTCTCACGTGCTATCTCTCTCTCCTCCTCTCCTTCTCTCCTTCCCCACGGCTCCGACGATGATCTCCCACCACTACAAGAAATTAGGTCTTTAGCGAAGAGATATGTAGTCGCTAAAAATTCTCATCTTGACGTTAATACTCATCAACGACAAGAAAAAACTGGTCGCGGCTCTTCACTATAGGTCACACCGCTAAAAGGGTTTAGCATCCAGTGTGAATAGCTGGCTGTTGATTCTTTTTAAGGACCACTATAATCCTCTTCCCTAAAAGTTTAATAGCGACTAGTATACTGGTCCCCTATATAACTTATAAGGACCACTCACCTAGTCGCTAAAGACATTATTTATATGTTTACTTTTCTTTCAATAATCTTCCCTTCTGATTCAACGAAAATCTGTAAAAACAAAATGAGAATTAGTTTTAATAATAACTAAAAATAACTATACTTAGAAGAATATGAGATTGTGTACTCACCAACCAAAAATTCTAATCCGCCAAACAATCATTCTTGCTTCAAAAGAGGGCTATAATTAGATTAAAAATTTATTACAATAAAAAATGTTAATAGCACATAAAATAAAAATCATATTTTTTATTCTTACTAACCTTATGCTTCAGGTGATTCACAAGATTGTGGTGTTGTTGAATTTTGAGCATTAGATTGTTGACTATGCATGAACTCCATCAATTGTTGCAATTGATCTTCCATAGAAGCTATATGTTCTTTTAGTAGTTTGTTTTCTTCAGTAATTGTACGTAACTTATCCAATAATTCATGCTTCGAAGAACTATTTCCTTTTATTTCTTTTGTCGTAATCCCACCACCAAAGCCAATCACATGACTATATTTTTTAGGACCAAAACATCGCTCTACTACTTCTATTGCGGGAAGTGTATGTTCAGCTTGTACAATCTCTTGTATTTCAGCCTAAAAAAAATAAACTCATATTAATAAATATTTCATGAAAATCAAATGAAAAACTATTATTAAACATACATATCTTTCAATGGTCTCTGGATCAACAAGCTTGTTATTTTTCTTGCGTGTTTCAAAAAAAAAATAGTTGCAACATCCGATGGGTTACCATCTTTACCTCCCTTTACATAAAAGAAAATGAGATATCAAGTAAAAAAATGAAAGAAAAGAATATTAATATTTAATATTAAGATATACCTGTTGATAAATAAACTCCCTACTGTGAACATCAAAGTTTGGATACAAATCCTGCAAAATTTCATGCATTTCATCTTCATTTTCATCCTCTTCTTCATTATCATTTTCATCACCAGAGTTTGTTTCTGGCTCATCAAGCACTTTTCCATGGTGATACCAAAAAGTATAACCTTGAAGAATTCCATACACTTTCAAATGTGACTCAACTAGTTGACGTGTTCCAGAATATGAATTGCAACACTTGATACAAGGACATCGTATTTCTGTAGAATATGATGTTTTACTAAAGGCGTAATCCAAAAACTTTTGTACTCCAATTATATATTCTTCACTGAGTCTATTATTAACAAATTGCATCCATTGTTTGCTAGGTGCCATAAGCTTAATGTACATGCATAAAACAACAGTTATCAATATATAAGAAAAAAATATTATAAAAAATCATAATATAAAAAAAATCAAAATCCTAAATTAAGCTTACTTCTTAATTATATATCTATAAGGACTTGACATTTTTACATAGTTACAAAATTAATTCAAAAAAAAATATTTATATATTTACATGGGAATTGAGTCCACATTTTTTTTTTGTAAAAAAAAACAAGATTGATGTTGCTAAATGTGCATCAAAGAATACCTAGATATGCTTACAATAATTTTGTTTTTGTTTAAGATTGATGCATAAAGACATCTAATGCTTATGGAGACTAAAATAAAGGAGCATGCCTAGGAAAAAGGACTCTAAGATCAAAATAAATGAACTCCACGTATAACTTTAACTGCAATCACTTATGGAGAAGTGCTATATATCTGAACAAGTGAAAAAAAAATTTCAAACTAAGCATAAAAAGTAAACAATCGATTACCTCCCGCGCATAACCACATCCGGAACTATTGTGCGTGAAATGATCAATCGTGACTTTCTCAGCACGGAGGCTGCCTCTGTGTGCGTAAGACACGATCCTCACACACAATGCCTCTATGTGCGTGAGGTCACGCACACAGAGGTATGACAAGCGTGATGCCACCTCACGCACAGTAGAGCGTGATGCCACCTCACGCACAGTAGAGCGTGGCCTCTGTGCGTGAGGTGGCATCCTCACGCACAGATGCCACCTCACGCTCAGTGGCCTTTGTGCGTGAGGGTCACACACAGAGGCCGCCACCGGGGCGGCCATGGGGCTGCCTCCCGCCAAGAGGCGACTCCGGCGGCCGCCTCTCGCGCTCTCGTCTCGCGCAGAGGCGGTCGCCGGGGTCGCCTCTGTGTGGGAGGCGACCCCGGCGGCCGCCTCTCGCGCCCGCGTCTCGCACAGAGGCGACCGCCGGGGACGCCTTTGCGCGGGAGGCGACCCCGGCGGCCGCCTCTCGCCCTCGGGTCTCGCGTAGAGGCGAGCCGGGCAGCCGCCTCTGCTCGAGACGCGGCTGTCGAGGGCCGCCTCTGCCCGAGAGGCGACCCCGGCGGCCGCTGGGGTCGCCTCTGGCATAGAGCCGTCCGTCGGGGCGGCCTCGCGGCTGTCGGACTGTGTGAAGAAGAAAGGAGAGGGAGACGACCGGTCACGTACCTTCGAGGGATGAGGAAGCCATTGCCTTCGTCCGGTGGAGGGAAGACGATCCGTGCGCTAAGAGAAGAAGTAAAAAAAAAATAGGTTAAAGTTTAATTAGTTCTAACCTAATGGTCTAATAATTATTAATAAAATTATGGCGGTAAAAATATTTTTTTTAGCTTTTATCTGAAAATAACAAATATTTTTTATTTTTGATTTCATCATTACTTTATAAAATAAAAAATAATGTAATATATATATATTTATATTAAATCCTACTCAAAGTTAAAAAAAAGAGAAAAATTAAAAATACATAAAAATAAAAATTGTATGATTAAATATTATAAATAAAGAGACATTGATATTCTTTATTATATTAATAAATAAATATTAAAAATTAAGAGAGAAGATATTTGTTTATTTTCTATTAATGATATTAAAACTTGAAAAATAATAATAAACATAAAGTATATAAAATAAGAAAATAATATAATAAAGTATATTTTCTAAATATTTTAAAAGATATCTTCTATTTGACTCGTCATATTTTTAACGACAAGATGATGGTCGTTAATTTGAATATTAAGGACCAGTTTTTTTTCTAGTCCTTATTGTTGACGACCAGAATTTTTTCTGATCGTTAACAGTCATATTGAAGTCACTTCGTTAATTATGATCGCTTAAAGTCTAATTTCTTGTAGTGCACGACGGCGAACTCCTCTCCTTCTCTCCTTCCCCACCGATCCAGAGCGCTGACGGCCGATCCGGCCGCCAGCATGCCCGATCGGCCGTCAACGGCTGGCAGCGCAACCGATCGATCGCCAGCGTGACCGATCGGCCGCCAGCGCTCCCGATTGGCCGTCAGCGCGCTCGATCGGCCGCCAGCACGCCGGCCGGCCCGAAAGCGACCGGATACAGCCGCTGCTCCCCATCCCCTCTCCCTCTCTCGATTCCGGCCGCTGCTCTGGATCAGCTCTGGCCGCTGGTCCGGCATCAAGCGGTCTATTTTTTTAATATTTTTAAAATCATTCCGATGGACGTATTCGTCTCAACTCCATCGGTAGCTACGACAGGTGTCGAAGTCTTCGACGGGCTATACCCATCGAAGTCTTCGACGAGTCGGGGCCCGTCGGAACTATCGACGGGTGCTCCTGTCCAAATCCGTCGAAACCAGTGAAGGGTCGTCCGACGTGGGTAGTGTGATTGGGAGGTTCCGACGGTCTAATCCGTCGGAATTTGAGGAGGACCTCCCCTTCGATATGTTTAACGGATTACAGTCGTCAGAAATTTTGACGGCAAAACATCCGTCGCAACCGGCCTTCAAAACTTGCGATGGGATAGTTGAGGACCGTCGATAATTTTTTCCAACGGCAAAATTTCTAACAACCTATTATCCGTTGAAAAATCTGTCGCAAAGCTATATTTGCGACGGATTACGAAACTTTGCGACGAAAAAATCCGTTGCAAAATTGTTAAATTCTTGTAGTGTCATCTTCGAGTAACAAAAATAAAATACTTGACTAATTATTAAGATTAAGATTTTTCTTATTGTCGCACCTAAAATTATAACGCAACTTATTTTAGTACAATTGTGATGATATATATATTTAACATAAGAGTGAAATTAAAAAAAAAGTGATATTAAGATTTTATGAGTAAAAATAAAGAGATCCGTAATGCTGTAGTATCCGGGCTATCCAAATTTCTTGATTTGAAATATTAATTATGATACTGTGTCCATTCCAAATAAAGATATAACAATAAAAGTCAACTACTTTCAAAAAGCTAAAAAATGTTTTTTGTTTTCTATGTAAATAAAAAATATTTGGGATAAAACAAAAAAAATGGGTAAAGGAAAACAATTTGTTTTGGGGCAAAGTAGAAAACATAGTCTTTTGGGACAAATCAAATCTGAATTTTTGGGAAAGAAGACAACTTTTTTTTTTGTTTTTTGAGTAAATAAAAAAATTACTTTTCTGGGGTAAATCAACAGGGAAATATTTTATGTACGTAGAAAAAGTACTTTTTTTTTGTTAGAATCTATCGAAATTTGGCTCGAGTCCTGATTTAATTCTGGTTGCAAATTGTCACTAAGATTATTATATACTCATCCAAAGTTCATATGGTTGAATTAGGAATATGTGCCTATCTATATAAAGTTGACTAAGAAAAAATATTATGTTTACTTTCATTTATTAGGCAGCTGTGCAAATGACGTCATTGCCAGCAAATGAGAAAAAATTTATTGTTCCGAAGCCGCACACAGTAATCTTAAAATTCCAGCATATCACGTCTTTGCCAAATGAAATCTTGAGATCTATCACATGAAATCTTTTTTTTTTCTATATAAAATGTCATGATGTGTAGATTAGACTTTAGAGTTTAGACCCCCGTAGCGGCCGCCCAACGTGATTGCAGACATGGACCTGCACGTCTTCTTCCTGCCCTTCCTCACGCCCGGCCACATGATCCCCATGGTGGACCTTGCTCGCCTCTTCGCCTCCCATGGCGTCAAAGTCACCGTGGTCACCACCCCCGGGAACGTCCACCTCGTGAGGCCAACCATCGACGTCGCTAACTCCGACCAATCCCCCCTCATCCACCGCATCCAACTCCTCTCCATCCCGTTCCCGGCGGCCGAGTGCGGCCTCCCGGAGGGCTACGAGAACCTCCTCTCCTTCAGCAACCCCGAGGTCACCCCGGAGTTCGCGGCCGCCTTGGAAAGGCTCGAGAGCCCCTTCGTGCAGCTCCTCCGATCACAGCGCCCCGACTACGTCGTCTCAGACATCTTTTACCCGTGGACGACCCGTGCTGCACAAGAACTCGGCATACCGCGGCTCGTCTTCCACGGAACCAACTTCTTCTCCCTAGAGATAATGAGAGCGATCGCCGTGTCGAAGCTTTGGGAAAGAGAGGAGCCGCTCATCGTCCCCGGGTTCCCTCACCGTATAGAGATGACAAGGTCGCAACTCCCCCAGTGGTTCTTTCGACGAAGCAATATTGTTAATGGTATGGCGAACTCCATGAAAGAGAGCTCTGGGATGATCGTGAACAGCTTTTACGAGATCGAGGCGGATTATATAAATATGCATAACAAGAAGCTGGAGAACGGGAACAGGAAGACGTGGCACGTCGGGCCGGTCTCAATGCTGAGCCGCGAGATAAGTGACCGAGCGGCGAGAGGAAACATGGCGTCTATAACCTCCGACGAGTGCCTGAAGTGGCTGGAAGCAAAAAAGCCGAGGTCCGTGCTCTACATGTGCTTCGGAAGCTTGGCCCGGTTCACCGAGACTCAGATGCGGGAGATAGCTTCAGGCCTTGCGGCTTCCGGCCACCCGTTCGTCTGGGTGCTGCGGCACAGCGGCGAGGCATCCAAATGGCTGCCGGAAGGATTCGAGGAGGTAACAGCCGGAGGGCGAGGGCTAGTGATCAATGGATGGGCGCCTCAACTGCTCGTGCTCAACCACGAGGCGGTCGGGGGTTTCGTGACGCACTGCGGGTGGAACTCGTGCCTGGAGGGCGTGTGCGCGGGCGTGCCGATGGCGACGTGGCCGCTGTTCGCCGAGCAGTTCTTCAACGAGAGGCTGTTGGTGGACGTGCTCGGCGTCGGCGTCGGGGTGGGGGTGAACGTATGGAGCAACCATGAGGAGGAGAGAGATCTGGTGAAGGGAGAGGAGTTGGCGCGCGCGGTGAAGGAGCTGATGGGGAGCGGGGAGGAGGCGGAGGAGAGGAGGCGGAAGGCGAGGGCGCTGGCAGAGGCGGCGAGGAGGGCCGTGCAAGAAGGCGGCTCTTCGCATGCCAATATGACCGACATGTTGCAAGAGTTGGTTCGAAAGAAAGCGGCTCTTCGCTTTGGCTAATGGATAAACTTGTTTTCTATTTTTAAAAATTATTGTTATGAAGAAAGCAAAATAAGTAGTCATTTTGTGTTGCAACTTGCAATTGCACGTTGAAACGACGGGGAGGGTGCTTTCTTGCTGAAGCACAATCAAAAGTTTTCATTCAGTTATTATTATTTGTGTATTCCATCTAAGCCAAAATTATTGTATATTTTTATTATTTTGTATGATCGATATCTTATATTATTATTATCAATAGTAATCATATAAACTCCGTGTTTTAAAATTCGGCCTGGGATGGCCAGTCGGACTAATTCGACTAGTGTACTCCTATAAAATGATTTGCGGGACTGGGTTATCTCATATCTAATCATGTTGACCTTATTTGATCACATCGAATTGGGTTTAAAATCCGAATTCAACCTACCTATCCGACGGACTAAAATAATTCAACCTGATCAAATTATATATATATATATATATATATTTGTTAAAAAATTATTCTCTCACTCTGTTTTTGTTTCGTTCTACTCTAAATATAAAATGATCGATATCTTTTTTATTTATAATCTTTTTCCCCTCCGAATTTTTTCTTATGTTTTACAACATAAGTTACCTCTTGACCTTCCTTAGTTTCTTCGGACTCAAAGATTTTAATTTTTTTTTCCTTTGCCAAAAGATAGTACAATTGTCACATGCAAAGTGGCAAGTAGGGTTGTCCCAAATAGTTTTTAGTCATTACATTATCGGCATATTTCATTTTGCACATGGTGTATTTGTGGAAAAAAGAGTTATATGTTCATATCACATATTTTATCATACTTCTCCTTGAGGGTATTCCACATAGGAACATCGTACTCAATGACATGATACAAGTTATCATGAGCAAGCTCATACTTAATTCTCCAGCTCTACATTTCATAGTTGGTGATGTTAAAATGTTTAAGCTTTGCTAGTTCCAAAGTCATAACTTTTGAAGCCATTTTCTAAAAGAGTAAATTTAAATGTGAGTTAAAAAAAAACTTATATCACACAACTAACAACTGGAATTTAAATGGTGTACTTTGAGTATCAACTAAAAATTACAATTGATCTATCACTGTTAAATTTATCCAAAAACAAATTAGTATTAATATGAAGATATTAATTTGACAACGAAGAAACATTAATCAGAAATATCAATAATATTTTCCTAAAATCAGTGAAGAGATTTATCAAAAATATTTTCTTAAATTAAACAATGAAACTAATTTCTGGTAGACCAACTTTAAAAAAAATAACACTAAGTGTAACAACCCAAAAATATTATTTTTTCAAAAGAAACAAATTGACCAAAAATTAATATTAATCGGAAAATATCAAATGTTATTTTTGATAATTTAATTGGGTCAAGTGCAAAATAAATCGAATATTAACTTGGAGTTAAATCCGAATAATAATAATATACTTGGAGTTAATTATTATTATTATTATTGATAAAAAACTTAATAATAGTATAATTTATATATTAATCCAAAAAATTAATGAGTGTTAAATTTAAAAGTTAAAAAAATGAAGTTAAATGTGCCACTGTTCAATTTGGGCTTAAAGCCTCTTGATACGGAAGTTTTTTGCAGCCTGCTGGAATGAACGGAGATGTTTGTGTGTCAAGATCTGACGACGCAAATAAGAAATGAGTTATAACGGGTCATGATTTAGATTATAAATGGATCAGCAGTTAGATATAAATATGAGTTATAGAGATTGAGATAATAAAACATAGATCGACTAGCGAGATTAAAAGGGGAGTTATAACGGTGCCGATTTAATCGGAAAAACAGATCGAACGGGTGATATCAAATCACACAAAACATATCAATATCTGATTATGAAGATCCAAATTAAATCATGATAACAATTATAGAAATGATGAAGAGTTACAACGGTTCAGATTTTTAATCCGATTAAAACAACCAAAAGTCGACGATCCAAAAATAAATGGAATTTATGACAGCCAGATTTAACTAGAAGGAACAGATCTAACGGGGGGAGATTAAATATTACCAAATGAAAGAAAAAATTGATAAAAAAAACATATCTGAAGGCTGAGATTAAAGAAAAATCTCAAATGGCTGAGATACAATCTAAACAAAATCGACGACTACGATGAACAAGCGAGATTAAACCAATCAATAAAAAACAATGTTGATGATTAAATGCTAAAGTAACCCGAGGGTTGGAATCGAGTCATCGAGGTGATAGAAGTTTGTGGCAATCATCGATTGCGGTTGAAACAATGTAGTTCGGCTTCTCCATTGACTACAAAGTTGAACCGAGTTTGGCGACGGTTTGGCAAATTTTCGTCGGCTCTAGTTGAATTTCGTCGGGGTTCTTGAGTTGCAGGTTCACTTGAGTGAGGCAAAGGCAAAGGAGAAGGCGAGGGAAGCTTTGGCGAAGTGTGGGGGATCGGTCACCAAAACTTTGATTCGTCGGCATCCTATGTTGGGCGACAAATGGATTTTCATCGGTGGTGGTGCTTCGTCGGCATTATCTTTGGTACCAGTGAAAGAAAGAAGAGAGGGGGAAGATGATTAGGGGACTCTCGATGTCGTGAGCGTTCCAATTGACTCAGTCGATTTACATAGGCGATCGTTCTACGTTTGTCCGTCCTCATCGTCCGCCGATCATGCTCGCCTATGATGCAATTGATTAGCGTCGTTATTGTGTCGATCCCAGGAGATTCGGTTCGCCCATTAATTGCCATCATTTCAAAAATCATAATACCCTGATTTGGTTAGTTATGATCATATTGATCCTTTACCAACATGAATACAATTATAATTAGTGAATTTAAAATATCCAAATATCATCCATGTAAAATCTCAATATTATGGATTAAGGTTTTCTCTAAATCGACTTAACATTTTGGATTCATTTATGAAGATGGATTTTACTTCCTTTAGCATATTATTTTTATTGGAAAGAAGATGTTTTTTTTTGTAGCGTAGATATTATTTGTGCTTTTATCTGTATTTGTTGTAATAATATGATTTATCATAATTTTTTCTTATGCCTTATGTAAGCATAATACTTAGTAAAGTTTAATATTATTGTCGTGACCTTTTATGAGAGCTCAAATTGATTACTTATTGACACATTTTAATTATATGTTAGAGAAGCCAAGACTTGTTTTTAGAAAGTGAGAACTACGATCAGAACTTGCCCTAGTTCCCACAAGTTCATCCAACACGAAAATACTAGACAAAGACTCACGTGGCCAGAACTCAAATTCTTGCTTCTAACTCACGTCTTGTTTTTTTAATATTTATATATAATATATACTAATTAGTTTAATAATATACATTTATGAATATATTATTAGAATACTATTATAAATAAGTTTATTTGGATCTAATAATATATTGTATTAATTAGTTATAATAGTTTGCTTAATATTATAATATAATAAAATTATAAAAAATCATATATTTTTAACTGAATTAATATAATCATTATAATTCTATTATAATATTAATTAAAAAATTAATGTAAAATCTTATGTATAATATTATATTTATTAATAATATAATTTATTAATTAAAATTTTCAGTTGTTTTTAGGAAAATGATAAATAATCTAATTTCTATTATATTTGGATCTTAAGATATTATTTATGTAAATTATAATATTAATAACATATGAAAACAAAATCAATATTAATATTAATATATTAAGACACAACTTTTTTTAATAAAATTTAAATTAATAATTATGTACAATATGTTTTATATTATAGTCATTATTATTATAAATAAATAAACACATAATATTTTTATTTACTATAATTTAATACCTCATAAAATAATAAACTATATTCCTAATTTTTACCTTTTACCCAATAAAAATTATCTATCAAATCATTTTTTTAATATCTATCATTATATTTTTCATCTAAAAATCAAATCTAAACTTTCTTATCTAATCGATTAATTCTAAAAAAATAATAAGAACTTAAATTCTACCGTCTCCAAACACACCCCAAAAATCGAATTGAATAATTTCTAGTCTGAGAAACTAAATCACCGGAATAAACTTGCTCGTGTATATAATCTAATATCAAAATCAACGGGCCCTAATAAACTTTTAGTTCTCCATCTGAATTAGTTACTAATTAAGTATCAAAATCTACCTTGAAAAAGTTGTTTGAAATAAATAATTCAAGCTAATAACTCACCTCTATGTGGAATCTAGGAACAGTTAATCACCCTTTATTCGCTGTCCTCGGGAACACCAGGTTAACTAACGTGCTCTAATTTCTAAAACTTATTTTGTCCTTGACTAAGTATCTAAATGACGCCCGTGTCCCCGGATGCAAAAGTAGCCCCCTCTACAAATATGGTCAGCATAGTAGAGATTCCATAGCTAGCTCTAACTTAGAATCTGGAAGGAGGGAGATAGCTAACGGTTGAAGAGAAGGCCTTCCCCGGTGAGTTTCTTTGTTCAGTCGGGCTTCAGTCGCCGGCGGCCGGCCGGCCGATCAAATGAAGATCGGGCTAAAGTCCGATGAGCCTATCTTAGGAAGAAGTGACATTTTCAACAGGTCAGTATAGTATCGATCGCTCAAAGTTGCTCTTATGTTTTTTTTTTTCTGTTATCTTTTGATTGTTAGTTTATTAGTTGAATCAAGAGTATATTATATGATCCCCCAATATGTCCAACTCTACCAGTGATCCACCACCACCACTTCCTCCAATCTATTAGTGACTTGTTGCATGAGTGTAAGTAATGCTCATCCGCAACGAAATGCCTTAGCTTTAGTTTGTTCTCTTTGTTCCATCTGCAGAAACGGAACAGTTTGATGGCAAGAAATGGCATAAGACCTTACAAAAAATTAGTAAAAATACAAGACTAATTACAAGCATGTTTGAAGTTATACGTTTATTACTTCATTGATTTAAGAATGTATCATGGTAACATAATTAACATATCAAGGAATTTTGAATTCAAAATCGGATAAAGACAAACCTTTTCTCCTTTCGAGTTATGAACCGGCAGTTCTAGACTTGTCCACATACGTGTGAAGAGATTTTGTTCTAAACATGAGGTGATCCATTTCTAATGGAATTAATCCTGAGGAAATTAGCTACTTAATTAGTGTAGTGGAATTATAATAATGGTCCTACTCCCCTACATCATTCAATGTAAGATTAATTTGCACGCAGCATGCACGCGCGTGGAGGTAAACCATGTGTGTTGATTAATTAATAATTATATATTATCCCATCGATGGACCATTTTTTTTGTCATTTTTAAAGATGAACAAAAGGAATCAAAGCGTGCAAAAATAGTCAGGGTTTCGCCCATAAATTAAGAAGTTAAAATAATAACGCCATATGTTACCGTACGTGAAAAGTAGACAATATTGGTTGATATGATATGATATGATCATATGATAGTAGTAGTAGACAATATTGCCAGGACTCAGCAGCATAAAAAAGTTTTAACTATTTTGAAGATGGAGAGGCACACGTGAAAAGTAACACGTCGCCTTTAAATTTGGTCAAGTAGATTAGATTTGTGATCCAAGTCGTCCGACAAAGTGAGACTGGGGTTGGTCACGGGGCAGACGCCAAGTTCAACTTACAAATATTCAAGTTATAATTTTTGTAGTGACAGTATTTATCCCTGGAAAAAAATATTAATTGATGTCCTTTTATTTTATTAAATAAGACTGAAATTATCCCGTATGAAATGATATATAATAGTATTTCATTTAAAATGATAATAGAGTCCCGCATAATTTTTCATAGACACTTTTAGGATGCATTCACTGTATTGTCATTCAACATTATCTAACAATGTAGATTGCATTTAAAAAAGATTGACACTTATTAAATTATCAGCAATGTACATTATCTTGTTTAGTATGCATAAGTAATCTATCTAGCAGTCCATACTAGATTAATGAGTTAATATACCGTCTTTATCGATATACTCCTAATCAAAAGAATTATATTTAGATATATAAATTATTTTTAACTTCCACTACTAGAAAAACGTGGATTACCGATGGTCCGGACCGTCGGTAATCAGCCCGAAAACCGTCGGTAACGCAATTACCGACGATTTTTCAGTCGGAATCGATCCGTCGGAAAAACGCTCGTCGCAAATGGATTTGCGGCGGTTCAAAAAAATCCGTCGCAAATACCGACGGTTCTGGCCGTCGGAAAAGTCCCCGGCGGTTCGACCCGTCGAAATTTTCCGACGGTTGCAACCGCCGAAAAAGTTCCCGGCGGTTCGAACCGTCGATATTTTTGACGGTTGCAACCGCCGGAAAAGTCCCCGGCGGTTCGAACCGTCGATATTTCCGACGATTGCAACCGCCGGAAAAGGCCGACGGTTCGAGCCGTCGCAACTTTTCGACGGTCGCAACTGTCGAAACTTTGGACGGATGTCGCAACCGTCGATCTTTAGACGGTCGCAACCGTCGCAAATAATTTTTTAAATATAAAAAAATTAGCGGCCGGATCCGGCCGCCTGGCGTTCGGATCCGGCCGCTGGAGGCCGGATCCGGCGCCTGGCGGCCGATCCGGCCGTTGGAGGCCGGAACCGGCCGCCTGGCGGCCGATCCGACTGCTGGAGGCCGGATCCGGCCGCCTGACGGCCGATCCGGCAGCTGGGCGGCCGATCCGACCGCTGGAGGCCGGATCCAAACGGCCACGGCCGGATTCGGCCGACAGCATTGAGAGAGAGAGACGCCGGCGCGGAGCGGGAGAGAGAGAGACGCCGACGCGGGAGAGGGTCGCCGGCGTCCGGCGTGGGAGGGTCGCCGACGTCCGGCGTGGGATGGTCGCCGGCGTCTGACGGGCGGGAGGAGGTGCTCGCAGCCGGGAGAGAGAGGAGAGGAGGGAGAGAGAGGAGTGGAGGGAGGAGGGAGAGAGAGAAGAGAGAGGAGGGAGGGAGAGAAGATGGATGAGAAAAAGTGACGGTTGCGAATATATAAAGAGAAAAAGTGAAAAAAAAGTGGGAAAAGGGAAAAAAAAGTGGGATAACGAAATTTTAATTACCGACGGTTGCGACCGTCGAAAACGTAAATATTAAATATAATATTTATTTTTTATTTTACCGACGGTTCAAATCATCGGTAATCGTTACCGACGGTTTTGACCGTCGATAATTGCGACGGTTTGGACCGTCGCTAGTTATATTAATAAAATATTCTTTGTATGATATTATTATACATTTACCGACGGTTACGACCTTCGGAAATTGCGACGGATTTTGCGACGGATGTATATCCGTCGAAAATATCGACGGTCCTAATCGTCAAAAAATTAAATAATAATATAGTAAATTATATATTAATTTTTTATTTCCGACGGTCGTGACCGTCAGAAAATCCGTCGAAAATATTTAATAATAATATAAAAAATATATAATTTAATTTTTTATTTCCGACGGTCATAACCGTCGGAAAAGTCATCGGAAATTGCGACGGATGGATATCCGTCGAAAATATCGACGTTCCTAATCGTCGAAAAATTAAATAATAATATAAATTATTTCCGACGGTCATAACCGTCGAAAAATCCGTCGAAAATGGAACCGTCGAAAAATTCGTTGCAAATTGCGACGGATTTAGAACCATCGGAAATTATCCGTCGAAAAATCGCGATTTTCTTGTAGTGTTCGTAAACTTAAATCACAAATATATATTCTCACTCATAAAATTAAAATTTATAAAATAATTAATATATTTTTAAAATATGATAATAATATATTCATAATAATTATAATATTTATTTGATTAATTTTATAATTTATTTAATTATTATTATAATTTATTTAATATATTTTAGAATTTATTTAATATATTTTAGAATTTATTTAAATAAATATGTAAAGGACAAATGCATAAAGTAAAATTTAAAATATTGCAACACAGATGATAATATAGATTACCTACTTTTCCATAAGCAATCTGCATTGCCACTTCGCAATATGGATTGTCTGGGCAATGCAAATTACCTATTATCTGTCACAAGTGAACATAATAATGTGGTGAACCTAGGTAATTTAATATAATATTATCTGGTAATCTTTGTCGAGAAACGCTATTGCGAAACTCGTGTCCTCTTTTGTTTTATTCTTTACAACTGAAGGGAAAAAATGATATATAATCGACTGCCATGCCTTACGAGAAAAAAAAATACTTATGCATTTTTTTAAGCAACTTTGAAGTGACACAATTTTCGTGAAAACTATGCATAGAGTGAGAGTATACGTTCTGTATAACACGCATATTAATGAACTGCCGAACCCATGCATGCATTTGAAATCACAACTATTCATATCATGAGCTCAAGTAGCCTGTCATTGTTATTTTGATCATGGAATGAGGAGGTTCAAATTTTAGAGTAAAAGAGGTCTGAACTCTGAACATTTACATTTCTACAAATGACTCCTTCAGGATATATTCTTTGTATATATGCATCTCATTTGTATAACCATAGACGACTAAATGATCTTCATTCAACTTCTCAATCGTTAGAAGACTCATTACATAAAGTCCTTTTTTTTTAATTCATCTTCTTTCTATGTACGCATTTCTATTGTTTGTTTTACTGAAACAACAGGTTCATCTGAATTCTTGTCGATCAGTTGTGCGTATGCAATAATCAATTGGGATTTTATAGATCAATATATATATATAACCTATGGTACATTTATCCAATATTACATATATATATATATTCTAATATTACATAACCTATGCCTGCCCACATGTTAATGTGAAAACACTTTGCCTATGGTACACCTCTGACAACAAAGTTCTTTAAAATTAATTTATTTTTCCTATATTTTGTAGATGCATCAGTCAGCCTGAAGCTTTGTCCCCGTTCTTTGAAGAGTATATATATATATATATATATATATATATATATATATATATATATATATATATATATATATATGTATTGTCTGAGTAATGCAAAATACATTTTGACACATAACTAGACCAGTGGGATTTTTCTTGTATTAACTATTTTCATCACTCCTCGTCACAATAAGTTTGATCACTTTATTAGTAAATTAATTGATATTTTTAGGACGAATAGAGAATCTTCTTGCACTGCATGAAATTACACTTGTTCCAAAGTCAAATAATTAAAACAGAAATACAATGATCATATATATATATATATATATATATATATATATATATATATATATATAAAGCACAGACGTTCGATCCAAATCAATATATTAATTATTGCCTCTTAAATTAACCACTGTAATATTGTTTATGAATGAGTTCCATGTCGATTCTCCAAAAACATCAACATCATGCATGACAACAAACAGTGTCATTTATTTCTTTGGTTAAATTAGTATAAGACTAATCAATTAGAAAGAGAGTGTAATCATGCACAATGATACATTTATCCAAGACAAAAGAAAAAAAAAGATTAACAGAAGAAAAACATCACCATGCACATAAAAAAAGTCATCCATAAAAAAATAGTCGAATTAATTTTATTAAACTGGCTGATTAATAATTTAACTTCCCAAGTTGCAGAACAGTGCATGCAAGCACCATCTTATACTTCTATATATACAATACGCGCGTTGCAGACTTGAACCATGCACACGTTAATTAACTTCACACATCTTGAAATCTCAGCCATGCATGCGCCCAGGACCGGTGACAACAAAAGGCTATGGCGGGAACGCTGACAACTACTGGAATCCCCCTCAGCAGGCGCCGCGGGGTGCCGCCGGAGTCTTCCGACGAGGGCGGCGATCATGCCGACTGCACCGGCGGATCGTGCCGTTCCTGCGCCGCCCTCCTCATCGCCGACTGCATCGCGATCGGCTGCTGCCCCTGCGCCGTGGTCAGCATGCTGGCGCTGGTGTTCGTGAAGGTCCCCTGGGCGATGTCGAGGAAGTGCCTGAGATCGCTCAGGCGGAGATGGCGACCTCGTCTGCAGAAGAGGGTGAGATCAGATGCCAGGGAAAGAGATGGAGAGGGTTTGGAATTCGACGTGGGTACCAATATTCATAATGGAACAAGAACGGGGGATGAGGACGAGAGAGGGGGACGCAGAAGTGTGTGCTGCGCCACGACGTTCGATGCTGAGAAGATGTGGATGGAGTTGTATCAGATTGGACAGTGGGGGTTCGGGAGGCTTTCCTTCTCGGGAAATTTGAAGGACCCCCCGGTAATTGCACCTGCCAAGTTAATTAATTAGCTGATGATTAGTAGATAATTAACCATTGTTTATATACTGGTTTCCTCTAATTAAAATGGAACGATCAACTTTTGTGAATCGAAGTCAATAATATTAAAATCTCAATATATATATATATGTCATATTCGAATGAATCTAAGTTATAGGTGGCACCGCGGTAGTGATCAGTAGCTAAGAGCTAGGCCTGGCGACGGATTGAGAGTCAAATAGTTAATACAGATTTGTTTCTTTATTTATTTATACATCACAATGCTAGTAGATTACTTAAGTACTGGTAGCTTTTGATAAGATATACTTAAATCGAAAAAGATATAAATACATTCAAGTTATATTATTACTATTATTTTTATTATTTATATTTCAAGACATCTTTAAAAGATTTAAGTCGAGTGTGTGAATAATCATGAACAAAATATCATATTCCAATCAACATTTCGAAATTATAAAACCATATAAGAAATCATTATAAATATTCTTCCAATATTTGAGATTATCATATTTCTTTCAATTGATAAAATATCAATACCACCCGTCGTCATTTTTTTTATTTTTTTTAACTTCTTGATATTTTGTATTTTGATAGGATAGACACAAAATTTTATTCCATTTTTTTAGAGAGAGAATCTTATCTTTCTTGCCCATTTTTTTTTATTTTTCATATTCTATTTTTTATTTTTTCAATAAACAATAATTAAAATTAGAAAATATAAATCATAGGATCAATGAAATGTTACGATCCAGAGATAGATCCACATAAACATAAATCTTATGGTCTTCAAAATGAAATCTGAGATCGCAAGTCAACTATTGAATCGTAGCACCTTAAATCTTACAAGTCGGAAAGCAATCCTAACGACCACAATTAAAACTATTGCAAATGTGTTAGATGTAATAGCTTGAGATTATGGAAAATAAATGAGCCAACCTAGAAAATTATATGGCCGAGGACAAGTTTTCATTATGCAAACAAAAAAATCGTCATACTAAAGCTTAATATAATCTAATTAATTTGTGAAATTTGGGCTTAAACTAGGAAGCAGGCCCATGGAAAGATTATAGCTACCATTATAAATACTTTCCCCAAAAACATAGGAAAAAGAATGTTACATGATCATTAAGGAGAATCACGGAAGCTAAGTGCTTCGCAAGAGTGATACATCTATGTCCGGTCTCACTATCTCCTCAATTTCTTTCATTCGGATAATGAATTCACTTGCCCCAGTCAATCACACGAATGAGCAGCGGCAAAGTGTTGTTAAGAAGCATGATATGCTACATCCATGTTCATTCTTTTGTCAGTTCTCATGAATTTTCAATCTCGCATATGATTATGTTGAGATGTTCCTTAGCTTTTCATGTATCCAACTAATGGGTTTGTATTCTGATGCTAGCTGCTACCGATTACTGAGTTCCCATTCTTGTGTTCCTCGTTGACATCATATTCGGAGCTGTACTCATCAATACCAAATGCCATTTGGCGTAACTTATCAATCTCTGTAGTATTATATTTACTTGAATCATATATGGTGCTCTGACCAAACCTAACCCCATTAGATAGGTCAGATAGGCTTCCAGTGTCCAAGGCTCTCACTACCTATACAAAGAACAAGGATAAAGAAGTATGAAAAAGATTCTTTAGCACGAGGATATACCATCACACATATATTACAAACATATAATACAAATAATCATATTAACACGCATAGGTCAATATCAAGAAAATAATATGCTTTAGAACAATGCACACGTGTTTCTTACTTGGATCATTCGCGGTCTCTTGGGAGCCGAATGACGGACACAAGCGGTAGCTGCTTCAATCATCTTTCTCATCTCACTTTCCGCAAATTTTCTATCAAGCTTTGGGTCCACTAGTTCTTCAAAGTTCCCAGTCTCAAGGGCATGAACCAACAGAGGTCTCGCCTATAAAAAAAGAAAAAGGGAAGACATGCAAGGCATGATAATATGGTACAAAGTCACTACATGTGCAAAAACACGACTCCAAACGGCATTGTTTATATCGATATTTCATTAAAAGTATTAAAGCATATTTATACATAACATTTCTCAGCATTTCAAGACATGTTACACTCTTACACGGTAGACATGTGAGCCCCTTTGAAGTCCAAACCTTCCGTTTATATGTTTTTGCATATAATCATTTATACAACAAACCAATAATATGCATGTAAGCACATAACATCATACATAAGAAGATAAATTGGACTCAATATACAAGATCTAATTGCCTTGAGAAATTCCTCTATAAATTGATTCCATAAGTTCAGAAAAACATCATGTGTACCGAAAAATATTGTACGAACCTCAAAATTGAGAAGTATTACGAGAGGCGATATAAAACAGTACGAATTATTAAATACACAAAACAACCGTGAGCACAATGGATATCCTCATAAGTCAATAACCAGATAATAAAGATTATTAATAATTTACTTTGAGACAATGAAAGCTTAAAGCAGACACCTTAAAATGTTTTGTTTCTTTTAATGTTGCTCATAGATATAGGACGGTGACATTTACCTAAAGATTGTTGCGTTTGTCATACATTAATTGTTTCAGTTCTATTAAAATGTCACTTTATTTATGTTTGGTAAATAAGTCGCCTTCATAACAAGTTCACCTAACGTATCAAATGCAAGTACATTTGTCAACATGGTATGAAAAATTTGGAAATCTAACCACCTAATAAGATTAGTCAAAACATGCTGAATTTACATTACAACAAATTATGGTGAGAGCTTATTTCACCGGCTTGACATCTTACCAAAAAAATATGAAATTTAATTGTTAAATAAATCAGAGGCAAATGAACATACCCATTCGACTAAACTCTCATCGCCTAAAGGTTGTGATGGATCCACTGGCTTACGTCCTGTTATAAGCTCTAATAGTACAACCCCGAATGAAAAAACATCAGATTTATCTGTTAGTTTTCCACTTGATGCGTACTCTGGTGCCATATACCTAAAAGTAAAATACAAGCATCCAAGCATGCATTACTAACTGTGGTAATTCTCACTACATGAATGAATGAATATATATATACACACACATGCATTTATTTACATAATTGAACTGATAAAAAAGCCAAAAAATTCATCAAACTTGTCTATTAATACAAGATCATGTGCTACTATCTACATTGATATGATTTCATAATTATTCATGAAGTCAGTATTTATGTTGGGATTCATAAACACAATTGTTAAAATTGTGGAAGGATCTTGTAGCCGAAAATAATAGAAAAAGCAAAAGAAAATTGTGCAAGAATCTCTAGAAGAACTAGGTCAAGAAGATATATGTTTATAGGGTTTAACAAGAGTTGTTCTTAACTATTTGGGAACTACTTATCTGGTAATAGTGCATAATCTACACTCATAAAAGATAGTGTACAATTTTTGAGATAGGGTACAATTTTCATTCTACAACCAATTTAACGGTAGTTGTAGCTACTAAATGATACAAATGTCAATATATGGATTAATTGTAGAAAAAGAAAAATGACAACAACCCACACCAACATCTAGTACCAGCTAACCCCCATAAACAAAATTATATACATTAAGCTCATGATTGTGGTTCTCTAATTACTTAGATGAGTAACACAAACAAAAGTTACAAACTCATTAGTATGACTGAATTAAAAAGGAACACATGGAACTATCATGTGAAATTGGTTATTATGAAACAGTTTAATGAAACTCACCCGAAGGTCCCCATAACACGGGTGGATACATGTGTATTGGTATCATTCGATAATTTTGCTAGTCCAAAATCTGCAACCTGTAGGCATTGCATGGAATTTATTGGTAAACAAAGAAAATAATGAATGAAGAAATTTTCTGCAAACAAATTCCAAACATCAAAGTCAATTGTGTGAAAAAATATGCCTTTGCTTCAAAAACGTCGTCCAAAAGAATATTAGCTGACTTGATATCCCTATGGATGATCCTCGGATGACCTAGGAATGAATATAAATCCAACACATGAAAACAAAAATTACAATGGTATTCAACCCATTAAGAAATCTACCATGATGTCCAAAATTCAATAACGGTAGAGCAAATGTTAATCACTTACAATCCTCATGCAGATATGATAATCCACGAGCGGAGCCGATAGCTATTTTCATCCGTTTTGTCCAATCTATCACAGGAACATCCCTCCCTGATATGATCAATTCATAAAATAATTTAAGATCAATCTCCAATTTGAGTAATCAGTTCAATTAGAAAACTTATATATGCGAAGGCAAAAATTTGCACATGAATGATTGACCATGTAAATGATGTTCCAGAGTGTTATTTGCAACGAATTCATATACAAGGAGCCGATGATGATCAACTATGCAATATCCCACTAAGGAAACCAAATGGCGATGGTGAATGCGGGTAATGATATCAACTTCCGCCCTGAATTCTCTTTCTCCTTGTCCGCTACCAACTTTAAGTTGTTTCACTGCCACTTTTCTCCCGTCCGAAAGAGCTCCCTTATAAACACATCCAAACCCACCCTCACCAATAAGATTGTCCCGAGAAAATCCATTTGTCACAACCATTAGCTCTTCATATGTGAAGGTTGAATTAGAGGCACCAGGATCTGGTCCTTGTCCATTGTTGTATAAGTTACCACCATAACTTGCATAAGAGCTTCCAGCACTTGGAGGCTCCAAGTGACCTACATGCGCCACCATTTCATTCGAACCATGGTAAAATCCATCTAAATTATACACAATACAAAGAGTAATTATTATAAGCATAAGCAGTTCAAAGAACATAGGGAATAAAAAACTTCATCAGATTTACTGGGCGATTTAGAGTTGCGGTCAATTGGTGGCGGTGCATATTGTCTAGCGAGATTACCCATTCTGCCCTTCTTCTTTTTCGATATGACAAAGAAGGCAACGACTAATGCAACAAAAACTCCTGCAGCAGTAATCCCTACAACAGATCCAGTCCTCAAATTACCACTCGATTGTGAGGGACTTGAAGCAACGGCTGAACTATTGCTAGGTGTTCTCGAACCCGAAGGTACTATGGGACTTGACTTGGAAGGAGGTGTTGTGATTGGAGTTGATGGATTATTGAATGATGATGGAACTGGCGGGGGTATGGATCCCGGAGAAAGAGAACTTGGCGGGGTTTTAGGAGAAATGGGTGAGTTAGGGGGCGAAAGGACTTGACTGGTTGGTGATGGAAATTGAGATGGTGTGGTAGGAGCAGATGGCGGAACAATGGGGAATTGCGACGGTGGGACAGGAGGTGGAGGAAGAGGAGGAGGAGGAGAAGGAGGAGGAGGAGGAGGAGGAGGAGGAGGGTTTGGGGAGTGCAACAATGGAGGAGGAGAATGAGGAGGAGGCGGCGGTGGCGGAGGAGGAAGACGAGGAGGAGGAGGAGAAGGAGGAGGAGGAGGAGGAAGAGGAGGAGGAGGAGAAGGTGGAGGGGGAGGGGGAGAGAACAAGGGAGGAGGAGGAGGAGGAGGCGGCGGAGACACTAATTTAGGAGGAGGCGGAGGCGGAGGCGAAGGGTCGGGCAACTCCGTGGGCTCATCGGACTCCGATGGCGGCGTCTTCGTCGTCGGCGGAGATGGAGTCGAGTCCGGCAGCGGAGGCGGGCTGCTGTCGCCGTCTCCGTCCGATGGCTTCGGAGAAGGAGGAGATGCACGCGAATCGTCGGCACCATCACTCGACGGTGCCGGAGCTGATTCATCCATTCGCTATCTAAATTTTTCTAACACAAACATCTGATTCTTCCCTATCTACAGTCACATTTGATTCTGAAGTCTGAACTCTACGATTCTAAAATGATGAAATAAAAAGAAGAGTAAACGAATCTAATCATATGGATTTTGAGAACAATAAGATTAACATCCCCTTAAACCATGAACACGATCAACAACAAAACGGAAAAGCGTATAAAAAAAATAAGAAATTACAGTAATGTGCGTCCTAAAAATAGGATAACAGCAAGAGTCTTACCAAGAAAAATATGCAAATGAGGGATCACGCGGCGAGCTCACTTGTGGAACGCTACAAATGGTGGTGTGGAGGGAAAGGCGAGGAGTGCAAGGAGGAGGAGGAGGAGGGGTGCGATAACTGCGGAATGAGATTATTATTTTCTCAAAAAGAAAAAAAATGATTCCTCGACCAAGCAGGAGTCAAACAGTGAAATAATTATAATTTTAACGTGTTTCCGAAAGCAACATTATCTATAAAACTGATAACCCACCCTCCTCTAGAACTTCTAATATTCATATTTGTTCCTTTTTTTTATTATTATGAATTTTTATCTTTCTCCTACCATCTCTTCGTTATGTGTAACGATTTGAGGTCTAAAGATCAAAACGATTTGATAATTAGTTTCACATGGACAAAACATGGAAGTGATCATGAGCTTATATGTAGCTACTCTCTTTACTTATCAAGACGTGTTTTAAATTCGTGCGAACCAATGATCCAAAGCGAACAATATCTTGATTGGGTTGAGGGTATTATAGAATGGTATAAGAGCGGATCTCTCGTGCTCACTTGAGCTATGTAGGAAACACGGGCCATGGCCAACACGGACACTCCTCAACGAGGACGTTGAGCCCTTTATGGGGTGGTTTGATGAATAATCCCATATGGACAAAACACGGAGGTGGTCATGGGCTTATATGTAGCTATCATCTTCCCCTATCAAGACGCGTTTTAAATTCGTGCGGGCCAATGACCCAAAACGAACAATATCTTGATTGGACTGGGGCGTTACATTATTAATTATAATATTAAATATATGTTTGTTTGTTTCATCATTACTCCTTCAATTTACTAATTGAATTCAGCATCATTACATTTATTTTTTAATCAACATTTATAAAAAAAATAATGCAACAGTAAATTTATTTATTAACCTATAACTATATAATAATATTTACATCTGCATGTTATAACCATGTGATATCTTCATGTTTTTTTCCATGCAATTTGGAAGAAAAAATTTATTAACCATTTAACAGGTCAATACTTCTGTAATGTGGAAAGAAAAATCTTGGTCTTTTTACAAAGAAAAAAGTTAAGGCTAAAATGGATATACTTGATAAGAGTTTGCTGTGTATGCACTCCATATCATTCCCAACCACCCATTTCAATGACTGACTGCTATTTTTTTGTTATTTTTTTAGACCTTCACATCTAACTATTTAGGAGTGAGCACAGGCCGGGATGACCCGGTCGCTCCAGTCCGGCCTGACCCGGATTTTTTGAGTTTTTTCCCGACCCGATTGGTAATCGGGTCGGGACCGGATCTCATTTCCTTGAGACCCGGCCGAGACCGGGTCAGGACCGGATCCAAATTATGAAAACTCGGACCCGATCCTGATCCGGTTAAATATATTATATTAATATTAAATTATTTTTAAATAATATATTTATGCTTATTTTAAATAAAAATTGATATTTTATTTAATATATATCTTAAATATACATTATTTTATATTATCATATATATATTTTAATTAATAGTTATCATATTTATATAATAACATTAATTTTTTACTATTTTATATTTTTTATGGTCAAACAAGGATAACCGGGAATTCTCGGATTTTGTCCCGATTTGACCGGGACGACCCGGTCCGGGACCCGACCCGGTCCGGGACCCGACCGGGACCGGGTCTGCATTTTCGAAAACCCGAAGCAAACCGGGTCGGCCGAAACCCGGTCCCGTACTTGGTTTTGCTCACCCCTATAATTATTCCATGATTTTCTTGATTTTCTTTTTAGTTCATCCATCTAATTTTCTTAAATTTTTCATTTTTAATTTTTTTTATTTGTTAAAAGACTAAACTATCATTCTCCTCTCATATAATCTTCCTCTACCAGTGATCTCACGGGAGGGGGGATGATGCCCCCTCACCCCCTTGAGAGGCTCTCCTCTTTTGGCGAGCTTGAGGGGTTCTGTGAACAAAATGGCGAGCTCAAGGCGCAAGGGAAGATCATCCCTCTACGGTCATCGAGATCTTGCACGAGACCATGCAAGTCCTCCGCTCCGATCCATCCGCCTTCCTCTTCATTCTCGGCTTCCTCCTCTGCTTCGTCTACATTGCCCCCCTCCTCTACTCTGCCTTCCTCGACACACCCTCTCCGCCCACTGCTTGGCGCATCGCCGTCCTCGCCTCCACCTTCGATCTCCTTACCTCCCGCCCCTCCTCCAGCTTCCCCATCACCTCGTCAGCTCTATCGTCTCTGTCACCGCCTCCTTCCTGCTCCTCCTTGCCGTCCGCCATCTGTCGTGTACTCCGTGGCTTGCGCCTATGCCTCCAAGCCAGTGCTTCCATGTGACCTCATCGTCGCCTTTCGACGGATCTGGTGCCGCCTCTTTTCCACTTATCTATGTGCATGTGTCACGATGTTATTCTCAAACACTAGACCACGTACGGCGACTAAGCGGATAAACACCTAGCCAAGCCTGTTTTGAGTAGCAACGAAAGATTTATGGTCGAGACGACTATGCCGAGAGTCGCTCTTATAGGCATTCGATCACGGACATGACTAGAGTATTGGACTACTCGTCATGGGTCCGTGCAATGCGCTAATGCAGGCGCTTGGACGTTTAAAGTCCGAAGCGACAGTCAATGTTCCACGGGGAACCGAGAAGGGTCTCCGACGTGGATTAGCACCCCACGCTCAAGGCCATGACACTAGAATTAAAAGAAAGCTTGCTTGTATTGAATATGATGAAACATAACATACATCTAGGTCTCGGAAGGCACTAGTGAACTCTTCCCAGTTTACCGTAAATATAGGAGTCTTATTACATATTGAAGATGCAAAAGACATATCCTACGGGTAACGCTACATAACTTTGCCATTCATAAGGATGACTTTACAAGATAAATGCCCTAAGGGTGAATAACTTGGTATGTCTGCAATATTACACGGTGCAAGACGGCTGCATGTGTTCCATGGTGTCGACCACGAGACTTTGCTTCGTGTCACAAAAAATTCTCCGTGACATTCTCCCCCACCAAAGTCGGCTATGCCCCTAATGCTGTTGTCCGAGCTTCTTCGCCTTTCGTCTTGACTTCGTTCAATTTCATCTTCTTTGCCTTGACTTCTATTTCACCAGCATCACGCAACGCCAGGAATGCCCTCTCCTTGGGGTCTCACTGAGGACTCCTTCCTCAGGCCTACTTCGCTTACTGATCCTTCGTCCAATATGGGGTCATCACTTGTGCAGCGCTAGTGGAGTCCGCCATGTGTGATTTGACTTCATCAAGTAACCATTTCCGTCCATCAAGTCTCTGTTGGCTTTAGTTTTTCTCAACTTGCGTAACATCAACTTATTTAGTTTGGCTTCTTTGGGGTGAAACAACTCTTGTATGCCTTCAGGAATAGCTTGGAGAAGATTTGCTCATGGTTGTGCAGAACACGACGAAGAGTCTCGTCATTCAACCTGCATGACTTGACTCGATGCCCTCATGATGCAGATGTCTGCGACATAAGGTTTTCCCTCTATCGAATGTAAGGTGCGGGACTATCTCACCCTTTGATGGTCATCCTGAGATTCCGATGGCTTGAAACACAACACAAGCTCTTCGATGCTAACATTTGCAACTTGTCTACTTCGGGTGCTTCGGGTCGCTATGATGCACGACAAGAATCTCTCCACGGATGCTTCGGGACGTTTCAGGTCTCTTTGTGGGTTTGACTCAATGTCTCTATGTTGCAAGTAGTTGCAACATAGAGTCTTCCATCCCTCCACCGAATGAAGAGCTTAGGATCACCTCATCCTTGGTGATCACTTGATATTTCGACGGTCTTGAGGCTGGATAAGGTTCTTTGATATAGCACTCCATGTCTTGTCCATTTCGAGTCTCTATGGTGAGCGGCGAGAGTCTCCCCACGTTCCATTGTGGTTCAACTCACTGTCTCCATGTTGTAGATGACTGCAACGTAGAGTCCTTCATCCGTCGAGTGTAGAGTGCAAAGTGCAGGACCACCTTACCCTTGGTGGTCATTTGATATCTCAATGGTTTGAGGCAAAGCAAGGTTCCTGATATGGCACTCTCTACCTTGTCCACTTCGGACCGTTATAGTGAGCGATGGGAGTTTCTCCACGTTCTTTGTGGTTCAACTCCATCCTCCTGCTTCAATGGGCTATCTTTGTCTTTGGCATAATAGCTTCTTCTTTTGCGACTTGAGTTTCTCTCCCCCACCATTGCCATTGCCCAAGGGCTTTGGTGGTATGGCACTTGTCTTGGCATGATTGAATTGGCAGCGGCGACTAGCGAGTGGAGGTTGGGTGATCTCGTCATCCCAACTCCGTCCTATTCCAAAGCTTCAACCCCTCTGCTTGAAGAGCACTAACATTGTGTCTTCATCCACCTAGAAACACTGGAGGTGGAGCTCCGTGATACCTTTCACATCCTCCTTCAACATGCCCTTCTGACTGATGCTCTGTCCCATGTTTCAATGGGATCTATGTTTGCCACATTCCACATAGTTGTGATGGCAACGCCATTATGAGTTCGCTACATCTTGTAGGGTTCTTGGGATATGCTTTCTTCCGATCCTAGGACCTCCTTTGAAACTTCAGCAACATCTTTGGATATGAACGAGGCAACAACATAGTGCTCATTCATGAAGAGGATGTACCTTTGATACTCGTCCCTCCGCAATCTGGACGAAGCAATGTCGTTGTGCTTATCAACAAGATCATGCATTCTTGACACACTTGTCCATCGGGCGGCTGACCCTTGAGAAAGCGTAGCCATTCCGAATCTTCACTGATCCATGGAGATGCTCGTGAAGACGCTTCGCCTGAGTAAGCGGATAGTGGTTGGCAAACTCATGGCATGAGTTTCCAACTTCACCTCCATCTCCATTCGAAGGGACGACATCGTTCGAAACTTTTGGATTGCGATCCTTGGAGGCCGCTTCGATTATTCGAGGCGCTGGTCGAGAGGAGATGGCGCTTCTTCCTTCGGTTGGCGGTGGAATGCTTGACAGTAGCATGTCAAGGTTCACTCGATGCTCAGGCCATTTGCCAAATTGGTCGTTGAGTTGAGCCGTAGATTTGCATTGGCATGTAGCAGGTTCGTCCCGCCCCTTGATGGATAGCATTACGTTGCTTGCGGGACAACACTTGACGAGGCAGGCAAGGCTGGCCGCTCGTTCCCAAGTGTTTATAAGTAATCAACGTTTTGCCCCATCTGTGAAAGTCATCTTGGCGTGGCAGACGATGCTGACAGCACTACAAGATGCTTGTGAATGGTACTCCGTAGCCAAAAGGATGATGTTCCTTAGCTGAAAGGGACCATGAATCTTGATGCTTAATCTTGAGTCAACTTCTTTTATGGAGCGATTGCGCGCTTCACGTTGCATGACTAGACATGCGATGCAATGTCACAAAATACCAAGCAGTTATAGATTATCATGATAGTGCATGACCGACAGTCCCTGAATGTGACACGGGTCCTCCGAGTTACATAACATTTGTGCAAGCGACCTCTTGGTATGGGTAGCGTAAGACCATCATGCGGCGCATATGGCCACTCTTGACGCAGCGCAACACATCAAGATTCCCGATTGTATACCTGGGGTTGTGATCTACTCAAGTGAGCAACGCATGACCGTCCCGGTTAGGCGGGGCAATCAATCCGCCATCATAGTGCATGATGGACGTTTCTTGACATGATACAGGTGTATGAGGAACTTGCTGCAGGGCACGACCGGGCGTGCAGCGAGGAAGCTTGCCATGCATTCCTCGTTGGCGTCCTTAATCGAAGACCATGGCACCAGTGCACTTGGGCATAGTAGAGTTTCTGAGCAGAAGCACTTTTCCTACACCAGGGCACGTCACGACGATACAAGCGAGTCATCGTTGCTGGATAATCTGAGCAAGATGAACTGCTCTGGTACCACTTATCACGGGGTCATTCTTTGACACCTAGCCAAGCTTGTTTTGAGTAGTAGCGAAAGATTTATAGTCGAGACAACTATGCCAAGAGTCGCTCTTATAGGCATTCGATCATGGACATGATGAGTAGTCCAATACTCTAGTCATGTCCGTGATCGAATGCCTATAAGAGCGATTCTCGGCATAATCATTTCGACCATAAATCTTTCGCTGCTACTCAAAACAGGCATGACTATGTGCCTATCCGCCTAGTCACCGCACGTGGTCTAGTGTTTGAGAATGACCCCGTGACACATGCGCCATCGTCGTGCTCTCCGTGTCCCTCTCCCTCACCCTCCTCTTTCTCGCTTGCAATGTCGTCTCCTTCCTCGGATACCCTCCGGACATCCTATCTACTCAGCGCTGCTTGTGGTCCTCGCCTTCTAGATCATATATGCCCATGCCATCATCATCATCATCATCTCCATCCTTGAACTCGCTGCCACCCCTCCCTTCGGAGCTGACGAATGAGCGGGGGCAGCACCTTTTTTATTTTTTATATATTATTTTAATTTTTTAAACAAAATGATAGTTTAATATTTTAACAAATTGAAAAAATGAAAAAATTAACAGAATTAGATGGATTGAATAAAGTAAAAACTATGGTATAATTTAGGGACATATTATGATGAGTTCATATGTTAAAGTTAGATGTGGAAACTCGTGATAGTTTATAGGAGGATTAAGAAAATAATCCTTTTTTTTAATATTTGCCTCATGTAAACCTGATAATGTTCTCTTCTAAAAAATATCAATCCCCCATTTTCATTCCCTGCTATCCCTATGCCCATGGTCGTTAATTTGCCACTTAATAACTCCTTCAATTTATTAAGTTTAAAAATTAAGGATCATTATTTTATTTTAAAGGGTGCATGGATCTATTGCCACTTCAAAAATATTTATGTCTCTCATTTTTATTAGTGTTAGACATTTTTACCCCCTCTATCTAATAAAATGGAGTGCTAATAGTGTTTTTTTAGTGGCAATAGATACACCCATTCATATTCATATAAAAAGAATGCAATAGTAAATTTAGTCATTAAGCTATAACTATGTTATAATATGTATATCTACCTGTCCCTTGCTAGCTATATAATATTTTCATACTTTTTTCCATCCAATTTGAGATTAAAAATATTGACCAATCAATAGATCAAATTATCATTTATACAAAATAAAGACAAAACTTTTAGTATTCTTAACAACAGTCAATTAGGAAACGTAGGCGAAGAGACTATAAGAACTAAATAAGAGTTACGATTTCTTTCAACTTAATTTTATGACGTCCCACGGATTCTGGCACAATTCTGATTGATATTGATTGGCAGAAAATCATATCATATTATAATAATGATGATATCTTGACACAACCTTGGTTGTTGATGATTATCATGAATCATATCATACTAATGATCAAATATTGACTGATGTTAATTAGTAAGAAATTATATCATAATGATACTATTCAGCTAAAATTAATTAGATGACTGATTTGTTGGCTCATTAGTTATTTCAATATTTTCTGTTTTCTTAAGTCTTGTTTCCTTTTGTTTATTTCCTAAAGTAGTGAATGTTGTAATAGTCCATAAAAAAAGCCAATGAATAGAGAAAGACAACTCATTTTTGCTTCAAAAATTAACATTTATTTATAGCATTGATTCGCTAGTTTTCAAACACCAAAATTTTGTTCGATGTCATCTTGGATAGTACTTCGTTCTATCCTCGTATCATTTGTTTTCTTTATTCTAATTAGATCCTGGTGCTGCGCCATTTTCTCCCTATTAGATATCTTGCAGAAATTGTCTTTTTTTCTAATGGCCATAACCTTACATCATATGATATTGTAATCCCTTTCTTATGGGTCTCCTGTAATCATCATGTTGTGGCTCCTCCATATATATTACTTCTTCTGCATGCTGGCTTTATGACCAGCCATGGTGAGTTATACCCTCTAATAGAGAGTGTCTTCTATTATCTCATCGAATTATTGTAGGTTATTAGAGTGTAGAAATATACATTAATAAAAATATATGAGTTTTTCTTCTTATCATTATTATTATTAGGGTAAAAGGAGTATCCAACCCTTTTGAATTTGAATGAGAAGACAAAAACTATTTTGATTAATAACCTCACTAATTTACCCAATTTTGATTTTCTTTCCGAATTAAAATAAGAAGTACTTGACTAAATCTCAATTGATATTCCACCTAAGCCATCAACATATCTTTTGTTTTCATTAGATGGATGGGTTACATTTCTTTGTTTTTATGTATGTATGTATGTAGAAAAGAATGATCGATTGTGAAAACACATAAAGAAATTATATATCGCTACGTATTTAGTGCTTTTAATTACTAACGATATTTCATGACAAATCTATAACAACTATGTAAACCATGATAATATGTTTAGTGGTTTAAATTTAAGATCGTAATAATAATGCGGAATTGTTGAAATGTCTTCTTATTGCCCTTCTTTTTCTGGGCATCAATTTGTTGAATCTTATTTCATGGAAAATAAAAATAAAATAAAAATCTTATATATGTAATGCCAAAAAAAAAAGGTGTGGTATATTGTCACCCATAATTCACTCATCTTCACCATGTTTTTTTATCTTCTCGTAGAATCATATTGATACATTAATTACAAGCAAAATTAGAAGAGAGATTGTAGGCATAATGATATGACAACGTCAAGCAAAGTGGATTAAACACTAGGTGATCACTATGTGAACTTGGATAGTCAATTTATAATAGGCAGTAAATACTTCGATCTTGGATCATCTAGCAAGAGCATACCTTCCATGCAATAGAAAATAAAAAAAAATGTATTTGGATCATTTTATACGTGATCTTTTTATATTAAATCACCAACGAAATTAATTAAAAACATTATTTTATTTCTTTACATATTTTTCTAACATGCTCTAGTATCAGAATGTTTTGTTATTCTTACTATATGCATATAAGTCATTTTGTTGTCTTTTTAGATTGTCATTAGAAATCATGTATGCTAAATATTAGACCAACTGAGGTTGAGGTTAAATGGTAAGTTGCACCTCATCTTTTACTCAAAATTTTGGGTTTGATCTTTGTAAAGAGTGTAATCTTGGTGACACTAAGGGGTCGTTTGATTACGGAATAAAATGATAAGGAATAAAACAATATAATACAATGTTCTTTGATATTCTTGAAAAGTTAACTTTATTCTTATTTCACTTGTTGTTTGATTGGAAGAGAATATATTTTAAAAATATAATAATTTATAACAAAAATATTTTATTATAAAAAGTTGATGTCTAATATTATAATAACAGTAGAAATATTAATATAATAATATATGATTAAATTTTAAAAATAAAATAAAAGTGAAAAAATTGAAAAAGATGATAATATACATATTCTTCTATTTTAGAAGAATATATATATATATATATATTCTCTAATTGGGGATAAACAACGATTTCATATTTTTATTAAGTGGTTTCACAGTTTTCAAAGTTTGACCGAGATATTTTTATTCTATCGATTGTGTGATAATATTCCAGGAATAATGTGATATTCTAGAATTTATTCTATAACCAAACATGCTTAGATTAGTCGAACTCGATGGTGGATGAATAATTCAATATATGACATGTGCGCATAACTCGTAATATTGTGTAATCTTCTGAAATTTGAAGTGGTGCTTGTGTAACACATGGGAGGGACTTCGCAACGGTCATGTGGTCGTGGTATGAATAGAAGATGAGGAAAAGCTAGGTCACTAGCACTAGATCTCCTTCCTTGCCTTTCCTACCTCCCTCGCACCTCCCTCGGGGGTGGGGGTGATGGCTCTCACTGCCATAATAAACCAGGCCCTCGCCCCCCCCCCCCCACCCCCATCTCCTCTCCTCCAACAACACAAGGACCACATACTTCTTTTTCCTTGGAACCTCCATCTTCTTCCTCAAATCTACCTCCTACTACCTTGTCAAATGTTGTAAGACAGGGGTGGCACCCACCTCCACTCCCGCAAATCTCTAATGACCAACTGCACGGCATTCAGGCAGGGATCTCTGAGGAAATCTCTATCCCCAATGTCGAAGTTAAATAGGGTTATGCACAACTAACACACAGTTTACTTGGAAGATTCTTTGGCGGACAAGCTTTAGTGTCATAGCTTCGTGAACGGCTTGTTTCCATGTGGACACTCAGTAGTCCGGTCGTAATAGTGGAACTGGAAAGTTTCTTTCTGCTTTTTGTTTTCACTAATAAAAATGAAAGATTGCAGGTACTAGACCTTGGAATGTTGATGGCCATCTACTAACGGTCACATCTCCGCGGACTTTCTTTCGGCCGGCGGAGGACAGAGTAACGAATTGACCCGTGTGGATCTGTTTCCCTCGTTTAGATTTTAAGCTTCTAAATGAAGACAACATCCTTCTCCTGGTTGTCAGATTCGGCGATCCTCTATGCGTTGATCGGACATCATTCTCTGGCGATGGTCGACATTCTACCAGGGTGTGTATTGACATGGATCTTACTAAGCTTGTGCTTCAGGGTATCTGGGTCCATATACCAGACGACAATCGCTACTTCCGGAGAGTTACCTATGAGGGAATCCCGGACATCTGCTTCAAGTGTGGAATTGTCGGCCATCGCCTGGAGATGCTAAAATTTGAGGGAGAGGTCAACGGGGAGTGTCCTACTCTATGGACCTTGGATTCACGTGGAGCCGGGTGGTCAGTTGCACCAGAGCTATGTGAGGTCTGCGTTGGGGACATGCTGGACATCGCCATGTATCAACAAATTTGATGCCTCAGGATCAAACGCCATGTATCTCACTCGTGCACCAATCCTCAAAAGCTCCTGAAGAGCTACCTTTTCTTTCACCCCATTTCCCTTTATCAAACACTATAGGATGTCATCCGGTGTCAGTGCCCTCGGGTTGTAGACGACAACCTTCGCCAAGCTATGTGTTAGGTCCTTACCATCAAAAGTCTCCTTCCATGGCACCAAGGGGTACACAAACATCTCATATTCTTGCCACTAATCATATTATGGAGTGCTTCGAGCATGTTAGGTAGGAACATACAAAGGAAGGGGAAGGCACGGAGATCTCGGAGGATGAGGGCCCCAACGTGGACTTGTTTCCTCCCACAAGGCAAGATAAGAAGTCAATAAAAAATCATAGCGCATTAACGATGATCAAGCCTCCGAAGCTGAATAGGCGAGAAGTCAGAGCCAATGAATCCAAAGGTAAGTCGTCTCTGAACACCCTTCTATTGCCTTGCAGGTGAAATCGTCGCTGCAATCGTTCTAATTCCTGGTGGGCAGTTGCAGCCAGCACCACCGACCTAAAGCTGCTTGTATGGAACTACCGGAGGGCTTTTAGGAGTAAAATAAGGGACCGCTTCTCAGGCATCATCAAGTCCCAAAAGCCTGATATGCCAATACTAGTGGAATCACGTTCAAATGAGGATGACATAGCTCGGGTGATCCGCCGCCTTCGGTCATCTTGACAGGGGCATTACCAGCTTGGCACGGGGGCGGCCGGTGGAATCATCGTGGCCTGGCTGTCAACTTCCTTTCAGGTGATCCCGGTCTTGTGTACTCCTCGAGTCATTCATCTTGTTGTTACCAACTCAGATTTTTCGTTCTTACTATTTTGTGTCTATGCAAGTGTTCTTCCATCTTTATGAAACAAAATGTAGTCAGATTTAAATGCTTTAAATATTGAAAATTTTCCTTGGATTATTGCTGGAGATTTCAATTGTCCTATTTATGCAAATGAGAAACAAGGAGGTAAGCAATTTACATGTTCAACATCAATTTATTCTCTCAGAAATCTTATTACTAATCAAGGCCTCATTGATCTCCCTATTTCTAATTCCAAATATACCTAGTCAAATAATCGCCAAGGGCAAGCGCGTATTCTTTGCAAACGTGATAGAGTACTTGTCAGCCACCACTGGCTATAGTACTCAGGGCTAGATCTCTCTACTCTTGTTAGATCTGCCTCTGACCATGCTCCTTTGATAGTTAATACTTCTAAGGATATTAGACACCCAAAGACCTTTAAATATGAGCAATTTTGGCTTAAGTACCCTTGAAACTAAAGTCTCAAATGAGTGGAACAAAAATAACTCTGGAATTGGCCAGACATTAGAAAGTTAAAAAGAAAACCCTTTCTTGGAAAAAACACACACTTGGGAACCTAGAGAGGAAAGCTGAGGAGGCACATAAGGAAATTAGAAGGTTAAAATCAGCTGATGAACAATATGGCCTGTCCACACATGATTTAGGCAAACTTCACACAACCTATCATAAACACACTGCCTAAGACAAATTAGTTTAAAGTGGTGGAGCAAGGCAATGGTGAAATGGATAAAATATGGTGACAAAAATACTAAGTTTTTTTCATGTAACTACACTGGCAAGACTTAAAAAAACCAAGTCAATAAAATTAGGGACCTAAATGGTAATATTCTAACTGATGACAATCATATTATGAATGCCTTTGTAGAATTTTATAGACACTTATGGGCTAAAGACACTGCACCCAGCCTATGAATCAGTTTTGGCCTGCCCTTCCACAGCTTGACCAATCATGGGAGGAACATTTAATTAGACAGATCACCTCTGAGGAAGTTTGCCTCTGGGACATGAGTCCAGGGAAAACCCTTGGGCCTGATCGGTTCACGGTTGAGTTTTATAAACATAATTGGGACATTGTGAGACATAGGATAGTACAGGCTATTATGGATTTTGCCTATAGTGCCACTCTTCCCATGAAGTGGTGTCATACTTCGCTTGTCTTCATACCCAAAAAGAACAATCCAATATCTGTAGCAGACTATAGACCTATCTCCTTGTGCAACGTTCTTTATAGGTTGTTAGCAAAAATTTTGGCCAATCGATTAAAGCCCACCCTCTCTCACTTAATAAATAATGCACAGTCTGCCTTTGTGGCAAATAGATCAATTCGAGATAATACATTAACTACACAGGAGATTACTCGACCTATGGCTAAAGGAAGAAGAAAATATGTCATTATCAAGGATGACATTGAAAAAGCTTTTGACAATGTGTCTTGGGGTTCATCATTCACTCTCTCCAATATGTGGTTTCCATATAAATTCATATCTTGGATACTGTCTGCATCAAATCACCAACCTTTCCATGTTACATAAATGGGCAAGCCTCAAATAGCTTTAATAGTCATAGGAGGGTGGGGGGGAGTAGACGGGTGGCTGAGAGAAGGATTACCCCTTTTCTATTGAAAATACATCTATCAATCATTTATTACATGCAGATGACGTACTCAATCATTTATTACATGCAGATGACGTACTAATCTATACAACTGCAACCATATCCAATTGTAGGAATATAAAAAGCTTATTGACTAATTATTACAACTTAACAAACCAGAAAATAAATTATAGTAAAAAAGAAATATACTTTCCACCAAAAATTAATGTCCATAGGGAAAACATTATTAGCAGCATCTTGAATTTCAAGGTTGGAAATTTTTCTTTCAACTATTCAGGGATCCTCATCTAACTTACCTATATCCCAACTAGGAAACAAGCTCAGCTTATTGAAAGGGCTACCAGTAGAATATCTAGGTGGAAGTCCAAACTATTAAACCAAGTTGGAAAGTCCGCATTGATAAATTTAGTTCTTACCTCTATACCTATTTACTCTTTAAGCTCAACTTATATCTCTGGAAGCATGGTGCAATCACTTGAAAGCATGGTCCAATCACCAAAGGGCTACGGTGGTTTGGGCATTAGAAAGCTAAATTAGATTAGGCCCTCCCTCCTCACAAAAAAGATTTTTAATGTTCCTAATCTCGTGATTCTCCTTGGGTGAACTTAATTTTAAACAAATATGATCCTCCACATCCTTGGAGCCCAATGTAAAAATACTGCCTGATGCTGGAAAGCTTTTAGGTTGGCCCTCCAGGACATTAGGCTGGGCATGAGAATACAAATTGGTGATGAAAAAAACATAAATGTCTATTCTGATCCCTGATCCTGGTTATTGAATATTCCTTTTGCTTTCATGCCTACCTATCTTAATATGAATGTCTCTCTGAATATGTTTTTAGTTTCAGATTTTATTATTGATAAAAAATGGAATGTTGCTTTGTTATCTGATTGTTTTGCCCTTGTTCTTGTTGAAAAATTGTTTCATAATATCTTCCGGTTCTGGCATGTGTTGATCCCTGGATCTGGACCTCTAATGCCCGTGGCATCGCAAACGCTGGTTCAGTTTATAACTTTATCAGTTGCAAGCTTTTGTCCACACTAAAATCTTTACAGCATTTCTGGAATACAATATGGCATATCCCTATCCCTCCCAAGACTCATGTCTTTCTCTGGAAACTTGCTCATGGCAGACTACCTACTCTTGATAGAATTCAACAATTCAACTCCAACATTGATGCATCCTGTAAACAATGTGGAAGGGAAATTGAATCTAACTCTCACCTTTTCTTTTCTTGTCCAATTGCAAACAAGCTTTGGTCAACCTTCCAAGAATTGCTTAATTTTTCATTTGAAGAATCTAGACCCTAGCTCAAACGGAAAACTTCTATCTCTTTTTTTCTTACTGTCTAAATGATGCCTTCTTTTGATCAAAACACACAACCATTCCAGTCGTCTGGGTAAAAACTTTGGCTGGCTATAATGAGTTTACTTCACACCACTTCCCTAAGGCCATTTGCCCCCAAAACCCCATTCAGGTCTGGTGGGAGTCCTCGCCAACATCCTAGGTTAAAATTAACTCAGATGACTCCCTTATTGGGACCACTATGGCGGGGGGAGCCGGATGTTTAATTCGTACTTTTGATTCTTCCTTTCTTATTGCAAGGGCCTTCGGGAAAATAGATATGATGACATTGGAACTTGAAGCATATGGTATACCGGCTAGTATAAATGCTGGAGTGTGGCTAGGACTAAAGAATGTCATTGCTGAATCAAACTCACACGTCTTGGCCCAGATTATCAAACAAATATATAAGTGTCCTTGGAGGATAAAGCATATTATTAGTGTTATCATGTATAATTTAAGTTTTTTTTAGCACTAGGAAGTTAGACATTGCTTTAGAGAGGCAAACAACATTGCGGGTTTTCTTACAAATTTTGGCCGCTCCAAAGGGAACAAGTTTTTTTGTCGAAGGACCCTCCTGTGGGCATCCTTCAATATCTGTACTGGGATAGTTCTGACAAATTTTTGAATAGATAATCCTTTTGATTAAAAAAATATTGTATGGGTTGAACGATTGACGCCTCTTTTGAAATACTAGGATGATAATCCAAAAAAATTATTAGTAGAATAAAAGTGTTATGGTTAAGGTGTGCCTAATTGTTTGGGAATACGAGGGAGGAATTAGATATGAAATGTCACATCATGCCTCGGGTTGTCCAAATCATATGATCACTCATGCCATGTCGCCAAGGCCTTTGGGCTATATGGACAAGATTTCACTCCCCCCACAATGCGTTGGTCATGTCGGGTAATGTTGTGCTAGGCTAGCCTAAAATTCTCTTTCAATTGTTAAGTTTTGTTTATTTTTAAGTTTTTGTTTAAAAATTTTAACCTCAAAAAGTTAGTAATTAGAAGTATAAACACTTTAATAGTTACTATTTAGTATTTTATATTATATTTTGCACTATATTTTTTGTATCAAAATATTGTACAATTTCGGAACAAAAAACTATGTGATATGTAAATATATAATACTATAAAGCATTTACAAGTAAAAGTGCAATACCATATACCTATATAGTAGTAGTCTAATAGAATTGGATTTAAATTTTTAAAAAGCAATCATGACATGATGCACTAAATCATGTGGTGTTGGCCTAGCACCCTGATGGGCAGCCCAACACATTACATGATTGATGCATTTAGATGATTTTTCATAGTTTTGATCATTATGTGCATCTATTTTTATTTTATTTTAAAATTATTTTGAGTAAAAAAGTTATCACTTTTACTTTATTCTTGAATTTATTATTTTAGAAGAGCGATCTAATCGGATTCAAATGGTATCGAGAATGAAACTTAAATTATGCATGAAGTCACCCTACTGGAGAACTTGGATCGGGTTCCCTTGATACTTGGACCAGGTTTTCTTTGAAGAGGCACACCAACACTTGTTTTGCTCGACAATCGAACACAAAAAGAGTTGAGTCAAATCGACAATAGGTCCTTTGTTATACATTTATGCACATTCAATGACTAAGATTTTATTAGAATGTTTGACATAGATTTCAACAAACCAACACAATCCTAGGGGTTGTCTCTCCTATAAATATCAATGTATCAAAGCTCTAGGTTCATGCAATGTCGAAGTTTGGAGTCCTAGTTGCACGGAAAAACAGAGAGAAGTATACTACGTGAGCTTGAAAAACAATTAGAGACCCAAATCACCTATGACATTTTCTTGGCTCAGAGTTAGTGCAAGGCTTCTCCATCAACCTATGAGTTTTCTTTACAAATTTTAATCTTATTTTTTTATATTTTTCATGAATTTAAATGTGAAATTATTTAATTACAAAGTAGTTTCATAGTTAGGGCAAGACAAAGTGAACTTCATTTATTCCTTAATATTTTATTATTCATAGAATTCTATGAAGGTGTGTTTGATATTTGTGTAGGATTTTTATCTTAGTAGCAATCGTCTGGGTCAATCTTCTTTCATTATCAGATATATTGGGACAAGGTAATTGATTGAATTGCATAACAAAACATGTTACATGAATAATTGAATCTTTGCACCTCAGACCGAGCCCCACTCAATTAAAGCAATGTTGTAGTGGCATATATTGATCAAAGAAATTTTTATTAAATCTGGGCCAGGTCACATCAATTCAATGAGTTTTATCATTCACGCGACTATTTTTGGTATTCATTCTCAATGCCATCAATTTTTTATTATTGATTAACATGTCTAGTAGTTAATAACATATATTTTATATGAACGCACATTAGTCAAGTAGGATTAAGGTTAACTAAGTTTAACAATTTAATATATAATATTTAGGTTATCTCAACTAAAGTCTCTATCTTTTGCACTATTTCCATCACATGTAATCTGTCAATCGATTTATTATCAGCTAAAAGATAATGCTAGAGATAGAAGGCCCATACCCTAATACCATTTCTCTCTCTCCATTCATTTAAATTTTAAAATCTCTTAATTGATATCATCATTATCTTATTTTTAATTATAAATATATTTAATCTAATTAATTAACTAAGATTGGAAGATAAATGTGTCATATATCTCAAACTTACTTTCACTTTATTACTTGATATGATCTAATTTACACTCACATCGATGACCAAACCAAGTTGTGGTGCCCGAAAGTCATCTCTATACAAAGTGTTGTTGGACAAGTTAGTCCATGCATTAATCTCCATCTAGTTTTTTTCTTAGGTTTACTGTTTTAGACTTGTGAAATGTTACTTTTGTGTCTCAAAGATCCAAAAGAAGTTCAAGCCCGCACACTTAGAGTCCGGTGGTTCAATGAGATGAATTATGGATATGCACTTCTAATTTATCTATTTTTATTTTTAGTATTTATTTTTCACTTTGACAAGTGTTGTTAAGGTGACTTGAAAAAGCCCTTAACTTTATTTCCAGTTGAATGCATTTTGAGATTTAATAGATTAGATGAAAAATCGAAAGGATTAATGTCTTTTGTTGATTTCAGAATAGGATTTAAAGTCTAAAATATTAGTTAAATCAATTTGGAAATTTTACCTTATTTATTCATTATCTTTTGTCTAAGAATTCATACATGAATAGTGGTATTAATCAAGATAAATCATATTCATCAATTCTATACTTTTAAACCCTATTGTAATTCTCCCAAGCTAGATATTTTGCTTGTCCTCAAATAATTTTGTCAGGCAAGCCCTTGCTCCATTGCAATATCCAATTTTACACAACCATCACCAGAATATCTTTTATCAATACAAACACAACCCTACAAAGGTCTCAACCCTCAACTATGTCATTCCTGCTTCATTTACATACAATATTCATCCATTTCATAAAAGTATCAATATTGAAACATAAATCTTTAAGGAGCTTATTTTAATACTACTATCACGTCACATTTTAGCATTAATATTTTTATTTATTTATTTTTAAGAATTTAGTAATCCTCCATATTGCATAAAATGGTCCATGTAACGGGCTTTCAATCAACGGATCCCAAATCAGTTGCCCTTAGGTCGCATGATAAGAATTTCCTACGGGTCTAATTACTCAGACACACTAAGGTTCTAGAGGGTACTTTATACTTTTCACTTAATTGTGGGAGCTCAACTAACCCTCTTTTCATTTTCATTTCAATATTAAAATTATATAGCATAATTATAAGCTCCAAAAAGACTTAATATTTCAAGAAAGACACAAATATAATTAGGACTCATATCATAGTAGATAAATTCAGAAGTGCACGATTAAATAGTAGATTCTTTCGCACGGCAACAAACTCCTACCATTTCCCAATATTTTGGTGATGCTTGATAAAAATAGTAATCGGTTTTCATAAGATAAACAATGCCCTGACACTGAACTTTAAGACAATAAAAACATGTAGCATGAGAAAGAGAAAATGATGCACTAATAGAACTAAAACAAGACACTGACTTTATTAAAGAACTAACATAAGACTATAAATCAATACTACTCAATTAACATGATACACAAAAAGTTCCCTCCAAGCTAGAACAACTAAGAGAAGAAAAATACATAAGTCGGAAAATGTAAAGGAAAAGAAACGACCAAGGCTTAGTCTTCTGGAGGTGGCGATGACGAGAATGGTGTTCTGTGGCTTAATATGTGATTTGGGTCTGCATCATGTGTCCTGAGGAAACATAAAGATGGTAAGGCTGACCATGACTAAGACAGAATGAATATCCTTCAGGTCTTGAGAATGGTCGTGAAAACGACCATAACCGAAGTTTTTTGTGAACATGAGCACAACGAAATTAAAATCAAATCTATTCCACAACTAAGAAACTAAAAGAATAAAGAGAAAAGGGTTTAGGCAATGCAGTTTTAAGTTATAGTCGTTAGCTTGACTTCAGCCTTATCGCCTTCAAGGGTCTAATAGGGGCACTGAGTGGCCACTTATTAGGGTGATTGCATTCACTTGCTCTCTTGGGTTTTTCTCTGTGTTGCTAGGCAAACTTCCTGGCTGTCTTCCAGATACCATGTTTGCCAATTGCTCAATCTGTGTTTCTAAGTTTATGCATCTTGATTAGTAAACTTGATCTCCACAGTGAGGATGAATTTTGATAGGACATTTTCCAAATTATTTTAGGTTCGGTATAAGGTTGATAAGAGGGGGTTGTGCTGGACTCCTATTATTCACACAAGAATAATTAGGAGGAGTCCTTAGCCCAGTGTTGTAAGCATTTCCTCTAACATTGTTCCTGAAAGCATTATTAGAATAAAGTTAGCATCCTCGAAAATTTTGTTGATTAAAATTCATTGCATTCATGATTAGGATGTCCTCCTCCACACATGTTACATATGATGTTTGAAACCTTGTTAACAGATCTTTGAGTCATCAACATATCCATTTTCCTTGCTAAGCATCTAACTAGGCTTGAATGTGAGTAGCCTTATCAACTTGATAAAGTCCATCCTTCTTTGCCTTTGAATTTTGCCAATTGTTCAAGGCAAGATTGTCAAATAATTTATAAAGGTCTTCAGGAGATCTATCAGTAATGGTTCCTCCAGCATCAGTGTCGGTCTTGTCCTTTATCTCTGCTGATGTCGCATTGTAAAAGTATTAGATTTGTTGGTATAGAAGATGTTATGATTTGGATCTTTACTGAAGAGATCCTTGAACCTATCCCAAGATTCATACATAGACTCTGTATCCCGCTGGCAAAAAGAAGAAACTTCAGACAAACATCTAGCAGTTTTTTGGGATGGACAATATTTATTGATAAACGCTTGACGCATGTCGTCCCAAGTCCTTATGGTGCCAATGGGTAATGTAGTAAGTCAAGTATAAGCTTTTCCTCTTAGAGAAAAAGGAAAAAGCCTTAGCATTTAAAAGTTGAGCATAATTGAATAAATTTGGTGATGTGGCTAAATGGATCATCATCTTTATCTCCTTCAAACTGTGTGTTTGATATCATTTGAATGGTCCCCCGCTAAATTTGAAAATTGTTAGCACTAATCTCAAAAAGTGTAATACTCTCTCTTTCATTAGCCAATGGTCCCACCATGTAGTCTTTCGTTGTTTTGTACACAGGTGGAGGTGGTGGTGGTTGGTTCTCAATGTCCCTTTGTTGATATGTCATTTTAATAATAGTAGTAATTTTCTTCTTCAATCTTCTGACAGTTCTCTCTATCTCAGGGTCAAACACCATTGGTCTGCCTGAACTTCGTGTATTATGCTTATGTCCCAAGGCACTGGTGCGAGAACCCTCCAGGATGTGTGGATTATGAACTCTTAAATTCCTGCAACCACACCAATGGCAATGAATAGTAATAATTCTCAGATTAATAAGTAAGATAAGCAACTAATTATTAATTGATTCCCCGACAACAGTGCCAAAAACTTGATGTGAATTCAGAAACACTAGTAAGCACACTACTTGTTTAAGTAATAAAATGATGAATATAAAGTATAGTTCCCACAATGACAAAAAATAAATAATAACTTCTCTTACTTATAAACTGAGAAAAGATAATAACTCTGTGTTTTGTGAAAATAAGAAGAGTAAATAATATAAATATAGAGTTATGATCAATGGAGTTTAAAAGTATAGAATTGATTAATAGGATTTATCTTGATTAATACCACTACTTATGTGTGAATTCTTAGACAAAAGATAATGAATAAATAATGTAAAATTCCTAAATTGATTTAACCAATATTTCAGGCTTTAAATCCTATTCTAAAATTAACAAAAGAGATTAATCATTTCGGTCTTTAATCTAATCTATTAAATCTCAAAATGTATTCAATTGGAATATAAAGTTAAGGGCTTTTTCAAATCACTTTAACAACAACACAATTGGGTCTCTCATAATTTCCTCAAAAGTGACATGCAAGAGAAAAATCAGAGATGAATTCTAAAGAATCTTAAAACTTATTTTCAGATAATAAAAAGATTCAAAGGAACCAATCTCAAGCAACAATTAATAAAATCATCAAATATGCTATTGATCCATTAACTAATTGTACGAAGAATTCATAAAGAATAGAGTTCAATCAAGAAAATCCTAAAGAACTACTCCATAAAACTAGAGTACATCAATCTAAATAATGTTTCAGGAAAATAATAGAGAACAAGAGGAACTACTCCTAATTCTATCATCATCTCTCGAGTTTCCGGCAGAACTTCATTATAGCCTCTTGATCGCCTTCACCAAGCCTTCAACCTTTGATTTCTGCCCTCCAAAGATGTTCTTCTTTGGTGTCTCCTTATATAGTTTTCCTCATAGCATGGCTCAACAACCCGAACATTTATAAAAAATGTGGATAAAAATGGCCAAAATTACCGTCATCACAGCCGTGATTCTCAAGTGGCACGACTGTGACAGAAAGAAATTTCCAACCTTCAACCTGCATGATCTGATTCTTCCCACACGGTCGTGACAGAATAATCCCATCGCCATCTTCTATCACGGCCATGAAATTAAGTTTGCATGGGCATGTTCTCTTTTTCGCACGGTCGTGAAGCTATTAAACACGGCCGTGACAGAACGTATTTCCAGACTTTCATGTGGCACGGCCGTGACAGATGAAAGGCACGATCGTGATAGTTGCTAGGAGTTGTTTCCCTCGGCTTTTTCGTCCAAACTCCAACGTATTTCCATTCCCTGCCATAAATTTAACAAAGCTTAGGTATTAATACATCTCGAGAGAACTTCTTTGTATTTAAAATAATTTTCCCACTTTAAAACACAAAAGACTTCTAAAATTAGAATAAATTGCCTAATGTTATGTTGGAAAAAGGAACTATAGTTCCTCCCAAGTTCTACGTAAATAATTGAATTGACATATTAATTCAAGGTGTGCTTGGATGTAGTGGAACATAATGATGTGAAACCACGAAGTTAATATGATAGGAAAAACTAGATATGATGAAATAATTATAGTGGATATTTGAATAAAAATAAGTATTATAAATATAAAATATAATTTGTTAATTAATATAAATAAAATCATAAATTTTAAAAAAATATAGATAGTATTTAAATATAAAAAATAATTTCTAATAAATTATATTTAATGTAATATTAACATTTTTCAATAAAATGACAAGTAATAAATAAAACTATATTAATATTTTGTTATAAATATGTTATATTTAATAAATAAATTATTTATAAGACAAATGTGTGTGAGAGAGAAAATAAAAAAAAGAAAAATGAAATAAAAAAAAAAGGTGGAATCGCTAAAGCCTAGAATGGCAAGGTTCCACCAAAAGGGTGACCGCTAGTTCCATGTTTCCACCTCCAAGCTAGGGGTCTATGTTTGATGGAATCAGGTGGAATTAACTCTGTGTTCACTTTGATTCCTTTGTCAAATGGGGTGTAAAAGAATAAAAAATAGAGAACCTATGCAGATTGATGGATGAATAACTTCAACCAATAAAAGTTTAGATATACTTTTATCCATCTTTATAACTTACAGTTAAGTCTATTTTGTGATAATTGAAAATAACTCTTCTATAAAACAATAGAATTAGAGTTACATAGACTACAATCTAAATTAATAATTATTGTGCTTAAGAATGTGTTTGGATGAGTGGTTTAGTAGGAATGAGCTAGGTTTAATTAGGGTGGGTGGGTTTAAAAATTCTACACCTTGTTTAAATAAGTTTTTAAAAATTTAATTACGACTAGGTTAGTGTTTATATGTTCATCACTCGACTTAGAATTGAACCCACCAAATTGATAATTTTGGAGAGGTTAGAAGTAATTATTCTCATTCTACCTTTATTTTAGAAGTAATTATTCTCATTCTACCTTTATTTTTTCTCAATCAAATAAAATAAAATTTTCTTAAGGAAAATATAGCATTTACCAAGCTTAACCTTTTTTAGTCCATATATTATTTTTTGTATACAAACAAAGAGTGGATTAAATTAATCTATACATCTTATTAATTTATATAAACACTCACCACACTCAACCTTACTAGTCATCACTACACCACCTTAATCCACTCCTCTTAAAATAATTTTAAGAAAAAAATTAAGAAGGGTGGGTTATGATGGTGTAGTGGGGTTGGTAAGATTGAATGTGGTGAGTGTTTATATAAATCATATTTGGATATAAATTAATGGTATGAATTAGATTAGTGTAATCCACTTTTTTTCTTGGATACAAAATATAATATATGGACTAAGGAATGTTAAGTTTGGTAAAAAAATTCCATTATTTCTTAAGAGAAAATTATTTATTTTATTTGATTAGAAAAAAAATAAAGGTCGAATGAGAATAATTATTTTTAACCCTCCAAAATTACTAATTTGGTGAGTTTAATTTTAAATTGAGGTGGACTTATGAACATTAACCTAACACTAATTAAATTTATAAAAAATATATCCAAATAAAATGTATAATTTTTAAACACACCCTACCTCAATTAAATAACACATTCCTACTAGACCCCTCTTCCAAACACACCAAAGGGTTAATTTCATTTCCCTCTCCAAAATATTAACATATTTCCACTTCATTATCTAAACTTTAGTATTATCCACTTACCACTCTCAACTTTCCAACTTCCAATTAACCCTAAAATATCATTTTAGTTATACATTTACCTTTTTACCCATATTCATTTTTATACAGTTAACTGTAAAAATATTCAAATAGGACCTTGAAGAAGATGAGGTGATAAAAGATTTCATTTGATTTTGTATTTTTTTACAAATAAATATATAAAAATAATGTAAATAAGTAAATGTATAATTGAAAAGAAAAAAAATTAAGTATTTAAGGGGCGTTTTCTTATGAGTAATCTTTGTAAATTATTGATAATATATGAAGTTAAATTACCTAAGCTCAAAATATTATCTTGTTTACTTTGTTTTAACTAGTTTGTCTAACAATGCATACTGTCTATAAAGTGACAATCCACATTGATTAGGAGAGGCTGTCTATTCAAATTGTCACTTGAGTAGCAATCTGATTTTGATCTTCTTTTTATTTCCGCTCTTTCTAATATTAGACAAATAAAATATGAAATAATATAAGATAATTATGTAACAAAAATAACAATAAAAATATTATTACCTTTTTTACTATCATAATTAACAATATTAATTTACTTAAATTATTACTTTATTATTATTATTATTCACATGAGTATAATATTATTAGTTATTATTTTTAATATTACATATATTTGTTATCATTATTTCTACTTAAAATATATAAAATATTTATAATTACATTTATTTTTGAATTTTATCTGAATTATATAAACTTTAACTCGGCGTTAATGATAAAGCATATTTCCGCAAAAACTATGCATTACCTAGTAATCTTTTGTTATAAGTAAACAATTTTATTTGAATTGCTGGATAATTTACTTATACATAGTAAATAAGAAAATAATATTTGTTGATAATTTAATAAGTGTTAATCTTTATGTCATATAATGTAGATTGTTATATAATTTGAAAAGATAATACATTAAACGCCCCTTAAAATTAAGTGAGTGTTTTGAAGTTGATGTTGGTATATGGATAATACTAAACTTTAGGAGGTGAAAAGAAACATGTCATTAATTCATGGGACAATGGTGTCACATTGTTATCAATAATCAGCATTAGCTCCGGTTACTTCCTCGACAACTTGCAAGGCATAAGAAAACATAAAAAATATTTTTTTATAACAGCTGGTGTATGGTGTATAAATACTTTTTTCATGGATGCTTAATTTTGTCAATACCTTTTTAAAGTTATAAAAATGAAAACTCGATATTTTGCAATAAAGAATTATGTATTTCATATTCAAAGTGAAATGACATAGGTCTACATTTTATTTTTGTTCATTATGATGCATTTTCAATTTCTTGACTATCACATCGACCTAGAAAATTATCATTTTTTACAAGAAATAAATTGCGATTGACATTTAAAGTTTCTGAAAAGTTATGATTTTTTATAATTATCAAAATATTTTTAATTTCAAACATTTAGTTATACATTTCTGAAACGGGGCATCATAGGAATCATATTTGCTTTTGCTTCGTATGCATAAAATTAAAAAAAAAAGAATGTCAAAAACTAAAATAAGGTAAAAGAAGCATTATGATTCCCATAGTTGTGACCTATGACGGATGCATCAAAATTCAAGAGGAGACTCGATGACATTTTTTTGCAAATGCCTAGTTATTCTACATCAAAATTGTTTGAGAAATTTCTCTTTGGTTAGTCTTTTACATGTACTGAATAAAGAATGAGTTTTTCGGGTAGCCAACTCCTAATATTTGAAAAGTGATGCCGATTTAATATGGTAAGATCATCCCACGTCGCATGCTTGATACTGCCGGATAAGGTTCTCAACGAGAATTTTTTACATTAATGAAGCTCGAACTTTAGACTTTGTTTAAGCGAGGAGGAATCGTTTATCACTCTACCCTCGACTCTTATTGGTAAAGAATGAACTATTTGCAATGTTATTAAAACTGAACTAGATCGATCGGTTCGATCGGTTCAACTGATTCAATCACGAATTGATGTCTGGTTTGATCCGATTTCAAGTAAAATTTTAAAATCGGAATTATAGTTTGAATGGAGAAAATCTATTTGAGTCTATATAAATCGAAACGGGAGAAAATCAGTTCAATAAAAAATAGGCAAAAAAATAAAAAAAAACCACCAAAAAGAAAATAAAAAGCAGGAAAGAAAAAAAAATTAGAAGGAATCAAAACATTCACAATGAGAAAAACTGTCTTAATTGGAGAATTAATGAAGAGAGAGGAAGAAAGGTAAAGTAAGAAAATAAATTAAATGAAGAGAGAGGAAGGAATTAAAATAAAATAAGAAAGAGAAAATTAAAAGTGATTTATGATAATAATAAATTAATATATAGCGTGATGAAATACAAATAATTAATGAAGAGAGAGAAAGAAATGAGAAAAAGTAAAATTAATAAAGAGAAAGAAATAAATGAAAAAGGACGATAAATAAAAATATAAAAATATAAGAGTGATTGATGGTAAAAATAATTTAACATATTATTAATAGCATTTTACAGTAAGTAAAAATTTAATAATTATAAATAAATACTAAATATTAACAATTTGGGAGCCATTTTTTTAAAAGTAAGTTAGTATTAGTAAGTTATTATTTTTTTCATAATATAATATTTATTATGTATATAACTTTAAAATTATTATAAATAATATTATTTTAATAAAATTTAATTTAATTCGGTCGAACTCAATTGATCGTCCAATTAAAAAAAAAAAACATAAGCTATTTGATGAGTGTGTCACATGCATCATGAAAAATGAAAGCCCCAAAAAGTGAGCTACATCCGGCCCACCAAAAGCCCAAAAAGTTTAATATTGATTCTGTAATTGAAATATGAAAGTTGATGAATCTAGATACATTGATATGGCATACGATTAAAAAATAATATTATATTTTTACGTTCTAATAAAATTTTTGTAACCAGTAAATAAATAAATAATAATTTATAAAGTTATGAGAAAAAATAGTGTCAGAATTATTAATTACTGAAAGTACAAGAATCACTAAATTGAAACTACAATTTAAATGCATTATTTAGAGAATAAAATTGATTTAGAAATGAAAATAAAATAACTATTAATAACTCAAAAGTACTAGTGGTTAACACACTAATAAAAAAATTCAGGCAAGTTATAGTGACATATCCTATCTTTATTGGTGGAAAGTACATATTAATTATATATTTTACTTTACCTAATCTTAGAATGCATTATCTTTTTTCTCAATATAAAAAATAATACTTAAAAATATGGGGCTTCAAGTTAGTGGTGGGCCTCAAGCAATGGCTTTAGCTGCCTTGCTTGAGCTGGCATTGATCTTGAGAGTATTTTTTTTTTTTCACCTTTTCAAAATATTTTATTAGTTAAATAATTTGTATTTCCTCTTTTTTCAAAAATTCTCTTTTGCCATTCTTTTAATCCAATCAGAAACACAATGTCGTTAGAAAGAATTTGCATGTGCAATATTGTTTACTTCTATAGAAGGTATTATGGACCAAAGATTTGAGCATAGTGTCTGTTATATCATCTCTATACTTTCGTTCATCAACATTTTTCCAAGAACTACAAAATGGCACAAGGAAACAAAATGCAAATAAATTGTAAAATATATTACAATTACAGTACAGTGTACAGTTTACAACTCGAGCGAAAATTTACTCCTGAAATAATGATCAAACTTCATCTTCTTACAACCACCATCTCGGTCTTTTGACTTCTGCAATTAAATATGGCTTCGTTTCAATAGAAACGGACCTATGAATTATAAGATGATGGTTCTGCATGTAGACAGAGAATGAGACGAACGTGAGATAAAATAGCATAACACAAAGTTGATCCATACAAATGAATAAACACTACCAAATGGCTAAATGTTCTACTGACTTCACTAACCAGGCACTGAAATATGGGCAATACACGTCGCCCTTCTATGAGAGCCTCTTGTTCCTGTGCACGGCCGGATGTGGAGAGCACATAGTGCTTGTGACCCCCCCCCCCCCCCCCCCCCCCCCCCCCCCCACTGAAAAGCAACTTCTCCAATGCACAAAATGGCATCCGGGAGAACTGCAATAAGAGACGGAAATAGTACAATCATATATTTTGCACATAACTAATGCTCTATCAAATCATCTTACATGTTAGTATGACAATAAAAGTGACTTAGTAGAACATTAATTAATGTATATATTATGTCTTACGTGGGCTAGAAGTCGACCATGAAGTGGGTCCCTGTAATGAGAGCACCCTGTGGAGTTGCGTGCACCACGAAGTTGAGCTCCTGGCTTGCAAGCAGTGGGGCAGAGGAGCTATGCGATGAATTTGAGCCCAGTTCATCGTCACACCCAGTTCCTCACCATCTTGTCTGTTAGCATGCATGAATCAGATGAGCATCACATGAACGATGCAAGCATAAAGGCAGGGTTTCGATATGGAAGCTTCTAGTTATCACAAGAAGAAGAAGAAGAATGCATACCTCACCAGCCATCTCCAAGTATCAGCACAAGAACCCCTAACGGAACATAGTTGTGTTCTAGGTTGGCCTTCAAATATGCACAGTGAAGAATCATTTATTTATATACCTTGGCAAGATCTATAATATATCAATCAAATAGAAGAAGACATACACATGGATTAATAATTATTGTGCAACTATATACCTCTATGTATACGACTTGATTTTCCATCCTGGAAGAAGTTGAGAACTTTCTCCCCGGGATCCCACAGCATGCCGAGTAGTAGTTGGAAAATCAACTTCCATATCACACTGTAAATGTTATCCAGTCAACAACTGCAAATGCAAAAATTGAGTGACTGAGAAAACGGACCCATGCAAAGGTCTCGGGTGTGGTACTAACCTGCAACCAGCATGCATTTGCTCTAGTTCTCTTCTAGGACTAGACTAACAACAAGAAGACAACCTCAAATGCTTTATGATATATTGTGCTTGGGTTTGGAGCGCCTTTTATAGCCCTCCTAGATATAGATTCATTAATGGTTTGCTATCCATGCAATTAATGTGAGATCCTCGATATTTATTGATTCATGTATAATGCTCTGGTGGTTCTTAGCTGTATCATTAACTGCAAATTCCTTTCCTTTGTTGCATGAATATGATGGAAATGAAACATATGCATTCATTTCTTGTACAACTAACCTTCCAAGATAGCAAAAATGATCTACTATTGAGCATTAATTAATTAAGTAATCTATCATGATTTTGCTATATTCCTTGTACTTTACATTTTGATCCAGAGTCGATATTCATCGTACTTGACATTACAATGTTATAACAAAAATGTTCATATAAGTATGCATCATCAATGACAATTAATTGTGCCCCTAATTTTTTCCCAAATGCTCGTGTTTAAGGACATCTTTTATTGTATTGCCCTTTTATAGAACTATAAGGTCACAAGTTAACTTTGTGTCCAAAATATTTAAAATAGGAAATCATTATAGTACGAAAGCTCCTTAATGCGCTCAAGATTTTGAGTCCCAGCTTGCCCCTTTGATGTTGAAAGCATATTCCAGTTGTAGCTCTTACTTTCTAAAGTCCTACTCATGATTCTAGGACAGCCCGCTTGGTCGGGATAGACCCAATGCTTAAGTTGCGGGTGAGGTCTACTTGATATCTAAAAACTGCTTAACAACATGTCCTGGTACTACCAAGGGTGCAAAGAGCTCCGGATTTCTAATTGTTTAGAACTGGAAATGTATAGCTCAAACGTTAAGTATTATTTTCTCTATTGTAATACAAATAAAAAGGGCATATGATCGAATAATGAGAGTATAATAAAAACATATAACTAACATATGATGTTTACCAGTTAATTTAGTTTGGTGCTAAAAGTACACATGAATGTTCTATTAAGGTAGTACATAATTGGAAAGCATTTTGATTAGTCATTTTAATTTTATATTTTATAGATTAAATGTGAAATTTTGTTAATTTGTGACCTAAGACAATGTTAAAATAACATTGTACATAATTATTAATAAGAACAACAACAAACAACAACAACAAAGCCTTATCCCACTAGGTGGGGTCGGCTACATGGATCATACGGCGCGATTTCGCTCTATTAGTAACAAAACCTTTTGGTATATTATTCACCAATAGATCTTGCTCTATTAGTTCGCCAAGTGTCCGCCTTGGCATCCCTCTCCCTCTTTTAATCGGACTCCAGATTATTTGATCTACTATTCTTACTGGATCATCTAATGGTCTTCTCTGAACATGACCAAACCATCTCAAACGATTCTCTACCATTTTCTCACTAATAGAAGCCACTTCGACTCGTTTACGTATATGGTCATTCCTAATCTTATCTAATCTTATATGACCACACATCCATCTCAACATCCTCATTTCGGCTACCCCCACTTTACGTTCATGTTGTCCCTTCATAGCCCAACATTCACTACCATATAACACTGCATATCTTATAGCAGTACGATAGAATTTTTCTTTAACTTTATTGGGTACTTTTCTATCACAAAGAACTCCAGTGACTTTCCTCCACTTACACCAACCAGTTTGAATTTTATGATTAACATCGTCATAATTATTAATAGGAACATAAGAAACAAATTATTATTTTTATTTGTTAAGTAAAAATGGAGTATATTTATTTTGTTACATATGAAAATTGTTTGTTGTTAATAAATAATGCTCTCATAAACAACTTAAAAATTGAGCCATTTCACCTCAATAGAATAGTAAGTCTTCCATCTCAAAAAAGTGCATTGCTCTCCTTCTCTATGGTCCCTAACTTCATTTTTCTAACTTTTTGTCACTATTTAGATTTATTTTTTAAGTTATTTTATTTATAATCTCTTATGGTTATTAAGATATAATCTTCAATATTGCAGGAGAACCATAAAATGATGTTTATCTTTAAAATTTAAAAATATTTATCTTAGGTATTCAAATATTTGGTTGCCAAATAAGTCCATAATATTTATATTAGGTATATTTGTGAATTATAAAAAGTTTTTTTAATAAATTTATCATTCTATGTACACAGGATGATCATGCACATGAAGGATGGACATGCATGTAGAATTATGATAGATTTGACCTATGTAATGTTAATATTTTTTAGGTAAATATTATAATTTTGTTATTACGTATAATTAGGGTTGACAATAATTTTATTTGAAGTATTTGTGTGTTGTTACTAGCTTTTTTGCTTATATATAGATTCATTAATGGTTTGTTATCGATGCAATTAATGTGAGATCCTTGATATTTATTGATTCATGTATAATGCTTTGGTGGTTCTTAGTTGTATCATTATCTCCAAATTCCTTTCCTTTGTTGCATGAATATGATGGAAATGAAGCATATGTATTCATTTCTTGTACAACTAACCTTCCAAGATAGCAGAAATGATCTACTATTGAGCATTAATTAATGAAGTAATCTATCATGCTTTTGCTATATTCCTCGTATTTGACATTTTGATCCGGAGTCGATATTCATCGTACTTGACATTACAATGCTATAACAAAAATGTTCATATAAGTACGCGTCATCAATGACAATTAATTGTGTCCCTACTTTTTTTCCCAAATGCTCGTGTTTAAGGACATCTTTTATTGTATTGCCCTTTTATAGAACTGTAAGGTCACAAGTTAACTTTGCGTCCAAAATATTTAAAATAGGAATCATTATAGTACGAAAGCTCCTTAACGCGCTCAAGATTTCGAGCCTCAACTTGCCATTTTAATGTTGAAAGCATATTCCAGTTATAGCTCTTACTTTCTAGAGTCCTACTCATGATCTAGGACAGCCCACTTGGTCGGGATAGACTCAATGCTTAGGTTGCGGGGGAGGTCCGCTTGATATCCAAAAACTACTTAGCAACATGTCCTGGTACTACCAAGGTGCAAAGAGCTCAGGATTTCTAATTGTGTCTAGAACTCAAATGTTAAGTATTATTTTATTTGTTATAATACAAATAAAAAGGGCATATGATCGAACAATGAGAGTATAACAAAAAGGTATAACTAACATATGATGCTTACTAGTTAATTTAATTTGGTGCTAAAAGTACACATGAATGTTCTATTAAGGTAGTACATAATTGGAAAGCATTTTCATTAGTCATTTTAATTTTATATTTTATAGATTAAATGTGAAATTTTGTTAATTTGTGACCTAAGACAATGTTAAAATAACATTGTACATAATTATTAATAAGAACATAAGAAACAAATTATTTTTTTTATTTGTTATGTAAAAATGGAGTATATTTATTTTGTTACATCTGAAAATTGTTTATTGTTAATAAATAGTGCTCCCATAAACAACTTAAAAATTTAGCGATTTTACTTCAATAGAATAGTAAGTCTTCCGTCTCAAAATAGTGCAACGCTCTCCTTCTCCATGATCAACCTATGCCCTAACTTCATTTTTCTAAATTTTTATCACTATTTAGATTTATTTTTAAAGTTATTTTATTTATAATCTCTTATGGTTATTAAGATATAATCTTCAATATTGCAGGAAAACCATAAAATGATGTTTATCTTTAAATTTTAAAATGATTTATCTTAGGTATTCAAATATTTGGTTGTTGCCAAAAAAAGTCCATGATATTTATATTAAGTATATTTGTGAATTATAATTTTTTTTAATAAATTTATCATTCTATGTACACATGATGATCATGCACATGAAGGATGGACATGCATGTAGAATTATTATAGATTTGACCTATGTAATGTAAATATTTTTCAGGTAGATATTATAGTTTTGTTATTATGTATAATGGGATATTTTAGGGTTAACAATAATTTTATTTGAAGTATTTGTGTGTTGCTACTAGCTTTTTTGCTTATATTAAATTTTAACTTTCTATAATAAAACATGTTGTCACAATATCATTATGTTTGGGAGTGGCCTTAACTTGTCGGTCTTTTACAAAATGAAAATGCCTAATGTTGGAGATGGCCCATTAATCATGCAATTTAGAACATCCCAAAATATTTGACACCTAGAATAAAGACACCTAAGATAAATTACTTTGATTGAGTCATTATATTTAATGTAAATTTAAGTGCCCTTGAAAACATTGGCATAAATTATGTTTTATATTTGAGATACAAGCAATCTATACAAGTACTAGTGTTCATAAATTTATAACACAAAATAAGGACAAAAAGATAACATCTTGATATTCAAGGCACATGTTACTAATACAATTCCTAGTGTCTCTAAGTTTATTTGAGAAACACCAAGATTAAGAACACTATCTAAAATCTAGTTGAGTTGTTATGGATACATCAAATGTGTCCGTAACATAAAAAAGTTGCATCCTTAAATATCATATTTCTTATAGCGAAATGATTAGTCTATCATAATTATAATAACTAATTTCTACATTTCTAGCTCATTGAATAACAAAAAAGTGTAGCTACGATGGATGTATCTCCGATGGATCTCCCTATCTTTCATTTTTTATGATGTTGATGAGAGATAATAAAGTTGACTCACAAAAATTGATTATATCCGATAATAGGAATGACAAATATAAAGCCCAAAGTTGAAAGAAAAAAACGTCTATGCAAAAGGAAAAGTTAGAGAATGGCAGAGATACAATTAGGATAATTAGAGAGCTATATGTGAAATTTACCCTTTCTCATGTGGTTCTCTTTATCCTTCTATCCAAATAATGTATATTTTTTTAGAAATAAAATTTTATAAAGAAATACTTCATTAACATAAAAATTGATGAAGCCAATCATGAGACAATTTTCTTACTAGTGTATTTTCTAGACAAGATGATTGTCACTTATGAAGACACATATCAAATTTTCTCGTGAGTGAAACTTTCCTTGGTCATCATTTCTCTAGTTCTTGTGTGATGTCCTTAAGAATCTCATTTTCTATAGATTATTTTAATTTTTAAAAGGATTTGTTTAATAGAACATATTCTTTTCTTTCTTTAGGAAAGTATATCGAGCTCAAATTTTGATAAAATATGAAAGGAATAAATGTTCACTAAAAATTTTATATGATTCTTCACAAATTAAAAACAAATTATATCATTGCCATCTTTGGATATATTAACATTCGACAATTGATAAATATATTTTTTTACGAAATAAGAGATAAATGTAAATCCAAACCTTATTACGCTGTAATAATACTTGCTTATTCTTGTGTTAAAATTGCACCATCTTTTCCAAACAAATTAGCTAAAAAGTTTGTAAGAAATAGTAAAGAATTAAAAAATCTTGGGGGAGGGGGGAGGGGGGGGGGGGGGGGGGTGAGTAAGTCCACAAATGTTTTTACTTTACCCATTACCAACACAAATAGGTAGGACCATTTAGCGCTTTACTGATTTAATTAACCAGCAATTTAGATCACCTAAATAGTTTTGTCACTACTTAAATTACCAATAACATCACATTATAGTCTTTGATAAGTGCTAAAAATATAATTAATAGTTCAAGTAGGTAGAGAACAAATTATTAAAATATCCCTAAAAATTATTTTAGATTTTCATTACATATTATTATAAATAAAAGAAAAATAGAAATGTGAATATAGATAAATGAAGCAAAATTAAGAGTTAATAAAGAAAATTAAGTTGAATTATACTTCTTTATTAATAACATATTTAAAATTAAAACTTTTGATTGAATGAATATTTTCATTGTATTCCAACCAACTGGTAATGTGGAAAGACATATCTCATGTCTACTATCTGAATTATCAGGTGATAATTAATACTACAAGAGTAATTAAAATTATCAATAATTAGTAGCAATCAAAAAAAGTAATGCGGTAGGCCCTAGAACTTTTAAATAAAATAATTGATAATCTATCTACATTACCTCGTATCAAATGACCACTTAAGGAATCAAACAAGATAGAATACCTACTCAACTTTCAAGAAAGGTATACATTAAATTATAATTGCCCATTAATATCTAGCATTAAATTCATCATTGCATAAATAAATGGAAATAATTTTGGATAACAATTGGGAAGAAATGTGATACATAAGCAACTAAAAGGTGCAATTTATAATGCATCATTCCTTGAACATATGATAACCAATCTTAGAGTTTAAAATTACTTCATTAATTAGGAAAATGACTAAGATTTATAGGTTTTAGTTTTCCAATTTAATGATTTAAATTCATTCCTTCAAATATGATAACATTTAGAAAACTTATTTTGCTAAAATCATACTAGTAATTAATGGTTTTGAATTCTTTTTTCAACCTTACCAGATTGTATTGGTCAAATCACTTGGACTACACACTAAATAAATCCATCTCATGTCAAACCCAATCACCTTACTGGTCTAGTTTAATCAGTAATCGGGTTGGACATATTAAATTGCATTTAACTTGCATATAAGGTTAAATTTTGATTTTTGAAAAAAAAATATCTTCAACAAAAAAATAATGTCATCAGCAAGTTTGAGCCGCATATTAGAACATAGGCTTTATCCTTTATCCAATTATATTTTGATGATACTAATATAGTGAGTTGTATAATTAAAGTGTGAAAAAATAATTTAAAATGGATAATGTTGTACAATAAATATCAACTTAATATAGCTACATTTTCTTTATATTTGAATTGAGCTAATGGAAAAAGTTCTATATATCTTTGTTAACTTTTCGGAGAATTAAAAATCAACTCGTTATGATAATTGTGCAAAAAATTATGTTCAAAATAATATAGGCCATTGGAAGTTGGATGATAGAGAGGTAAACCTATATTATTTTTAACATAATTTTGACCTAAAGGGGATATGTTCAAAATATTTATGTTCAACCGGATAATTTCTAATTTCTTTGTTAACTTTTGAACCTATATTTATTTTGACCATAATTATGAACATAATTTTTAAAAAAATTATGTTCAAAATAATATAGGCCAAGAAGTTGGATATGTTCATAATTATGTTCAAAATAAATCAAATTTCTACAATTGGTCGAGCCCAATCATTGAGAACCAGTCAAGAAGGAGCCAACTAGCGATGTTGATCAAAGAATCAATTGATAGAGCAATCGAGAAAGTGTAATGGCAGAAAACTCCAACAATTAAATCATCTAATTATAATGTCCAACCCCTTATTGACGCCAAAAGAGGTGATATGACAAACATCTCATGTAAATTTAAATTCAAATTCAAATGAAATCCAATGTAAAAAAACATAACTCTTGAATTCTTCCAAAAAAATTGGCATGACTAATGCGTAAATAGGCTAATGCATCAAATATAACATATGTCCATTTTCAATATCCATCACATCAGTTTATATTAATTAAATGTGCATAACTGGTGGTTTATGCAATCAAAATGATCATTATTGGAATTTTGTAACTAAACGAATAAAGTGTGACTCGATCCAAAAATTTGGATATCAATGAATAAGATTAAAGTCAAAACCTTCCAAGAAATATAAATGTGAGTGAAAATATATCAAATACTCATAAAACCTTCTAAGCCCATATACAAATTCATGATAGTGTCTCGCGCATATCATCTCATCCAAAAACTTGGAGCCTCAAGCTCCAATCGTACAATTCATATCTAGAGTACTCCTAAGCGACAATCCAAAATGATGTCTTGTCAAGATAAATAAATAAGAGACAAGTTCGAAATTCTAGAAATGACATATTAAGTATCAAATGAAGTACAACATAGCAAATAATACTACACTCATTGCATGATCTCATACATTATCCCATTTTCCAATTATTGCATTTACTTGTGCAGTATGCTCATTAATTACTTGCAAGTGACCATTAAAACTAATGGGGTAAACATGGTAAAAGCTCAGTTACTTATACAACTATCTCAAGTATTTAAAAAGAGTAATGAAAAACCTACACCGTTCACACAAATAAATTCCATGTGTGCAAATGCACAATAAAAATCATATAAATATGTTATAGTTGGGAAGCTTTATCATATATGGATATTTAACCACATGTTAGTGGAGTACTCCAACCCATTGCTCATATCTCTATATCAACATAGGAGGTTGTTATAAATTTGTCTCTCATTTTCTTTTGCATATCACTATATCGTCATAAGATTAATATATTGAACTGCTTCTTGTGTTTAGCTTGCTTTCTTTTTCATTTCATAAATAGTGTCAACATTCTAGTTCCACCTCAACGTGTCGAATTTGATCCTCAAATCCTATATTGACATAGAGCATACTAAGTCCAATCAGTCTACTCAAGATGACCAAGCTTCTAAGGTGAAAATACTTGATTTTCAGTGAGTTTTAACATGAGATGCATATGATGAATGAATGATATAAAAATCCATACCCATTTCCAATTTTAAAAATTTATTTCAATCTTCTTATTCATCCATTATGTGAAAAAGCATTTATCATAACTATGAACATATCTAATATTCAATTCCATAAGCAATACATCATTCACATGATGACAAATAAAGAAAGCATACAAGCGAGTGGAATGAGAGACTTTCTTCCATCATGGCAAGTGGGACAAATAAGAGGATCGAGTACAAGAGGAATCTTTATTGTAATCACTTTCAGGTAGGAAAATGTAATCACTTGTATGAGTCCACCTATTCATATCATTTAACGTTAGTTCGCTCGTCTATTTTTTTGTCGAGTCCCTGCGTATGCCATTTGAATCCAATCAAGTATACAAAAAATCTATCTCATAATTGATTACATTGACTAAGACAGTAATCATCATTATTAACCTTATTAAAATAATTCATTCTTGCAACCTATCTTGCCATATTCTTGGAAATATAAAGTAATCGAATTATATATTCGAATTCTGCTATCAGTTAGCTTGGAAAAAATTTCTTACTTAATTCCTAATAAAAGACAAAATTAAGGAAACTAAATGATAGCACAATTTGAAATCAATAAACCTAAGAAAGGCAATAAGATTTCACAAGTAGCGCTGATTCATATGTTGGGTGCTGAGGGGCTATTATAGGCTAGCACTTTCTTGGATACCAAGGGGCTCCTGGTATTAGTGGTGAGGTGCTCCACGATGAGATCATGACGAGAGAAGGTTATGAACAAAAGGCAAGCAGGGGAATGGTGGCGACTACAAAATGATCACACAAGGATGGTGAGAGTGATCCAAAGACGAAATTGTGAGAGATGCTAAAGGGAGCATGTTTTATTTTTCTTCCTCCAGAGCAAAAAAACCAATTTCACTATGGGAGAGAGAGAGATAGAGATGATGGGAAAGTAGTTGAGTAAATGTCAGCCATGGTCATCCAACTTAGGGAAAGTAGTTGAGTAAATGTCACCGGTTGATTGGCTATAACCGGTCGCGATGACCATGGTTGAAATATTTCTAAAGTTGGATGACCTTCGTGTTATAAAGTGAAGTTGGATGAGCATACTGGGAATAACCTCTAAGTTGGATAACCATGTCTGAATTTTTCTCGAAAGAAGTAGTTTCACTTCTTGGATATTGGCAATATATTGATTATTTCAATATGAACCATTGATCTAAAGACGATGATATAGACTGAGGCATTGCACAAGGTTTCATCTATGGGGTGCTTCACCCCATTTTATCATACATATATAATGAGACTAACTAATTTGACAACTCACTCAAAATCACTTTTATTAGGATACTTTAAATTTAAATATATAGATATAGGTGTAAATAAGGTAATAAGTTTATTCATAGTGTTAAAATCTGAAAAACATTTATACATAATAATATGTAGCTGTACATATTCTTATGCTGGGAAATTTAATATAAACAGTAGAGTAAGACTATGAAATTATTAATTCCGGTTTTAAGTTAATAACAACTATATCTGCTAAATTTGGTCTAAGTACTTAATAAATACAAGTTATTAATTATAATCTATAAATTATGTGGATTTTGATGATATTGTGGTAAATATGATTTTCATATAGTTTTGACACCGACACCTAATTATGCTATTATTAAGCTAAACATTGAAATAAGATTTATAACATTGATTTGTGATATAAGATGATAGATATGACATGCACGTATGAGATTAATTTTATAAATATTTTTCCAGAAGTAATAAAGATAAATAATTTTATATAAATATGATATATTTATTTGTATATATTCATATTAGGAAGATATGTATGTTAGTATAAATGAATGCCAAGATGAATGTGATTGTCAAGTTTAAAACTAAATGATATCGACTACTTGACTTTGTATATTTGTTTGTCATTTGAATTTGGACAATGAAGAAATGGAGAAGTTGGATAAATTCAAGATGATGAAACTTTTCTCAAATGATATGACTTTGGAGTATGTTGTCTACTCCACGTGAAAATTTTGTGTAACTTTTATCCATGCATTATCATGCATACTTGTTATAACACCTCAAAAAATTTAAATTAAAAAATAATTTTAATAATTAAAATAATTTCAAATTTTAGGATTTTTTAAAGAAAGTTAAAGTTTAAAAAGAAATAAAAGTATAATTAGAGTAAGGATAAGAAAAGAGGAAAAGATAACATAAGGAATGTTTGAATGATAATAAAAGTGTTATTAGATAAGAGATAGGAAAAGATATTTTCTAATTAGATTATAATTTAATATTATAATAAAATTAGGTATTCAAAATTAAATTTGAATCTAACTATAAGTTTAGGATATAAAGGACTTTCAAGATTTAACATACGAGTGTTATGCCAAAAAATATCCAAAAGATATAATAATATTATTTTATTCTAAAATTTTAAAAATAAGAATAATAATTATTTATTTAATTCTAAAATTAAAGAATAATTATAGTTAGGAGAGATAGAATAAAGGAAAGATGATTAGAAGATAGGAGGATGTTGGAAAGAGATAAGAGGGTGCTTCTTTTGAAGTAATCTTTCTACATTACCTGGGCCCACCAGATTGACCTATTCACTTGCATCAAATGATAGGTAATCTACATTACCCAAGTAATTTGGATTGCCTAAGAAGTGGTAATGTACATTGCCTGGGATGTGGCAATATGCATTACCACTTATGAAGCAATCTTGAATATTTTTTTCCAAATATGCCCTTTAATAACCCTAGATCTATTTAATTAGATGACGGCTCCTATTTTCATCTTGCAAAACATGTTGGCATTGACGGAGATTCTTCAACGAAGAGGTACTTTACAATATTAGTGCACAACAATTGATTTATTAATTAATTAACTTGTTGATGCATTTTGTTTTATGCATTTCGTCTTATGAAATTGATTTAATACCTACTTTGTGAATCTCGTCTTATTCATTTTCAACTTATGTAGTTGATTTATTAAATAATTATCTACTTTATGTATTTCGCACTTAATTTATTAATTAATTACTTGCTGCAATTGATTTATTAATTATTATTACCTGCTTTATAAAATATCTTAAGGATGCAGCAATTTCTTATATAATTTATCAATTTTAGCATGCAATAATTTGTTTGGGGTATTTTTTTTTCATATTCAGTCCATGCACTAATTCCTTTTTCATATCTAGTTCTAACTATAAGAATGGATGAATTAATGACAAATGAGACGCAACAACAAATGGAAATTTTGCTTGTGATACTCATTGACCTTCACAACATCTTGGGCTACTAGTATTATGTTACAAGGATATTATTATTTTTGGTTCTCAAGAAAGAACAAGCAAAGACGGATATGTGAAGAACATGAACCACAATTTATTAGAGAGATCAACATAAGAAGGGTAATTTATGATTCGGATTTGGCATGCATAGAAAGTGCATGTATGGATCCAAGAACCTTCCATAATTTATGTGGCATGTTGAAAAAATATTGGGATGCTATCAAATATAAAAAATGTGTATCAAAGAGATGGTTGCAATGTTTTTACTTATATGTGCTCATCATAAGAAAAATAGAATAGTAAAAAGATAATTTGTAAAGAGTGGCGCAAGTGTCACTAGACAATTTTCTACAATATTAAACTCAATCATTTTATGCCATGAATTACTTTTGAAGAAACCAGAGCCTATTTCAGAAAATTCAATCGATTATCGATGGAAATGGTTTAAGGTAAGTTTTGATATGTCATAATAGTAACATATTTTTTATTTTATAAGAATAAAAAGCAGACTATTTTTATTCATGTAGAATTGTCTATGTGCTCTAGATGGAACATATATTAGATGTACTGTCCTGACAAGCCTAGATATAGAATAAGGAAAGGAGAAATAGCTATGAATGTACAAGACATAGTCTGCAGTCAATATATGCAATTCATATACATGTTACATGGCAGAGTGTTGAGGGATGCAATTCATATACATGTTTGATGGTATAGTGTAGAGGGATGCAATATCTAGACCTAGAGGTTTAAAAGTTCCCCAAGGTACAAAATAAAGTGTAAAGTTTATAATGTTTATTATATCTCTAAACTAATTTAAATTTAATTTTTAGGTTATTAATTATTATTTATGTGATGCTAGATATACAAATGGAGAGAGGTTTTTGACACCATTTAGAGGTCCACGTTATCATTTGAACAATTGGGTTCAACAACCTAGAACACCACATGAGTTGTATAATTATAAGCATTCATTGCAAGAAATGTTATTGAGAGATGCTTCGAATTTCTTAATATGAGATGGGTCATTATGAGAGAAAGGTATTTCTATCCTGTAAAAACTCGTGCAAGGATGGTCTTTGCCTGTGCTTTACTTCCTAATCATATTAGAAAAGAAATGTATGTTGATCCAATTGAGAACGAGGTTCTGCAAGTTGCCCCTCCAGAAGAAGATGGTCCACGAGAAGTTTACATAAGTCATGTTTCGACTTCAGATGCCAAGAATCAATTTAGGGAAAACTTAGTACAAGATATATGGAATTTAGTTAGAACATGAGCTATTCCGATTTAATTGTTGGAAGGATTTGTTTTAGTTTCTACTTATTATGCACTTTTATGACTTTGGATCTTTGTATGGTATTTTGAAATCGCTAATGAAATTTTATGTTTATGCAATGTTCTAATATATTTCAATACATGATTCATTTTTTATTCTATTATAGTTGTAAGAATGGAAGATACACAAGGTGAAAGAGGTGCACATAGTAGGAACAGAGGCAAAAAACACCAATGGACACCGGATCAAGATGCTTTTTAGGGTGCTAGAGAGGGTAATAATTTTAAACCAGGATTTTTATTACAACTTGAGAAAATGATGGAAGCAAAATTGTCAAGATGTGGGTGAAGGCTCAACCACACATTCATTCAAGACACAAACTACTCAAGATGCAATATAATGCCATTTATAATATGTTATACCAAACTTATGGTTTTGGATGGGATCCCATTAAATCTTGTGTTACTTGTGAATAAGGTGTATGGGATCAATGGCTTAAGGTAAGCAAATATGATTGCTCTATATTTAATAATTTATTATTATTTTTTATTCATGATGTGATACTAAATATTTATTACTCTTTTTTTTTATTAAAACAGAATCATCCAAATGCAGCTGGCCTTCATAATAAGTCTTTTCCTCATTGGGATGCTTTATCTATCGTGATTGGAAAAAATTGAGCCACTGGCCAAAGGGTTGAAGATTATGCAGCTAATATTATAGAAGAAACCATCAACCTTGATGAATATGTCTACTTTGGCAACCAAGAAGAACCTGAAAATAATAACATTAAACAATATGCAAGACCAAAGTGAACCTTCAAATCGCTAGAACATTACTAGGAAGAGGAAAGCCACCAATAATGAGGAAACTTTTCTTGATGCCACGAAATAATTTGGCACCTGTTTTGCGAATACAATTGCAAGCATCAAGGAGATAGTAACATGCTTTAAGAGATCAACTATTCAAAATAACCAAATGCAAAGAAAAGTATACGAAGCATTAGTTTCCATTGAGGATTTGAATATGACTCAATCACAAATTTTCAAAGTAGGAGAAATTATTGCATCATCATCGTCTTCATTGAACTTCTTTTTCTCACTTCCAATGGATGCCAAGAAAACTGTTGCTTGGAACAAGCTTGCTCAACTGTGAGAGAGAATGGTTTATTTATGTGAGACACTAAATTTATTATTATGTTTTGGATATTGTGTATTTGGTGAAAAATTGGAAATCTTTTTTATTAGCAATTTAATTATGACCATAGTTTGTTAAACTATGTGAGTCAAATAATTTAGTTTTTTATGATGGATGTGCGCACAGTGGAGAATGCTCTCGCACCATTTCATGACAAGGAAATAAAAAATAAGTTCACTAATTAATATGAAGGGTAAAAATGACATCTTAATAAAATTTAAAGATTACTTATTATATTATTTGTGCATATTAAACAAGGCAGTGTGAATTACATGATATATTATTGATGCATACTAAACTACTCAAAGTAAGATTATTAATGATTTAACAACTGACAATCTTTGTGAAAGGTAATGTGGATTGCCAGTAATGGTGAACATCCCCTAAGAATTTGATCCAAAGAAGAAGAAGAATAGAAAAAGAAGAAGATAATGTTAGTTAAGGATAATTAAGGAGAGATTAAGATAAAAGTATAGAATTTTGCAATTATAAGTTTAGTTTGTTTAAATTGTGTATATTAAAACTTTTCCTATAAATAGCACCCCAAAGTCCCTCTCTTTTCCCCATCTACAAGCCAATTTTTTCTCCTCTTTGCACCTCATTTTCTCTCTACTTGGCACACGTGCGCAGGTGCTCTTAAAATCTGAGTACTTGTGGGGACATCAAGATCTTGGCCGGAGACTTAGGTTTGGTCACCAAAAAGTTTGTACTGATACTCTCCCAAGAAATCCTATAATCAGTCCATAGTATAGAAATTACTTGTGAAAGTTCCTTTGTTCCGGTTCTACTCATGAGAAAATTAAGTTAGTGTATATAAAATGCTTGGAGAGGAATCTTGAAAAGCTATTTCAAAGAGTTCATTTAAACCTTTTTCATCCAAAGATAACACTATTAGATGTACCTTTAGCAACATGAACATTGGTTGACTTTCTATGTAGGTTATCGAAAAAAATAAGTACATAATATTATAAGAATAAGATAAAATTTTCATCGTGCAAAATCATCTCAACAAAATATGTGTTGTTTGGATTTTTTTTTTGTTCAGGAACTTTCCATAATCTCACCACACATACCTTTATAATCCATTGCACCTTCGTTTGATTAATGTGATCACTAATTAAATCAATATTTGATGCCATAGTCTTGGATAGGTCTGAGAGAAATATATGTGCGCACTATATGAATATGTGGAAGTTGTATGCACAAAATAAATTATGTGTTTTTGAAAAGTGATGTAAAATACTAAAACTTTTATATCTTACCAAACTAATGAAATTCATGTTAGGAGAACTCGTCGGCCGTAGGGAAGAATCACTCGCAGAGAAAGAAGTCATATTACGAATTGGAAAAATATAGAAGTCTTGGACAAGAAAGTATTAAAAAAAAATTTCCAAATTGATATATAACATTTTTTGTTATATATTGCCTGAATCGTCATTATCAAAATCCATTAAAGTTGGACTCTACTCATATTTTGATTTTTTTCTCCAATTATTTAAATTATTTTTCAAATATTTTTCCGTTATATTTATTATTAACTTATCAAAGTCCATTAAGGTTGGATTCCTCTTCCCACTCATATTTTGATTTTTTTTCAAATTATTTTTTCAGATGTTTTTCTATTATATTTATAATTAAGTTCGTTAAAGTTGGACATATTGAGTTGGTTAAAGTTGGATTATTATTATTTTGATTTTATATTATTCTGTTTTTTTCCAACTATTTTTTCAAAATTTTATGAACATGCCACGTGCATTCTACTGTTTTCTTTATATATATATATATATATATATATATATATATATATATATATATATATGTAGGTGCATACACATATGAGTGTATACACCTGAGATCACTTCATTTTAGACCATCTGATTAAAATTTAATTATGTTACTTCCATCTGATTAAAATTTAATTATGTTACTATGGTTAGGGATGTTCACGGGTCAGGTTGGATCAGATCCAGCCTTCAAAAATGGGGTGACCCGACTTTTTTTCTTTTTTTCTTAATTTATCTATTATTTAATATAAAAATATTATATAATATTTATTTAAAAGTATAAAATAACTTATTCAATATTTAAACATTATTTTACACATTTATGATATTTTATTTTAATATATATTTTATTTATTATACATAATATAAGCTGAAAATTAAAAAAAATCGGGTCTTCGGGTTGGGTCGAGTTGACTCGGATCGAAAAATTTCGATCCATATCCGACCCGAACCATAGTCGAGTCGTGGTCGGAGCGGATCATCGGGTTCGTAGGTCGACCCGACTCGCTGAACACCCCTAACCATGATTGAGACTTGATCATATGATCTAATTATCGGTTCAACAAATTTAAGCCGATTGAAAAAAAATTGAAACAACCGAGCACCTTCTCCTCCCACTCTCTCATTCCCATCTTCGTGTTGCTGCCAAGAAATAATCACTGGCCGCCAACTCATCATCTCTCTTCCGTTGTGCAGGATGTCAACAATATCTTTTTTTCTTAATTTTTTTCTTACTTTATCTATTATTTAATATAAAAATATTATATAATATTTATTTAAAAAGTATAAAATAACTTATTCAGCATTTAAGCATTATTTTACACATTTATGATATTTTTTTAATATATTTTTTTATTTATTATACATAATATAAGCTAAAAATTAAAAAAATCGAATCTTTGGGTTGGGTCGGGTTGACTCGGGTCAGAAAATTCCGACCCGAACCATGATCGAGTCATGGTCGGAGCGGGTCATCGGATTCGCAGGTCGACCCGACTCGTTGAACACCCCTAACCATGGTTGAGATTTGATCATATGATCTAATTATCGGTTCAACAAATTTAAGCCGATTGAAAAAAAACTGAAACAACCGAGCACCTTCTCCTCCCATTCTCTCATTCCCATCTTCGTGTTGCTGCCAAGAAACAATCACTGGCCGCCAACTCATCATCTCTCTTCCGTTGTGCAAGATGTCAACAATATCTCCTCTCTCCTTTGTCGCAGGACGTCTTTGATCTCGCTCCATCCAGGAATCCTGCCTCTCCCTCCGCCAAGAGGATGTCAACCCCTCTTTTCTCTGCACAGGACGTCGTACGTCAGCCCCTACTTTCTCTCGCAGGATGCCATCAGTTCCTCTTCTCCTTATCCCCTCACACGATGCCTCTAAGGTTGATGCATCCTTCACTTCGTGTATGTCGTCGGGGATGACATATCAGATCTCTTGTCTCTCTCTGCACCAGCACCATTATTGTGGTGACCTCTTCCTTGCGCTCTTTCTCTCCTTCCATCCAATATGTTATTCCCAGCGACATTTGCGCCAAACATATTGTGACGATGTCCCATGGAACACATCGGAGTGATTGACTGTTGGAATAGTGCCCTTTTGGGCACATGGGCCGCACATACGCGTGGCCCATTAGGACGAGGCGCATGCCTGTGCAGACACATCATCATACGCGTGATGGATGCGCGTGATGCGTTCTGCCTAACTTGTCGCCCAAGTCTTCCCACCTTATAAAAGAGGACCCATAACATAGGTCCCAAACACACTTTCGCAAAGGTTCGTCCAGAGTACTTGTGTTGTGGCAAAGAGTTCCGTTCCCCAGAGGTTCGATTCCCGATCCCGAGGTGCAAGTGCGTTCGTCAAGAGTTCGTGGGAAAGCTCCGACGATCCGCTTCTGCTGCAAGAGGTATTCCGCAACCTTTAGAATTTATATCTATTATAAATTCCAACATTGGTATCAGAGCTTTTTTAGGTTTTCTCGAACTCGCGATTGCGCCGAAAAAATAATATTTGTTATTATTTGGGATCTGCGCACCTCAGTTGTATGACCACAACCAAAGGACAAAATAGAGTTTGTCATCACAAATATATTATGGATGAACCTAGACCATTATATATTTTTCGGATTTATTTTAATATTTCTTGGTGAAATTTTCGGATTTTTTTGCATATGTTGCAAAAGAAAAAAAAAAGAAAAGAAAATTGTTCCAGCAGGCACACGACCCATTGGAAGGCCCAATTTGGGTGCAAAAGAGTTGCACATATGAGAAGTGGCAATTGGGCTGGCTGAGAGGCTCAATAAATAGTTTTTTTTTCTTTTCTGATTTTCACTAGTTTTTAAAATAATTCGAAAATAGAAAATATTTATTATAAAATCTCGAAAAATAAGGAAAAATTTGTTATTTCCTCAAAAAAATTTCTGTAATATTGCATGCAATTTAATGTTATCAAAAGAAAATCTTTTATTGATTTAAAACATTAAATTAAATGATTAGATTTGCATGTCAATAAATGTGTTATCATGCATGAAATAAATATCTTCGTTTATGAAATATTTATTTCTGTGATTAAAATTTTGACACTGTGTTCAAATCAAATTGGTATGTCCAATCTTGTTAAGCATGATAATTTGCCTTGAATTTCAAAATGATTTGAAATTGATTAAATTAAAATTAATTCCTTTTGTGAGAATTAATTAAGATGGAGATATTAATTTTGGTCATGTGCTGAAATACATGTTTCATGCAAAGCCTATGATAAAATAATTAGTTGGTCTAATTATACAAACTATAAGTAACTAAAGAATACATGAAACATAAGTAGTTCTTTTGTAGGACTAAGGCACATTGAGATTCAAATATTGTCACAATAACCAACGTCTTTCTGTTGAGTAGTGCGTGATCCGAAATGCATGTCTAGAAAGCTTTTGGGAAACTGGCCTGGTGCATGGTCAACACAGTCTTCAGAAATAGGGTTGATGTGTGAGAATGGGAGCACAATTTTTTCAATGTGATGTCGAGGCGAAGGATAGTGCACGGTTATTTAATTGGCACCCCTCGGGGAAGAGCTCCCGTTGCAATAGTCCTGATTGTCCTGGTCATATTAGAAATAATTTGGTGCATCACACGAAATGAATTTCAATGATTTTGAATTATAAGTTGATTCAAAATGGATAGAGTAGAAAATTTTGAATTATGTGTTGATTCAAAATTCAATCATTTAGATAAAATTTTGTCGCATTGTTAAAATAATGAATAATAATATTTCTTGGAGATAATGGGAGATGAGTGGGAGTCCAACAACCTTTCGATGTCACTACTTCATTAATATTGTTATTTCATTTTTTTATGTTGTTTGCGGACAAAATTAAAACATGCATAACATTGATTTCTCCTAATTTTTTTGTGACCAAATTAGATCATGGGTTCCAAAACAATAATTGTTGACCTGAACAAGAATGAGAAGCTCAATGGTGACAATTATGATATTTGGCACCGTAAGGTCCAATATCTTTTAGAAGAATAAGAGGTCTTGGAGACCATTAACCATATTGTCACTGAACCTGCACCTGAACATAACGCCCAATGCCAGAGGGACATGGAGGCCTATCAGGCCTGGACTAAAAAGAATTGTATTGCTCGCATTACGTTGCTGAGCACGATGAATATCTCTTTGCTGTGCGAATTCGAAGTCTATAAGACAACATTCAAAATGTGGGCGGCGCTCCGCAATAAGTATGGGGTCACTACGACCACCAAGCGCCGGATGCTCACGGTCAAGTTTGACTCTTATCGGAAGCGACCAAATCATACGATGATGGAGCATATCCAGGAGATGTCTAACATGATTCGTGAACTCAAAAGTGCGGGACAAGTGCTCGATGACGAGCAACAGGTGCAAGCTCTGATCCGCTCTCTTCCAAAAAGTTAAGAACATATGCGTTGTAATTTGATGCACAACGAAGGTGTCAAACCTTTTGACCAAGCTGCTCGCCACATTGAAATGGAGGATGAGGCCCTACAAGCCATGAATCAAACCTCTGAAGCATTAGTTACTGACAATGGTGGACAAAGAGCTGGTTACCAATCCAAGAGAAAAAGGTCGCATAAGTCGCAATCAAATAATAAGAGCGGAAATGCTGGACAGAAGAAAGTCCAAGGCCACCAGCACAAATGTGGAAAATGTGGCGGCAAAGTAGACATGAATAAAGTAAAGTGCTACAATTATAGCAAACGTGGTCACTTTGCTCGTGATTGCACTGAGCCAAATAAGATTTGTCCTGACCACAATTCTTTTTCTTATGTCTCAAGTTGTGTCTTAATTGCTGAAACTCATCCTTCGTGGATTGTAGATTCAGGAACCACCGACCATGTAGCGAGAGATCGCAAGGTCTTCGTGAAATTTTGTCGAATAAGTGCGGGAAGCAAATGGATTTATGTTGGAAACAACGAAAGAGTTGAAGTTAAAGACATTGGATCGTGCAAGTTCGAACTTCGCAATGGCCAAATAATTTACCTTCACGACGTTCTATATGCTCCAACTTTTAGACGAAATTTACTTTCTGTATCATCATTAGACAAACTTGGTTATGTAATAAGTTTTCAGAGGAAACAAATGATAATATCTTATGACAATGTTCTTCTATGCAATGGTTTTCTCAATAATGGTTTCTATGTTTTAAATATAGCATCTGTTGCTAATAGTTATTCTTTTATATCATCTGTTGATGTGAATGATAGTGCCAACATTTGGCATGTCAGACTAAGACATATTGGCCAAGATCGAATGAATAGACTTACTAGAGAAGGTCTCTTGGGGTCTCTCTCAAAAGTTGATCTTCCAACATGTGAGGAATGTCTAGCTGGTAAGAAAATAAGAACACCATTTGGGATGAGAAAACGCGCCGAGTACCCATTACAATTAATTCATTTGGACATATGTGGTCCGATGAATGTTCACGCAAGACACGGTTTCTCTTATTTCATCACATTTTTTATGGTTATTCACGTTATGGTGTTGTATACTTGATTTCTCATAAATCTGAAGCATTGGATTATTTTGTACGATTCATGAACATGGCAGAGAATCAAGTGGATCACAAGATTAAAGCCTTGTGAACTGACCGTGGACGTGAATATCTCTCTGACTTATTCAAAAAGTTATATGATGAAAAGGTATAGTTAGGCAACTAACAGTACCGAGAACTCCACAACAAAATGGTGTTGCGGAAAGACGGAATCGTACCTTATTTGATATGGTCCGATCTATGATGGCGCAAGCTAATCTCCCAATTTCGTATTGGAGAGATGCGTTATTGACTGCAGCCTACATTATAAATCGTGTACCATCAAAATCCGTTTCTGCCACACTTTATGAACTTTGAACAGGTCGAAAGCCTAACCTTAGTTATTTGCGTCATTGGGGTTGCGCAGCCTATGTTCTAAATAACTCTCATAAGTATGGGAAGTTGGGTCCTAGAGGGCAGAAATGTATCTTTATAAGATATTGTGAAACCTCTAAGCGCTATATGTTCATAGGAGAAAGAGAAGATGGTACGGTAACGGAAATCGAAAGTAGAGATGTAACATTCATAGAGAACGAATTTTCTAAGCAAGGCGAGATAGACAAGGGATTTCTCATAGACATAGAGGAAGATCCTGAGTTGACAGATCAAGCGGATCAACTAGTTGAGGAGTTAGTCTCCTCTATCCCACAGCTTGATTCGATTGGGAGAGATTCACAACCGTCGACTGGGGATCAACCTGAAGATTCTCTTCGACGGAGTACTAGAAAACATGTTCCGCGCCGACGTCTTGAAATCTAAGGGCTGCATGAACATGGACCACATGAGGTCAACATAGTAAGTCTGGAAGATGAATTTGAGCCAAAATTTATCAAAGAAACTCTCTTGTCCCCTGCTAATGAAGAATGGATTAAGGCAATGGAGGAAGAGTTAGGGTCCATGCAGAAAAATCAAGTCTGGGATTTGGTTGATCTCCCACCAGGCCGTATGGCAATTGAGAACAAATGGTTCTCAAAATTAAACGTGGCGAGGATGGATCAATTGAGAGATATAAAGCCCGCCTAGTGGCGAAAGGTTTCACCCAATCTGCGGGTGTTGACTATGAAGAAACTTTTGCACCAGTTGTAAGGTTTGCTTCAATTCGTTTAATATTGGCTATAGTCGCACATATGGACTTAGAATTACATCAAATGGATGTAAAAACCGCATTTCTCACTGGAGAACTAGATGAGAAAATTTACATGGAGCAACCTCAAGGCTTTATTGTAAAAGGAGAAGAGCGCAAAGTTTGCAAGCTACGCCGGTCCATTTATGAACTCAAACAATCATCTAGACAGTGGTATCTGAAATTTCATCAGTCAATCATTTCGTACGATTTTAATATGATTGATGAAGATCACTGTGTGTATGTTCATAAGTCCGAGGATAATTTTGCTATCCTGACGTTATATGTCGATGACATTCTAATAGCTGAGAATAATATAGACAATGTCATTACCATTAAGCAATGGTTATCCTCCATGTTTGAGATGAAGGACATGGGTGAAGCAGCATACATACTGGGTGTGAAAATCCAACGCGACCGTTCCAAACGACTCTTTGCCTTGTCACAGGAATCATATATAAAAAAAGTTTTAGAACGATTCCGCATGGATGGCTATAAACTCATTGACACTCATATTATGAAAGGCGAGGTTTTAAGCTTAAACATGTGCCCAAAAACTCTAGAGGAACAAAAGGAAATGTCCAATGTTCCTTATGCGAGTGTGGTCGGCAGCTTGATGTACGCTATGATGTGTACTCGGTCGGACATATGTTTTGTCTTGGGTCTAGTTAGTCGATATTAGGCTAATCCAGGACGCCAACACTAGAAGGCGGTGAAGAGAATCATGAAATACCTCAAGGGTACTACAGATCTTGCACTGTGCTATCATGGAGGAAGTCTACAACTTGTTGGATTCACCGATGCCGATTGGGCTGGTGACATTGATGAACGTAAATCCACCTCCGGATACACTTTCTTGCTCAGCAATGGTACTGTTACTTGGAGTAGTAAGAAACAAGATTGTATGGCACTATTAACTATGGAGGCTGAATTCATAGCTTGTTCAATGGCAGTGGGTTAAGAGATTCCTTCAAAACCTGAGGATTTCTAAGAATGCAATGAAGAAAATGATTCTCCACTGTGACAATCAAGCAGCCATAGCTTATGTGAAGGACGAGAAATACCATTGCAAAGGAAAGCATATCGACACAAAGTACAAATTTGTACGAAATCAAGAAGTCAAAAAGGAGATTTCAGTTGAGTACATATCAACGCACAAAATGGTTGTTGAACCGTTCACCAAGCCATTGCCAAGAGATGCATTCTTAAGACATGTAAATGCCTTAGGGCTGCGTAGATTATAAATGTAATGATGTACTCAAATTTTTCAATGAATAAAAGATTATTTTTTTGATAAATTCATTGTTGTGAAGTTTATTATGCATGTGAAAAGTATGTCGATCAAGTTTAGATTTGTTCACTCACACGAACAAATATTTCTGGCGCTCACAAAGATAGCGAGCAGAATGAACTATGTGAGTCATAGTGTGATTTAACATGGGATTTAGTAACTCATTGTCGCCTGATTTAGAGAGAAGCCAGATGCAAGATTCAAATTTGGCGCTATTGATTAGCGAGCAATTTGAAAACTTGGGTCATGCGCTAAAAGTTAGCGACTGGACTTAAGTTTGTGCGGTGTGTAATTAAACAGAGCTAGACATACGCTCCTTCAATGGGAGTCTCCACCGCAGTACTTGTGTTTAGTACCAAGTATGCAAAGTCGATCTAGAGAGACATGATGAATTGATTAGTTCAATAGTCATCATGGTGTGAGTCTCTGACAGATGTTTCATTTGCATGTGCCCTTAGACTCTTGACTATGTCTTAAGGAAAGGAATTAGTGCTTGCTACTTTAGCATGGTACTCAAAGGTGAAAAGTAAAGTAGCCTGACGAGCCATGTCTAGAAAAGCAGCTAGTTCACTACTAAAAGACATGAGGGCGGGAGAAAAAACTGTTATGAGCTGCATAAAGCTTTCGCATACAATTGGCCAACCATTTTTTTGAAAATAGTGTATGTGAAAGATAGTTACCGCGGAGCAAGACATGTGTTGTCTTAGCTATGCTGCAAGACAGATTTAGGACATAACGAATTATATTATTTGAGCATTTGTTGGTTTATATGTGAGCTATCATGAATCTCTAACGGGCATGACATACGCTCTAAAGATAGTTGAGCGATTGAACCTAAACAGGTATTTTTCTAGCTCCTATAAAGAAGCGTGCTTGTACTCATGGGTCGCACGGCACATTTACAAATTCTGGATAAACGAAAGTACAATGCCCAATGCGGACAAGTGGGAGATTGTTGGAATAGTGCCCTTTTGGGCACATGGGCCGCACATATACGCGACCCATTAGGACGAGGCACATGCCTGCGCAGACACATCACCATACGCGTGATGGACGCACGTGATGCGTTCTGCCTAACTTGTCGCCCAAGTCTCCCCACCCTATAAAAGGGGACCCATAGCATAGGTCCCAAACACTTTCGCAGAAGTTCGTTCAGAGTACTTGTGCTGTGGCAAAGAGTTCTGTTCCCTAGAGGTTCGGTTCCCGATCCCGATGTGCAAGTGCGTTCGTCAAGAGTTCGTGGGAAAGCCCCGATGATCCGCTTCCACTGCAAGAGGTATTCCGCAACCTCTAGAATTTATATCTATTATAAATTCCAATGTCCTCCCAGGTGCGTCGGCGATGCCCAGAGGTGAGCACCCGACTGAAGAGGGAAGATGAACCAGTGGCCCATTGAAATCTCCTAGGGGTGAACCAAACACATCCAACAATTTAACCAGAAATATACATAATTGTGATCATAGCCCTCCAATCTTGATCGGATGACTACCATTGAGTGATCGCAATTATATATACATATATAGGAAAAAATGGAGGTGTCCCCTTTAAAGAGAGGACACCATGACCCTCTTCAATATTATCCATTAAATCAAAAAAATGTGGTTTAGATTAATCAACTATCTTCTCTCCTCCCATTGTTCCACTCTCTCCTCTCTCTTTTCTTTGACTTTCTCTCTCACCATCTCTCCCGACCCTCTTTCTCACCTCCGTCGTGGTAACATTGTCGCCATTGTTGTCGCAATGCTGATTGATGCCATCGCAATGATACCCTGCACAATCATTGTCGTCACCTGAGAAACCCGCTGCTGCGCTGCCAATGTCCTGCCCACCACCGCTGCCTCCTACTAACTATATCACCATTCATTGTTGCCTGAAAATCTTGTACCTTTTGCCACTGCACCGCATTGTTGATGCTCACCATCGTTGCCGATGCCTTGCGTGGTTAATCTTTTTTGCAGCGGAGATTTATGGGACAAGGTACTTTACTTGGATGACCAACTTGGAATGTCAACATTACTAAGGAGTTTACAATCGTAACATGCTTTGGTATAAACTCAAACACGAAAAAAGGCTGAAATTTTGATGAGAAAAATAGAGACACATTAAAGATGACTAAGATATCTCATTGTGCACAAGATCACTGTCATAACAGTGACTAACTTTGCTTTTATATTATGTACAATGATACATGGCCTTTCTGACATTGTCGAACAACTTGTACATGTATTTAACACGTTCAATATACTTTTTTCTTTGATCTTTTCCTTCAAATCAAACTCAATTACTTGTCTGACTCAGCACTATAAAATAACATTGTTTTTTGTCTCTTGTGATGATACTTTGGGAGTTAGAAAATGCAGAGATATATTAGTTATCCCATATTTCTTGAAATTGGCATAAATCATCATCATTATCATTATCGTATTTGCACTTTTCCTGTTCTATTTTCCAAAAGCATGTATTTGAGCTCTACTAAAAGTAGTAGTTTAAAGTGCGATCAAGTATTTGCCTGTAGTCTTGGGTCACGAATTAAGAACTATTAACCTTTCTTTTTGTCTCGCATCTATCCATTCTCGCTTCAAAAAATGATAGAGCTATGCAAGAACAAGTTTTTGAGTGTTTCTAAGGCTTCTCTTTACAGAGATTATAAAATTTCTTTTATTTTTGTTCGCTAGAGATAGAAGAAGGGAACATGAATGTTATGTTAAAACAATAAAGGAAAAATAAAGAAGATAGTGGTCGTGCAGCGACACTCGGTGCCGTGTAGCGGCGAGGCATGGAGATGATGGTGTGGGGTCGTTGGGCAGTGCTGGAGATCTGTTGGTGCGGCGGGGTGGCACGAGGTTAGCATGGATGGCGTCGAGGTCGGCGGCACTCTACCGTGATGGAGATCGAGGGAGGGAGGGGGGAGGGAGGGGGAGGGAGGGTCGACAATGGAGAGAGATTGAAAGAGGGAGATATGTGGCGAGAGATCATGGGAGAGATTAAGAGAAAAAAAGAATAATTGAGAAAGGAGAATGAGAGGCATGAGGTGGGACGATGGTTTTAGGATGAGAGGTAGCCCGGTTTTTTTAACCAATGAATTGAATTTTTGTTTAAGCTGAGGTGAATTAATATGAGGCGTAGTATGTTGATCCAAAGGGACCGCCTATTTTTCATCTACTGTCCATATCTTTTGATGCAACCTCCTCCCCGCCCTTCCCTCATTGCCCTACTCCCTCCTCCAATACGAGAAACCAGATCCCGTCGAGCGCCACCACCCACCAGATCCTTGCGAGCGTCATCGTCGAGCCCTGTGAGCATCATCACCCGATGATCTATCATGTGTTGTCGCCGCCGCTGATCTCTCGCATGTTGCCGCCGCCGATCGCGTCCTCTTCCTCTTCGAGCATTGCCGACGCACCCGTCCCCGACCCTTGCGTCCTCTCTCCCTCGTGCTCCATCTTTCTCCCTCTTCCTCCAATCATCTCCTCCCCTCTCTCCCCTATCATCTCCTCCTTTGCATCCCCGATCAGTGTGACCCTCGATCTACGTCACCCTCGTTCCCGATCTGTCTCTTGCTACGCCGCCCATATATGATTAGAGCCGTCTATTGGAATTGGATCCAATGGCTTAGATGCAAGCGTTAACCAAGTTTCAACCAAAGGGATATTACACCCTATATATATATAATAAAATGGAAATGAAACACCCTTATCATGTTTCACTGTAGAATGTCTTATTCTCAGCCATCGGTATTAAATCAAAGGCTGAGATTGAAACCACCATCCTCTCCAAGTTCATCGTGCTCAGAAGAAAAAAAACCACCATTTTTTGTGATAAGAAGGAAAAAGGAAAAAAAAGGTTGTTATCCCCATTGCCTCTGGTTCTCGTTCTCAAGCTCATGTGAAGAGAGACCAATAATGTCACCGCCTCATCCTCTTGCCTGATCATGTCTCTTACCCAACCCCAAGCATTGCCCTAATCAAGCAATCTCTCTTATCTGACTTGCCCCGTTGTCCCTCCACGAAGCCCACCTGCACCTTCTTCCTAAACCCCACCTGCTCCTCACATATGATTGCCTCTCGTCATCTCTCCTAGAGACTATCATTTCTCATGAACTTATTACATCAATGCTCATAAAGTCAAACTCAGGATCCACTCTTTTGAGAAAACAGTTGGCTTATGAAGTTACCATTCACAATCTCGCAAAGTTACAATTCACAATCTCACGAACTTGTATTCTCAATGGCAAACAAGCACATTTGTTGCTCGAGAATGAGAACATAAAAACATCTTTTGTACAATGGAAAAATGATAGAATCTATCGCTAAAAAATGAAAAATGAAAAAAAAAATTGAATGCCTTGTAATATGCTAGAGAAAATGACAATCACATTGCCTAGGAACATCTTGCCATCGGGGACTTGAAAGGTAGATCCCACTACGGGCTTCGTGAAGGCATTGAGCAACAATGGGCGAGAGGGGCGGCACGATCATACACTCAAATGTCATGAGAGGGGAGATATTGTGAGAAGGATCAGTGGTGCCGGTGGGATCAAACTCCGGGATTGAGTGAGACAGGTCGATCGACACAGCATCGGCATAGGCGACATCGAACATTTTTTTCCACCTAGGATCACAAAGAGAAGGAAATCCATCATATCCCTATTTTCTTGTGTGATCAGGTAGGAGAGATGAGAATAGATGTGCTATTGTTTCAAGAGTGGTTTTTTGTGTTGTTTTCATCTGGGCAGTTGATTTAAATTGAACAAACCAAAATGAGGCGTTTCATGGTGAAACGCTCATAAGGTGCTTCACCTTTATATATATAATATGTGAGGAATATTAGGGTAGCACCCTGCGCTTATGATTCCAGGGTCGTCCGATTTGAGAAGGACGATCTTGATGTGCGCGCGCCGATTGGGATGAAGAGTTGAAGTGATTTAGCGCCGGTTCAAATGGTTCAATGTCGATTCGGAGGAGCGATTCAGCGTGCTCAGGGGGTAGAAGGGAAGATGCGTGGAGGTAGGAGGAGAGATAGGGGTGGCGGTGCAGTGAGTCGGCTTGACTTCTAGCGTCGGCGCGAGGATGTGGGCGAAGGAGGGCGGCGCGATGGAACTGTGGGAGGAGCAGTTCAGCGTGCTCAGGGGATAGAAGGTGAGATGCGTGGAGGGGAGATAGGGGTGGCGGTGCAGCGAGTTAGCTTGACTTCCGACGTCGGCGCGAGGAGGTGGGCGAAGGAGGGCGTCAGCGGTTCAGGGGGAGGGATCTACACGTATCCTCCGGCATCAACGACACGTCTCCTCCCGCAGGATGGTTCGACGACGGGCGAAGGAGGGATCTATGCATCGGCGAAGGAGGCATCTATGCATCGGCGAAGGAGGGATCACGTTCGCTGGAGTTGTAACGAAAAAATGCCCCCCCCCCCCTCCGCGAGCGTGCCGTTCCTTGGCATTGCAACGAAAAAGGGGAGTGTTGGCCCCCTCCACGAGCTTGTCGGTGAGATCGCAGAAGGGGGCCGGGGGGCCGATGCCCCCTTTTCTTTGTGCACACTGGCGCACCAGATCTCATCGATGGAAGCCTTGCACTCGTCGAGGGATGCACGGCCGCCAGAGAAGAGGGAGAAATCTTGTCGAGGAAGCCATGCACTCGTCGAGGGATGCACAACCACTAGAGGAGAGGGAAAGAAGGAGCACATTCGATCACAGATTGCGTGAGAAAGGGTCGAGAGTGATGTCCAACCGTCACCTGCTCGATCGGGTCCAGATGGATCGGCCTTTTCATCGTGCCTTAATCATGTCCATTCGTAGCCGATCGGATGGTCCAGATCAATGTTCGCACCCTGTGCCTGTAGCACACTAATATTCGTATATATGTTAGTCACACATTTGAGATTCATGAAATGAAAAGAAAAAGATTTGTTTTAACAAATTAAAGAGAGTTATAAGAGAAAATGTACAATGGATTGAATTAACTTATATCGTACTAAAGGTCAATGAGACCATTTTAACAAAATTATGATAATAAATCATAAAGAACTAAAAATAATTGAAATATGAAGGTATGTGATGAATTATATTGGCTCATGGCCGAATCATGCCCATAACCTCTATTTAAATGAAAGTATTAAAATAATATTTTTAAAAAGAGCTTATTAATATTTGGTATACCTAAATATGCGTAGGTAAATATACCAAAATTTTATAGATAAGAGATCAAAGTAATAATTATATTTTTGTCATCATTTTCCAATGATTAATATTTTTAATTGTGTGTCTCACATAATTAATGCTGATAAAAGTTTATTATAATTTTTAATAATAAATTAACTATTATCTTTTAGAGTAGGAGAACATTTGAGTAAATTGATGTGACAATGATTACTTATGATATGTATAATTTTTTTAAAAAGTAAATTAGTCAGATTCTTTTTTAAGTACTTCTATTTTTTAATATTATTATTTTAAAATTTATTATGTAAAATATATGATATATTTTTCCATGTTCTTTGTGAATTGCACTGGCATAGTACTAGTTTGTATGTTATGTTAAATCATCGGCTCCAAAGGGTTAAGCTTTTCCAAAAGAAATATATTATTTATTTTCTTTTTTATAAACTCCTATGAACCCATAGTTTTATTGCCGTCTCATCGTCCTAGTTTATTTATATGTTTTATTAATAATTTAGATGATAATTGATGATAACAAAAATATGATTTAAATTATCAATAATAATTATATTAATCAATTTTTATACATGTTATTACTCTTATAATAGATATAATTATTTTTATAATTTTTTATGTTATAAAATTATTTTTATTATCATCGTCTAAATTATTAATAAAAAATATAAAAAAATATGTATAAAATTGTTTGAATGCACTTCATACGCGAAGCGCTTCACACATATAATGAAGACACTACAACAAAAATGATTTTTAATGACGTTTAATAAAATGTTACCAAAATTTAATTAAATGTCACAAAAGATATTTAGTGACATTTATTAAGTGTCGTCGTTTAAGCATCCCTAAAAATGAGTTACAGACGATACCAGGTGACGTGTATTTGAAAAACGTCGTTAAAATATATACGTCACAAAAGCTTCATTCTTTTGTGACGTTTAAACGTCACAAATTTTTTTTAATATGTGACGTGTAAACGTCACCGAAGGTTCATTAAGAAAGCTTAAATTTTAATTAAACGTCACAAAAGGTAAGTACATCGTGACGTTTGAAGGTTACAAAAAGTGTAATTTTGGCAACACTTATATGTCAAAAAAGAATAATCTTTACAATATTTAATCATTACTAAATATTTTTTTGTGATTTATAAATGTTATTATGTGGTGCCAGGTCATCTATATTAAAACATTTATAGAAATACTCTAACATAAATATTAAAAAGCTAAGGAAATTTTATTCGGTGAATAACTTCATTGCATAATGATTCTTTTGAGAAATTTACTGCATTGAACAAGAAAACCTACCATAAGAAAAGAAAAGAATAATATGACAAATGCATTCCAATGATAGTATCGAATTTACAAGTCTATTTTTTATATAAGACCTATAACCAAAAATACAAAATATAAGAGTTTACAATTGCTCCATGTTGTCATGGTTCCATCAATCAAAACTCTAAACGTTGACTATTCTCGACGGCAACATGGGCTATGCCCTTTCATCTAAAAGAACTCCACAATTGGACATTTGTACATTATCATCACCAATGCACCTTCCTCAGCTATTAAAGTCCCAAAAATTTGTAGCTCATCTCCTCTTGTTGTTCATTTCTACATTCTGTAAATCATGAAAAAACATATCCAAAACACTAGTTAGATCCAAGAGAAAGAGTTATATATGCAATGTTCATATTTGTAGAAGTGCTTAGAAATCCAAACAACTAAAGTGATCACCTGGGAATAATGGCAATCAAAAAGTTTTTTTTAAAAACGAGGCAATCACAAAAGTTACAATAGGTAAAATATTGTAAAGGACAAATGAATGTTAACTTCGTAAACATCACAGTAAAAAAATGTTTTTGATAGATTCTTATAGCCCTTCAACATCATTCTACAGTCATCCACATTTATTCATACTGCTCTAGGCATAATGATCCAATATGAGGAAACATAATATAAAGAAAACATTCATGAAGGCAAAAAATTTAACTTAATATGTACAACGTTGTAATTAACTTGGCACCCATGTACACTAAATTCAATGGCAAAAAAAGACAATACTCGACCTTCTTCTTCATATCATGGCAAGAACAAAAAAGCTGGGTTCATATGGTGGTGGTGTCCTATGGCGGTGTTGTCCTGGTATGCGCAAGGCATAATTGTCATAAATCGTGCCAAGCAATTGACACCCAAAATAGTAACATTAAATCCAACAAAGTGCTATTAACGTATATCTATATCTACAATTTTTTATGACTCATGCCTGCTGTCTGGGTCTTCTAGATCTCTCTTTGTATCATCAGGAATACTCACCACCCTAACAAAGTGAGAAAAAAGAAATAGGTTTAAAGTAGATAAAACATCACCAATTTTCATTCTCATTTGTGGAAAAGCAATGTAAAACTCCATGCCTGGGTGCAAGATGCAAGATATTTTCACGTAGAGAAGGATACCCAGGCACCTAAAGTAGCAAATGAGTCATGTTACTGATAAATACTTTAGAGCTCCTCAAATTTTAAAACACCTAGAAACCATGCCATTGCTTGGTTCATGCCCAAGCAACTTCTTTGCATTCATGTCTTCAATTCGACAAACATGATAAGGACAAGAAAAGAAATGAAATTTTATTCAGTCCATCCTAGTGGTTCACCCTAGAAACAAATACTTAAAAAGCTATCATTAATAAATGCCCAATATGGAGGCGAATGCAAGGCAATTTCTCTGACAGGGATCTTTTTTTCAAATGAACAAAAAGAGAGAGAGAGAGAGAGAGAGAGAGATCTGACCAGCAACACTCGTTCATGGGAGGGTGATCGGACAATGAATTGAGAGAAATCTGACCAGCAGCGCGCGTTCGTCCAAGGATGGTGATTGACAATCGGAGGAAAACAACTGGAAGAGAGAGAGATTTGACCAATGACACTCGTTCATCAAAGGAGGGACATGCACGACCATTAGAGGGGGCGATCAATCGGTTAGAGGGAGATGAGCGATCGACCGTCGGCGTAGGGTGATCGACCATCGGAGGAGGACGATGAGACGACGGTGGAAGACGAGCGATTACTCCAACTAGAGAAGTGATGAAGGCGGCTAGGGATTTGACAAACCCTGATGAGGCGGAAGCTAACAGCCGTGAATGTTTTTTCCTTTTATATAAACTTGTCGGTGAATGTGGTTGGTATAAACGTCACTAATGTAAATAATTAGTGGCATTTACTTAACGTCACTGATTTTTTAAATATTTAGTAACATTTTTAAATGTTTCAAACGTCATGTATTAACAAATTTCTTGTAGTGAGATTAAGATAACAATTAGGGGTTTTATTTTTATTATCATTAGGAAAGGCCATATTTTGTGTAATGTTAAGGTCCTTTTTTCGTCGACTTGTTTTCCCTTATCCCAATTATCAAACTAACAATTTAACTAGTCGTCAAGCCAATATATTTAGTACAAAGAATATTACACTCAAATAAATAAATCTATATCTATACTATATTAAAAGCAAAGAATACAAGGGGAGCTTGACATTTGGCAAAAGTAGAAAGCGACAAGTGTCCTTAAGAATTATAATAAATATTTTTTAGTTTATTGTTAGTTAGTAATTTGAATAATTAATTTATAACTTCTACATTTCTTATGCATTACCATGTTTATTAATATGAAGGAGAAATCAAACCATTTTCATACATTATATTAACTCAATTTACTTTATTATTAACTTAATTTTAAATTTTACTTCTAAAGATTTTTTATCTCATATTTTATGTAATCATCATGTTATTTTTAAAGGTGTATATACTTTGATTGGTGTTTCATTTGGTAATATATACTGATATCAATATTTTGATTGGTGTTTCATTTGACATCACGTAAGTGTATATACTTATAAAGGATTTGAATGTTTAACCAACTAAATAATTAAAATAACTAACTCAAAATAAATATATGTCCTCATGAAAAAAACATTAATTAAAAACTGATTGGAATATAGTAATACAGCAAGATAAAAGATGCATATATACTTAGTAACTAATTGGAATATTTTTTACTAAATAAAAATTAATTGCAAGAACTGACTCAATATAAATGTGTCCACATAGAAAAAATAGCATTTTTGGAAAGAAATATTATAAATACTAATATATCTTCTATACTATATAAAAAGGAGAGTACTTTTATATGACATTGCATACACTTATAAAATTTCACATGTTCATATAATAATTATTATTATTTTAAACACTCAATAAATATTCCCATTATATAACTAATTTTCTGCATGAGCCTACATGTTGAAGGAATACGATCATTAAAAAATATTTAAAAAGTTATTATCTCATAGGATAATTATTTTTTAATAATTAATTGTTAGAGTTGGTTACAAGATATCGATATTTATATAATAATACCATTTTATTAGAATATTTAAAAACAAGTATCCACAACTGTCCAATAGACAAAATAATATTTAATAAATAAAAAATTAATTAGATATTTATTTATATGTTAAAATATTTAATTAAAATACCCATAACTTTGGTGGATCGGCCATGTTTATTCTTCTTAACTTATGTATTGGGTTACTTCATATATATGCATTGTGGTGAACATAGTGCACCATATTATTGTAGAAAATGATATGATATAATAAAATATAACAAGCTTAATATTTTTTTAATCGGACATATTTATTCATGTTTATGTGTTTTTTTGGTCATATATTAACTACCCACTAATATGCATGTAATATGAAAGGGTCTCACAAGAAATACAAAAATAAAAAATTTCATAAATTTAACATAACAACAAGCTAACTGAAAAGATTAACTTAAAACTATTAATTTAATTACTAAAAAATATCAGATAGTGATGATTATAAAAATATCATATTTATTTAATAACTATATAATGTTATTATTCATTCAGTTATCATAACTAATACTTTGGATATGGTTATATAGTAAGTACAATTTAAAAGATATCAACCACGTTGTTAACTGCAAGTGCTTATATATACTCCCAAACTCCCGTGTTTGAGTTCAACACCTGTACTGTTGATACATGATAGCTTAATAACCACCTAACACGTAGAAAACGTAAATAAATCATTTTCTCATTGATAGTGTTTTACAAGTTGATTTACACAATGGTAAGATTCATTTTTTTTCATTTCATATACTTCTGTAATGAATGTTTTTAATTATCAACTTTTTATCATGATTTTGCTCAGATTATTTTAATATTGATGTAGGAAGTTGCTAAAGGCCTTAAGGCAATTTCAACTTCTAAGAGAATGGGTAAGTGTCGATTCTAACTATAGAAGAATTTTTATTGATGATCCTAATAATTGAAATATACAGTAGATGTCATTGTGAAGTTTTTTTTTATTTTCTTATTGATAGTGTTTGCAAGTTGATTTACACAATGATCAGATTCATTTTTTATTTTCATATACCTCTATAATGGATTTTTTTCTTATTATTTTTTATCATGATTTTGCTCAGATTATGTTGATATTGATGTACAAAGTAGCTAAAGGCTTTAAGACAACTTCAGCTTCTACGAAAATGGGTAAGTACAATTCTAACTGAAGAAGGATTTTCGTTAATGATCCTAATCATTGCAAGATACAACGGAATTCTTAAAATGTGTAGTGCCTTGAAGGTGTTTTTATTTTCTTATTGATAGAATTTTACAAGTTGATTTACACAATGATAACATTCATTTTTCTTTTAATGTACTTCTATAATGAATGTTTTTAGTTATTAAATTTTTCATCATGATTTTGCTCAGATTATTTAATGTTGATGTACAAAGTAGCTAAAGGCCTTAAGGCAATTTCAACTTCTACGGGAATGGGTAAGTATCAATTTTAACTTAGAATACTTAAAGTGCATAATGCTATTGTGAAGTTTTTTTTCAACATGTAAAAATTCAATTAGTATGATGAAAAGGTATATTTTACGCATAATTATTCTTATGCACCTAATTAAATTTGTATTATTTTTATGCGCATCTTTTGAGATACAAGATTTTTTTTTGTTTTAAACAAAAGAAAAGGTATAGCTTGGGCATGATTATTCTTAAGCATAGAATTAGTATTTTATTATTCTTACTGCCCAACAACTTAATTATATCTATACTAATATTATAAATTCTTAGTAATGCCAATGACAAGGAAGTACCATGCTTGGACTATCTTCAGAAGGTCTCCAGACATCCATGCCCAAGATGCAATGCTATTGTTCCCTTCTGTGTAAAATTAATTTAGAGTGCGAGTCAAATTTTTCCATATACATGTATAGATAGATAATTAAACAAAATACATATGTTTTTTTAGATAAGTTAATTTTACATCATTGTTTTTTAATTATTTTAATTTTAATTTATGTTAGAGGAAAATATATAGACGTAGAGCATTCAACATAGAATGAAAGTATAATATTAATTTATCTCATTAGATTAATTTATTTATTAGTTAAGTAGTTAATTTGATATAAATTAAGATAATTTGATTCTTCAACGTTCATTATCAAATTATTTAAGAAAAATATTTAAGAATTTTTTTACTCAAAGTGGGAACTATGTGATCTATCATTGATTCATAAATCTACGGTGATTCTTGATAAATAATTTTTAAGGCGAATTTATAACAAATTTAAAACTATTATAGATATGTTGATCGATGATAATTCACATGTGTGTATCTGCTTGGGTTCACACAATATTTAATCCCTTATACCAAATATGACTAACTCAACAATCACAAATTATTTAGCTTTAGATGACACTTTTTTATTGTCAAACTATTCCAATAAATATATGTTAATCCATTTAGAAAGTATATAATTAACTTAATAATTGATTAAAATAGTTATTAATCACATAATAAAAAATTAACAGTTATCCATTTCATTAACCTCTTTATGAATACCTAAGTCAGGTACAAACTTTTAATAATAGTCCATTAGAATAAAAGAGACGATTTAATAGATTAATGCTAAAACGATGCAAAATTATTTATATTATATAAGTAAAATAGATATTCTTTACTAAATATTATTATATCGGATTCTATAAATGTATAAACATAGTCTATATTTTTTTCATAAGAAAATAAATAATAAATATTTCGTTAAGATTACTTTTCTATTTCTATTTGGCATCAAGCACATGTTTTGGAATTTGGTTTTAATCTAATCATTTATCTTGAAAGATTCTAAAGTCGCGCTACATTTTCCAAATTTTATTGTGTCATTGCGATATTATTTATTTTATTAAACTAATAAATATGCATATTAAAATTAAGTTAATAAACTTTAATAATTTATTTTTTAAAAATTAAGATTTTACATTTGATTATCTCTTTGTATTAAAGTTGTTCCTTTTTTTAACATAACCTATCTGAATTTTAATAATAATAGTGAACTCTTAAAGATGAATATTTTAAGAGGGAGTTTAACTGAAAAAAATGATATCGAAGGTATAAAGATTGTGACTTTTTAATATATATATATATATATATATATATATATATATATTTGTGATTATTTTAAATATAAAGAGACTTCTTATCATTTTGTATGTGGATATATTGTGCATTAAAAATTTTATTCTACATGCTTTATTCTCAAGAAAATATTCACAAATCAAATAACTAAAGTTAAAATTAAGAAATATATTATAACAAACTTTTCATTAATTTCTAATCTTAAAAATATTATTATTAATTTAAATGAAATATAAAGGTATAATTAAAAAATGAGAGATAATTTTCTTTTGCACCATTTGCATCATTTGATTCATCTAATCACATCATCCGCGCATCGCGCGGACTATCACACTAGTACTATATTAAAAGTAAAGAAGTTGCCATGAGGTGATGACATTTGGCACATTGTTAAATGACATGTGTCATCTATCATTTATAACTAATTAAATATTATGTAATCAATAATAATAGTTTTACTTTATGGTTAGTTAGTAATTTGAATGATTAATTTGTAACCTCTCCATTTCTTATGTTTACCACGTTTTATGATTAATTTCTAACCTCTTCATTTCTAACCTCTCAATTAAAAATTCCTTAATTGTTATATATTAATTAATTTAAAAGATAGTTACAAAACAACTTTTGTTAAAAAAAAGTTTTTTTAATGTGTGGAGGCACTTCATGTGCCAATGTATATTACTAACAAAATATTTTTAACTAAGATAAAAATAATTGTCTTATTATGATAAGAAATTGAAGTCAATAATTCTAATCAATCCCAAATAGTAAAATAATAAATATTTTTCCAAAATTCTTAATATTTTTTTAAAAAATCTAAATTAGCAATGATATAACTAAAACATAGCCACATGAAAAAATAACGAAAAGTACTTTGAAAGAGGAATACCAAATTAATGTGATAATCAGTTTTTATACTTTTAATATTACTATTTCAAATTTCACATGTCTTTGAAGAATAACGAAATAAAATTAGAATACTAATCCATCACAATAATTTTAATTCTCTCTCTCTCTCTCTGATTTTTTGCATGTTTTCATAATTTATTATATAAGTTGTTTCTTAGTTTTTATCTTTATCAATTAAGTAGTTATTATGTATTTAATTATTAGAAATTAGAAAGGTTAGGATTTACCTAACTAATTATATTTTTATCTCATTGATACATATTCATATTTTAGAAGTTTCATGTTTATTATATGTCTTAATTGACTCTTATATTATATTGTTTATTTTTTGAAGAGGTTAGATCCCACTATTTCGATGGTAAATAATCTTCACATTCTTTATTTTTTGTGTGAGTTTTTAAGTCAGTTTTGCTTTTAAATTACTATCCTACCATTACTTAATTTTTTTAATTACCATACTTAAGGCATGGGGGTTGACTTGATCGATTCAAAATATTCCAAATTAATATATTATCGTTGCTTAGTTTTTGACCATTTTAATCTTCTTGGTCTTTTACACAGTTGAATAATTAATTAATTAGTTAGAGAAAATTTATTTTTTATTTTATCACAGTTGAAACTTATTTACAACTTATCATTCACTATTGGTATTTTTCTAAATGTACTGACAAATTTCATATTTTTTAACGTAAATGATATCATAATTTACAATTAAATAATATAACATGTTTTAAGCTTTATATACAATATAAAATTTAAAAGTATTAATATCTGAGTTATAATCAATTTCCAATAAATTAACAATATTAATATCAATGTAATAATTATTTTCCAATTGTAATTGAGTAGCATTCAATTATCCTTGTATAAGTGATAAAAGTTATAGAATTTTTGTATGATTACATTACTTCTTAAAATATTATTTGTGTACAAAAGTAAGCATTTTAGTGGTATGTTATTTATTTCTATAATGATATCCTCAATATGTGCTATTTTATTAGATTCGTATTTTTTGAAATATTTTTTATACAATTAATTTTTGTATCAGTGTTGAATACACGATCTATATTCTATTATGACCATGTAATTATAGATTGGAATATAAAATTTTTAATAATTTTTTTATTTATCAAGATTTAATGTCAAATAAATACAAAGACTATATTTTTTTTGTCATGATTGCGATCATGACTTTTGTTCTCTAAAATAGTTCCTTCAATTTATGTGATATCCTGTTTCCTTTTAATTTGATTTAGAATATTATCATTATTGATTCTTTTTTATTTACCATATTTAATTTGTTTATATCACGAAGTAAATAAACTTAGAAACATTTTTTTTCATCAAAATAATTCCTTCTTAAATATGTGAGAATTTGATTCATTTTATTTTTTTTGCTATTGTCATTACTATATATTTTTATATTTACTATAAATAATCTTTTTAGTCCGTCTTTAAGTGATATCGTATTATTTTTTGGCATTTCTTATATTATTTTATTTCTTCTTAAAATATTAATAGTATACAAAGGCGAAAAATTTTGTAATATATATATATATATATATATATATATATATATATTAGTGTTCAATTTATGCTATATTCTTATAAGTCTTTCAACTATTTTTTTCATTGTAAATAAAAAAAAAGCATTGAGCATTTATCTAAAATTATTGGTCATATAACACACATTTCATGCAAACTCTTATAGCATGTGAGTAATTTATATATTTCAAATACGTTTCATTCACCAAATTATTATGTGTCAAGTTCATTCTTGATATGGGTACACATCCATGATTATTTTTTAATAATTGAACTATATAATATCAAAATATAACACATTTTTAATTTAAAAAATGATTGTTAATACTTTATGTTAATTATATTATATTTCATAGATAAAATTATTTATTAGCAATAAGTGTAGAGATGTGTTTATGTGATTACTTTTATTTTTACCTTTAAATAAGAGTAAAAAAATTATCTTAGTGATGATGAAATTAATAATTCGAATATTATATGTCTTCTGCATATTGCTATGTAAGAACAATTTATCTTAATTGTTGTTGTTGTCTGATGTATTATATTTTAATAATTATATCTATATTTTATAGATTATTAAAAATGAGTAAAATATGTTATGTGATATTCTCTCATGAATTCATATAATATAACAATAGTATTTAAATTATCAATTATTTAATCATACATTTACGATTGATTAAATGAAAGAAAGAGAAAGCTTAATACAAATAAAAATGTGGGATGTATTAAGTTGATTCGACAACATCAAAAGTGATTTATCTTTATTTAAATAAGAATATAAAATAATAATTTTTAAAAAATGTTATCAATGTAAAACATATTTAAGCACGAGTAGATAAAAAATATATAAATAATATATTCAGAAAATAATTATATTTATTAATAATATTTTTATTTTATTATATGAAAATTGATTATTAAAATTATTTTAAGAATTGTCTTTCTCTCCGTGCGATGCACGGGTATTGTACTAGTAAATATAAAAACTCTGCAGCGAGAATGAAATTTGCGCAGTATATTCTTATTCCCCTACTGGTCCTCTTTAGATTTTTTTTGTATCTATTATTCCTGTTGCTATTATTATTACTATCTATTTATTTGTTAAAAAAAACGTGTCCTCTTTAGATTTTTTTTGTATCTATTATTCCTGTTGCTATTATTATTACTATCTATTTATTTGATAAAAAAAACGTTGTGGTTGTTTATTATGCGGTCGGTCGCTTGCGAGTTGACACGCGACCCGACGATACGGACTCCGTCTTCTTGCTATTAGTCGTCCCGTCGTCGCGGTCGTCGTCCAGCTCCACAAGGTGTTCTTGTCACGTTGCACGGCCACCCAACATATCTACCTGCTGTACCACTTCCACTGAGACCTCCTCCTCTCGCCGCCCCGCTCGCCGATCTGCCTACGGCAGACGTAGCAAGCGTCGACGCGTCGCCGCCGACGCATCCGCCCTCAATGCGTCCCTTCGGATCCCTCGTTTAACCCACGCGATCGAGCACCACCGCCGAAAACCCCGCGTCAAACAGATGGCAGGCGCCCGCCTTCCCCGGCCGCGTCTGGCCACTCGGCTTGTAGAGATGGGCCGCCGATTGACGGCCGCCGGACGAAGCCATGGCGGGAATGATGATGTCGGTGGCGGCGACCGCGACGGCTTTTCGAGGTTGGTCCACTGCAATGACCCGGCGTGCCCGGGGGCTCTGGATCTGGGGTACCCCGGCAACGCGATCTCGACGACCAAATACACGCTCGCCAATTTCGTGCCCAAGTCCCTGTTTGAACAGTTCCGGAGGGTGGCTAACTTTTTCTTCCTCGTGGTTGCCTGCATATCCTTCAGCCCTCTCGCCCCTTACCGAGCTGTTAGCATCCTCCTGCCGCTCATCGTAGTCGTTGGCGCGACAATGGCCAAAGAAGCGGTCGAGGATTGGCAGCGAAAGAAACAGGTTTTTTTTATTGCTCGGCAGTTGTGCTTTACTTTTTTTTTTATGCTACATATTGTTCCTTTCTTTGTGTTTGGTTTAAAGGTGCATGATTTGATCAATTTTGATAACTTGTCTGTGTTGAATTAGTTAGTCCCTTTGTTCTCAACCATATTTTTTCGTGGCATGTGATTTAAATGTCAGCTTTTGAAAGCTGCTGTGAAGTCCGAACATTTTCAGTACCTAATTACTAGATGTGATTTCTTGTGCTTCACACATCCAATAGATGGCAGGGGCAATCAGATCAACTATCAGGATTGGCAGGTAGGGTTGAGACTTGAGACACACACAAGGAGGGGAAGATGTGCAGAGCAATTTTGTCAAACGCATAAATCACGATTCTATCAATAATTTTAAAAGATATTTGGTAATGTAAATTAGACATATATTTATATAAATAGGTAAATAAGATGTAGATTACTTCTTAATATAAGCAATATCCGACCTTAATTGCAAAATATAACAAAGCATAACCTTTAACTAAAATAAATCATTGTGATTATAAGTCACGATATCCTTATCTCATGTTTAGCCGATATGTATGCTTTTCTTTTCTATTGCAAAGGAGGCCAAGCCTAGTAGAAGGAAATATATCTTCTATTTATTAAATTTGTATATCTACAATATAAAGCTATACATGCTTACGAGCTGTGGAAATTCATAAACGTCCCCTGTGCACGAGAAAGTGGGAGGTGCGATGCAGTCTGCTCATTGATAGATGGAGGCATCATGCTCAATGTCACCCTCCTAGATTGAGAACAGGAGACACTGAATGCCTCCATGCTCACAAGCTGGAGGCATCTCACCCCTTGCTCTTGAGGAGGGGCAGAGCATACATACACACATAGAGATAGACAAAGGAACTTTTCTATTCTCCTCAAAAGAAAAAAAGGAACTTTTGGATGAAAACAACAATGATCCGATGTAATAGAAATTAGGGTGAGGATAAGAGAATATCCCACCAATGATCCAATGGTGGGCAACCCCATATGAAGACAAGGTTGGCAACTTGGTGGTGGAATCATGTATGCGTACAATTCTATCGAGTTTACGTCCCAACATGTGTCTCAATTCTGTTCTACTAAAATGTGTTCGTTGTAGGACTTAAAATGAAAAGAGTATGTAGACATGTATAATTCTCTATGCCTCTGTAGAAAAATTTTCACAAAACTGATACAGAGCAGCCATTTTTTTTCATGAGCAATAGCTTCATCTTGGTATAATGTTGCATCCATGTGTGCCTGAATTTAAATTTCTCTTTTATTTGTTCCCTTTCCTAATGAATATAATATTTCCCTTCTTCTAAAAAAAAAAGAATATAATATTTCCCTTTTCTTATTAGCATGAACCTAATACTTTGAACCTTGATGGTTTTACCTTTTCCATCTTTCAGGATATTGAGGTCAACAATCGGCAAGTTCAAGTGTATGATAATGCACATTCGTTTTACCAAACAGAATGGATGAAACTTAGAGTTGGAGATATTGTTAAAGTAGATAAGGATGATTTTTTCCCTGCTGATCTGTTTTTGCTCTCTACAAGCTACAATGATGGCACTTGCTTCGTTGAAACTATGAATCTTGATGGAGAGACTAATTTGAAACGAAAGCAATGCTTGAACATATCGTCAAACTTACACAATGAACGCTCTTTTCATAAATTTAAAGCAATTATCAGGTGCGAGGACCCAAATGAAAGATTGTATTCTTTCATTGGGACTCTGATTCATGAAGGTACAGAATATCCTCTTTCACCACAGCAAATCCTGTTGAGAGATTCCAAACTGCGGAACACTCAATATATCTATGGCGTGGTAATTTTCACTGGGCATGAGACAAAAGTTATGCAAAACGCCATGGATCCTCCATCAAAAAGGAGTAATATTGAGAAAAGAATGGATAAAATAATTTATGTCCTTTTTGCATCACTCATTTGTATGTCAACCATTAGTTCCTTCTTCTTTGGAACTAAAACTAGAAATGAAGACAGAAATGGAGAGCTGAGGTGGTATTTAAGACCAGATAAATCATCGATACTCTTCGATCCTAAAAATGCAGCAGTGTCTGCCATATTTCATTTTCTGACGGACCTTATGCTTTATGGTTGCTTGATTCCTATCTCATTGTATATATCCATAGAGATTGTAAAAGTTTTACAGAGTACTTTCATAGACAATGATCGTAAAATGTATTGTGAGGAGAGCCAAAAGCCAGCATGTGCTCGTACATCTAATTTAAATGAGCAACTCGGTCAGGTGGATACTATACTCTCAGATAAAACTGGCACACTGACATGCAACTCAATGGAATTTTTGAAATGTTCCATTGCCGGCATTCCTTATGGCGGTGTGCGGATGGAAGCGGAGGATACTGTCACAAGTGAAGAACATGATTTGCATCCTCATGTCCGCAATTCATCTTCGTTCTTAATTCAAAGTAACTTTGTCGGAGTTACAGAAAAATCTCCTAAAGTCATGAAGTTCAGAGATGATCGATTAACAGGCGGACAGTGGATTAAGGAATCTCATTCAATTTTCATACAAAAGTTCTTCCAAGCACTAGCAATATGCAATACAGCTATTCCTATCATAGATAAAAGTTCCAATGAAATATCTTATGAAGCAGAGTCCCCAGATGAAGCTGCTTTTGTCAAAGCTTCTAAAGATCTTGGTTTTGAATTGTATAAAAGAACTCAGACCACTATTTCACTACATGAGTTTGTTCCTACAGTTGGGGAAAAAGTGGATAGGTATGTATCATTTCATTTAATTAGCTGTGGTTTACTAAAAAAAAATTAGTTGTGTTTTATGTCTCCTCTTTTTGTTACATTTTCATTTTCTCTGATTTTAGGACATATGAGATCCTCAACATTTTAGAATTCAGTAGTGCTCGCAAAAGAATGTCTATTATTGTGAGGACTGAAGAAAACCAAATACTACTTTTCTGCAAGGGGGCTGACAGGTTTGCTTCTCCAAGTTTGCTGGGTAGTTGTAGGAAGGATTAAATCTAAGCGCACATGTTTGTTGTTTTCTATTTATGCAGTGTAGTTTTTGAAAGGCTCTCGAAGAGTGGACAAACCTTTGAATCTAACACTAAATTCCATATCAATAACTATTCGGAGGCTGGTTTACGGACCTTGGCGGTTGCATACCGTGTGCTTAGAGAGGAGGAGTATGCAGCATGGCATGCAAACTTTTTGACAGCAAAGAATTCTCTCAATGATCGTGAGACAATTGTAGATGAAGCAGCTGAACAGATAGAACAGGATTTGATCCTTTTAGGAGCTACAGCAGTTGAAGATCGATTACAGACTGGTGTGAGTATGAATTATATACCTATATACATCACATGGATGTTTTAAAGAATCATATAGCTGAAGTTGATTTCATTAGATGTTTGTGATACTATATGTATTGCACTTTTGGGTGATAGTATGAAGTGTAATGGATAGTTCAGAAATTTATCTATTTTCTTCTCAAAGATTAATGTTTAGCCACCTTGAAGAAACCATGTATGTTTGGACATACTATATATATAATTGTGTATTTTACCATGTTGATCTCCTTTGGCAATTTGCTCACTTATCTAATCAGCAAAATGGTGGCTAATATTGTGGTATTTCTTATTGGATATGCTAATTGTAGAAAAAGGATCCTTCAGCAGATTTTGATTGCATACTTGCAGGTTCCTGAATGTATTAACAAGCTTGCACAAGCTGGAATTAAAATATGGATCTTGACTGGTGATAAGTTGGAAACTGCAGTCAATATTGGGTAGTACTTCAAATGCATTTTTAATTAAAGATGACATATTTCCTTTCTTCCTTCTGTGATTTTACATGAATGTCCTGCAGGTTTGCATGCCAACTACTGAGGAAGGAAATGGAACAGATCGTGATCACTCTTGATTCCCCAGCTATCAAGGCATTAAAGAAAGGAGACAAGGATTCTACTGAGAAGGTGTGTATAGTCAATTGTGTAACAATGCATTTTCCCCAAAGCATACTTTTTCTGATAATTACATAAGACTTATGGTTCATTAGGCTTTACAAGAAAGTGTGGCCGAACAAATTCATAATGCAAACTCTAAAGTTTCTAAACTGAGAGGAAGTTCTGTTCTCTTTGCTCTCATTATTGATGGTGATTCGCTGGTTTTTGCTTTATCAAAAAGTTTAGAGAATTTATTTCTAGATCTGGCAGTTGGCTGTGCCTCCGTCATTTGTTGCAGAACTTCACCTAAGCAAAAGGCATTGGTGAGTGTTCAACTAACCTTCATCTTTAAATTTTATGCACAAAGTAACCTAGATTTTCAGGTTACTAGATTGGTGAAAATGAGAACAAAGAAAACTACACTGGCAATTGGGGATGGAGCAAATGATGTTGGCATGCTTCAAGAGGCTGATATTGGTGTTGGCATCAGTGGAGTTGAAGGCATGCAGGTTTGATGTCCTTGAATGATGCCTCAATTACATAATATGCATATTGATCCAATATTGTTCACTTACGATATCATATTGATCTCAACTACTACGTTCCCAGCATCACTAACTTCAGCTGCCACCACAGAAAATCTGTTTGTTCCTGTTATATCCTTGTCCACTGTTTGTGCCTTCTATCTTCTTTTACTCTCAAATCCTTATTTTCATTTCCTCTGTCTCCTGCCAATCCATTGACCATTTACTTTATATGCACATTTGTCTAAATGAGATGTTATCCATGACACAATGTCAAAGTATCTAGTTAACTTGGAAATATCATGTCTTCAATAGGATCAGAAATTTTGTACCATAGTTAACTTGGTGGCAGAGAAAAACAAGTTCAAGACGTGCTATCCATGACACCATGCCATGTATCTAGTTTAGGAGATACATTTTCTTATGATATTTAAGGGTACATATCCTATAATACAGATTTACAGGTCAGTATTATAGAAATGTGCTTATTGTTACATAAGCTGAAATAGATTTATGAAAAAAGACCTAATACTTTTTAGTGACCTTTAAAGCTCGTAGTTTACATGTTCTTCCATTTATAGCAGAGTGCTAGTAACAGCTACGTATAAATGTATAATGGTGCATTGCAAACTTAATTACCACCTGCCCTAAAAAAAGAACATATTTGACATTTTTTTATTGACTTACTTTGCCCTTGACATTCTTTTATTGAACATGATTAGTCAGCTATTTCAACCATGGGGGTCATCTATAAAACATTTAAGGCAAGTTAAGACCATTGTTGAACTATAACTGCAAGCCAGGTGGTACCTGCTTTTTTTCTTCTCTACTAGTAAGCATCGTTTCAACCTTTAAGAACTTCCTCTAATCCCATCTTTCCCTCTGCACCATCATTTTACTTATCATTTTGACCAAGCTTGCGAACTCTTCAGTCAAGTCAAACTCGTAAGAGTTTAAACAAATAAAATAAATCAAATCGGCATGGAGACTTAGTGACATGAATTATTGTATTCTTGTTATAAAATTTGTAGTAAAATCTTGTAGAAACATTTATAGTGTCAATACAAGTGTATATGACTCTTTGTTTTATACAACAACAACAACAAAGCCTTATCCCACTAGGTGGGGTCGGCTACATGGATCATACGACGCCATTCCGCTCTATTAGTAACCAAACCTTTCGGTATATTATTCACCAATAGATCTTGCTCTATTAGTTCGCCAAGTGTCCGCCTTGGCCTCCCTCTCCATCTTTTAATCGGACTCCAGATTATTTGATCTACTCTTCTTACTGGCGCATCTAATGGTCTTCTCTGAACATGACCAAACCATCTCAAACGATTCTCTACCATTTTCTCACTAATAGGAGCCACTCCGACTCGTTCACGTATATGGTCATTCATAATCTTATCTAATCTTGTATGACCACACATCCATCTCAACATCCTCATTTCGGCTACCCCCACTTTACGTTCATGTTGTCCCTTCATAGCCCAACATTCACTACCATATAACACTGCTGGCCTTATAGCAGTACGATAGAATTTTCCTTTAACTTTATTGGGTACTTTTCTATCACAAAGAACTCCAGTGGCTTTCCTCCACTTACACCAATCAGCTTGAATTTTATGATTAACATCGTCATCAATCTCACCATCTTGTCTTACAATTGATCCTAAATATTTAAACTTTGTCACTTGAGGAATTATATCCTCCCCTAGCCTAACTTTCAAATTGTCTCTAAGCTGTTTATTTGTGAAATTGCTATGCATATATTCTGTTTTATTCCTACTTAAACGAAAACCCTTTGACTCCAACGTATTTCTCCATATTTCCAATTTTGTATTAATCTCTTCTCTTGAATCCGCTAAAAGTACTATATCATCCGCAAATAGCATGCACTTAGGTACCTCCTCTGTGATACTCTCGGTTATAGCATCGATAACTAAGTTAAATAGATACGGGCTTAAAGCTGATCCTTGATGTAGGCCAATTCCTATAGGAAATTCATTTGTCTCACCTCCGGGTGTCCTAACCCTAGTCAATGCCCCATCGTACATATCTTGTATTACCTTAATGTAGGCAACACTCATCCTCTTCTTTTGCAAGGCTTTCCAAAGTACATCCCTTGGTACCCGATCATACGCCTTCTCTAAGTCAATGAAAGCCATATGTAAGTCTCTTCTCCTACTTCGATACTTCTCCATCATCCCCCTTAGTAAATAAATCGCCTCTGTAGTGGATCTTCCTGGCATGAACCCAAATTGTCTCTCAGAAATACTAGTCTCCATTCTCAATCTATGCTCAATCACTTTTTCCCATAATTTCATTGTGTGACTCATAAGTTTAATCCCTCTATAATTTGCACAATTCTGAATATCCCCTTTATTTTTGTAAATAGGAACTAATGTACTTAATCTCCAATCATCAGGCATCTTTTTCGACAGTAAAATCTCATTAAATAGTTTACATAACCACAACACACATTTTTCTCCTAAACATTTCCAAACTTCAATCGGTATACCATCCGGTCCAACGGCTTTACCATTCTCCATTTTCTTAAGAGCTTCGCTAACCTCTGATACTCTAATTCTACGATAAAATGACCTATTAAGCTCACATTCGCTAACTGTCAAGTCCTCCAAATCACAACGGGAACCTTCACATCTATCATTAAATAGCTTATAGAAATACTCTTCCCATCTGTTCTTAATATCTCCTTCAGTAACTAAAACCTTACCAACTTCATTTTTTATGCATGTTACTTGATCCAAATCTCTCGACTCCTTCTCTTTATTCCTTGCAATCTTGTAAATCCTTTGTTCACCAGCCTTTGTCCCTAACTCCTTATAAAACCCCTCGTATGCTTTAGCACGAGCATCACTAACTGCCTTCTTAGCCTCCCTTTTCGCCAAACGATACTTTTTCCAATTGTCAGAACTATTGTCCAAGTGTATCGCCTTGAAACAATTCTTCTTATTACGCACCTTTTCTTGGACCTCCTCATTCCACCACCAAGTCTCCTTATCTCGTGGTCCAAAACCTTTTGATTCTCCTAAAATGGCTTTAGCAACCATTTCAACCTTTTTTGTCACATTCTTCCACATGATACTAGCATCTCCTTCTAATTCCCACACACTTTCCTCTAATAACTTACTTCTAAAAGTCTCTCGCTTCTCCCCCTTTAACTGCCACCACTTGATCTTTCGATCAAAAACTGTTCGGGATTTTGGTTTTATACATTTCATTTGCATATCAAGAACTAACAATCTATGTTGTGTAGTCACCTCATGCCCAGGAATTACTTTGCAATTAGTACAGCGTCTTTTATCAGTATTTCTTGTCAAGAAAAAATCGATTTGAGACCTATGAGTTCCACTTTTGTATGTGATTAAATGTTCCTCTGATAATCTTAAGGTCGTATGCTAAAGAAAAATCAATAATAGTTTGTCCTTCCTCATTCAACTCCCCAAAACCAAAACCACCATGAACCCTTGTATGTGGTCCTGCCTCTTTACCAACATGTTCATTAAGGTCTCCCCCAATATAAACTTTCTCGGTTGTTGGTATACTTTCAATCAAATCCTCCATATCTGCCCAAAACTTCTCCTTGAGATGTGATTCTGCTCCTACTTGGGGTGCATATGCACTAATAATGTTCATAGTCTCCTTTCCAACAATTACTTTCACGGATATGATTCGATCCTCAATCCTTTTAACTTCCACAACATTCTTCCTCCATTCTGCATCCGCCATAATACCAACACCATTCCTTCCATTTACCTTACCTGTGTACCAAAGTTTGGAACCATTTAACCTAATCTCTTTACTTCCCTCTTCTATCCATCTAGTTTCTTGCAAGCATAAGATACTAATCTTACGCTGGTCCATTACTTGTGCCACCTCGAGGCGCTTCCCATTCAACATCCCAATGTTCCAAGAACCTAATCTGACCTTAGTCTCATGAACTAGCTTCTTTAACCGCCTCCGTCCATTAGAGTGTGGTAGCCCTTGCTCATTTAACACTGCATTCAGGCGAGAATGCAGCGGCTCTTGCTCTCTTATCACTGTACCCGAGCTGTACAACGCGTTACTTACGGGTAACGACCTAGCATTAACACAATATATTCGTTGATCCATGTTCATAAGATTCGACATGATTTTATGCTGGCTGTCGGGGCCTAACACAACCCTCCTCCTTTATCCGGGCTTGGGACCGGCTATAAAATATAGGCGGAGTTACTCTTTGTTTTATATCTTAAATTTTATTTTTTAAAATAGTAAATATTTTCTTCAGTAGCTTAATGTCAAATTGAAGTTCACCAAAAATTTATGTTTTATTATATTTTTATATTTGTTGTCTCCTAATTTTCTAACAATGGGGGTACAAAATATTGATTTATCATGATAGTCTATATTTTGAGGGCTTGGAGAAATACGCAAATCTAGTTTATAATGATACATTGGTTTGTTATGAACCTTGATCTTGCATTTTGTGAACCTTTTTTATCATGTGAACTTTGATTTATAAGAATCTTTTTAATATCTTCGTAGCTGCATGAATTTCATGTCACAACATCTTGACAACGGTCTGATTGTCACTCACATATTTCTCTACTTTTATAAAATAATGTCATCTGTCATTTTGGAATCATTTTACTTGGACATTTTAACTTAATTGAATAGACTAATCCGTTCTTGTTATATTTACTGTGGTTCAAATGCATGTTCTTCTTGGTTTATTATATGTGCCTGAGTTTTTCTCTACCGAAATTCAGTAAATAAAATGACATTTCCTTAACATAACTGGGAGTAACTGCATGTTGATTGATATTCGATGAGCTAAAGAAGAACAATGGTTTAGTATTTTGAACATTTCTAGTCTAAGAATATGTTTAATGCTGATGAGAGTCTTATTGCAGGCTGTAATGTCTAGTGACTTTGCTATAGCTCAGTTCAGATTTCTGGAGCGCCTGCTGCTTGTACACGGGCATTGGTGTTACAGACGGATTGCAGCCATGGTAATGCATTCAGTTTGTGTTTATGCTTCCTATTATGCTAACTTGTAAAGGACATCACTCAGTTGAATAAGAACCACCCTTTAATACGTAACTTCTTTTTTTAGGGCTTATTGTGATTGGAAAATGTACGAGTAATCAAATCAGATACATGCATCTTTCTTTAATTTGATAATGGTATAAACTTTCTACCTAACTCACTTCACCCACTTCAAAAGCTCTTGAAATTGCATATGTTCATGTTACTACTCTTTAAGGGAGTGTCTCTGGGTGCAACCATTTATCAAACTTCAAGTAACAAACTTACAGTTTCTTGAACAAATTCAAACATTAGTTTGCCCACATTCATACTTCAGTTCCTGTGCATTAGATTACAATCATATATACTTAGGAACGTCTTGTGATTGATGATGAAATACAGTTAAAGTTTCATGGATGCTCGGGTTTTCTGAGTTCTGTTATTTGGAGCACAGATTCAGAAGTAAGCATTCCAACATTGCAGTTTCTCCATGGTGATAGCATTGAACCATGACATCTGATTTGCAATACTGCTTGTTTACATATGAGATGGTTGTCACATTGTTGCTACATCTGTAGCTATTAGCTTTATATTCCTAAACTTTTTGTTCCTTGACAGTTCTTATTACTTTTCTGATGGGTTTGCTGTGGACAGATATGCTACTTTTTCTACAAAAATATTACATTCGGCTTTACATTGTTCTGGTTTGAGGCACATGCTTACTTCTCCGCACAACCTGCTTATAATGATTGGTACATATCATTCTACAATGTGGCGTTCACATCCCTTCCGGTGATTGCTCTTGGCGTTTTTGATAAGGATATCTCTTCCAGCCTTTGCATCAAGGTATAAAATCGTATTATTGATTTCCTTGTACAAATTTCAATAAGTGGGAAACATCTCTGCCAGAAAATGAGGCTTCTAAATTCCTGTGCCCTAATATGTGAGCAATCGACAATAGTACTTGGGAAGTTGTCTTTATACCTGAATCACTGTTAGAAAAATTGTAACATACATTTCTTTACCCGCATGTTTCTGTCGTGTCTTTCATTTGTGATTGAAATTGGAATTGTCATATCTATCTCAGTACTGAAGCTGCAAGCACAAAAGTACATTATCATTTAGGTCGCCTTTGAGTTTCATGATTTTTCGACCTTGATGTTAATTTTTTAGGGGTAACCCTGACAATATTATTGTTTCATGTGCCTGGAAATGAAAAGTAATTCGAGGATGGCACTGCAAGGTTTATTATTATACTGGCCTCTTCTTTTATCTTCACGAAGTAACATTGTATGCCATCTTTTGCAGTTCCCTTTGTTGCATCAAGATGGCGTTCAAAACATCTTTTTCAGCTGGCCCCGTATTCTTGGTTGGATGTTTAATGGACTTTGCAGCTCCCTCATTATTTATTACCTGACAACCAGAATCATATTTGAACAAGCCTTCGAGCAAAATGGTCATGTCGCAGATTATGGAATTCTGGCTGTGACCATGTACACCTGTGTGGTTTGGACAGTCAACTGCCAAATTGCTATCTACATCAGCTACTTTACATGGATCCAGCACCTTGTCATCTGGGGCAGCATCTTATTTTGGTACATTTTCCTGATGATATATGGTCTGTTTCCACCAGGGTTCTCCACAACTGCATATTGGGCTTTCCTGGAGGCTTGTGCCCCAAGTCCCATATACTGGTTGACAACTCTCTTTGTCGTCATTTCTGCCTTATTACCTTATTTTTGCTACTCAACAATCCAACAGACATTCTTCCCTAAATATCATAATCTAATTCAAAGATTTGAACTTAAGGACTGAAGGAAACTATTAGCTGCTCCAAATGACATAATTATAATTGTTCATCTGATTTGATGTGTTGTACAGAAATATAAATATAGCAATTTTTCCGTAGGTCATCTACAGTTTTATCTCCCTTGTATACACATCATATTTCTTTATACCTTGTAAAGCTTTTAGTGTTTGGCATTGACATGGGAAGAATATTTCACGCTGTACTTTTTTACTGTCTAAAATGAGGTAAATTTCAGGAAATGCCTTCAACTTTAATCACTTTCTCAATTCTATTATCCAACTTTACTTTGTAACTCTACTGTCTTTCAATTATAAGTTTATTTCACCAGTTATCTTTTCATTTTCCGATTGCACAATATATTATTATTTTAATATTATCTTAGTATGCCATGTCAGACATTTGCACGCGTAGAGGAAAGAGAAATAAGCCACATGCAATAGAAAAACTAGTGATCATTAGTAAAAATGGCAATTGGGGAACTAAGTTTATAGTTGAGGGCTTTTGTAGTTGAGGGCATTCTCTTTATGAAGTAAAATTAGAATATAGAGTTGGAAAAGTGGATAAAGTTTAAAGGCATTTAGTAAAATTTATCGATCCATATCTCAAATAAGTTAATGATTGATTCGATTTAGCAATGAGATTTTGTAGGGTCCTTCAAATTCATTACATGATATTACACCAAATTGTTGAAGTCTGAGAATTATATTTTTTATTTCAATGTCTTCTTCCATCAATTTTTATTTATCTTTTCTTGCTGATGTTACTGAGTTATTGAATACATTTTACATGCATCCGTACTTGAGTAATGTTTTAAAATTTACATTTTACATTTTAAATATTATGTATTTATGATTTTATCAGGTTTCTTATTTTGTATTCGATCTTTTATTTTTTATCATGACTTTTTTTCATTCGCACATAATATCTATCCCTGAAGCCATTTTTCCATTGTTCAATTCGAACATAATTTTTATATTATTTTTCTATTTTAATGTAACATTTAAAAGGTTAACAACCTAGTCAAAGATCTTCATACTTCCAGCCATTCGAAGGGTTTCCACTTGCCCCTAAAGTCTAGTAAAATGTCCTACCAACAAAAAACACACACATATGTGTATGTGAGCATCTTTTTTTTTTCTTTTGGTGGTGGAATGAGGAATGAACAACTTCATAATGTAGATATGAGCACCTCACGGTCACCTCCTCGCCCTTGCCCCCGACAAGAGCAAATCGGCTCGATCCTCTCATCGATCCAAATGTCTTGTTGCTCAATCCCCTTCATCCTAAAATAGGCAAAATTAATGAGGAAAAAATTTCCCAAACTAATAGATAGTACAACACATTCCTTAGGCAACATCGGTTCATATGTTGGCCATTGTTCTTGGTGTCGAGGTGCTCCATGGTGAGATTGGGGCGAGGATGCGCACCACTTATCTCGACGGTGAGGTGTTCCATCAAGCGTTGGCGAGGGCTTCGAAAAATTTGCAGATGCTTGACGACCGCTTACTAGTGCTTGAACGTAGAGAGGGATAGTGCAACTGCGGAGGTAGGCAATGGGGGCAGGATGGGCGATTGCGATTGAGTCGGACGGTGGGCCTGGAGGATCGCGGAAGCCTGCATCATCTTCTTCGTCCTGGATGCGATATGGAGGGTAGGAGAAATTTATTAGCGATTTGATTGTTTTGATCCGAGCCAATGATCCAAAATGAATGGCTCATATAAAGGCGTTGCAAAGTATTTCACCCATAGAGTATTTAATTTCCATTAAACCCATCCGATATATTTGCGTTCAGTCATGTATTGTTATAACACTATATATGAAGACAAATTGTTTATGCTTTATACCCTCTAATTGAAAAGTATGCTACTTTGTTTCTTTAATGCATAAAAGGAAACTTCCAAGGCAGATAATGTCCCCCTCTCTCTCTCTTTTCATCATGCTTACTTTGTGTCTTTAATTTATGAGAAAATTTATGAGAATAAGGATTGTGTAGGGCAAAAAGTGACTCGTATATATGAGTCAAATCATGATATGACAATTCACAAGTAGATATTTATTTGTAAACATTTTAATTGTGCTTATTTGTGAGCCATCAAATCATAATCCAACGACGGTCCATGTATATATATCATTTTTTACTCCACACAGTCCTTATCCTCTTAATTTATTATGACTGAATCTTTCAAAAATAATCATACATTATGTTATCTTTTTTTTCTTTTTTTATGAAATTGTGTACTTTATTTTTCCATATTTTTTTCTGAAGTTTGAACATCTAAATGTTTTAGTTGCTATTGTTTTCACAGGTTGCTTAGCTGGACTAATAAATTGGTCAGAACAACTTGCCAACAATCTTGATCAAATATCTTTTGGTAACAATGATTTAGTGTTAGTTCCCATTACATTCATGTTATCCCATATTTTAAACCATCGAATCAACGGTTAATGATCAATTACAAAAGGACAATGATTCAAAGTATTTAAAAACATGAATATAAAATTAACCAATGCTACACCTCCATTCTTTTCCATAACAAAAGTGTAGATTATTTGTATATAATTTAACTTATTGGTCCTAATTAGTTATAACAATTAATTGATTCTTACTTTACTCAATGTTGTGAGACCCATTAGCGATGTTGTGCCTTAATTTGATAAGAGAAATATATATCATTTTTATTATTTTATCTTGATTTTGAATTAATTTCTTGCTAATAATTTTGAATATGAGATTTGGAATGGATATAAAACAAAGTGAGCTAAAGACCTTTTGCTTGACCAAAACGTCAAATAGATGACAAAATTGGACCAACCAGTCGAATCATCGTTCACTTTTTAAGTCTTAATTGCGTGCTATTTTCCAAAGTAAATCCATCTAAGATTACTTTTATTAACTCTCACTCATTCCTCGACGTAATTAGGTAGGAAAAGTCTACATCCTCCTAAAATTTCTTTCTGAAATCTTCCTATTACTCTCTTTCCTAAAAATTGATAACTTTTACTCTTTTTTTTTTCATTTCATGTGATTAATAGTTAATATCTCTTTCTAGGAATATGTACTGATTAATGATTAGCCCGTAGAGGTGATGGTGACAGTGATCGGTGCCTTTGTGATTGATGTGCGTCCGGTCCGCCACTTTCTTCTGTTATTGGGATTACGTTGCGGCGGTGGCTTCGTTAGGTCCGGAATAAAAAATGCAAATATATCATGTGTTCTAGAAGCTTAATTCTTTTTTGATACTATGGGGGTCTTTCGTATTAAGAATTACTAACATCCGATTAAAAATTAAAAATAGAACGATTTTCTTCTAAACAAATGATGAGTATTTAATTTAAAAAAATAGAATTATTAATTAAAATAGTACTCTCGTTCTTTCGGACCTTTGGTCTCTCCTTTTTTTCGTGCGCGAGCTTTCTGACGACTCTTTCTCTCTTCCTTTCTTTTGTTGTTGACGGCAGGCGATGACTTCGTATTTTTCGACTGCTTGTCGGACACTGCTTGAGCCCCTTCCTCAATTGTCAACGATTCAACAATGCGCGGTCGCTTTTGAGTTACACTGCCCGATCAAAACCTAGACTCATTCCCGAATTTTCGAATCTGACCGATTCCGGTCCTAGACAGGATCAGGACCAGTACCAGATAAGAAAAAATTTCAAACCTATAAAAGTTGGGCCGAGTCTAGGTCCGCCTGAACTTGAACCCGTTCTTAGGTTTGCTCTGCCCTATCAGAAATTGAATATGGAGTTGAGATATAATCCTACCAGTTAGTGTTTGTCAACCAATTAATTTTATCACTCATTTTAGCTTTAGATAATAAAATAGTTAAGATTCATGTGATATAATAGCACATTGGAAAGGACTCAGTTTATTCAAATCACGTTAGCAAGTTATAAGTGAATCCACAAAATCTTTAACGATTTATTTTCCATGAAACTAATAAAATAATTATTTAGAAAACAATGAATTTTATTTTTTTTTTAAATATTACTTTGAAGAATACACTTTTAGAAACTATAGTACTTTGAAGAATACAACTTTTAGAAACTATAGACAATGGACAACTAGTAACAATATGGGCAATCTGATTAACCAGTGTCAATTATTTTAGTTTATGAAAGAGAAACAAATAAGTTGTATTTTTATCATTTGGGTATTTAAAAATAACAATGGGTTTTACTTTGAATTATATTTTTTATCATTCATTTTAATAGAACACTATGCTCAGATGAAATTAGATATAAAATAACTAAAAACATTTAGGACTATAATGATTATTAATTGCTTATTTAAAATTTTTGTGATAAATAATTGTAAAAAAAATATGAACAATCGATTATCTTTAACTTAATATTTTAACATTCATTTTGAATAAAATATTATGCTCACATGAAAGCTCGATATAAGTAAAAATAATTATGATTACATTTGACTATTTAAGTATATTTTGAACTTTATTATCATGATAGGCTTTTTTATAAAGTTTGTTAATGAAATTTATATTATGAGTAGTTGGACATGCACCATAAAATTAAGTTTGACATGACTATTGCTTTTGGAAGTTTAGTCCAAAACTAAGTTTTTCCCAAACTCATGCATTTAACAAATTATTATTTCCTTGATATAAAAAATGAAAATATGTAAAATATTAAAATTTCTACAATCTCATGTTGGCAAATGTCGAAAATTGGTATAATCAATTTTTTATTTAATATATCAGTGTTATCCTGAGATTTTATGCATTTTTTTTATATTTTATATAAGTTCTTGAGTCCATTGCATATTTTGCCCCAAGAGTTTATCGTTAGTTCGTCTGAAATATGCATGAAATTATTAAGAACGAGAACACTTATCCATTTTCTTTATACTAAATTGTATGTTCCTCTTGATATAAAAAAAAGAAGAGAAAAAAATATGAACCTATAAGGTTAGGAAAAACCATTAAGAGATTTCGAAGTCATGTATGCACATGTAGAACGTTAGAAATGACTATGGGAATAAGATGACACATTATTAAGGAGGAATAACATCTTTATCTTTCATATATGTATAATTTGTAAACTCTTTTTTTATGAGACAAATATGATCCCCCAAAATTAATATCCATAAGATATGTCAATGGAACTCATGAAAATAAACTCTATATGAAAAGTGCTTTACAATCATATTAACTTACATATTTATGTCGTATGGAGGAGTATAATTAAATTTAGGGAGAGTGCAATTTTGACCATAAAATTATTTTCTTACAAAATTTTATATTTTTCAAACTATCATCATACAAAATAAAGAGATTGTTGAAATATAAAACTTTTAATTAAATTAAATATATTTTGATGATACAAACATCGACTATTTAGGATTATCTATTTTATGCATCCGTAAAGTCTTAAATTAAAATGGTTATATATGAATTTGAGACATATTATTAGCCATCCTTTTATTATTTTATGAGAATATTATGCTAAATAGGAAGTTTAGGTGATCAATACCAAGAGTCGGAAGGATTGAAAATGAAAATTAGAAAAAATAGAAAATCATCAGCAAAAGATCAGAAGGTCAATAAGAAGCTGGGAAATCCAATCATTATGAACAGAAAGGGTGCATAAAAGGTTCCAAACAACTCAAAGCTTTCGAAATATTTTCATACATTGCATTTGGAAGTTTGGACATCCCAAAAGTGTAAGAAATAGATTACTTACGGAAAATGGGTTTGAATGTTTGCTGCAGAAGTTCAGACATTTGGTATAGAAAAATTTGAGGGTCAATTTGTAGGAATAAGGTTCAGATCAAACTTTTTTGAAAATTACAAAATGGCTAGTTTTGAAGGGCAATGGCATTGGAAGGTTCAAGACTACAGAAGAGGTTCAAGATGTGTAAGGATAAAAAAATTATGAAAAAAAGATATTCTACAAAGGACAAAGGATAGCATGTCTTCGTATTGCGTCGGCCACCACTGCTTTGTGCATTTGACAAGTCTATTTGAACTTAATTTGCAAATATATTGTTTCTCTCTTTCCGAGAAAACAAAATTTATGAGAAAACAAAAACACTCTAGAAAAGGGTAAAGGCTTGCATTCATTTATTAAGTCTCTTTGAACTAATTTTGTAAATATATTATGTCTTTTTTAATAAATCTATTATTTCTTTGTCTCCTACTCCCTTGTGTGAGTCTTTAATTGTAAAAGAATTATTGAGATGTGTAATAGCATTACTTTCTCTTTGAGTGAAGAAAATAATGGCGAAAACTTTGTATGAAGATATATCATCTTGTTTCTTGAAATGGAAAAAAGGCACGGTAAAAAATTTATTTCTTGCCCATTTGGAACTAAGAAAGGTTACCAGTGAAATTTCAAATAGTCTTTAAGTTGAGAAGTTAGAGCAAGCATTTAGACCAGTACAAGGTTGTACATCATTACCAAGTTTTTTTTTCTTTGTGTTTTCATACTCTCTTTTTATCAGTCTCATTCTATCGTAATCAATTTTAAATTTTATGAATCGATTTGTGATTTTGCACTTATTTGATAAAAAAAATCAATTTAAGCAATTTTAAACACCAACTCACTCTAACCCACACTTGGTGCCTTGGGATACAACAATAAAAAAAAGTTTTATAAATTCATATAACTATGGTAACAAGAAGCTTTATGTAAACAAAATAAAATTGAAAAAAAGAAAAGATGAATTAATTAGCACATAATAACACTAATTCAATAGAAAAATTCTTTCAAAACTTATGGAAAAAGGATGGCTTGAATGAATTGTGAATTTTGGTAAACAAGATGACTTAATTTTCAAGAGTCCACTAAAAGGCCTATCCTTTTCATCTACAACGGGCAGACATGAAAGAGTAAAAAACTTGACAAGTCTTTCATAAGTATATGGAGTTGACATCATACTATAAAAATCATCCTATAAGTAAGAAGATAAATAATAGAATTAGATGGTTTCAATTGCTATATGGATTATTATGTGAGCAAAAACAAAAAAAAGATTAAATAATAAAAAGAAAAATGGCTCGAGTAAATGGCACAGCTAAATTCAATAAACAAAATGAGAATGAGTAATTAGGGAATGCTATCAAAAGAATGACATTTAGGACTAGAATCCACCTAGGATCTATCACAATAATTTCATCATTTTTAATCAATGATTTATTTAATCATTAATATATATATATATATATATATATATATATATGTGTGTGTATATTCCTTTCAGGTCAATATTATTTGAATTTAAGTAATAAATGTCGGTGACCATTTAAATTATTTTAATTGAATTTATAAATGAGATCAATGAGTTAAATTATTGCACTTATTTTTAAAAGGCATCACATCCTTTGTCATTCATTTTAACTAATCTTAATAATTTTCTTTTGTAATAAAAAATGTTTTAAATTATCTAATTAGAATGCCACTCAAACATAGTCATTATATCAAACACATGAACAATAAATAACATCTCAAATAACTAATCATCCCTACAATTAATCTCATATTTCACCTAACCCTAAAAAATAAATTTTAGTCAAACATAATGAACACAATGATCAAAGAAAAGAGTTATGCTCGTAAAGGTCGGGCTAGTTGGGGTGCCAACGCTCGTAGAGGTTGGGGGGTGATGGCACTCATAGAGGTCAAGCCCGGGTGTTGGTGCACGCAAAGGTCGGGGCTAGTCGGGGGGGGGGGGGGGTGCTAGAGCTCATAGAGGTCGAGGCAGGTGGGGTGTGGGGGGGGGGGGGGGGGGGGGGGGGGGGGGCGCTCGTGGGGGCAGGGCCAGTTGGGGAGGAGATGTCGGCCCTCACGGGGGCTATAACAACTGATGCCTAAAATGATGTAGCAAAATAAAATCGCTAGCAAGTGCACTAGTCGCTCAGGTAACATAGTAATAGGAGTAAAGAGTATCGAACCCACGAGGAATATTATTAATTCAATATCCAAATTTATAAATTAATAAGAAAGGAAAAACATGGATTTTGAAAATGAGTTTTGTAATTATATAAAATAAAGAAAATAAGATAATAATAAGATAAGATAATGGTGTTGAAGTTAGGCCTTATGATAGAAATAGATCAGGATAAATATTTGAACCATGAAAGATAAATTTAATCTTTAAAGATGGATTACAGTCTTCCTAAAATAATCTAACATGGTTAATTTGTGGTCTCCACGACTGGCATCCCTAAAATTAAGCATGGAGAACTATCTTAATTTAATAAAAATTGAAGTCTCCACAACTAGCATCCCATCAAATCATATTAAAATTAAGATGCATTAAATTATATTTCATAGACTATTAATCACTCCACAAACTGGTATAGATTTAATAGACCACACAAACTTGATTCTCCATACACTAGTTATCAAATTTATGTCAATTATTAATTTCATATAAAATCAATTAAAATTAGTATCATGAATTCTGAAATTAAACACACCACAAACTAGTTTAGCCTAATTCAGAAATTCAATTAACTAACATAAAAGCATTAAGCACAATTAATAATTGATCAGAAAAGATTAAAACAAATAAAATAGAGTCCAAACATTTCCCTTCAATTAATAATCTCCTAAAATATAAAATCTAAAAACATGGAGTTCATCCTAAAAATTCTTGAGAGATAATAAAATACAAATGATAAAAATAGGAAGAATTACTCCCAAAGCAAAAGCAGAGATCTCGAATCTGGGCAGACAATCGGGCAATCTTTCGGACTTGATTAGAGACGCGATCAACCTCCAACAGTCGCACCTCTCTCCTTTCGGCCGTAGCCTACAGAGCTCATGACTTGCCGTAGAAGAAAACCACACTTCAAAATACGAATTGGGATGATTGCTTCCTCCTCCATTTATAGGTGAGGACGGATGATCACGAGCGTAAATCATACTGCCGAATTTAATTTGCGAAGATAAACTTTACGACTTTTAAATTTCGTCCGGATAAAACTTTGGTTAATGATAAAACCTTATCCGTTTTGCACCCGGTGATAAACTCATTTTCGTTCTCGGCCACCAAATGATCATCACCTTGGTTAATGATAGGATTTTTGCGGCCGATAATTGGCAATGCTTACTACGTATTGGTTTAAGGATAAAACTCCAAGGTTAGATTTTGCTGCCGGTAAACTTGATGGTCTTGGTTAATGATAGGCTTTTGCGGCCGATAGGCTTGATTGATGATGATGTTTTGCTCCCGAATATTAGTTGGAGTTCACGGCCGATAATCACCTTGTATTTGAATTGCAGCCGATAAACACTTGCGGTTGGTAATTCAACTTGATAAATGAATTGTATCTCGACCGATAATCCCTAGATAATGATATACCCAACTTTTCCTGCAAAATAGTTATTAAAATTTGATTAATCCGCCCACTATTAAAATATTCAAAAAATCAATAATTAAAATTGATAAATTTGAAATTATGATTAAAAGTGACTTAAAATGATGCATGCCATGATCGAATTATAGAAAAATTAATTAAAATAATAAACTAAAATATATTATATTTTGCATGCATCAACGACCCAAAATTCACCTTAAAAGTTTTGGTCATTTAAGGTAATTTTGTGTCGTTAGCCTGTTCGTCATGCATCAATCAATAGCGGAAGACTTGATAATTTAGAGAAAAATCATAATAAATAAAAACTTTATAATAATCATGTAACATCTATTCTCCTAATGAAACATTAAATGCTAAAAGCCTTTATTACATTATTAGCCTATTGTTCATCTAGAACCATATGACTTATTTAACCCTATACATGTGCAACACTTCGTCAGGAGCTTGAACTATCATCTATCATTTAATCTTGATCTCCTACACGGATCCAGAGTGCAGAATTCTTAGTTAGAGTATGTAAAAGTCATACATGCATGATAACCCATCACATGCTTCTACATGTGATGCATCATCATCATCATCATCATCATCGTCATATCATAAGCATATAAAATCTAGATTTTTCATATATAAATGTAACTAATGTATCTCCTTCGTAAAGGATTTCTCCATAACAACCATGAACAGTTGCTCCTGGAGTGTCAGATAAGACCTAATAGATCTTATAATTAAGGAGTCAACATGAACAATTATAATTTGACCAGAGTTTTTTACATGCGGTTCATCTTTGAATAGACATAAATTTTCACAAATAAATTGTCCAAGGCTAATTATTGTCACATGCATGCTATGAACTATATCATAATCCTTGAAACATTACATCATTCCTGACATAACATAATATTCTTGAAATACAAACATCATGACATACCTACTTATCTTTAGATCCATCGTCTGCAAGTGTCATGCAATAAGATTATTCAGTTATATCATTCACAAACAATCATGATACGTACATCCTAATAGTTTCTTTATAATTCCTTAATCCTTATTTGTCACTTAACATTTTTCATACTTTACAATTTCTCAGAGTTGCTTTATAACCATTTGAACCTTCTTTCATTCTTCTTCCTTTATTATGTGATATTGTAGATGCCATCTTCATCTTTCATCTTTAGCATATAACATCATTTTTACTTTCATTTCATGTCATAAGTCATATCTTATAAACACGCAAATTATAATAGTGGACGACTTTATTCCTAATCATTTTTTAGGAATACACACACTTTATGATAATGAACATTGTTCCTTAAAAAGTACATATACAAATGCAGAATTTTACTTCTCAGACTTAGGTCCTCTTGAAGTATATACATAAGTTTTAGGACTTTACTTTTCATCTTTACGTCATTATTACCATCTTAACTTTTTTTGTTATAAGATACTTTGAAGTTAAATTTCACTTGCATTCTTATTGTATCTTATAACATCTTTGATCTTAGCACTTGTTGAAAGAATCATATCAACATTATCACATTGGCTAGATAGGCCACATCCTTGAAAACACGCACATCATAACAGTGAGGATCTTTATTTCAAGGAATACACATACCATAATAGTGATGAATTTTATTTCAAGTAATATATACACTTTCTAACGAAGGACTTTATTTCCTGAGAAGCACATACACAAATGCAAGACTTTACTTTGCGGGCTTAGGTCCCCTTGAAGTATATAGATAGGTGCAGGCTTCCCACTTATTTGTGACAAGACATTCTTCAACTTTAGGTTCATTATGCTTTGCAATACATTAATCAATCATTCTTCATCTTTTAGTTTAATTACGGTTGAACATATAAGTCGTGTATCTAGCTCAACAATCATCAATACATACTATTAATACTTTGAAAATAACTTTTAAAATATCGTACAGGTCCATATCAATTGATCACGATCGTGACAGGGGTCTCAAGCTTGCGACCGTGACCTAGAAGGTCATCATCGTTGGTCACGATTGTGATTGGGGTGTCATGGCCATTCCAAGACCTGGCACCATCATGCCAACATCTTGGAAGCTCGATCTTCCACTCAAAATTTAAGATTTTTGAGATCAAAACTTCAGTAAAATAATCTGAAACATCACAAATGTTGCATGTATAATCTCCAAGCATCTTAGCATCATGGATACTAGAACATGTAATTTTCATTCATTATTAAGATTTAAGGCTCCCCCCACCCCCTTACAAATTCATCTAAAAGATCTAAGGCTCCAACATATGAACACATGGATCTAAATATGACAATTTAATATGGATTAAAGCATATATATCTAAGTCATATATATCATTCAAATCTAATGATCATATCAATCCAACCCTCAATCAAAATCTCAATCAAGAACGAGGTGTTTTTGAAATTTGATGCGTGTAAAATTGATAGCAAATGCTAGCAAGTACACTAGTCACTCAAGTAATAAAGTGAATGAGTAGAGTTATCATTCCCATGAGGAAGGTTAATAATTTAGATTTTATTTTAACCTTGTTAATTGAAAAAATAAGAAAATATATGATTTTAGATGTGAATAAAAAGAAAATAATAAAAATAAAGGAATTGATCACCTGGATAAATAATGATTTGATGATTAAGGCATCTAATTATCGCCGCTAAAATGTAAGGAATTTTCTCAACTTATAATTAGTTGAATCAATAACAAAGTGAATTCCCAAAATTAATTAACCAATGTTTCAAGTTTTAATTACTATCTTATGAATAATTAGAATAAATCAATCCTTTCAGTTTTTAATTTACTTAATTAATCATAAGATGCATTAAAACTGAATTAATATTAAGGGCTTTCTCAAATCACCTTAATAACTATTCAAATTAAGTCTTTTTCCATTTCCCTAATTGTGGCGTGCAATAAATAAGATCAATCCTAAAAACTATTATAAAAATAATCACTTCTTCTCATATAGCAATCAAATCATAAATCATAGAATCAAAGAAAAGTATTAAACATGAAATTGTAATGCTATTAAAGATTCAAATTAAACTGATATTAAGAAAGACTCCAAAACATAAATAGGGTTCAACTAACACTACTAGAAAAATGCTAATTACCGACGGTTCAGACCGTCGGTAATCAGCCCGAAAATCGTCGGTAACACAATTATCGACGGTTTTTCAGTCGGAGTCGATCCGTCGGAAAAACGCTCGTCGCAAACGGATTTGCGACGGTTGAAAAAAATTCGTCGAAAATATCGACGGTTCTGACCGTCGGAACAGTCCCGGCGGTTCGAACCGTCGAAATTTTTCGACGGTTGCAACCGCCGAAAAAGTCCCCGGCGGTTCAAACCGTCGAAATTTCCGACGGTTGCAACCGTCGGACAAGGCCGGCGGTCCGAACCATCGAAATTTCCGACGGTTGCAACCACCGAAAAAGGCCGACGGTTCGAGTCGTCGCAACTTTTCGACGGTCGTAACTGTCGAAACTTTGGACGGGCGTCGCAATCGTCGATCTTTTGACGGTCGCACGGCCAGCTCCGGCCACTAGGGCCGGATTCGCCGCCAGGCGGCCGGATCCGAACGCCCGGTGGCCGGATCCGACCGCTGGAGGCCGGATCCGCCGCTAGGCGGCCGGATCCGAACGCCCGGCGGTCGGATCCGAACGCCCGGCGGTCGGATCCGACCGCTGGAGGCCGGATCCACTGCCAGGCGGCCGATCCGGCAGCTGGAGGTCGGATCCGGCAGCCTGGAGGCCGGATTCGGCCGCCTGGCGGCGGATCCGGCCGCCAATCGGCCGATCGGCCGCTGGGGGCCGAATCTAAACGGCCGATTGTAACATTAAAATTATATAGCATAACTATAAGCTCAAAAAAAGACTTAATGTTTTCAATAAAGATGCAATTATAATCAAGACTAACATCATAGTAAATAATAGAGAAATTCTTCATTTAAAAGCTAGTCCTTCTACTTAGTAATAAACTCAATCCAAATCCCAATGCTCTTGTGATACTCGATAAAAAGAAAGAATGATTGAATTTCATAAATTAAACAATTTTTTGAAAATAAACTTAAAGGCAACAAAATAGTAAACAAGAAGAAATGAGATGACACTTTTCTTAAATTTTCTTTTTTTTTTTTTTTGAAATTTTCATACTTAGATGCATGCCAAACAAAATAAGATGGACTCAAAATGCTAAAAGTAGACATGCCATGCAAATGCAACAAGACGATGGCAGAGGATCGGCAATCTGAAGGTTTGCCAGCATGAAGAAGGCAGGTGGCGACGGCGTGGACTCGATGGCATCAGCAGGCGGTACAGGGTGAGGCAGCCAGGATCACTTCCGTGCCCCTCTTGAGATGAGTATTGGACGGTTCGATTTGTGCCATGTGAGTTTTTGGATTAATGCCACGTGTCCTAAAAAATAAAATAACAAAATAAAATAATGAATGCGATAAACAGGTGCCCGATATATCTGTCATAACGATCGTCCGCGTTCAAAATGATCGTGCTCCAAATGTGTGCGATTAAGTTCGGAACGGCCGTTCCGGACAGCAGAATTCCTGTGATTGAGGCGTTGAACTTCGAACATGGCACGGCCTTGCCATTATGGAGGAACGGCCGTGCCGCATCTTGGGAGGAATATGCTAAGAAAAAATTTCATTAATCTAAACTAAACATTCAGTGTTAACTAATCTAAATTAAAGTGTAATATCCCAAATCTAATTCTATATCATTATATGTTTTAATATTATAACTTATGATTGATGAACAATATGATATATGTGTTCGTTGTAATGTCACTTATCAAGTTTTAAAAATTTTGTTCAATTTAAATAAAGTATTAAAATATAATTAATAGACATGCTATGCTAAAGCATACACTCATATCATTAAGTATGTATATAGTTATTAACATGTAGATTAAATCTCAAGATCCAATCAAATGTTGTCAAGTGGCACATAGGAAAAGTATGTGTAAAAATATTCAATATAGAAAATGTATGAATAAATTATTTGGGTTGTATTATCATAATATATGCTTAATAATGAATAATTACTGTCCATTAATAAGTTATTTTGGATGTCAAAATTCAATTGGATAACGAGTTGCTCACATGCAAGCTACCAGCAAGCTAGCAGCTTGCTGCTTAGTTGATTTTTCCAATCACTTTTCTTAGATGATAAAAATACGTAAAAATTCCTTCTGTCTACATTACATGTTTAGAAACAGACCTAAATTATCAGATCTTGATCCTTTCTGTGTAGGGCGGAGGAAATTCTACAACACCGATCATTCAAGGTGGCAATTCTAACCCTAAGATAGTGGTCCTTTTCATGTCGAAATTGTTACCCGTATTTGTAAATTATGTATTAACTCCAATTTGTCGTGGAATTATTTGATAATTTAGTTTGTTATAGTTATTGATGTTAGGTTTCATTGATAATTGGAATCACTCTAAGATGATATGTGTAGAGAAAGTTATAAATGTTTTATCGAGACTTACTCAGTCTATCCAGATGGAACTTAGGGTAAATTATGATAGTATTGGTTAAATTTATTGTGCTCAGTACAAATAGATATGAATTCAAGTAATTTTATGAATTGCGCCTTAGGATGTCTATTATTTGGGAAATTTAAATTACAGAACATGATATGGTTATTATTTTATATAAATCATAAAAGTAAGGTCACTCAGTCTGTCAGAATATATAAATAAGATAAAAGCTAGGCTGAATGTTGATTTTCCTGTCAACAAACCACAATGAAATAAGATCTGAAACTTTTATAGATTAATATATTAGCAACCAAGAAGTAAGCAAAATTGGAATGAACAAATTTGGTTATCCATTCAAGCATATACGAATTTTCTTTTATTATGTATACAATCTATCTTAATAATAAGCCAAATCTTGTGATAAATAGTTACTTAAGTTATGAGAGTAAGTACTTAAGGGTCATGTACCTCTTCAATTAATTATGTTTCATGTTTGATATGTTTCATGTTTGATGTGTTCTTATTATTATTGTATAGGAGTAGAAGAGTAAAGTAGTGAAAATGGAAAGGAAAAAAAACCTTTTGATAACTCTTATAGGTAAGTTGATTTCTGCTACTCTATATATTCACCTTTTTTTAATTCAGTGTGACATCAATTATTATATGTTTTGGAATGCTAAGAATTGATTTCGAGAAATGCAATTATGAAATGTATACCTGAATGATCATATGATTGCACATTTGAAAAGTACATGTGATATGATCTGAATGGATCACGATGAGTACAATCATGTTCCTTTTGAAATGGTATTTAATATGATTCATCTTTTAACATTCAAGAGATGTTTATTATGTGACGAATCATGCATCGAAATCTATTTGCATTTGCATGTATGATGGTTGGAGCTAAGTGATGCATCGTTGATCACGATGGAAGCCACCTCTAGAGTTCAATCCTTCATTTTGTTCCCTAATAATGGGATGAGATAGGCCGGAGCTAAGTGCCATGCGGAGCTAAGTGTCACATCATGAGTAGTCGCGATGGGGGCCACCTCTAGAATCCATAGGGGCCACCACTAGAGTCCACCTATCGTTATATGATTTATTTTCCGAAAAAGATGAGGAAGAATGGAGCTAAGTGCTACATCGCTGATCACGATGGGAGCCACCTCTAGAGTCCACCTACCGACCACTGGTCAGTTGTGATCCGTGCATACATATGAGAGTGTTGCATTGCATACACATGTTTGATATGGTTAAATGACAATGATTGTGAATTGAGTGGGATGATTTCGATTGGAATGTTATATATGTATTTATTAAATGTATGAAAATATTGATTTTGATATTATGAATAATGCTTATATTTTTGTGTCTCTCCGAATTTATTAGATGGTAATACATAGCTTATGAGTTATCAATTTACTGAGCTATTTTTGTTCACAATGTTGTTTCTAATATTTTTCAGATTCATATAACTCGTTGAGGATCGTGCGAGGTGATAGTCGTAAAAGGATTTTATAACATCCTTGATGGTATGGTGAGAGGATTTATGTCTCTCGTATCTTTCTATTAAGATGTCGACAGAGCTAGTTGTGTTTATTACCTATGTCAAAATAAGTTGTATTGAAAATAAAGTCATTTTGTCAAATGTACGACTTAAGGAGTATCAGTTTTCTCTGAAATGATCACATATTATGTAATTTATTTAATGATATACGTTTACTCTTATCTTATAAAAGAAGATTAAATTACATTACGTTTTCGCATTCTCTCTCAATTTTATTTGATTGTCCGTAATGAGTCAAGAACTCTGGTTTAACTCGCGAGTTAAATTGGGGTCGTGACATAAAGAATCTAATATTACTGCTAATTAATGAAAACTAAGGAAAAAGTCTAACCGTAATTCAAAGGAAATTTATAATTTTAATGCAGATACTACACTAAACTAAATATGCTAATGCTAAAAACTAACAGGTTGAATAATTCTAAGTTATAGTCATTAGCTTGACTTTTACCCTTTGGTTACCTCAAGTATCTGGAAGAGATTCAAAGTGACCTTTTTCCATTTTACCTCTGATGTATTGCTCAAGGCATTGTCCCTCCACTTCGAAGAATTACCTGGATCATCTTGTGGAGCTTTGTCCTTGGTCTTCCAATGCATAGAATTTTGTGATGTCTGAGGTGATGGTTTGTTCCCTTCTATTAGTGAATGATTTGGAGGTAATTCAGGAATGCTTGAACTTTCTGAAGGTGGACTTCTTTTTCGCACTTGTCCATTTTTTATAATATATTCACTTGTTTCATTGACCCTCCATTGAGTAGTTCATGTCTTCTGATAATAATTTTTCCTCGGTCGTCTTCTTCCTGGATTAAAATATTGCAAGTGATATGGACATATGATGGGTACAAATTTATCCACAATATTATCTCCCGAGACATAAGCAATCTGAGAAGCCAAATTTCTTCTCTAATGCTTGAAATGTTGTCTGCAAGATATCAAACTTGACATTAAAATTTGGGAATTGAGGAGGAGAAGAATTAACAACTAGTTGTTGATCTTTCAATTGTGCCAACTGTGATTGTAGATTATTAATAAGTTGATCTCGTAGGGTGAATCTTTTCTCTATAACATCAATCAATTGGCACAACTTTTCTTCGATATTGGAATTCGACTATGTATGTGTGGATGGAGGAACATCAATTTTCATTTGGATCTTAGCTTCCAATTGCTCTACTTGTTCCAACAACTTCATAAAAGGTTTTTTCTTGAAGTTAAAATTTTTCTTCAGTCATTGTCATAAATTTTATCATCATGTCTTCAATTGTAGACTTTCCTTGTATCATGGGAACGGGTGAGATACTATTATTTGTAATTTGTGATATTTGTGCTTCATGATCCTCAATCATCTTTCTTTATTCTTCCAGATAATAATCTCCCATAGTCTTTGATTTTGTTGTCATTCTAATTGTCTCTTAAAGATATCTACTGGTCATACAAAATAAAGAAATATGAAAGTATGTGAATTAATAAGAATTTGCGTGGAATTTAATAAAAAAAATAAAAGCTCTCGAATAACAAGTAAAATAAAAATAAAAGTTATTAAACAGCGTCCCCGGCAACGGTGCTAAAAATTTGATGCGTGTAAAATTGATAGCAGACGCTAGCAAGTACACTAGTCCATCAAGTAATAAAGTGAATGAGTAGAATTATCGTTCACACGAGGACGATTAATAACTTAGATATTATTTTAACCTTGTTAATTGAGAAATTAAGAAAATATATGATTTTAGATGTGAATAAAAAGAAAATAATAAAGATAAAAGAATTGATCACCCGGAGAAATAATGATTTGATGACTAAGACACCTAATTATTACCGCTAAAATGTAAGGAATTTTTTCAACTTAGAATTAGTTGAATCAATAACAAAGTGAATTCCCAAAATTAGTTAACTAATGTTTCATGCTTTAATTACTATCTTATGAATAATTAGAATAAATCAATCCTTTCGATTTTAATTTACTTAATTAATCATAATATGCATTAAAATGGAATTAATATTAGGCTTTCTCAAATCACCTTAATAACTACACAAATTAGGTCTCTTTCGATTTTCCTAATTGTGACATGCAATAAATAAGATCAATTCTAGAAACTATTATAAAATAATCACTTCTTCTCAGATAGCGATCAAATAATAAATCATGAAATCAAAGAAAAGCATTAAACATGAAATTGCAATGCTATTAAATATTCAAATTAAACTAATATTAAGAAAGACTCTAAAACATAAATAGGGTTCAACTAAAATGACCCTAATGAAAAAATAAATCTGAGAATAATAACACCAAATCTAATGAAAAGATTAGGAAAAGAAAACAAAAAAACTCTAGGTGCACGTGCTCTCGCGAGTTTTTGGCAGAGCTTCGCTATTGTTCTCACTCTTCTCCTCTTTATAGGCTTCAATTCTATGCTCCAAGAATGCTTTTCTAGGTCTCTTCTCCCTCCTTTTATAGGTTTTTTCATCCTCTAAAGAAAGAAACCAAAAATCTATTCAAAAAATGGATAAAATTTGCTTTCAAATCGCCCAACCGTCCACCGTCACGACCGTGAAAGACTCTTTCACAGCCGTGACAAAGGACTGTCAAGGCTGAAAAGGACATTTCTCTTGAAAAATCTTTCTGTCACGGCTGTGAATGAAACTATCACGGCCGTGACAGTGACTTAAATAATTTTCTGCTTGCAAGATCTTTCAGTCACGGCCATGAAAAGAATTGTCACGGGTGTGACAGTCTTCTGAGCTATTTTAAGACATTTTCTTGCTTCGATTTCGACATTTTCTTATATCCTACCATGAATAATTTTGAGATGTAGAAATCAAATCTAAAAAAAATTGTGTAAAAATAAATCAAAACTCTCATTTTCTAAACATAAAAACATTTAAAGTATTAATCAAATGGCTTGAAGTAATACGTAATTTTTCGTGCATCAAAACTCTCAATCCAATAAAAACATTATTAAGAGATGAGAGAGAAATTGGATTCCCTTTACATATCTTTAAATTTTAAATCTAAAACTTTTTTTAATCATCTTGTACCATTCTTCATCATTTAAAAGTTTCTAAATCTTATTGTCATTTTCCTAACAATGCACGTAGGCACCCGCTCTAAATTTTTTAACATATTTTCTTTGATGGAGAAAAGGAAAAATTGTTGATGGATAAAATTTTCTTAAAAAATTAATATTGTTAGACTTTATACAAGCGACTCAAGTACTCTTTTTCAAATTTCGAGTTGTTACAAGGGTGGGTTCGAGATCGATTAAGGCGATCGTCGAATGGTCGAGGAGTGGCGAGGTTCGTGAGGGTGAGAGTGGTCGGGGGGTGTTGACGCTCATGGGAGCAAGGATGATTTGGGGTCGGGATCGATTAGAGGTGGTCGCCGGATGAGAGAGAGTGGGGGCAACCCATCACGTGACTTGGCAATTTCATGTGGACCGTTCCTTGGATTAACAGTTGAAATTTAGACGTTATAAAATGTTGCATCCATTATTCCCTTTCCCTTTTTTATTTATGTATAAGTAAGAGAATATTTAGTGGAGAACGACTCAAACGAGCGTCACAAGTGATGACCTATGACTCACGCCCGCGGCGAACGAACTTTCTCCTATGACGCTCAAAAGGTGGGTCTCTCTCTCTCTCTATCTCTCTCTATCTCTCTCTCTCTCGCAATCGCATTTTTCCATCGTGTTCGTATCCTTTCCTTCATCGTTCACTTGGCCATCTCTCTCTCTACTCTACTCTCTCTCTCTCTCTCTCTTTCTGAAGTCCCAGCAGAGCCGAGACGGCAAGCGAGAGCGAAGCGAACAACGACGGCCGCGGTCGTAAGATTCCGATGCATCAGCGAATGGAGGCGAGCGACGTCGCGATGGAAGAGCAGAGCGACGACTCCAAGTCCCTCCTGACGCCTTCCCTCGCCTTTGGCAGGCGCGACGACGCCAGGCTAATTCCCCCTGACGACTTCGATTCCCAACAAGTGATCGCCGCCGTTCCCCCGGAACCGCCGACTGAGAAGGTCATCAAAGGCGACGAAGAGGAGGAGGAGGACGAAGACGACGAGTTCGAGTTCACCTTCGCGATCAAGGAACCTGATGCCGGCTCCCCGATCTCCTCTGACGAGATCTTCTACGACGGGCGGGTCCGCCCCGTGTACCCCGTCTTCGGCCGCGGCCTCCTCCTCGCCGATGCCGCCGAGAAAGAGAAGCCCACGCCGACGAGGGGGCCGCTCAGGCGTCTGTTCATCGAGGAGCGTGCAACGAGCCCCAGTGGCCCGGGGTCGGAGGAGGACCAGGAGGTCACGCTGAACGAGCTCTCGGGGATCCCGTCGGACACGTACTGCCTGTGGGCTCCGAGGCCTTCTCCTGGCGCGTCGCCATCACGGTGCAAGAAGAGCGGCTCCACGGGGTCTCTGCTCCGGTGGCGGTTCAAGGACCTGGTGATGGGACGGAGCCAGAGCGACGGGAAGGAGAAGTTCGTCTTCTTCCCCGCCGAGAAGAAGGCGCCGGAGAAGAGAAAAAAGGAGAAGGATAGAAAGGCCAATCGCGTCGAGATTCCCCGTCCTCGCCGCAGTTTCGATGCGACGGCCGCTGCAGTGGCGGGGGACCGTAAAGGGAAGGTGTGATCGCCGGAAGACGAAACGTAGACCGCACGTCGAACGAGGAGGATGACGGACGGCAGTCGTTGGAACCCCGCCGCACACGCAAGAACAGACAAGCAGGAACAGGTCGTTGGCTTCTTTGCCAATGTTAAGCGCAGTTACAGTCCCTTCTTTCTCTTCCTTTTTTCCCCCTAAAATTAAAAAATATATATAGATCGATATTTTTTAGTGGGGATTTTTATTTTGTTCTTTCAGAATTTTGGAACGAGATCTTAGGATTAAATTATTATAATTTTCTATTTTTTTCTTTATTTATTGCGGTTTGTAAGCAAGTTTGGTCGTGTTACTTTATTTTTCTCTTACCTCATAGAAATTGCAGTGTAGTGAAGGGAATTTTCATAGTAGAATTTTTTTTTAAAAAAATTTCTAGAGGATAATGAAGTTAGGGAGTTTCAAACTTTGAATCTTTCTTTTTCGTAATAATAATAATTATTAATAATTGTTCGTTAACATGTCATAATTTATTTGTTTTTATTATTAAGATGACGCCAGTTTAGCTTTGGGAGGGCCTCTTCTATCCCCATCTGTCTATTTTGGAGTGGAGTGCGGCGAATTCGGTCAGTGAAAGATGGGGGCGAAATCTCAATACTTTACATATTTATTATGAAATGAAATTCTCATATGATAAAGACCTTGGATATAAGTCGTTGGTGACTATTAATATATCTAATTTTATTTCACCTTTTTTTATATAATTCAACTTGGATATTATGATTTCAGTTTCACAATATTATTATTCCAGCTTTCCTAGTTTGATTACGCATTTAAAACTGGATGGTTTTTTTAAAAAAATGAAAACAAGTTTTATATTATTTTTTTCTAAGGATTGTAAAACTGTCCACATCAAGACCATATGGAACCTTTTTTTTTTTTCTTCACAAATTCATCATATGCAGAAAGTTTTGGTATCATTTTGTTTCATATGTTTACTTTAAAGAGTGTGCAACAATGAAGGTGTTGTCCCGCGTGTTAAGAAAGTCGATTGATATTTCGGAATGACACGAGCCAGAAAGGTGTTAGAAGATATTCCTATTTGTAGTTATATTTTAGGTGGTGTTTGGTTGATGAATAATAATTCTTAAAATAAGTGTGATTATTTTGATAGATTAATTTTTTTGAAAATTTGTGCAAAGAATAAATCTTATTTCACCTTTTTGTAGAATAATTTATCTTTATAAAATACACTATTCAAAGAGATAATTTTTTTATTAATACCAACTTTGTTCTTTACCTTTTTTTAAGGTTTAACTATTTTGGTAGAATAATAAAGAATAACATCCTATTCCTATATTTATACCCAAAGCTTATCAAAGTTTAAATTCAAGATCGGTCAATTGTTCGTCCATTGATTTTTTTCTTCGTATTTATATTTTAAGCAAATAAGGAATTCTCAACTCTCAAGCACCATTATTGAAATATATTAACTTAATTCAAATTTTGCATAAGATAATCCTCATTTTATTTTTATTTGAGTTATTGTTATTATTATTACTTCTCTTTTCCCTCAATTTACTGTATAATATCAGTCATAAAATTGAATTCCAAGAATAAGTTCAATCACCACATAGTATTAAGAGGATCACATCATAACATTGTCGCATAAGATCATACAAAAGCGAATCTTAACAAAGGACTTAGAGAGTGCTTATTGCATTATCTTTTTATATTATCAAGTAATATGTATTATTTGATATAAAAAATATTCCGTAATATGTTGTGCTTATTGCATTATCTTTTTATATTATCAAGTAATATGTATTATTTGATATAAAAATTATTCCGTAATATGTATTATGTTGTTTATTATGTATATGTATAAATAATCTATTTAGTAATCCAAATGATTTACTTATAACACGTGATTAGATAATTTTATGTTTTTTTACTAAATACCTTTATCACTGATGTTAAATTAAATTTAATATAGTTCGGCTAAAAATTATAAAATTAATGGATTAGATAAATATATTTATAAACGTTAGGTATTTTTTAAACAAAAAAATGATAATGACTTAGTAATATTTGATATTCAAATAATAACTAATAATATTATATTATTGTGAATGATAGAAATAAAATAATTTAGATAAATTAATATCGCTAATTGTGATGATGACCATGGTAATAAATTTTTATTTTTGATATCATTATAATTGTTTTATATTATTTTATTTTATATATGTAAGACTGACAAGAATTAAAAAAAAGCTAAAAAATCAAATTGTCAACCGAGAGACAATTTGAACGGATACCCGCATCTTAATCAACATGAATTATGACTTCATATGTAATTTATATTGTTAAGCAATACATTTTTTATAAATTAATAAGAAAAAAGATAAAATGATTTATTCAAATTATTTAATTTGAAAACATGAAGGGAAACGCCGTTTGGGTTTTGATTCTTTGTAATTTTAAAAATTACATGACTATGTATGTAAAAAGAACATAATTATCAAATCCTAATACTTTAATATTTTGAGTCGTAAAACCTTAACGCCACTCCTCAAATTTTAATGCCACTTCTTAAGGACTCTTATGCCCTTCTCCTCTCACATTTACCCAAACAAATTAAATGTTACTTTATCTTCACTAATTTGTTTTTCATGGTATCAATAGCAACACACGATTTATTTATTGTTAGTTTTTATTTTGTGAAATTTATTCAACAACTCTTTAATATTATTTTGTTGTTTATCTAGTTTTGAAAAATCGTTTTAAATTAATTGATAATCTGTTGATATATTTGTCTAATTACAATGTAAATGGTTTGTAATTAAATAATTTAATAAAATATTGTCTGATAGATTACTTTCTTAAAAAATTATTTAGACAAAAACAATATAATCATTAAAATTTGTTATTTTTTTTAAATTTATAACAATAAATAATGAAAAATTATAATTATATAAAAAATGTCGATTGATGTATTTATTTATAATATTAGAAAGCAGTCAATTGATATTTTACTAGTGAAAGCACAAAAATATATAGCGTTAATTTTCAGTCAAGTAAAAGATATACTATTATTAATTAATACAATAGAATCTAAAAAGGGGAAAAACTGATCTGGAGCAGTGGTGTTTCATCTTCTATAGAATAATAAATATAATAGTCTATAGTGAGTGGGGTTATAATGTTGGTTGTATGTCATTCCTCTCCTTGTTATTGTCATTTCAAATTCACCGCCCTTCATTTTATTTTATTTTATTTGTTATTCTTTCTCTCGTAGTCTTCTCAACTTTCACCCAACTTTTCTTCTTTAATCATCACACACATTTTTTTTAGGATAAAATGGGTGTCCCTCCATCTGATGGCGCCCGTCCGATCTGGATCGGACGGACGCAGTTCAAAAATGAATTTTTTAAGATGAGCCGGCGATCGTACTTGGTTCATGTCAAAAAAACTGGTCGGTTCGTCGATCCCGGTTCAACGTGGAGGGCGAGTACAAAAGGCCGTGGATCTTAGTTTACCCCTTTTTTCTCGTGCTCTCTCTCTCAACTCTCTCTCTCACCTCTCTCACCTCTTCGTCCAGATCCGCCGCGTCCATCTAGATTTGCCGCCGTCGGTGAGATCTGCGCATCCACGACCGCCGTAAGAGATCTCCGCTTCCAGATCTGCGCAATTGTGACCGCTGGGGAGATCTCGACATCGACGACCAGATCTTCCCGCCGCCGCCGAGCCCGACCACATCCCCCGCTAACCAGACTTGCCGCCGACCTCCCCGCGCCCAGATCCGCCTCACCCCGGCCAGATCTGCATGCAGCATCCACCTCCGGCCAAATCTACGGGATTATTATTATTATTATTATTATTATTATTATTATTATTATTATTATTATTATTATTATTATTATTATTATTATTATTATTATTATTACTACCCCCTCATGGACCTCGAGCACGCCGAGCGCCGCCGACCTCCCGCAACGGCGACTCCCCTCGCGGACCTCGAGCACGCCGAGCGCCGCCGACCTCGCGAAGACCTCGCGCCGCTGACACCTTCGCCGACCTCGAGCCCGCCGAGCGCCGCCGTCCTCGCAGAGACCTCGTGCCACCGAGCCTCATGCCGCGACCCCGCCGCACGCTCCCGACCGCCACCGCACGTCGGGACCCCGCCGCGACTACGCCGAGCGCTACCGCGATCCCGCAGAACGTCGCATGCCCCCGAGGGCCGCGACCCTGTCGCACGCCCCGAGCGCCGCCGCATGTCCGCCGACACATTATTTAGTCATTTTTGTTAATCCATGTTTCAAATATCGTAATCTTAATTCATTTGCCTATAGTTTATCCGTTGTATTGCCAGAATTCATGCTAAAATATGTCGGTTGTGATGGTGTATATGCCAGCAAGAATGTGTACTCAATATTGGTTTCATTGCCCTTTTGCTGTCTACAAACGGTAACTTCGAACGACAAAGAAATCTCGACGGCTGGAGGGGAGAATTAAAGAAATTTTCTACAAACTTTTCATGTCAGTTGTGACAATGTATATGCCAGGAAGAATGTGTACTCAATATTGTTTTTGCCCTTTTCCTGTCTACAACCGATAACTTTGAACGACAAATCAATCTCGACGGCTGTTCATAAATGTCGGGAATGTGTACTCAATATTGATTTCGTTGACCTTCTTAACTTTGAATGATAACTTTGAGCGCCAAACCAATCTCGACGACTGGAACGAAGAATTAAAAAAAATTCTACTGTCTTTGCATATATCTTAAGCGCATTTACATCTTGATTACATCAATAATTGCTTTAAATCATATGACAATAATCATCCTAAATAAACAAAAAAAATACAAATAAATGAAGGACGTGCGGCGCAATGGTGGACAAGTGCGGAGCTTGGCAGCGACACACTAGGCGGAGCTCGGCGGGGGCGCAATGGCGGACAAGTGCGACGGAGCTCGGACGTGACACACGAAGGAGGAGCTCAGCGGGGGCGGCAGAGCGTGCGACGGTGGTGAGCGGCGGCCCGTCGGAGGCGGGGAATTGCGGTGAGGGTCGTCGTTGCCCACAGATTTGGCCGGAGGTCGACACTGCGTGCAGATCTGGCCGGGGTCGGCGGAGCTCGGCGGGGGAGGAGCGGCGGCTCTCGGCGGGGCTGATCTGCCGAGTGCGCGGGGATCAGCGGCACTTGGCGGGGCTGATTTGCCGAGTGCGCGGACATCGGCGGCGCTCGACGGGGCTGATTTGCCGAGTGCGCAGGGATCGGTGGCACTCGATGGGTCGGTGCGCGGCGGTCATTCGGTGGGGGCACGCCGCGGCGGCGCACAGGGAAGGCATCAAGGAGTGCGAGGGCGGCGGTCAACAACGGACACACATGTGGATGGATCTGGACGGACGCGGTCTCGTCGGCTCAGATCTCATCGACTCCATGCGGATCTGGGCAGACGATGTCATCGAGACGCAGATCTGGTCGGCGACGGTCGCCGAGGCTCAAATCTCGTCGGCTCCGTGCGGATCTGGGCGGCGAGGTGCAGATCTGGTCGGCGAGGCGTCAGATCTTGTTGGACGATATGGCCGGCAGCAGTTCTCATGTAGAACTGGGCTCCGATGGACGCGGTTCGCACTCGCGGTGATCTCATCGGCGATGGAGATGACGACGGCCGTGGCAGCTCTGGAGAGATAGAGAGAGAGAGCGAGAGAAGTGAGAGCGAGAGAGGTGAGAGAGAGAACGAGAGGGTTTTTGTACTCGCCCTCCATCGGTTGAGCCGGGTGCCACAAAAAATCGAGCCGAGTAGACGTCTGGTTCATCGTGAAGAACTCCATTTTGATCGAGCCCGTCCGATCCAGATCGGACGGGTGCTATAAAATGGGGGGAGTGTCCCCCATTTCAGATGGGGGACACCCATTTTATCCTTTTTCTATTCTCTCTCCTAATGCTATTGGTTATTTAATTAATGATATAAATTAAATTATTAGACAGATATATTAATTTAATTAATATGAAATTCACAATAAGATTAGAAAAAAATAGAAATATATCTATTTCTTAAAATTATTAAGTTTATGAGGAGCGTCCGTTGTTTTTTTGTTAATAAACAAATAATATATTTTAAAAGCAATTTATTCAATCAATTATTTATAGTTAAATAAATATTTTGAAGACATGACGACGAATTAGATTGGATCTAACACACTAATAAAAGATGTTTGAATCAACTTGATAATTAGTATTTTCTTAACAAAAAATAAAAAAAAACAATGGACTAATTATTTTGAGAAACGATTATACTAAAAATAATTTTTCTCTTCATGTTTCCACTTTATTTTATATATTCATAAAATAACATTATATGTGTTAATCTTGTTGTAATTTATATATTAATTAAATTAATATGTTTGTTCAATAATCTAAATTATACTATTAGTAAAAAAATTAATTAATTGCATGAACCAATAGCACAAAGAAAGATATTGTAGAGAGTTAATGAGTGTGAGATTATTTAATAAGCATGATTGGGTGAAATCGAGGAGACTCAAAGAGAGAATAATAAATAAAGTTAAATAAAATAAAAGATAAAATGATGAGTTTGAAGTGACATTAAGAATTTGAGGAGTGACATTAAAAACACCTTATAATGTTAAATAATAAGGGATATATTGGTCTAAGAGGAGTGGCAATTAGAAATATGGACTGGTATTAAGGCCACCCTTAATATTTTGGGATGTCCATATACTTCGTGCAGCATGTTTAGGTACGACTTTAATGTTGTAAAAACTGACGCGTGCAGCATTTGTTGCAGGTCCCCCAACATATTTTGGGATTGTAAGGCTCGTCCATAAAAACCCTCGACTCTCATGTTCATACTTGGCAGTCGGGTTGGATCCATATCTGATTGGGCCCAATCAATTTTATCATACTTTTTTACCATTTAATATAAAAAATATTATTAATTTTATTCTAAAGAATAAATAAATTTTCAAATATTTAAATATTAATTCCAAATATAAATACTAAATTAAACAAACTAACTACCCAACATATTTGTGATCGGATCCGACTTAAATCGAATCAGTGGGTTCACCGGATCGTTCTAACCTGTGAACATCCGTGTATAAAATTGTGAGTTATTATCTTCAACTTATAATTTGATTTTTTTTCTCACATCTAAATCTATAATATAAATTTTCAAATTTAATTTTAAACTTGTTCAAATTTGACAATAAAATCCTAGAATTAATTTACATTTATTTTTTGTTAAGTTTTTTAATGATATATTAAATGTCAAAATTTCCACTATTTATTAATGTAAGAAAATTTTTAAAAATATTAACATGAACATAATATTACATAGAATATTATTATTAAATAGTACTTTACCTGTATTATTATTTTTTTAAAAGATATTTTTATTGTATTAAAAAAATTAATTAATAAAATGATGTTGATCGATTATTTTAAAAAAATTAACAGAAGTAATTAAGTGTGAAATTTGGACAAGTTTAATGATTAAATTTATGATTTAAATGCTCAAGAGTCAAATGGCTGTTATTGGCGAGTCTTGCAGCCCAACATTTGTTGAAGCCCAGTAAGAAATGTTACGACATGAGATAAGAAGACTACTGGCCTTCAAGTGGCCCATAATGCCCCCCAACTTCTATGGGTTCGAAAAATACGTTTTTCTATTTTTTCCCCTTTAATTTGGCAATCAGAAATATAATTTCCACTTAATCAAGAATATGCATATAAATTACCTAAAAATAGTTCCCATATTGAAAAGTAAAAATTTAGTACTAAAAGATACGCAGTAGTTAATATGTACTTTTAATTTTATTTTAATTAGAGAACTAAACTTTTTTTAAAAAATGGAATATATTATTCTCAAAACATATTTTTTCGGGTACTTAATTTGAATTGAAAGGATTGAATTTGAATAATTATGCCATTTTAATTTAGAATAATTGGCATGGTAAAATCAATTTGGAGATGCATAGTTGGGGAAAATAAAAGATAAAAATGGGGATGTTAACATTTTTCTTTATTCCCCCAATTGGAAGGATAAACATAACTCGTAGGATTAAGTTGGATTTCATTTAATTATTTAGACCTAGAGAATATCTATTTTATTATTAACTAATGGCTAAGAAATTTTTTATATCAAAGTCAACATCTAATGTAGGACCTAGATTTTCGTGGCCATTAGATGGCATAATTAATCAAAAAAAATGAAAATAAGATACCCCACATCTAACTTTGGAGTTAGAGAACAAGGTCATATTCCTTTTTTCCCTGTAGCAAACCGTCGGTATTTGAAAATCGGTGTTGACTGTCAAATTCACACGATACTATTGGTCACCATCGAGCTCAACTAATTCAGGTCAGCTCATTATGGAGCTCAACTAATCCAGTTAAGATCATCTCGGATCGTGTGTTTGACATTGGCAAGTGAGATTTTTAACAATAAAATTTTACATTCACAAAAATTCGAACTCGAGACTTCTACTTAAATGAGAAGAGTCTCGAGTCCTTGCCACTCCAACCTAACCCCAACTTGGTAAGGCCGTATCTCTTAATTCTATAGAAAAAGCTTCGAATTTTACTTTCATCCAATAAAGTTTTCATGCCTTTTTTATTTTTCAATTTTTTTATAATTTTTTTTTCTTATCTATTTGAAACTGTGTTTTCTTTTAAAAAAATCACTCATAAATTTTAATATTGTCCACTTGTACCTCTTCTTAAATTTTAGCAAACCCCGAACCATTAATGGTGTTTATACTTTTATATACAATTATGTTTCAATCCTTAAACAAAAAATATTAAGAAAAAAACCTAAGATCACACTTCAACATGAAAGGGCCTCTCTTCGCCCATCAAAAGGGAGGAGATGAAATAACCAAAAGGATACAAGATTTGTATCTGTATTGGTATTAACAAATTTTTTTTATGCATATACCTCTTGTTGTTTTGTTATATCTATGTTTGAGACCTTGAAGAGTGCCTAATGATGACAACATCCATATTAAATAAAGTAGTGATTATCACTATAAAAGTTAATGTAATTATTTATTTGATAGACATGAGATAACTATTTCCCTCAACTTATATATAATTGCAACTTTAAAAAGTTTCTCTCTCTCGAATTAGGATATGCCAATAAGGACATGCTGAAGGGGCAGTTCGGATAAACGAAAAAGAGATAGTAACAAAAGTCGATAGAAGGATTAAAAGAACTATAAAAAAAAGAAAAGAAAAGAAAAGTTGGAATGACTTGGAATGTGAATAATAATTTATTAATTTTAAGAGTTGGAAGGAAATTTTTGAGATTTACATTAATTAAACAAATAAACATTGTCAATTTTGTGAGACCGTCTACACGTTTGCGTAGCATAGGAACGGAAAAAGGATAGAGACTGCCTATTAGGATCCCTCACAAACTCTACTTCTTACTTGGAATGCTGTTTAATTAATATATATAATAATTGGATATATGATCCTAATTAGTGACCTCTTTTTTTCACTGTAGATTTGCTCTCCTGCCAAGCCGTGAATATTGAACAGTTCTCCGGTAAGATTGGGGGTGCCGTGAGATTATATATATATATATATATTGACAGGGAATGCAATTATTGGATGGGGGGACATGACATGATATGGACCTGATAGTTATCATGAATTGGTTGTTACGTATCGGAATAACTTATCACCATCAAGAGAGAGAGAGAGAGAGAGAGAGAGAGAGAGAGAGAGAGAGAGAGAGAGAGAGAGAGAGAGAGAGAGAGAGAGAGAGAGACGTGATGCATTGGATTAGTGTGTATTTGTGAGATTGCATGGCTGCCTGGCATTGTAGTCATCATATATGTATGGATCGTCCAAATTAAGCGAAGCCAGGTCAGGCCACAACCTTGTAAACATTTCGAACTCAACTTAATTCGTGCAAGGAGACTCTATTTGAACCACACAAACTTGCAGCTTTTTACCACTCAAAACTACTTTCCAAAGGGAAGACGGAGGAAGACATTATTATTTTTCAATAGATGGGTGTTCAAATGAAGTAGCGCACGATTTGTAGGAAGCGGTGCGGATATAATTTTTTGCATTTATAAATATTTGAATTTAAATTTTTAATTAAGCGAAGAGAAAAAGAGTAATTTAAATTATTTCATAGTGGTGGTTAAATATATTAACTAGAGAGGATAATAATAATAATAATAATAATAATAATTATAATTATATATTATTATTATTATTATTATTATTATTATTATTATTATTATTATTTTGACAAACTTTTGTATTTTGAAAATGAAATTACAACATAGATGTTATAAGATTATTTTCGAGCATAAGATCATGTGCGGCAACTAGACGAAAAGGCACTAGTCAAGCCTCTTTTGAATATGCAGTGAAAGTTTTATGATTGATATGACTATATGGAGAGTCGATCTTATAGGCTTTCAATCGAGTCGTCATGTGATCGTAACATTAGCCCATTGAGATACTAATGCAGAGGGCTTAATATTCGAAGAAACATCCGAGAAACTACGGGGCACTTAGAAATTGAGTCTTTTATATCGACATGGATTGTCACCTCAAGCTCAAGGCCAGACATTAAAAATAAAAAGCTTGCTTATATTATATATAGAAACATAAAATGCATCTGACCTAAGAAGAAATTAGTGGATTCCTTCCTAATGTATTGCAGGTAAAAAGATCTTAATACAAAATTCGAAATGTAAAATATTAATACTCTACGGATAATTTGATCATTCATAAAAATGATCTTACAAGACGATACATAACTTGGTACTCCACAAGATTACGCAATCACTATAAAAAAATTTTTCATTTGAGACCATCATTTTGGTTGCCAAAAAATGATTTTGGTAAAAAAAATCGTAATGCGGGATGATTGCATGCTTAAATTGAATGATGTTGGCGTCGTGAGATTTTACGCGACATGTCACGAAAAAAACGCCCCCATGAGATACACGCCCTCTTTTCACTTGTCATATTGGGTTCCTCTTTGTATATTGATAACATGTTAAATCTTGACCGAACCGAAAATATATATATCTTGTCCAATTACAGCTGTAGTAAAAAAATGTGTCGAGGGATATTCCTGGTGGGATGAGAAGAGTTGCCCGAGCAAATTTTTGAGTTTTTTATGTGTAATTTGAAATTGATTTTTTTCCATATTTTGAAATACGTGTTCTAATTTTTAGAGAGTCTTATTCTTATTAAAATTTCTTCTTTCATATGTAATGAAAGGGCATATATAGACACGTTAGAAATTAGGATTGAAAGATGGTCTCCTCTTTTGAGTTATCTCATTTGTAATATTCTATCATCATCAAAGAATATAATTCAATCAATATCTGTGTTGCTTTAGATTTTCATCAGTATATACAGTTTCATTTTTTAAAATTTGTTAAATTTTTTAGGCAAAATATATATTTGCGGATTTTTTTTTTCTCTATTATGGGTTCGGCAACCAATATAATACTGGTTGGGGTCAAATGATCTTAAATAATATTAACATTCCTTTGTGATAACATAATTTTCAGTTTCCATAAACCTCTCTTAAACTATCACGATTTTGCACATCTAATTTCAAATTAAGAACTTGTTTTTTTTAATTCTTAAACTATCGCGACTTTTTCACTTTAAACTTCTCATCACTTCTGTTACGTACTTTGTTAGTTTTACTTTTTCTATTTATAAAAAAACTAAATTACTCCAACATGAAATAAGAAATATAAAAAAATAAAAAAATTTGTTGGAAGGATAAAAGTGACAAACAAAAAAAATTTGTCATTTATGAAAATGACTAAATTACCTTTCCTTGATTTTTTTCCCTTTTTTATATTTATTATTTGATATGTTATGGAGAAAAATTTTGTCATTTATGAAAATGACTAAATTACCTTCCTCTGATTTTTTTTTCCTTTTTTATATTTATTATTTGATATGTTATAGAGGGAGGGGTAATTTAGTCTTTTTATAAATAAAAAAATCAAAAGTAACAAAAAAACGTAACAGAAGTAAATGAAAGGACTAAAGTGAAAAAATCGTGATAGTTTAAAGATATAAAAAAATAAGTTTAAGGCTAAATGCAAAAAATTGTGATATTTTATGGGTGATTTAGGTAAATAACCCTATATTAAACTACACATTCAAATAGCAAAAAGTGAAAAAGAGAGAAAAGAGAGGGAGAGCGGGAGGATTCAATAGCAAAGATAGAGGGAGAGAAAGGAGAGGGAAAACTCGTCTAAAATTTAATTGTGTTTAAATGATTTTATTAAACTGTAACAAAAATGATAATTCAACTCTTTAAATTATATATTTTTGGCATCTTTACATTCCCGATAATATTATATATTAAAGACGCTCCAGAAGCTTCATTTCCAAATCTTGATTAGACGTGTTCCTAATTTTCCTATCTGAAACCTTAATTTGGCATTGGACATGATATATATTAAATCTAGTATGCATCAATTTTCTGCCTCACGCCGCGGACACGTGTCCATGATTACTTCATTGGCTGGGAAACATTTTTCACCATTCCTTTGGCTCATATTTAAAGTCGACCATCACGACAACGAAACGTTCCCGAACTATTGGAACCACTAGTTATAACCAGCAGCAGTCGTCTTCTTTAGTCCCACCCACTGTTCCGTTTCCAAGTGCTCTCCTCCATGATCGATAGATACATCATCTCGCCGGAATACCTGTCCGACTCCGCCATTAAACATATATAGTTATATACACACTTGGCTACCGAAAGATCTAAATTAAAGCGCACACGATTACCAGCGACGTCGTATGCACGCCGTGCATCGATCCCCTTGATATACATACAAACTAATCCACCTCTCCTTTGCGCCGCCGGCCGTCGTTGATTGCACCAGTTAAATCTCCGAGATCAGGACGCGCGGTAATAGTCGCAGCGAATATTATACACATAGATGCCACGCGGGTGGAGGTGGGCGAAGAAGGGCAAGCAGCCGAGGGCAACGAAGGTCGATGGATCCTACAGCAGCAGGCTCATCTTTTCGGCTATCTTCAGGGGCCTGCCGGCGCCGTATGCGGCCCTTGTCAGCAGATTCCCCCTCGTCCGCTCCGCCCTCCTCCGTGCCATGTCGACCGCCGGAGTCCCCAACTTGCAGCACTCCACGACCTCCTCCTCGGCCTCTTCCAGCTTCCTCCAAGCTTCCAAGAACAGCAAGGTCCAGGATTCCGGTGCCTGCGGCGCCGCTGCCCTGATCAGATCACCATTGAACTTGGTCTACCGGCAGCATCTCCCTGACGGCAACGGCAACGGCCGAAACGACCACCACTCGGAGACTCCTCCTCTCTCCTCTTGGCACGCGCCTCGTGTCGTCAGGAGCTCCCCGGATTCCGCTGCGCCGACACCGAGCACGGTCGCCACGCCCGGGGTAAGTGCCCCACTATTCAAACAAGCTCTTCTTAGTTTTATTACTACATGCATGCTAATTACGTGCTTCCAAAGTAGTCGTGTCAATTAGTATATATATGCTTCATTTTTACATACATACATACATGATACATATGCCATGGGACTTTTAGTTTAATTGATCACTCAAGGCCGGAGCCTATCGATAATTCATATCAATGGATTATATAGTGAGGTTTAAATAGTTTTATTTCTCTTCAGGGACTGGGAAAAAAAATGTAAATGTGAAAAATAGAGAATAAGTTTCATCAGGGCAGGGGGCCTAGTGCATGATTACAACACCCTCCTGTTATGACTTTAAAGTACTGTCAATATCTTCACTAACATCAATTTTTCATGAGGTCGCGAATTTAGTTGTCGAAGTTGGTCTTATTTACTTTTTCCTTCTAAATTTATGCAACTTTCCTTAAACTTTTGGGCCTTGAGGGGCAATGGACGTGGCCGAAAACAACTAATGGGCTTTTGAGAGAGTTCCGTTGGGCCTCAAGTTATCCGCACACTATTGCCACTTCATTATAATAAGGGTAAAATGGCTAAGGTGACAATAATACTTTTTTCGAGTGATAGTAGATATACTCCACGAAATTTGAATTTTCAAGTTTATAATATAGTCGATCCCAAAACATTAAAGTGTTTAGTATCATTTGATTTTTACTTTATGTTTTTGGGAAAACTCATGTTTGATGTTCTAGATATTTCCTTCAAACCCCTAATTCAGTATAATAATAGCTAAAAATAGAAAGATTTATCAATCTATAAACAGAGAGTTTCGTTTTATGCCTATGATTATTTGCATTATATATATATATATATATATATATATATATATTGACCATGCTTTTCTAGTGAAGTATATCGCCAAGAGGTTTTATGTATAATTTTCTCTTTATCAAATTTAAGCTATAATTAACAAAAATATTTACAAATAAACAAAATAAAAAATGTAAAGCTGTTTGGGTAAATTCACACTAAATGTGCATGTTATGGTCATTAAATTAAAAACCATTCATGCTGTGGCAAATGATAGGTGCATATAGAGATGGTGTAATTTTTTTTATTAAACATGATTGGATTAAAAATCATCATCATTGAATAGTAATGTAATGAAAATTTTAGAAGGGTTTACTTAATCCAAGTTGATTTTTTTAGTTACTAAATGTAATGATGACCTCATACATGCATATACATACGTATATGCATTCATTTAATTGAATAAAACAACAACAACAACAACAACAAAGCCTTATCCCACTAGGTGGGATCGACTACATGGATCATACGATGCCATTCCGCTTTATTAGTAACCAAATCTTTCGGTATATTATTCACCAATAAATCTTGCTCTATTAGTTCGCCAAGTGTCCGTCTTGGCCTCCCTCTCCCTCTTTTAATCAGACTCCAGATTATTTGATCTACTCTTCTTACTGGCGCATCTAATGATCTTCAATCCATGTTCATAAAATTTGATAGGATTTTACGCTGACTGTCGGGGCCTAACACAACCCTCCTCCTTTATCCGGGCTTAGAACCGACTATAAAGCATAGGCACCCTCCTCCTTTAATTGAATAAAAGTAAGGTATAAAATGCATCCCCTTCATTTTATAATTTGTAGGTATAAAATGCGACCCCTTCATATATACTACATATGAATTTGTTGGCAAGCTATATATATACGTGAATCATTCCCATCTGAGTCTACGTATGTGCCATGACATTTGAATTTGTGGACATGTTTGCGGGTCACATTTATTTGAATATGCAGGCATTTTTTGTGATTCACACCATTTAAAACTACATGCATATTAAAAATGGTGAGTTCATCTAAATATTAGAACAAATTGGCTTATGCAAATTTGCTAGCGACACAAGTGAGTTGCGGCAATCGGCGACTCACTTGAATCTATGGGTGGACCAAAAAAGTCACACCTATCTAAATATGAAAGGGGATTAGACAGACCACACTTCTCAACACATTTTTTTTACTTTGATCTCTACCTCATTTTCTCCAACTTATCCATTCTACATAATAATTCATTAATCACCATATTACTTCTTGATTCAGTAGGTGGATCCTGTCAATCAAAATAGTTGTATGACTTATTGCCCTACAAAAATACATAAATTAAAAAGCAAAAATTTATTTAACTAGAATATCTAAATGAATGCATTCAACTCACTCCGAATTTTTAGCAATGGTAAAACAAGTGCTCTAGGTTGTTTCCTATCCACGAAATTCTAATTATCACTTCTTCTCTGTACTCAACATTCTTAATGACGTAACAGATGACATTATGCAAGATGTAGTAATTTCTCTACCCTCGCACCTAGTAGATCTAGCAGAACATGAAGAAAGTGCGTGAATGATAGGTTAGGGCAAAACCTACTAGGGCAAAAAGGGGTGATAAAGACTATGGAAAGTGGAAGACTAATCGATATCGACAAGTGCGAGGAGGAATATCGAAGGGCGAAGATGATGGACCACCAGCGAGGTCGAGGGAGAACGAAGGGCGAAGACGGTGGGCGATCGACGAGTGCGAAGACTATTGCGAAGCTGAAGCGATTGGAGAGGTACCGTTAACGAAGAACGGAGGCAAAATAGTGAAGGCAAAGGAGAGCGATCGGTGGCCCCCGATAATGAGATGATGGAGGGAAGAATGAGGTAGTCAAAATGGGATCTAGGGTTTAAATACGAAAAAGTTAAAAAAAAAATACACATAGGAGATAAATTATTTTTTAACTTAAGCGGGATGTCCATGTCCACATAGAGCTATTAGAATTCAACTCACATGTCATTCAAGTCGCATGACGAAAATGTTAAGAGCTATTAGAATTTCTATTGGAGTTTAGTATTTTAAAACTTAGAGCTTGTTTTGTGGTCTATTTGTATATTTTGTTTTCCTCTTTTGATAGCACTCTATTTTTTTGTATCTTTTTTATTTGACTATGATTTTATTTACAATTTTTGTTAGTATTTTACTTTTTTGTGTGATATAGTTTATCTTTTATACTTAGGATTTGAGGCCTTCCTACAGAATTCAAGGGGATATAAGTAAAGAATAGATGAATCTCGATCAATATGTAGTTACCATTGATAATTCCAATTTATATCCATCTTAGGTGGTCATCGCCTTCCATTAATCAGCCCAAGAGAGGGTTCATATATATGCATACATGATGACATTACATACAAAGTTCCATATCTTCTTTTGTCACCTTGTGCATTCGTGTGGTTCAGCCGGCCATCCGAGTGGATGATGCTTTTAATGATTTAAATCTCTTTATATATTTTTTTCTTATTTGTGGGGTTAAAAGTGATTGGACTCTTAGTATTGTGGAAATGCATTAATTCTTTGTGGCCCTTCGAGTGAGGCTGAGCCAGGAAATAAACAATATCATAAAGGGTCAATTATTCATGGGACCAAAATTAAGATTAATCAATTAGACAAACTCAAATTGGCCTTATCGCCAATAAACATAAAAATAGCTAGGAAGATTATATATGACAAATTTCTTAAAAGTCTTCCTTCCTAAATTGCAATTAATTAATGATCGTGTGAGGTCACGGTTTTGCAGCTTTTTTGTGGACCATATATAATTTAATTTGGGACAAGATCATTTAAATACCATATGCATGTCACTTTAAGAGTTCATAGTACACAATTCCTAAATTGTTTCTATATAATATATAGAAGCACCTCGAAACAAATATATTCCTTATGAATTCGATTACACTCTTTTATATAAACCGGACGGTACCTATGCAAAATAACAATGTAAAGTGTTTTACATATCTTAATCAGTATATATGTTTGTATGTTTTAAAACATTTATAAGAATGTTTTTAAGTATGATCCCAATTCTAATAGTGTATATATGTTTATTGTGTTCATCTTTTAATACTTTTCGGTTGTTATAACTTAGAAGATCTTTTATAACATCCCAAAATGATTCAGGTATCGACATTATTATCTTTAAAATTTAAGAACACTTAGATGATATCAACAATGATGATGGTTGCAATAGTTTTCAATAATTTATTGACTTATGTTGCAATATTCTTGGCCACACACACTTCCTAGAAAAATGCATCAGACCTCCAAACCATATTTTCCACCAAATTGCTCATCATCAATTATCCACCTCGATCCTGTACTTCCATATATATGGTATGTGTGAGTTTCTTTTTTCTTTGTAATTTTTATTTAGTTGCTAGTTGATGGCTTAGAATGGAAAGGAAAAGGTTTGCATGAACATGCCAATATATATATATATATATATATATATATATATATATATATATATATATATATATATATATATATTAGCAAGGCTCTGAAATTAATATGCACAGCTCCATCGACAAAAGTTTCGAGGCGTGGAGATTTGAGAAGCATGTTCTTCCAAGGCTGGAACCATTACTTTTAGATTTGGATTAGACATATTAATTAATTGCAAGTTGCACACAACTTGCATGGTGATGCCAAGTGGTTTGAAAATATTTTATTAGCCATTTCTTTTCGAGCTTATCCACTGTTAACTTCGACATGCAATTTCAAGATTAGATTGAATGCTAGATCCAATTTTAGTTGTATCGAACGGCGAGGGTGACCCTTTTTATTCTCCTTTGCATCTAAGCTAGCTGCATTTGCAACTTTTGAGCACGTATCATTATTTTTCTTTTTCTTTCCTTCTCAACAGTGGTAAGTAACCATGTGAATGAACAGTTCTGGAGCATTCAAGTTGCAGTCCAAAAATCATTGTAGTTACTAATCTCGAAATGTTAAATTTTGTTTCAGCACCAGCGTAGTAGTAATGGAGACATACATTATCTCAGTTGATATATAGTGCATTCTTTGTTCGCCATGCATGCTTTGAAATATGGTTAACTTGAGATAAAATTGCCATGCAACTACACGTATAGCTGAATGTCTTAATTAATCACATTTAGTCGAACTATTTATAAGCTACAATGGCATCAGTGAAATAAAAAAAACTTTTGCATTATCAATTGTGATGGATCAAATTTGGAATTCAGGGTCTACAGTTTTATGAGAGTTGGATAACTAAAATGGCACCATGGCTCTTCAAATTTTTTTGAGCTGCCTGAAAGTGTTAATCAAATATTTATTGTGTCCCCCCAAAAGTGATCAAGATCCTCATAAGTAGTAACTTTATATTATACATGGTCTTGTACTCGTCTCCAGACTAGAGCAAATAAATAAGTAACATGCATGCATCAAGGATCCCCACAAATAGGCCACTACATCTTATCTATTTTCTTCTCTCTCTCTCTCTTTCTCCTTTTAATATTGATTAATTAATGAGAGATGGAGTATGCACCAACCAATCAGAGAGAGAGAGAGAGAGAGAGAGAGAGAGAGAGAGAGCACCAATTAATTAATCAATGATCCGAGTTGAATTGGGATCGGGTCATCGATCTAAAAGGTGACATCTCTCCCCCACCACATGTCCACAGGGAGGTCGCTCCTATAAAGAGCGCCCCTGGGGCTCAACCGGAACATCTCATCCAGGACAGGAGGAGGGATATCATCACGATCTCTCAAGAACTTTTTGTTGTTGCAGGAACAAGCAGCTGCTCGTAGAATAAAAAAGGTTCGCCTAATTATTAAGCACCATCAACTCAATTCCCCTCCTCTCCTCTTCCTTGCACTTTCATCTCACCTTCGTTTTTTTCTGATTAATTTGCATGCATTTTGGCCTTTTGATCGTTCGATTGATCGATCTGAGAACTAATGCAGAATTTTGGTTTATATATTGCTTCAACGTATAATCTACCTTGGAATCCCAAGTGCCGGATCCCTTGACTTCCTGCTGGTTATCCGAGTGCTTAAGTATATGAATTGGAATTGTAGTAGTCCTCGAATGTATCTGTATATATTCTACATACATTAATTCCAATAGTGTTGTTGCTTGGTCGGAATTAAAATCGAAATTGGGTGGCAGGAAATGGATCCCGTTGAGAGGATGAAGTCCGGCTTCGACCACTTCAGGAAGACCGTCTACGAGTGAGTAATGCATATAATATGCGTCATTCCGGAGATTCGTGCACTTGAATGAACTCTTTGATTTAACTCGCCATATTTGTTGATTTCGCAGGCAGAAGTCGGAACTGTTCACGCAGCTCTCAGAAGGCCAAAGCCCCAAGGTAAAATTAAAACATGAATGCAGGCTTTGCACGTTATAATTGGTTAATTAATTCATGCATGGTGTCTCTTCTGTGTAATTACTTGCTTATTTGGTAATCGATATGGCATGCATAATTGTGTAGTTCATGGTGTTCGCATGCGCGGACAGCCGCGTGTGCCCCTCGGTGGTGCTCAACTTCCAGCCGGGCGAGGCCTTCACCATCCGCAACATCGCCAGCATGGTCCCTCCATATGACAAGGTCCGTCCCTTCCATCCATCTCTTTCCCTGTCCCTCTCCTCTTCCTCATAACTCCCTCCTCTCCTCATCTCATCACATCTTGTCTAGCTTTATTTTATTATATTATCGTATATCAAATATTAGTTATATAATTTCTGATCCGACGATCTAAAACGTAAACTATGCCCGAATCAATATATGCATTTGATATGAATAATTATAATCATAAATTATGACCATCATATTTTTAATATCTATTACCAATAAAAACAGTGCATTAACACAATGGTCTTCGATCTTTTTATGATACAAAATGCATCTTTTGAATGCGTTGCAGACAAAATACTCCGGAGCAGGCGCTGCCATCGAGTATGCCGTCATCCATCTCAAGGTAATGTTGAGTTCTTTTTTTTCCCCATCTAAAGTTAGATCACATTTATCACATATATTTTATTTAAGTTGGTTTGATTTGTGATTAATTACATGTTTACATCCACGAGAAATGTAGAACACAAAGAAATAAAGTGGTAGTTGTAACGAAAAGAAAAAAAACAGTAGTAGTTGGATAAAAAAAACAATAGATGCTCAACATCAACAAAAAAAAAACAATTATTTCATACAAAAAAATAAAGAAGTCATCTTGTTCTGGAACAGGTGGAGAACATAGTGGTGATTGGGCACAGCCGTTGCGGCGGAATCAAAGGGCTCATGTCCATCAGCGACGACGGCACCACTGCCACGTAATTAAAAATCCCACTTTACTTAATTATCTCTTATATTTTCTTATGAATTATTACTAAATATTTTTTTATTTATCTCGATCATCAATACATATTTAAGGATGTAACGTTTGTTTTACTTCTTTCATGCAATGCCATCACGTACTCACGTAAACTTTTCTTTCTCTAATAATTTTATCATCTTTTTCGTAAAAAAAATGATATGATGGCAGATATGAGAACTGCTAATATATAGATTATAGAATTTATTGTTTCTCTTTTCTTTTAGGCTGCATTTGACAGTAGAACATGAGTAAGAACTCGTCCAAATTCGATCAACATCGTGAGTTCTGCAAAAATTAATTCTCTCGAAACACAAGAACTTGTGAAGTTCTACTGCACAAGCTGAACGAATCTTGAATCCCACGCTCATTTCGTGCAGTTCAAAGCCGAAGTTCCTTTTCATCATAACTATCGTCCAAACACAAATAAAAAATATATAAGTCAAATCATGAAGTTCCTAAAACTAATTGGAACTGCCCTATGATTTTAGAAGGAGGCATCGTAAAGGTAGGTTTGTGGAATGGACCAAATGGTGCAAGTTGCTTCTAGCTACCATTCAATCATATGCACGAGATGACTTTTGTACGATTGTAAAGAATTGGCAGCTAAAGTGTCTCTGACGCCAAACATTCTCAACCCTTCTTTTATGCTTGTCAACATGTCCCTCATAGCCACCAATTCTCCAACATTACTCAGTTCTTTTTTATTCTTTTGACTTGATTCCCATTCCTTTTCTTTTATGCACCAATTGTATCGACCCCCCACCCCCTTTTTTTAAAGTAATAATTTAAGTGTTTACTCATCACCTACTTTGGCATCTGTCCATTATTTGGATCTTTGGCTACTTAAATAGGCAAAAAATAGCATGAAACGTCATTATTGATGCACATTACAGTAAGTTGAAGGTTCTCATACTTAATTATAAGCCAATAATATTGTGGATCATGGCATCTAATATTCCTCATCCTTTTGTTGTCAACCAGTGACTTCATAGAGGACTGGGTCAAGGTTTGCTTACCGGCAAGGGAGAAAGTGAAGGAAGCACACTCATCACTGCCCTTTGCTGAACAATGCGCCCACTGCGAGAAGGTACGTACATATCATTCATGCTACTTGTTTGCTTAAAGTTTATACGTATCCAGTGTTGTCATTTGTTTTTTCTTTCCAATGGACTTGAGGCCAACTAATGAATTTGGAATTAACATGTTAATTTCAGGAAGCTGTCAATGTGTCCCTTGAAAACCTGAAGAGCTACCCATTTGTCAAGGAAGGCTTGGAGAAGAACACGTTGAATCTGATTGGATGCCACTACGATTTTGTCAATGGAAAATTCGAGACATGGGAGCTCGAAAACTAAAAGCTCCTGATGGAATCAATGGTGCTTGTGTAAGCTTAATTTCAGGTCTCAACGTCGCAGATCATATGCAGCTCCACATAAAATAACTTAAATGAGTTACTTAAGGCAGGTTTTCTTTTGTTTGTTTGTGATGTGTGTTACTTGATCCAGTTTGAGATCAAAGTGATGTGGAGATCAGTTTTTTATGTTTTCTGTAATTTGCAATTCAGAAGGATAGCTTTGTTTTTGCCATCCTTAGTCTCTTAAACATGTAATCTCAGTGCGTTATATCTTACAGTGAGAAGTCCGTTGAAATATACTGTTAATAATGTCTTGAATCTGAACCCAGTTGATCCCCCTACATAGTCAGGCGCTTCAGCAAAATTTTCCTACGGGGGTTGCAAGGGGGCGGAGCCCCCTGAGCGAAAATTTTTAGGGGTATTCTGTTTGTGATTCGGATTTGATTTATTTCCTTATCACGAGATAGGTGTCCTATTTTCAGGGGATTTATTTAGAGTCTCAGTCCGTATGTAATTCCTATCATCTGTCAAAGGGAGTGCCTATATAAACTCCCTAGGGGTCTAGACCGAGACCCATTCCTTGTAATCATCATTATTTCATAACAAAGAGCCGCCACCATTTTTCATCTTCGTGTTCTTCTGTATTTCGTGCGATCCTTCTCTCCGTTTTTCTTAACATATACCATGCGCAAACAATCTGCCTACATCTTTCTTCACAATTTTAAGAGTTCAAGATGCATGTACAAATTGTCCCAAACTCCCAATTATGGAGATTATGCGTTCTCAAATACTCCCAGCTGGATATAGAATGCTTTAGTATTAATGAATAATATCGGCCAGAGACTTCAACCCCTTCTAAAAACATATGGGGTAAAACACTTGAAGATTGATGAAAAATCAAAATAACGAAAAAAATAGAAGATGAATATAAAGTTTTAACATGATAAAATCTTCTTGATCAATGTGAACAAGAAAAAAATATCTATATCATGATAAAATCCTAACCCTAACACTAACGGCCCAAGTTCTTCATTTTCGTCACAGATCTTCATTTTTTTTCTTTCATAACTTTGATTACAAGATACACAATTCAAGGCACATCAATAATATTATAACAACCGACACACCCAGAAGATAAAATTAAAAAAAGAGAGAAAAGAATCGGCCAACAGAATTAAGAGATCAAAATCGAATAGGAGAAGGGATAAATCTTATTAGATTAATGATATCATATTAATCACGAGATGAGTCTTTTACGATGGAAACAAATCAAGCATTAAATTTGTTTCTTCCCTCAACCTCACGACCTCTCTCTCCCCTCCTCCTATGTTGCTGATCTGTGCGTGACCCGAGAAGGAGAAATAATTCTTCCTGACGTTCCCAATTGCAACTGGTCTCGAAATCTCTTTTCTCCTCACTGCATTCTCTAATCCCTACACCTCCTCACATCCTCACAATCTGGACGAATTTCAGGCGCCGATCTGCCAAGAGAGGAAAAGGCGCAGGGAGTTCAAAGAGAGGATAGGAGACACGGGTGATAACTTTCTGACGAACTGAAGAAAGGATTAATCGCGATCCAGAGGTGGGTGAACCGAAATCACCTTGCATGACCCTTAATAAAGTTAAAACATGCCCTAATAGTTTATGCAAAGAAGAAGAGATGAACAAGGGTTTCAAGTTTCTTGTTTTGCCTTGCTTGATTTCTTGAATTCTTTGATTGGTTGATTAATTGTATACATGATTTATTTCCTGTTGCTATGTTGTTGTTTTATTGATTGTTAGTGCGTAGGAACTAAATTAGGATGAGTTGATGTTAAGGATTTTCAGGAGAATTCGAGTTCTGTGACTTTTCTGGACGCCGACCAGTCGACCGATCCGTATGCATTGCAGAAACTAGTCGACCGATATAAAGAGCCGCAGCCGAGTCCTGAGGTATCGATCGATTGACCGATCTTCTGGTAGTGACCTGACCGATCGACCGATCCTTACCCTTCGATCGACCGTTCAATTGACCGGATCGACCAATCCAATTAGCCCTGACTCAACCCACCGGTCAACCGATCTAAATAGACCGGTCGATCGACCCTAAGCCAACCGGTCGACCATTCCCCAGAACCGGTCGACCGATTTCCAGGAACCCTTTTATTAGAATTATTAATTATTTCCCTTTTTAATCCGAATATTGCTTATGTATAATTGATCATAGTTTTCTGACCCCACAGAGATCCATCCTTGATTTTCAAAATCTATTTTTTATTGATTTATTTCTTATTGATCTTATCGTATACATTGAACAAAGAACAAAGAGTCACAAGTTATTAAAAGTGATTAATAAGTTCAGATGGAAGATTAACAATGGGTTGCCAGTCCAAGCCGAGTGCAGTAAGATAAGGGTACCTCCATTGGTCATGGTTTGATCACCCACTGACCCGCACAAGGCTATATCATTTGCTCAGCATACCCAAAAATTTAAAGGCACCTAAAGTTACCCTGATTTGTAATAATAAACCAAGATCAAGAAGCACGATTAAGTCAAGTCAAGTTACTGTCATGATTTACAAGTATGCCATGATATCAAGTTACTATGCATTATTTGATTCTTATGATTTATGATATCTTCTTATTCTTATTATGATCTATAATGCCGCCATGTTATTCTTTTACGTTCAAGTTAAGCATGTTTATTATATTCATGTCATGCATTGTATATTATGTGATTCTCCACTAGGCTGTAAAGCTTACGGGAGGACATCCTCCCCTGTGTCTGATTTCCACAAGACCAGGTCAGTGATGAGGTGGAGTAGTGTGTGGTGACGAAGCTCTGGCGACAAGGAAGCACATGAACCATATGATTTATTAGTTTTCGTATTAGATTTTCATTTCCTTCCGCACTTTAGATTCATGATGTAGAACCTCATTTTATTTTCTTAAAGATGATACAGCCACTTTTAGACTTTCACAATTAAAGTTATCCTTTTTTATTATTTCTTTTATTTTATTATTCTTCCACTGACGTGTCTCGATTCTTGACTGAGATATGGTCAATATTATGGTCAAAATCATAACATGTCGTAGCGTCTCCAGGTTGGTCTTCGCCACGTGACGGGGGTCGATTTGGGGGCGTTACATTTATGGTATCAGAGCCTAATATCAGGACTCTCTTGATGTCCTAGTGTATAGAATAGTATGGTATTGGTTCATGTGTTATCGCCGAGTAGTCGCCACACCCTCCACCGTAAAGTACAAGTAAGATATTTCTTGTTTTGAGTTATTCTTTATTGATGTATTGATATGTATTTCACATGAGTGATTGATTCTTAAGAAGGTTATTCTGTATGGTAGGAATCAACTTAAATATTATTAGTGATTAGACAAAAATGGTCATAAATGTTACAAACAAATTGGAACAGAATAAGTAACAAGCATGTGGATAAATATACCTACGTGAAAAATGAGTCTTACATATATTTAAAGAATAAAATGTAAGAAACGATTATACTTCTTATAATTCATGTTTTCCATCTCTTTCATGATCGCTCTATTCACGGACTTCGTCTCCACCCCATAGGAACTACGAGATCACCCCAAGGACGCCTTCGGCATCCAGGGGTCACGGACCGACCATAGACCCTGACTGCAGCAGTATGAAGAGGAAAATGAATAGGCATATCAGTTGCAAAGAGATGTAAATTTAAGAAAGAAACGAGGGAATTTAAGAGTAATTAAAGGATTCGACTCACACAACACGTAGGTATGAGATGATTTCAAATAGTAGAAGTGAAATCAAGCATGTCTAATTTATGATTTATCGTTATAACTTATGTAGTTCCATTGGTCTACCAATATAGGAGTTTAATAAATTACCTTATATGTTTATATTGATAAATATGGACCCATAATGCTCACTGTTCCTTAGACTTCATATGACCCCTCTATATTATGTTGATAAATGACCTAAGCAAATCTAAACTAGTTATACGAAATTCTTAATTGGACTACCTTATTTGGAAAAATAAGAATAAAAATTATTAATTATGTTCAAGTTGTGAAATATCCCAATACAAGAGTTTTAAGAATTAGTGAGCTGCCCAAGAATCATATACAAGGTATGAATGGACAAATATAAAAGCTTAAAGGGTACAGAAGTCACATTGGCTTGAATAAATGTTAGAAGAAATTTTCAATAAGTAAGCGACTGTCTGAGTTAATCGAACATTAAGATCTAGCATACTCGTACACATACGAACATATAACATAGTATACTTATAAATATATAAAGATAAATAAATATATAAATAGATTTAATTAACTTAGTTTAATATATAGTAGATTTGAAATTTTATTAATATGAAGTATATTTTTATATAGCCATTATTAAAGAATTAATTCTCTATCATCGCAATGTAAATATATTTCCAAAATAGACTAACATGGTTGATAAAAGAATTATATAAGAACAAGCAATGTACGAAAGGGTTAAATGAATGTGAGAAATTTTGAAAAGATTTAAAGTCTCTTAACTGAGATATGCTTAAGGAGGATATGAGCCTCCAACCATTAAGTATTAAAAGATCAAAACATCAAGTGAGAAAATTTTAGGAAGTATGGAAGGTTAAGATAAAGTATGAGGAATTTTATAAGTCCCCTACAAGATTTCGGGAGAAGCAAGTTATGAACCTGAGATGGATGATTATGAAGTAAACTATAAGTTTTTAATTGATTTATCTTGGTTATTGATGTATTTAAAATTTTTCATAATAATGTTCCATTGTATAGGATAATTAATTATATAATAACGATTAACAATTTAAGTGGGTAAGGAAGATCTGTAATTATGTAAGTCATTAGAAGATACAAAGGAGATTCATACAGTAATAGATTAAAGAAAGGATAAAAATAAAATCCTATCGTGTTTAGGACGTTTTCCAAGATATTTCCATGTCCACATGATGAATACATTTCTTAGTTTTGTCTCTACCAAATGGATCAAATTACGATCCTAACCATAAGTTTTATATATGGATGAAGCTCCTTATCAATTTCAAAGTAATGAATAACATCGTTAAGGCAAATGGTAATGGAGTAATTTTTAAGATTTTGTCTTGATCAAGTGGACCATTCATGAGTTAGTCATAGGTTTTATATATGGATTGATTTTTTCCCTTTTCGACCTTAAAGTTATCCCGAACCTCTTCCATGTGCTACAAGATATCGTTAAGGCAAAGGATAGTGAAATGATATGCAAGAAGGAAGATGATTGTTTGTCTTCTATTTTGCTGATTGATTTGTTTCTTGTCTGATTATTTGAATTCATTCCATGTGTTCACATACATTCATGATGTTTGACTAAAGACTTATGTTATGTAGAGTGCATAAATTATTTTGTATTAGGTATTAGATCTTACTATGTGATCGACCCCTCATCGTAGATATCGTTTGACCTTAACATTGATTCAGAGTGCTTCAAGATACTCAAGGAAAGAATTTGTTGTGGTAATATATAACCACTGGCCTCTTATGAAATTATATGATATGACATTGCAAAAAACATATCAATATAAACCAAGAAGTTAAGATTGAAGGCAACTCCCACGATAAGCATATCGAATAAGGCATTAGTACAAGGAGTTGAGACATAGAAAGGATAATGAATGACAGTGATTAAGGAAACCATCCTATTACAATGACATAAATTGCTATGAATGATTCACCCTCAAATGATTGGTAAACTCTTGATTGACTACGAATATAATTGTCTCATTTCCATTTTTGGACTTTGTTCAATCCCTCAAGATATCTGATTCAAGTTGAAGGCCAAGTAACCATACCTATAGGTGACGATCATCGCAGTATACCACAAGAACATCGACATTAGACGATGTTAAATTCAAATGATTTACTGACATAAAATACTAAACTCTCTTGAAGATCTGATGTATATTACCGGATCAGTAACCATCTTGTGATCCAACTCATAGATGTAATGATCAGTAGGGCTTACAAAAATTATGGAATTGTGTTAAAGTTGTACTTTAAATTCTAACGTTAAATGATTAGGAAATATAAAGATTTCAAAAGAAGAAATGAAATATTAAAGAGCTTAAATAATGATAAATATAAAGGTCGAAGATGACGTTAGAGTGTGATTAATTAATTGTATCTAACTACAATTATCATAGGTTGGGAATAGGTCAAATATAAAGATAAAAGAAAAGATAGTAAGTGCAAAGGATGTTGAAAAATTTTAATGTAATTTTAGAAGAGTAAATATAAGTGCTTGCTTATTAGGTTGTGATATAGCAATGTGATTGAAAATAATGATAAGCGTATTCACTAGCACTCCTTTTAAGGAAGTTATTTACCCGAACACTTATAATAATATACGCTGAAATTTTAATAGACAATAGAACTATCCAGACTTTGGAATACATGCCGAGAGCATGTATATTGGAATACATGCTGAGAGCATGTACATTGGAATATCATAGTGGATGGGATGATCATTTGTATTTGATCGAACTTACTTATGATATCGGTCACCATTCAAATATTTTAGGGCACCGTTCAATTATAGTGGCTACCTTGTTGTTCACCCACTCAATTGGGTGAAAGGGACAAAGCGAAAACCATGAATGAAGAGGATATGTTAAGAAGGTTGAACGAATTAAGAAAAGGTTAAAAGTAGAAGAGCTATGCTAATGAAGGTGTACGGAAACATATCGTTAATGCTGGTGACCAAGTTCTTTTGAAGGTATCCCCTATGAAAGGGGTCATGAGATTCAGCAAGCGAGGAAAACTCAATCCTCGCTATGTAGACCCCTTCGAAGTACTCGAGCTAGTAGGCGAGGCAGCATGCATACTGGCTCTACCCCCATCTTATGGGAGAGTGCATAACGTGCTTCATGTATCCATGCTTAAGAAGTACAAGCACGATACTGCAAATGTTCTAAGGATAGAGGAGCCAGATCTAACTGTAGACTTGACCTTCGTTGAGTATCCAACGCATATAGTGGAGCGCAAAGTGCAACGTCAGAAAAACAAGGATGTGCTCATGGTCAGAGTAGCTTGGCGCTACCATCACGACGATGATGCAACATGGGAACTCGAGTAAAAAATGCGCCAAAAATTTCCACATCTTTTTGGTAACCCTCTACTTAGTGCAAAATTCAAGGACGAATTTTTTTAAGGGGGTAAGAATGTAACAACCGACACACCCAGAAGATAAAATAAAAAAAAGAGAAAAGAATCGGCCAACAGAATTAAGAGATCAAAGTCGAATAGGAGAGGGGATAAATCTTATCAGATTAATCACGAGATGAGTCTTATACGATGGAAACAAACCAAGCATTAAATATGTTTCTTCCCTCAACCTCACGACCTCTCTCTCCCCTCCTCCTATGTTGCTGATCTGTGCGTGACCAGAGAAGGAGAAATAATTCTTCCTGACGTTCCCAATTGCAACTGGTCTCGAAATCTCTTTCCCCCCACTGCATTCTCTAATCCCTACACCTCCTCACATCCTCACAATCTGGACGAATTTCAGGCGCCGATCTGCCAAGAGAGGAAAAGGTGCAGGGAGTTCAAAGAGAGGATAGGAGACACGGGTGATAATTTTCCGACGAACTGAAGAAAGGATTAATCGCGATATAGAGGTGGGTGAACTGAAATCACCTTGCAGGACCCCTGAATAAAGTTAAAACATGCCCTAATCATTTATGCAAAGAAGAAGAGATGAACAAGGGTTTCAAGTTTCTTGTTTTGCCTTATTTGATTTCTTGAATTCTTTGATTGGTTGATTAATAGTATACATGATTTATTTCCTGTTGCTACATTGTTGTTTGATTGATTGTTAGTGCGTAGGAACTAAATTAGGATGAGTTGATGTTAAGGATTTTCAGGAGAATTCGAGTTCTGTGACTTTTCTGGATGCCGATCGGTCGACCGATCCGTATGCATTGTAGAAATCGGTCGACCGATATAAAGACCCGCGATCGAGTCCTGAGGTATCGACCGGTCGACCGATCTTCTGGTAGTGACCTGACCGGTCGACCGTTCCTTACCCATCAGTCGATCGTTCAACTGACCGGATCGACCGATCCAATTAGCCCCGACTCAACCCACCCATCGACGGTCGACCGACCCTAAGCCAACCGGTCAACCGTTCCCCAGAACTGGTCGACCAATTTCCAAGAACCCTTTTATTAGAATTATTAATTATTTCCCTTTTTAATCCGAATATTACTTATGTACAATTGATCCTAGTTTTCTGACCACGCAAAGATCCATCCTTGATTTTCAAGATCTATTCTTTTATTGATTTATTTCTTATTAATCTTATCGTATACATTGAACAAAGAACAAAGAGTCACAAGTTATTAAAAGTGATTAATAAGTTCAGATGGAAGATTAACAATGGGTTGCCGGTCCAAGCCGAGTGCAGTAAGATAAGGGTAGCTCCATTGGTCATGGTTTGATCATCCACTAACCCGCACAAGACCGTATCATTTGCTCAGTATACCACAAAAATTAAAGGCACCTAAAGTCACCCTAATTTCTAATAATAAAATAAGATCAAGAAGCATGATTAAGTCAAGTCAAGTTATTGTCATGATTTACAAGTATGTCATGATATCAAGTTACTATGCATTATTTGATTCTCATGATTTATGATATCTTCTTATTCTTATTATGGTTTATAATGCCGCCATGTTATCCTTTCACGTTCAAGTTAATCATGTTTATTATATTCATGTCATGCATTGTATATTATGTGGTTTCCCACTAGGATGTAAAGCTTACGGGAGGACCTCCTCCCCTGTGTCTGATTTTCACAGGACCAGGTCAGTAACGAGGTGGAGTAGGTATGTGGTGACAAAGCTCTGGCGACAAGGTAGCACATGAACCATAGGATTTATTAGTTTCCATATTAGATTTTCATTTGCTTCCACACTTTAGATTCATGATGTAGAACCTCATTTTATTTCTTAAAGATGATATAGCCGCTTTTAGACTTTCGCAATTAAAGTTATCCTTTTTTATTATTTTATTATTTTATTATTTTATTATTCTTTCGCTGATGTGTCTTAATTCTTGACTGAGATATGATCAATATTATGGTCAAAGTCATAGCATGTCATAGCGTCTCCAGGTTGGTCTTCATCACGTGGCGGGAGTCGATTTGGGGGTGTTACAAATATCATTACAACAAAAATTACTCTCAGTAGTGTTGTTAATAATACGCCACAAATAGCTTTTCAATTATGTTTAATAGACGTTGCAAAGAAACATCACTGAAGGCGTGTTGCTCAAAATATCAAGTTAAACGCCACTTTTGTAACATTTCAACACAAAGTGGTGGATAAGTAATTTACAAAAAATAAAAAAATAAGGGTAGCACCATAAGATGTTCATCTATCAATATTATTGAATTCGTGATAAATGACATATCTATTGATTAAACAATTTTTTATGGTAGCACTGTGATTTTTTTCTGAATATGAATTTATTATCTATGAATTATACAAATATTTAATGTTATAGAATTAATGTTACAAAAACGTAACTTTTTTATTAGTGACATTCTAACGTACACTAAAAGCAACTGTCTGTATCGATCGAAGGTCTTTTAATACCAATATTTATAACAATACAAATAGATATATTTATGCCAATAGAATATTAATAGAAGTTATAATAGATTTTTTGTCATTCATTTAATTAATACTAAGAAAATGATATTTGATTGAAACAATAATTTACACATCAATCCAATCCAATCCAATCAAGAAACAGATTAAATAGTAAATGTAGCAACCTAGAATTTTCTCAAAATTAAATAAATAAATATTATTCTATTAAATGAATTCAAAAATTAAATGATTAAAGAACTTAAAAGAAGAATTTGAATGAAAAGAAAAGTATAGTCCGGTGAGAGATAATAAAAAGGAAAGAAAGACGAATACTAGTTGAAATAGGAATTGAGATTTAGGAATTGAAATTTTAATTTGATCCTAGAAATAAATTTATATTATAAATGATTCACAACAAGAGTTAAATTAAGAGTTTTAGGTTTAAAATATTTATAAAATAAAATAATTTATTATTCTTAATATGAAACTACTAGAGAAAAATTAAAATTTATAATTCAATTTTGAAAATTGAGGAAACTAGAGGAATAATAAAGATTGAATAGAGATAGACTAAAATGAATAAACGGAAGAGGATTAAAAAAATATGTTAGATTGATATAATTATTTAAATAGTCTCAACTCACATGAACAACTACTCCGAGGATAAAGAATGCCGTGGTAATTACGAAGAACAAGATCGATGTCTTAAGGTCCGTGTGATATGGTTTGTAAACACATGTCCTTCAAGTAAAAATAGAAGAAAAATTAGAATTTCTAGACCGTTGCCTAAGTTAGTGCGCAATATTCTCCTTCGATTGATCTTCAAGTCTTGAAAAAATTTTCTCTGCAATAAGACATGAATTCCAATGTCTCAAGCACCCAAACACTACAAGCACATATTTTCTGTCCCTTAGGACCTCTATTTATAATCTCTAGGTGTTCCAATAATTTTAATAATGTTTGATTTAATTTGGAGTCTTTTTATGTCAAAATAATAAAAATTTTGGAATAGACTTTAATTGGGCTTTAAAATCATCCAAAACTTCTCAAAATTTGAGTAAATATGTTTCCAAATGATCCTTGAAACCTAGGATAAAGTTTGGAATTGATCTGCAATTGAACTCTCCAAGAAAAGTCAAAGAAATTTTGAAATCATCCTTCGTAACGGCTTGAATATGCTTTGTAATGGCCTAAATATGACTTTTTACAGTCCGTAACATGGATTTCACAGCCCTTACAGTGTCCAAATCAGAGTAGAAATATGATTTTAACGACCCGTAACATTCTGGTCATGGTACATAACTAAAGCAAGTTTCTAGGTGAAATTGAGCATTTTAACGATCTGTTACGGGTCTTTGACAATTTGCTGTTACAGTCATTATATAGCTCTCACGACCTGTTATATTCAACTTTCAGCTTTGCCAACTTCTTTTCAATTTATGGCTCTATTTTAACTCCGATTTAAGCGTAATTTTCTTAAATGATTCAATTTTCTTCTTTTTTCTATAATAAAACATAGAATTTGGGTAGATTTCTATTTTTATAAAATTAAAGAAAATAAAGCCATAAATTGATGCATGTTATATGAAAATAAATTAAAATGTGATTAAATGCATGGCTAATTATATGTTATATTTTGCGTGCATCATAGCACATTATTCTAGATGTAAAGGTCGTGGACAAAGTACGTAGAAAAATTTGGCACCGAAGCTCTACTTGGGTTGAACTCGATTGAGTTGTAAGAACCCATCAGGGGTTTTGTGGGATTCCAACCACGCTCAGCAAAAATAGTTTCTTCACTTTGAGTTTCTAGACAATATCAAAGAAGAAAAATTGAGAAGGAGAAGATGAAAAATGTCACATAAATAATGTGGTATGACGTTTGCAATGGTTTGTATAAGGCCAGTCATAACATATGAAATTGGTGCAATAAGTCAATTACTATCAAATCTTAGTAAGAGTATTGTGATGTAATTCAATAGATTTTAGGCATCTTTGAGGCATTTTCAAGATATGTTAATGTTTTAGTGATGTTGAGCTAGTGTTAAAATGATTTGCCGAAAAAAGTTTACTTTTGATTACTTAGTGATATTTGTAAAAGCAACGATCTAATGGCAATCCAAGTTATATAAGTGTATTGCCCTATCGATAGCTGAAGCAAAAATATATCATAGCTGCAAAACTAAATAAGAAAATTCTGCATATGAGAAAGTTTTGAAGGACTTAAATTTGAAGTAACGTAACCAATGTCCCTAGATCCTCTTCCTCTTCTCCTTCCTACTCTAGCACACTATTAAAGGGGAACAATTTTGATATGTAAGGGTTTATGTCGAGTTTGATCTTGCTATTACTATTAAGTAAAGTACCTGGATCAAGTTGTCAGATGGATCACGTTACTTTCAAATGGTAACATATGAAAATCTACCTTTGTTTTGCTTTAAATATGGTCATATAAAGCATCAGTTGGATTACTTACTCACGCGGTCTCGAGGTCTACTTCCGGTAAGAAAGAATGTCCTATTGTATGGAATATGGATGAGTTCTTCTTCCTCACATCGTTGGCACCTAACGATGGCTACCTTCGGGGGCGTCCTTGTTGGGAACCCGCATGAGACAGACCACCTATGCTATTCCACATCGGCCGCCATCCGGTTCAAACTCAGGTTTGTGGAGCAACCCTAATTCCCTAGATCCAATCAATCCTAGCCATACATGTAAGCATCAACATTATGTATCACATGCAGATTCTTTGACCTTGGCTCCAACATCTCCTTCCTGAAGCCCGAGGAGCCGTGGAGATCACTTATGGGAAGCGACTAATCCTAGCATGCGCTCTTTGGTAGTGGGTGTGGAATCGCAAATGCTGCCATGTGGCTCTCCTCTTCATCGCTCGACAGAGAGAAGGTCATTGGTTCCACAAATTTCTCCATATGTACACATCCCAAATCAAATGGCGAAGGGGAACTCTTTTGCCTCAAACAACTCTCATAACCTAGAAGGTTCTTTTCACTCTAACTTAGTTTCCTTTCCTTTTCTCCTCTAACCATCCTGACGCAAGCTCCTAGAGGAGATCATCAAATAATTGTTGCTCTGAACCTTCTTCTTCTATCTCTAATTCTGCATAGGCACATGGTGATCTGGTGGCTCAGAGAATGACTCTAAAGAGATGGATGAGGATATTCAAGTCGAGTCATGTCTAGAATCGCGACGGAGTTGCAAAGCTACCTCCCGATATTCCCCTTCGTCGCCAACTTTCTCTAAGAAGAATGATGACATGAAGAGAAAAGGTAAGGCTATGCCCTCTCATACACGCTTAACTCTTCCCCCCCCCCCCCCCCCCCCCCCCCCCCTCGATGCAAGGATCAAAGGCAGCTCTTCTCTTTTCAAGTTAACTAGCATGAAGGCCCTTTCATGGAACTATTGTAGGCACTTAGGAGTAAAGTGTGGGATCGACTGCACTGCCTTACTTAGGAGCACTCTCCAAAAACACATGCTATTAGTAAGAGTTCTGACCTTATAATTAAAAGATTATGAAGTAATTGGATAAGTTGCTATCGTGAAGGATCTGAGGGATCTAGTGGTATCCTTATTGCATGGCATTGGTGACACTATTGTCTGACTTTTAAACTATTCCTCTTATCATGCTCACATAGTGATTACATTTGATAATTTCTTTTTCTCCTTATTGCAATCTATGCCAATAGTAACTAGAAGTGAACTACGAAAATCACTTAATAAATTTAACTTAGATGGCATACCTTGTCTGGTCATTGGGAATATGAACTATGTTTGCTCAGGTGAAGATAAATGAGGAGGGCCCCAACGATTGAACACAAAATGTTAGGACACTTTGCAAATTAGATCGTGTACTAGTTAACCATCATTGGCTAATGGCTTATCCTAGCTAAAATTTACTTTGACTTAAGATCATGCTTCCGTCCTATTAAACACAAAATGTCAAACCCATAAGCCAAATACTTTTAATTATAAGTATTTCTGTTTGAGAACCAACAACATAGGAGGATTGTTGAAAATGTTTAAGCTAGGAGGGAAAGTTCTACAACTATACATAACTCATTAAAATGAAATAAAAAGGCTAACTTAAAAGCGGAACAAATATACTTTAGGTAGATTAGAAAATAGGGCAAGCATGATAAAACAAGAGATCACAACTTTGGAACAAAAAGATGAAAGAGGCGTATCTGGTTTAGAACTAAAATTTCTGAGATCAAAATATAATTAGCATGTCACTTATTTAAGACAAACTAGCATTAAATGATTGTAAAAATCAAATATAAATTGGATTAAATAGGGAGATAAAAATCAAATTAGCATGTCATTTTCACATGGTTGTTAGGCCTCTAAGTTTGCCTATTACTATTAAAGAGATTAGGAAACGTATTTGGCATATGGCATCAAGTAAGGCCCTAGGTCATGATGAGTTTACAATTCTTTTTTAGGAAACTATTGGGATATAATAGGTTCCTAACATATGTAAGGAAATTGAGTTCTTTTTTTCTTCATAATCAGTTAGCCAAAGGTTCCAAATTTACCTCCGTCACCTTCATACTAAAAAAAGCCAAATCCAACAATTGTCTCTAACGACATACCCATATTTTACAAGGTAATTGCAAAACTTTTGGCAAACAGATTAAAACCTACATTAGAGAAACTAATAGATAGTTCACAATATGTGTTTGTTAAGGATAGATCAATACAGGAAAATCTTTTTCTACACAAGAAATTGCTCACTCTATGACCAGGAGTAAGAAAAGGTACCTCACTCTTAAGGAAAATATGGAAAAAAAACTTTTAACATGGTTTCCTGGCATGCAATTTTTATGATACTAAAACTTATGAACTTCCCATCAAATTTGATAAATTGGATCATGATATGCATACAATCCCTAGATTTTACATGTAATATCAATGGATTTTTTTCCCCTTACTTCAAGAGTCATAGGGGTGAAGACAGGGAATCCTCTCTCATACTTATTTATTTTGGTGTCACAATCTTTTCCTCGTTATTAAACAACCAAGTCGATCAAGGTGTTATTAATCCTTTCAAAGTGGGATCTCTATATGTCACTCATCTCCTATATGCTGATGATATATCGGATTGTATTGTGGCTATTATCACCATTGCTTCAAACTGAATGATATTTTTAGAAAATATATTAAGCTGTCCAATAAAAAATAAGCCTAAGCAAATTTTCCATCTACCTTCCCCATAAAATAACATTAAGAATATCTTAAATATTACCATTGGCTCTTCTCGTTTCATAATATACCTGGGGACTCCAATATTGTATAAAGTTCTTACCAATCATTCACTTCTTAGCATGGTAACAAAAACTTCTGAGTAAATTAACTTAGGAAAATCACTCTCATTAAATCCACCTTATCAACTATCCCAAATTACTCATTAAGCTCTATCCATATATATTTTGGGTTCATTGAATTACTTGAACGAATATCAATAACCTTTAGGGCACCCATTTAATTAATTGGAATGCTATTCAATTGCCATAACAAGATGGGGGTTCATAATCAAGTGTTTAACCTATATGAGAATTGCCTTACTTGCAAAAAGAATTCAATCAGTTCTTAATCAATCTCAGGATCTATACTTCCTTTGTGGTCCAAAAATATAAAATCCCTCATCCATGGCATCATCCTGATGTTAATCATCTTAAACTACCCTAGAGTTGGAGGTTCTTAGTATATCAATCGAAAATATAAAATTAGGCCTAAAAAAGAATATTGGTAATGATCTATCTATACATGCTTGCTTATTATGATCCATGATTAATTGGTTATTCAATGTCCCCTTAAGTTGCTTGCCTACATATGTAAACCTCTAGTCTCTTATTGCTTCTTTTATTATTGTTGATCTTATGATGCATTCAAGTTGGAATATGAATATTCTTATGGAATGTTTTGCTCCCTGCTTGCCGGATAAGATTTTATGTATAAAGATACATGTTTCTCCTATTATGATACGTGAGTGTGGACCCTAGATAACTTTGAATTCCAATGACTAAGTCAGTGTATAACTTTATCAGTAGGTCATTTGTGCCACCCTTGCATGCTGGATGGCATAGCTGGAAAACTATCTAAAGCATCAAAATACCTCATAAAATGTAGATTTTTCTTTGGAAACTAGCATATAATGTCTCCCCACTAAACATAGCTTACTAGATTCCATTTTTCTGTTAACCAGGTGTGGTACTCTTTGTAGTGTTGATATTGAAATAAATATATATATATCTATTTTTTGATTGTTTTGTTGCTTTTCAAGTCTTTTTCAACAATATTGGCTATTCCTTCATATATATATATATATATATATATATATATATATATATATATAAGTGGGAAGAGGGAGATTGGATCAATCAAGGCTTGCTCACATTTGCTAACACTCTTTGCATTATTCTTATGGTGGATTTGAAAGATAAGAAACCACGCCCATTTTAGTTAGGCAACCATTGCAGTGTTATAGTCATGGGTTATGGTCTTCTATCATGAGTTAAACACACCCTATAATTCTAAGGGGACTTCCCGGCCCAACAAACCAAGTCTCCGCCCATTGGGAACCTCCGCCCCAGTCCTAATTCAAGTTGAACTCTCGGATGGTCTTATCTGAGCAACTTAAATTGGGGGGGAGCAAGCTACATAATCAAATCAATTAATACTAAGTTTATTTGCGTATTAGACATTTCTAAACAGTTTCACTCAGTTTTGGAGGTGGAGGTTTAGCCATTCATATGCGACTATCTCCATGATGATCGTCTGGGCAGCAAATAATTCTAGAGACTAATTCCTCTCTAGTAGTGGCTATTGTAGGATCGAATGCACCAAGACGAGGGTGAACTGGTGTTTAAAAATCTTTTCGCAAAATCACTTTCGAAAAATTAATGAAACCGATCACAAACAAATAATGATAAAGAGTGAGTAAGAGAGCAAACACAGACAGACACGATATGTTGACGAGGTTCGGCCTCAACTCTTTGACCTACGTCTTCGCTCCGATTTCTCGACCACGAGACCGCCAGAGATCCACTATCTTTCTCTTTTCTTGTAAGGAGATAACAACACTCTTTACACCACACATCTTCTTCTCTGCTCAAGAGATAAGGCACACATCTTTTATAATGAGCTCTCAATTCTCACTAGATCCGAGAATAATGATTCCCTCCAACTCTCTTCTTTTACAAAATATTCTCACAATCAAAGTTTAGAAGAGAAAAGGGAAGATTTTGCAACTTTGGGCTCAAGAACTTCAAAGAAATTGTAGAATGCTTAGATGAGTTTCCCTCATGCTTTGACACTCTTTTTATAGGCTTCTACAGGTGAAATTTTCGTCCAAAATTTCTTCCACAAATTTCTCCTTGAAAAATAGTCGTTACTATTCAACTGGCACTGTGACCAATCGACCACATTAATGGACCGGTCGATCGGTCAATGTGACCATTGTGGCATATCTCCGATTTTATGCGTTGTCCAATTGACCGATCCTTCGACCGATAACGTCTCGACGTCAACCTGTACATCTCGAAGTTGATCGAAACATCGGCCGATATAGTCTCGACGTCGACCGGTATAGTGTCATCATTTATGAATTCACTACTGCACTGACCGGTCGACTGGTGCAACAACCGGACCGTTGATCGGTACAGTCTCGACATTTCTTCCGCTTGATATCAATCGATCGATCTTCATGACCGGTCGACCGATAGGTTGACTGATCGTATGCTCACTCTTTATTTTTTAATGTTTAATTTGACGATTTCTTCTGCGAATGAGATCATATCGATCTTACACTATCATCATTTGAGTATAGATTAGTAACTTTTATGTCCAATTTAATTTATTATTATCAAAACATGGGATTCAACAATCTCCCTTTTTTTATGATGACAAACTAATTGGACGATAAAGAAAGAAATGAAATGAAATGTAGGTTAACATAGTAAGTAATGAGCAGACTCTCCCTACATTCATGCATATTTCACATGTTCTCCTCCTAAATATGTGGCATTTATATTGTCATAATAATATGGAACAATTTGAACATTATGACATCAAATAAGGAACAAAATAGACACGAACACGAAATCAAATAAGGCATAAACAAGTCATCACATTACATCTATAGTCGATAATACATCATGTGTTCATGCACTAACAAATGTGACTATAGTCACTACAAAATGGTGCATGACACTAATACAAATGCAAACACATAGCAATTAACTAAGGTACATCCAACACATAACTTAAAACACATAATATCGTCCCATCCTAACCCAACTTCTCCCCCTTTTGACATCATCAAAGAGGGAGGTAAAACATCTATAACTCATCAGGACTATTATTATCATGAGCAACAGGCGGAATAAATTCTCTGTGATGTATAGTAGGCCTATAGCGAGCTAACAAGGTATCGAGAGTCACGCTCCATCTGTCGAATACGATGGTCCATCTGATCACGCGATGGTTTATGGCACCCACCTGCTATGACAAGGCCGTGAAATCATAAGCACCATAGGAAGCCGAGTGTGAAGACCTAATATGCTCAGTGGGTGCCGAAGGTGGAGGGAAGCTGGGGCTAGCCTCCGGTGCAGCCTAAGTGTCCATCGGCGCTGGCTCTCCATCGGTGGTATCATCTCCATCGTCAGAATCTATCGGTACCAACTCGCCAATCCTAAGATGTTTTCGATGCAAGGCCGCTGAACCGATGACATCAGTGGGGTGAGGTCAAATATACTCCTCATCCACAGAAATGTCAACACCAAAATGGACTAAAATTTTAGTGATCCAGGCACCAAATATAAGTGGTATCGACCACGAGCAGTAGAGGAGACCTTCTGGAAGGTGTAATCCATGTGATAAAAAAGAAAATGATCAAAATGAAGAAATGAGGCATCGCGGATACAGAGACGGTGAAGGAAGAATCAAAGTAAGTGACCTTTGTATAGTGTCCGGCTCAATGAGTAATCATGCGACTAAGAATGTGATGAGCCATTTTTATGGTTGGATGAAGATACCGATGGGCCGTTTCGACGGTATAATGAATGCTTTGTACAGCAAAAATCGTATGAATGCCATCCGCGATCGGAAGATAATCGGAAGGCCAACCATGGGTGACAAATGAATAGAAACCAGGTAATGGGCATGCAATGCCAAAGATCCGACAGATGTGGTTAGGATAAAAGCGAATGGGTATGCCAAGGAGATAGGTGATGATGGCCTCCCGAGTGATCGTCATGTTTGCATAGTAATGACGAACAAGACAAGGATACACACGCTCTGTGAGAGAGAGAAGTGGCAACCAACCGATGGTTGCGAACATCTCCTGAACATCTGGAATGTTTAGAGCGTCCCAATTAATGGTGTAGGCACGCTGGACTTCGCGAGAGGCGTACAAGGCATCAAAACCAGCAGAGACGTCCCTAGTGACAAATAGATGACTATCCAAATCAGTGGGGTCAGTGGTAGGTGGCTGATGAGCACGTCCATGGGATCGTCCACGGCCTTGTCCACATTGGACAGGCATGGGTTCGGGTTTCGGTTTTGGTCAAGTTCAGACGCATTTGGGATGACATGAACGCTACCACCTGAGCCAAAAAAATGATGATGGTGTTGAAAGACGAGCCAGATACGTGAATATCCTTCATCGTCATCGGCCATGAATTCAACAATGGTGGCTGGAAGAAATGAAACGGATTTGATCAGTTGATGGTCGAAAGGAGCGTCGAAATGAAAACGACGATTGCTGTATGGAGAGAGGCAAACAATGACAGGGCAGTGACTGTGCGAGCGAAAGGGAGATGAGGACAGAGGGCACTGGCGATGGAGGGAAGAAAGGGAGGGCGACCAGCGGAGAGAAGAGCGATGGCGGTCGAGAGGGAGGTCGACAGCGGCCGGAAGGTCGGCGGAGAGAGAAGGTCGGCCTGAAGGTCAAGAGGGAAGATGGTGACCGTGGGAAACAGGACGCAGCGGTTGTTAGAGGGTTTGATAACGTCCACAGGTGTCACCGACAGGGGGGCGGTGTCCAGCGGAGAAAAGGGCGACCGATGAAGAAGAGGGCAGCGTCGATCGACGAAGGAATTAGAGGATCGATGGCTGATGTCGCAAGCAGTGTGGATGAAGGAGAGAGAGCGGCGGCGGATGAGAGAGGTCGGCGGCGACGGTGATGACCGGATGAGGTGGACGGGCGATGGCTAGGGTAGCGATCGAAGGAGATATGGAGAGGAGGTCGACCGATTCGGCCGGTCGAACTTATATGTGCCCGATTTTTGCAGATACCAGTCAACTGGTCATGTTGTTTTTCAAATAAATAATCCATCGGTCAATGGATGTCAGCCGGATGTAGTCATATATCGATTGACTGGTGAATCATATTGCTCGACTGATCATGTCTCACTGCCATTTTATTTTACTAATTTTTGAAATTTAAACCATTGAGATTTAGTTCCAAAGATTTATTTCACATAAATGTAAGTGTTGTACAACACTCTTAATGTTCAATTTATGTCAAAAATGATATTGCATAACCAAGTCATTTTTACTTAGAATTGATATACAATTAAGATTCAATCATTCCTAATTCCCTTCTAAGCATGCAAAATCGTTCTTCATTCATGGGTTTTGTAAATATGTCTATAAGTTGGACTTCAGTGGGCACATGTTCAATGACAATGTCCTTAAGAGTCACATGTTCTCTAATGAAATTAATAATATCGAAGACACCAAGAGGGGGGTGAATTGGTGTTTAAAAATCTTTTCGCAAAATCACTTTCGAAAAATCAATGAAACCGATCACAAGCGAATAATAATAAAGAGTGAGTAAGAGAGCAAACACAGAGAGACACGATATGTTGACGAGGTTCGGCCTCAACTTTTTGGCCTACGTCTCCGCTACGACTTCTCGACCACGAGACCGACGGAGATCCACTATCTTTCTTTTTTTTTTGTAGGGAGAGAACTTCTATCTTTACACCAACACCTTCTTCTCCACTCAAGAGACAAGGCACACCTCTTTTATCATGAGCTCTCAATTCTCACTAGATGATAGAACAATGATTTCCTCCAACTCTCTTTTTTACAAAATATTCTCACACTCAAAGCTTAAAAGATAAAAGGGAAGATTTTGTAACTTTGGGCTCAAGAACTTGAAAGGAGTTGTAGAATGACCTTGCTTACTTGGATGAGTTTTTCTCATGCTTTGGCACTCCTTTTATAGGCTTATACAGTTGAAATTTTCGTCCAAAAATTCTTCCACAAATTTCTCTTTAAAAAATAGTCGTTACTGTTCATCTGGCACTATGACCAGTCGACCGCATTAATGAGTCGATCGACCGGTCAATGTGACCGTTGCGGCATATCTCCGATTTTATGTGCCATACGGCCGACTGGTCCTTCGACCGATACATCAATCTGTAATGTCTCGACGTCAACCGATACATCTCGAAGTCGACCAGTTCATCAGCTGATATGGTCTTAGCGTCGACCAGTATAGTGTCATCATTTATGACTTCACTGCTACACTGATCGATCAATCGGTGCAACAACCAAACCATTGACCGGTACAGTCTCGACATTGCTTCCGTTGATATCAATCGACCGGTCTTTATGGCCGATCGATCGATATTTTAATATTTAATTTGACGATTTCTTCTGGAAATGAGATCATATCAATCTTACACATGTATTATCATCACTTGAGCATAGATTAGTAACTTTTATGTTCAATTTAATTTGTTATCATCAAAACATGAGATTCAACACCTATCATCAACAGAAAGTCTTCATGACCTTAGCACCTCAAGAAGGTCCTTAACGACATTTAGGTTCTCATTTTTTAATTTCCACAATTTAAATGTGTGCATGTAAATCGTGTGGCCAATGTGGAGGTAAACTCCTTAGCTTCTTTTGATAGAAGATCGACTATCGATTATTTTTTAGATCCTTCGAAACTCCGAGACATTTTGTATACAGATTCTTTGAGTTTTTTTAGTTAATGGAATGAATTATTTTATTTTTAAAAAAATAGAAAGCTTGAGAGTTCTATGATATACAAAAGATTTAGAATTTGAAATTAAGAATTCTCAAGAACAATATGAAAGCAGAGAATCAAGATCTATAAAATCAATGCAAATCTAGTTCAAATTCGAACCTAAAAATGTTCAAGGGGGAGTATGTGAGAGAAATTTGGTACCCTAAAATTTTTCTTCACACAAGTTAAAAATTTTTTTTACTCCCAACTATACAACACTAGCTGAAGGTAGACGACTTTCCTTACAGTACTTTCAAAGTCTAACTACAAATAGATTGATTCCACTTGGAAAACTAAATAAGCTGGAAATGAGCAAACCCATTTGTGAGAAAGTGAGATTTAGGTGAGTTTAGGATTGGACATTTCTGAATCATTCCAACCATAAGATGTTTGGTGATAGATCTAGATCACATCAAAATCAACATTCCTATCAAACTATATATCAATTGAGAATCCATTCCACCTTGTGGATTCGTGGAGGTCGGTTGAACCCGTCTCCACCATTTTTTTTTTCATTCTTAACCTTTTTTTATTGTTTTCCTGGTTTTTTTATCAACTTTTATTTGTTTAACGTTAACTTATTTCACTTTTCTATTAAAAAAGCATTCAGGAATTCGTTTTCTCTGGTGCATAATTTACTTGTCTATTCATCATCTATTTGGCCAACATTCACTATTGGCTCTTTAACTACCACAGGTAGCAAAACAGCATGACATGCAGTTAATTGCCATTGTTAGTGGTGAAGCTTCTCATCTTATAAATGTTAATAATCCAATCCCAACTTAAAATTCATATGGTCCTCAAGACAATTTGAAATTAATTTATTTTTTCATCATGAGATAGATATTTTGATTTTGAAAGATTAATTCAAAATCTCATCGACATGTGCTTATATAAACTCTTTAGAAATCCGAATAGAAAATAATTTAATTTGTAATTCTCTTCTATTTTCATCTATAAAACTATGTTTCGTTTTAAAATTCTCGAGCATTCATTCGGTGCCTAATATCTCAAATCCTAATAATAACTCATATTTGTCTCATAGCATCTAAAAATCCTCTCACTTTGTTGTCAACCAGTGACTTAAAGAATTGTGTCAAGATTTGTTTACGCACCGCGGAGAATGTAAAGGCAAATAGTGTCTATTGGCAAAAGGCATCTACTTGTTTTCTTAAAATATGAATGATGTCAATCCTTTTTTTTTCCTTATTCTATTCATCTGAACCAACTAATGAATTTAAAAGCTAACCCGCTAATTTCATGAGGCAGTCAATGTGCTCCTTGACAAGCTGAAGAGATATCATCCTTGTGGAGGAACATTTGAAGATTAACACCTTGAAGATATTTGGAGGATGCCACGATTTTGTCGATGCCAAATTCAAGACATGGGGAATCTAATACTTGGAATGGCGTTTGTAAAAGCTCAATTTGGTTTGTTTGGCGGAATGGGATAGTGTAGGAAGAGATGGAATGATAGAGGGTGGTATGTCATTAGAAAGTTTATGTTTAGATAGTAAGATATAAAAATGATGATATGAGAAATGAAAATTTTATTTAAGTTATTTTTATCTTTTATTATATTTCAACATTTTATAATATCTAACAAACAATAAATATTTATTACTTTTAACACTTAATTTATTTTTATCTTTTATTTTTGGTTTTACCTATTTTTTTATTTTTATTATATTTTTAATTTTTTGATCTATTTTATTCATATATATTTAAAATTAAAAAATAAATAAATATTCATATGACAGAAAAAAATAATTTACCAGAGAGAAAGGACTTAAATCAATAACAAGAGAAATAATTTAAGAGTAATTATTTTGGTGTAAAATTATTTATTTCTTCTCATTTCATCAATTTAGTAAAATAAAAAAATATGATATTTTAAGGGTTTAACTATTTCACATCATTCCTAACATAAATAAAAAATGTAACCCGACAAAATATATTTAATTTCATTCCTCTGTATTCCATTTCACCCCTTCAAATACCTCAATCCATCCAAACAAACCCGTAGGTTACCTAGCACCAACAAAAAATATCTGCTGCAGCTACTCAATTTTCCTGAGAGATTATTGTTCAAGACAGCGATACCACGAAAGATAGTACGTGAATAGCAATATTACTTAGGAATTGTTCCAAAATTAACAGTCCCTGTGGGAGGATAGTGATCAAGGAAAAAAAATGTCAACTATGTTTGTTGATGCGAGTGTGGCGACATCCTTGTACAACAGGGATTCGGCAATCAATGATACAATTGAAACCAACTTGATGATGATTATATGTACATAAAAATCATTTGGCATGCCGGATCTGACCATCAATCACAGGTATAATCCTGGGCTGTCATATCAGCTTCATGATTCATCAGGCTTAGGCTCAAGGACAACGTTGAGCTTCTCCTTGTGGTCACCTCGCAGAACTTCGACTGTCACCTGAAATAAAACACTCATTTTGATTAGAAACATAAGCAGCTACTGCTGGTCTCCAATTATTTCATTCTTGTTCGAGGATCGACCAAAAAGATTCATATAAGATTGAGGAACAACCCTGATGAGATTTACCTTGGACATGAATCAAATACCAAGGGCATTGATATCTTCAGTAACTTGAGAGAGACAGATGCATTAACTCATACTTAATTTATTAACAAATTAAAAATTAATTGTTCCATATCTAGACACTCGTTGTAGCACTTTCATTGATATAGGATTGCAAGTTGGCTTATCATTTCATGTACAACCTTCCACTCTACATGCAAAGAAGTTTACACACAGATATGCAGTCCTCTTTATTACATTTTGGGACATAAGATTATTCCCTCAGTTATCATTCCAGGAAACCAAAGTAATCCCAAACGGCATGAAAAAGGATGTGCTTTGATTAACATGTCAACAAATAATTTTTTATGTACTAAATTACTAATCTGAATCAGTGAAGATGGCTACCGTATCTCCAACTTTGCACTGGTCCAAGATCCGGTATAAGTCACTCCCATTTGTGATTTTTCTACCATTCACAGATGTTATTATATCCCCTAAAATCAGTCGTCCATATGGATCTCGTTTGGTGGCTTGAAGACCCTGAAAACACAACAGAACAATGGATCAAGCACCACTAGAATTCTTGTAAAATTCCAGTGGCAGTGATCAACAAGTTTCAGTTGATGCTATAGAAACCAATGTTACGCAATCACATTATTCGGTGATATTTGAACAATAAAGTCTCTTGGATATAGAAAAAGGGAGAAAATAATGAAAAGACAATAAATATCTATCATGTTTAACTCACAAGGTTATTCAATTCATATGAGACGCACATTATTCGGTGATATTTGAACAATAAAGTCTCTTGGATATAGAAAAAGGGAGAAAATAATGAAAAGACAATAAATATCTATCATGTTTAACTCACAAGGTTATTCAATTCATATGAGACAACAAAAGAAGAAATTCAAACTCGTAAAGTCTGACACAACAAGGTCTGAAACGTTATATCAGTATTGATGTACATCAGATATTTCAATATATTTTTGTGTATGGAAAGTAAAGTTCTGTGACATAGGGATGATACCGCTTTTCCAGCTGGACCATCGGCAGGAGCATCCAAGACAAGCACTCCACTGAGTCCAAGTTGTTCCACTGATTGATCTGGAGCAAATTTTATCCCTAATATAGGTCTTGTAACTTTTCCAAATTTCACAAGCTGTTCAACTATACCACTGACCTGAAAAGGTTTGAGATGAAAGTAACAATCATTTTTTATTCATGACTTCTAGTCTGCAAATATACTAGTGAAGTGAAATTAGCAATCACCCACCGTGTCAACTGGAATTGAAAATCCAACACCAGATGATGCTCCTGACGGAGAATATATTGCTGTATTTACACCTATCAAGCTTCCTGAGCTATCAAGAAGTGGACCACCGCTATTACCAGGATTAATTGCTGCATCTGTCTGGATAACATCTTGTATAGGGCGTCCAGTGGCAGCAGAGCTGATTTCTCTGCGTAGTCCACTGTAGAGAAAAAAAAGAAAGTTCCATTTCAACACCTACTGGATATATAATTCAGTCTTAAAGTTAAATGAAGTACTTGGTACTCTTCATGCAAGTTAAGTATCATGTCTAGGTTTATGAGTCAATCACTAAAGAGAACAAATAAATACCACTGTCCACTTGTATGATCCACTTCCATGTTCATGAAAACAATCTCCAAATTAACAAAAAAGAAAAATAATGCTGACCTGATAACACCAGTAGTTAGTGTGTGATCCAGACCAAACTGCAATACATTGTAGAAAGAAGAAGCAATCAGTTGCTGAAACTTAAAATTACATGATGAACATAGTAAGATGAAAGTATCTTCATCTAGTGGAGAATGGAGATAGGATTTCATGCAGAACTGCTATTAGAAATTTTAGCAACAATTAACTTCTTTTACTCTTGATGATAGACTCAATAGTCGATACCATCTAAGTGCAAAAGACAGAATTCAGCAACCTCTGGATGCATGAATAAGAAGCCAACAAAAAGATGACGCCCAGCCTGTTGATCCACCATTTCTATTAAGTCGGTGATAAAATTCATCAAATCTTCTCATGTTCTTGGTAGATCTGGTCCTTTGGAAGTATTAGAGAATAATATATGTCCTTAAGACCGATTTTCCTAATTTGGTTAAAGCTTAATGCAAAACAATTAGCACCTATGACACTTGATGGGTGAACTACAATGCTAAGATAGAAAATACTCACAGGATTTCCAATGGCATATACTTTCTGACCCACAAGCAGATCGGCCGAGACACCAACTGGAATGGGTCGCAACTTATCTTTTGGAGCATCAATATGCAAAACTGCGACATCCTTATCCTGGTCGAATCCAACAACTTTTGCTTCGTATGTTGATTGATCAGAAAGTGTGACCCTATATTTAGCCAGCAAGGACTAGCTTTGAGTATATATGCGGAGTATTGACATAAAGTAAAAGCTTACGGTGAAGCCTCCCAAAGAATTTGATCACTGGCATATTGTGTTGGAGAAGAGGAGAGATAAAGACACATGTTTAAAAGACAGCGTCCATTCCTCGAAAGTTTAAACTTTCAGACAAATTGGCCGATCCAACAAATTGATGTCTCAGCTTGTTTCAGAGCAGAAGGTTAAAATCAAATTCTCGAATTCCATTTTGAATCAATTTTCTGTGTCGATTAATCATTTGGCCCAAGTGAAGTAAAAGGTTTGGTGAAGAAAGAAATCCAAGGCAACTTGTTCAGTTCGTTCATTCAAGCAAAAGATCAGACACTTGTGAACGTATAGAGGAAGATGAGGCTTCCACAGACCGGAGATCGGACGCGCCGCGGATGACATGGTAGTTGGTGACAATGTGCCCGTCCTTGTCCCACACGAACCCCGACCCCGATCCCTGGGGCACCTCGAGCACGTCGAGTGTGAAGGCGTCTTGCCTGTAAGGGCGGCATAAGATGCAAAAGAAGCATAAAAAAAAGAGAGGGGGATGAAAAAGAAAAGACTCCAGAAGCATCACCGGACGGCGAGGTTCGTGATGTAGACAACGGAAGGGGTGTTCTCCTTGAAGAGCCTGACGGTGGCGAGCTCGTCGGACTGGAGCTTCCGCGGCGTGGTCAACACGAAGGCGGAGGCCGCTCCGACGTCGGAGAGGAGGATCGAGGCGGAGAGCGCCAGCGACGCGGCGCAGACCAAAATCGAGTCGAGGACCGGGGAAGAGAGTATCCTTTTGCTCCAGCTGCTGCCGCCGCTGCGAAGCAACGTCGTCGGCGATGGTCGGCGTTCGGAAGCGAGCACCAGGAGGATTCTCCGAGGGGGCTGGCGAGCGGAGTCGAGGGACTTCGGAGCTCGCAGGCGGACAGAGCGAGGGGAAAGGGGACGAGATGAGAGGAAGGAAGAAGGGGGAAGTGGAGGCGCAGTAGAAGCAGAAGCAGCAGCGGCCGCCATTGTTACCAGGACCAGGCGGCGGGAACGGCAGCTGCCGCAAAATTTTAACCCAAGTCGTTAAGTGCTGCTGAATTGCTGATGACAGATCTCACTCGGCTTCCGCCCTGCGATTGGTTCACTTAGATTCGATCTGTTTCTAGACTTTTCCAACAATGTTAGAAAATTTTTAATATATATATACATATATTTGAGGAAACCATTTTTAAAAAAATTGCATTTAGCACAAAAAAAAAAGTGGATGCGACATCGACTGCACAAGTCGTGAAAAATGTGCACCAGTCGATAATTATTTACTAAATCAAGATTCTCTAAATTAACAAATAATAATTTTATCGTCCAACGGGCGGTTTTGGAGGTGAAGAGGATTAGGTTTCTTCTTTAATTTGGTCGTGACTTTTTCTTTATTTGTCGTTACTAAAATCGAAGTACCTTGCCATCGAAAAAAAAAAGATAATTTACGAAACCTTTTTAATGTTTTCACCTTTCTTACCCAATGTTCTCGGACTTTTATAACACATATAAATCAACTCAACATTATCTATTCTAACCATAAAAATCAACAATTATTTTATTAAAAATTAATTTATTGTCACGACCCACATTTAAAGAAACTAATCAGATGCAAATAGAATATAATTTTAAACATACCTGTACAAGTGTTATAAGATAATAGCATTAGGTCTATGGCTCAATTCCCACTACTTTCATCTTTTTCTTAGTTATTCTAATTTTAAATTTTAAATCTTGCTAGTTAATTTGAATCTGCTAGTCTAACCTCGTCTATCTTTGAGTAAGTTTATATAAAATTATTATTCTTCTATTGCATTTTGAATTTTTTTTATTGGATAGATTTCAAAGTTTAGATTAGCTTTTGTATTTTAGTAATAATATTGAATGTATTTATATTATCAACTGAAGGGTTTGAAAAGATTGATATGTTAGAGAATGATTTTGTTGGAAAATAGGATTTATGACTTAATTGATTATATTTTAATATACAAGTTGAGTATTTAGAACTATCAATTTGACTTAAAAAAATAATAATGCATAATTTTATGCACTTAATTTTAGTTCAATATTTAACTACCGTCTCATTAGATTTTAATTGAGGAGTGAATATTAAATATATCATAATTCTTTTAACTTTTTTTATAAAATCAAGAATAAACTCATTTAAATTATTATGCAAAATATTATATATAAAATAGTACAATACAAAAAAGTTCAATTTGTAATAGATTATTCTAGGAAATGAACTGCCACTTAATATTTGATTACGTTATCATTAGATTTTGATGCATAGTAGATAACTTTTTTAAGCTTTTTCGAGAATAAAAAAGTTATCTTCTTTAGATAATACACAAAAAAACTATGTATACAATAATGCATGTTTATTAGATTGACAATAGAGGTTCCAGTGTCTACAAGGAAAAAAGATTGAACATCCTAATATATGTTTAGATACCTAAAAGTATTAAAGAGAGAACATTTTGTTTTTAGAAATATCTGAATGTCTGGAGGAGAGCACTTTTGTTTAAAACTAGTGATAATGAAATCTCTTATGATCTCGCAGTCTAGAAGTTGAATCTAATACAAGGCGTGTTGGTTGAACTTCGTCAACAAATTTTTTGCTTTTATATTTGCATTTTCTCTTCCCATTCTTTTTACTATTATTATGTTGTAATTCAAAATTCATGAATTGACTTTGTGCTTCTGCGATTTATTTAAGAAACAAGTATTGAACACTAATTTACCTCTCCCCTTTCTCCATGTGCCTTTTGATCTAATAGATGTTTCATTTTGATTTAAATGATTTTATGGTGACTTTTATTTTCTAAACCAACATGAAAATATGCCAAATGACTTTTAGATAAAGGAATCAATCCAATTCCAAGCACTTTCACCCCTGAACTATTAAAGTGTCTTGAGGTTTCTTTGATTCTTTAAGATTTTGTTTGATCTTTTGTAAATTTCTAAATATTTTAAAATATTGTAGCAACATACTTTTTTAACAGTGTATTATTATGTATCTTTTTACATCATAAAAGTTTAGACCACTCGTGAGAGTGCAACTATTATTTTTGTGGTCAATAAAAAAAAGGTAATTGCACTTGAATTTGATGAGCAATTCACTACCATTAAAGATATTAAAGCCTTATGGCATTAAAGAGCAAGCAAGTACTACTAAAAGTTTCAATAATTCAACTAGAGCTAAGATTTGTTGTTCATTGTCTGAGAAAATTTGTACAAGTGATTTCACATCACATCTCAAAGAAGGTCAAAGCAAATACCCTCCTACTATTTCTAAATAATCATTGTCGGCAACAAAGTGCATGAGATTTTTTCCATTTGAATATTTGATAATCAATAATAGTTGATCTTGATTCATAATAAAGATGTTTGAGAACCAATGAAAAGCATGGATGAGAAAACATATTAGACATGATATCAACATTTTTTCGTGTGCAAATATGGTTTAGTGTCAAGTGTACCTTTAAAAAATGGTGGTCAAATTTCAATTGAGTTAGAATTCCTAAAGATAAAAAACAATGAGCCAATGTGAGGCTTTCACTTCGACATGTCTCAACATGTTATGACATTTGTCGTAGAAAACTAACACTAGCATTTTCATTGCGAATCTTATATATCACGATAAATAGCATATGATGATAGTTTAACTAACAATCATTGTTGTTCTTTTCATTGATATTCATTGTTTTGTTTAGAAAATGCAATCATGTGCCCCATTTTTTAAGAACAAAATCTAATGTGAGTAATTAATTATCATATATTGACTTAAAGTGATTGAAGAAAGATAGTTCTTTACTATTCAAGTGGATGATCAACTTAGAGTAAGATGGCACTATCAGAAACAACACATTCTAATGAGTGCTTGAAATTAAGAAAATGTGTGAGACTCGTTAACATTTGGTGACAAAAAAAAAATGCATCCTTCTATGTTAAATCCATTGAGGCAAAACAATAATATCATGACTAATTATGCATGTTAGATAGCCTCTTTACATTACCATGTGTATATTGATGAAATTAATCATACAAATATCTTGTAGGATAAATTGACACACAATTCTATGCAACAAAAAGGCTGAGCACTTTTCGAATTGCATCTATTGATAGTGAGGGTGAATTGGTCAAGGAATACTAAGAAAAATTTAAAGATCATGAATATGTGTCCATGGTATAAGGCACATTGGTGAAGTAAAAAGATATCAAAAGAAATTCATAATGATCTATGTAATGAAATTTTGTGGACACAATAAGGATTGACTAATTTGGTGATATAGAAAAATGTCAATTATAAAAACATATCATCTTATGACGTTCATATAATGATTAACCAATATTTGGAATAGGATATTCTTCTATTGAGATTTTGATAATCGACACAAAACTAATATTTTTTTTCCTTTTACTAGTAAGACTAGGTTAGTAAATGAATTTTGAGTTGGGTTGGATGAAACCACATTATAGAAGGGAATCAACTTAAGTCTTAATTTATTTTTTTCCTAAAAATATATGTAGCAATGAGATGTAAAGGAATAATGAAATAGAGGTTGATTAATGAATCTAAATGGTGGAGGGCATGTAAGTTTACCAAAAAAATAGAATACAATTTAGTTAAAAGTTCTTGAAGATCTTCTCAAATCTTGTCAAGTGTTTGGACTGAGGCAAGTTAGGTGATCTTACCCCAATTTGTGTTGTGCAACTTATTAATTAAAGACTAAAAACATTTTCTCCATGTTTTCATGAATTGTGTCAAGGGATGTTAACCAATTTATTTCTAATATAGTGTTAATGCCTCCAAAGTAAAAGATAATAGTCTTAAGTTATAGTTAACTTGTAACATTTTTGCAAAAATTGTTGCAATTAATAATGTCTCTCAATTTGAATTTCAAAGAAAAGAACCATTTGAACTTCGTCAACAAACCTTTTGCTTTTATATTTGCATTCTCTCTTTCCATTCTTTTCACTATTATTATATTTGATTCAAGATCCATGAATTGACTTTGTGCTTCTGCGATTTATTTAAGAAACAAGTTTTGACCACTAATTCACCCCTCCCCTTATCCATGTGCCTTTTGATTTAATATATGTTTCATTTTTATTTAAATGATTTTATGGTGACTCTTAATGTTTCTACACCAACATGGAAAATATGCCAAATATTTTTTTAGATAAAGGAATAAATCCAATTCAAAGCACTTTCACCGCTGATGTTGAGCTATTAAAGTGTCTCGAGGTTTTGTTGATTCTTTAAGATCTTGTTTGGATCTTTTGTAAATTTTTAAATATTTTAAAATATTGCAGCAACATATTTTTTTAACAGTGTATTATTATGTTTCTTTTTACATCATAAAAGTTTAGACCACTCATGAGATATATCAACTGTGTAACTATTATTTTTGTGGTCAATAGAAAAAGTGATTGCACTTGAATTTGATGAGCAATTCATTACCATTAAAGATGTTAAAGTCTTGCGACATTAAAGACCAATAATAAAATGTTAGAGCAAAATATTCTATAAAATATTAGGATTTTCTTTATTTTTAAATCATGATTGGATGTGGTAGAGGCCAAGGGTGTGGTAACCCTGGACAACAAACAGAGATGGTAAAGATTTGACGATTGATTGGAGATTTGTCGCGAAGTGTTCAAGCCTTATAGTGATAGGAACGTGTGGCAGCCCATATGGAGATTCTAAAAAATGGCCACGATCTAACAGAAGGTAGTTTGGAGGATGATACTGATAAGGGTATTTTAATAATCCCTTTCATGAAGCTGGAGCTTATATAAATTTGGTGTGAGGTCGATTGGAGGATAGATTGATTCATGCCCTAAATGTGAATGGTGGTGGAATTAAGATTGAAGTTGTTTATTTCTATGGAAAGATGCATGTTGAAGATGATTTAGATTGAGAAACGAGTTTGAAAAATTATTTTGAGTGAAAACCTATGACAGGAAATAGAAAAGTGCTATTTGTGAAGTTGAAGTTAAAATGCACATCACTTCAATAGTGGAAGAGAGTTGAAGAGCAACGTGAATGACAATGTAAACTAAAAATTAATGCTTGAGAGCATATGAAGACGAAGCTGCGAAAAGTATAAATGTTGAAGAGTATACTGCGGAGTTTTACAACTCATCAATTCGTGTCGGATTGAATAAAACAACTGAGCAAGTAGCTGCTCGTTATCTTGTCGGGCTTAACCAATTTATTAGAGATGAGATGTCTATTGCTTGTGTGTACTCTTGACAATGCTCGATAGTAAGTTTTATTGGCTGAAAAACAAGTGTGGCGATACGGAGCACATAAACCTTTAATGAGACGCTCAGAAGACATTATGCAATAGGGTTCTAGTGCTGTTGGAATACAAAAAATAACACATCTGCACAAGAAACTAATCAAGGAACTCATTCAAATAAAAGTGATGATAAGAGGAAAACTATAATGTGTTACAGTGGACAAAATAATTCTGTACTCATGACTTTTAAAGAAACAATGATACACAAATTCGTTGTTTCATTTCTGGTGAAAAAAGCCATGATTCTTATGCTTGTCTACATTGAAGAGTTAATTTATTAAAGCTGCAAGATGAAGAATATGAAGAGTTGAGCTAATTTATTATCAGTATGTGGATGAAAGTGAAAAAATAAATGTCCTCCCTGTTCAAGAAGAATCGTTGGTGGTTCGAAGTGTGTTAACACAACGAAAGAAGAAGATTGGAGAAACACAATATCTTTAGAACATGTGTTCTATGCGGTGGGAATGTATGCGATCTAATTATAGATGATGGTAATATAGAGAATGTCATTTCTAAAGATGCAGTAGAAAATCTAGGATTGACTATTGAAAAATATATACATTCTTACAAAATTCGTTGGCTTAAGAAAGGTAATAAACTTACTATCCCTATTTGATGTTTGGTGCAATTTACTATGGGAGGCAATATACAAGATGAATCTTTATGTGATGTTGTGTCTATGGATGCTAGACATATTCTTGTGGAAAGACCATGGTTGTGTAATCATGACATGGAACATCACATTAAACTAAACACATATTTTTTTCATAGGAGTAACAAAAAGTAAACATTGCATCCAATGGAGGAGGAAACACAAGATGCTTATTCATCTTAAAATAGCAAGGTTAATGACTTTTTATGTGCTGAGAAATTTAATATATAGTGTTAAGAAGTTGAAACTATTGAAGAATATCATATTAGAAAAAGCTCAAGATAAAAGAATTTTCATATTCGGCTAGTGATTTTTCTCTCAACACGACATTAATAAAGTTCATGAGGAGGTAAAAGCTACCCTAAAATCAAATAATAAAACTTATGCCAATGTAGTCAATCAACATCGATATCTTAAAGATTTTGAAGAATGTGACTTGGTCCTTATAACTTGAGACAAGAGAGATTTCCTAAGGGCACTTATCACAAACTCAAGTCAAGAAAGTTTGGACTTTGCAATATACTAAAGAAAATAAGTTTAAATGTTTATTTCATTGAGCTTCCATCAAATTTACAAATGTCTTAGATTTGTATGCTTTTGAGGACTTTGATATGGACATGGTTGAAGTTTCAAATCAATTAGAACAACACTCCAAAGTTTCTACTGATGTTATTGAAGATGTGTTGGATGTCAAAGATGTCAGTTCTCATAGAGGTAACAGGTATAGAAGATCCTTGCTTAAATGATTGGATAAACCTACTACTGAAAGTACTTAGATCAATGAAGATAAGCTCAAGAAGATCGATGTTGAGATGTATGCTGAAGTGGTGCAAGTTTTTTTTCAAGGAGTCAAAATTTTCAAGCTGAGGAGATTGACGTAAGAGCTTTTATTTTTAAAATCAGTTATTTTAAGTAAAGGTGATGTTTTAGTCTATTACTCATCATGTGATAGACATATGATCTTTTAATTAGTTATAACGATCCTAATTAAAGTAGATTAATCAAGGGTGGAGATTGATTATTAGTTTCAACCACTTGTAACCGTATTAAGGCTGTCAATAGGTTTTCACCCGTCATTATCTAACTTTTATAAAATTACAATTTTTTGTGATTTTCTTATAAACCCTAATTGTTTCTTTAGCGATTCTTCTCATCTTCTAGCTTAATTTCTCATTATTCTTGTTGGTTTTCTCTCCTTACCGCATTAAAGTGGATGATCAACTTATAGTAAGATGACACTATTAGAAGTAACACATTCTAATAAGTGCTTGAAATTAAGAAAATGTGTGAGGCTCGTTAACTTTTGGTGACAAAAAATGCATCATTTTATGTTAAATTCACTGAGGTACAAACAATAATATCATGACTAATTATGTTTGTTAGACAACTTCTTTACATTACCATGTGTATAGTGATGAAATTAACCATACAAATATATTGTAGGATAAATTGACACACAATTCTACGAAACCTTATGACCCAGAAAGATTGAGCACTTTTCGAATTATGGATTAGTCAAGGAATACTAAGAAACCTTAAAAGATCATGAATATGCCATTCATAACCATGTCGATGGTATAAGATACATTGGTGAAGTAAAAAGACATAAAAAGAAATTCATAATGATCTGTAGTGAAATTTTGTGGACATAAGAATGATTGACTCTAATTTGGTGATATAAAAAATGACAATTATGAAAAAAATATCATCTTATGAAGTTCATATAACGATTAATTAATATTTGGAATAGGATATTATTCTATAGAGATTTTGATAATCTACACAGAATTAATATTTTTTTCCTTTTACTAATAAGACTAGATTAGTAAATGAATTTTGATAAAGGTTGCATGAAATCACATTATAGAAGGGAATCAAGTGGACTCTTAATTTCTTTTTATTTCCTGAAAATGTATATAGCAATGAGATGTAAAGGAATAATGAAATAGAGGTTGATCAATGAATCTGAATGGTGGAGGGCATGCAAGTTTACTAAAAAAAAAGCATACAATTTAGTTAAAACTTCTTGAAGATATTACCAATGCTTCTCAAATCTTGTCAAATGTTTGGATTGAAGCAAGTTAGGTGATCTCGCCCCAATTTTTGTTGTGCAACCTACTAATTAAAGATTAAAAACATTCCCTTAATGTTTGCATGAATTGTGTTAAGGGATGTCAACCAATTTATTTCTAGTAAAATGTCAATGCCTCCAAAGTAAAAGATAATAACCTTAAGTTATAGTTAACTTGTAACATTTTTGCAAAATTTGTTGCAATTAATAATGTCTCTCAATTTGAATTTCAAAGGAAAGAACAATTTGGATAAAGCACATGCATAATATTACTTGAACAAAATTATGAGTTGATCCACTACAATGAGGACCAATGCATATGTGCCATTCATTTCGCCTTGGAGTTTTATAGTTGTGTTGATGAGTTGCTCAAGATTGCATAAAAGAAGATGGTAATTAAGTATCATGTTGTGTGTTTCCTTTTCCAACATTTTTAAGGTTAGTCATGCATGCATAATTATATATCTTCTATATGTCATTTAAATTATTTTGCGTAGTTTGATTATTACATGCATCTATTTTCTTTCCTATTTTATAAAATTATTATGAATAAGAAGCTACATACTTTTATTTTAATTCCAAAGATACATAAACTATAGGTGCATAGTGATCGAATCAAAAGAATAGAGTAAAAATTTTGGACCAAAACCTAGGGCGGACTGCTATTATATCTTGTCTAAGTTTGCTATGCAGTCCAAATTCGAGTCACAGTTTGATCGATGCTAGAATCTAGACTAGATTGGCCTAACCTCAAGTCGAGTTCCACTAACCAGAAAGACTTTGATCAATGATTGAATTTAATTACATATTTAACACAAAATTAAACACTAAATCGACATGAAACTCTTGGAGATCCTAATTGCACAAAAAAAACTATTGTGCACATTGAAGATTAATTGAAAGTTTCGAAATTCTCAATGATCATTTGCAATATCTTTGTGTTAAAGATCATGATAGTGGCTTCGTTGTTGCCATAGGAGTTTGATTTATAATTTTCAATATTATTTATATATTTCTCTTCTCACTTTCTCAATTACGAAGTAGTATTATTATAAGGGAAGATTGAATTGAACCACATCTATCTCTTATTAGAATTTGTGAATAATTTATGCATATGATGATTGATATTTAATACTTTATTTTGGTTGGTAAATTTCTTATGTTAATTTTACCCAATTATCATATTTAATTATAGGGTAAATTGCATAAAAAATTTGAAATTTGATTTTATACTCAAATCTTGTCGAAATTTTTATTTTTGCACAAAAAAGTCATGAACTTTGGTTTCGTTCTCAAATCCAATTTGAGCTTCTACTTTTTTAAAAAAAAAGAATCATGAACTTTAATTTAGTTCCCAAATTTAGCCTAAACTTTTATATTAAAATTTTAAATTGGTTATACATATAACATATTATTATATTTTTATTAAAAATAATAATTTAGAGAACATCACATAGATAAATTTTGAAAAGGAAAATTTAAAATATTTTTTACAACTTTGATAGTAAATTAATTTAATTTCAGCCTATCCTAAACTAGAATAAAAAATTACCCTATTTTATAATTATAAAATTAATCTAATTTGCTATCAAAGTCATAAAAAATATTTTAGTTTTTATCCTTTTATTTTTTTTAAAATTATTTATGAGGTGATCACTGAATTATTATTCTTTAATCGAAAAACTAAATAGGATGTATTTGAATCTAATTTTATAATTTGAAATAAAAGTTTGGACTAAATTTGATAATTAAATTAAAGTTCATAATTTTTTTCTCAAAAATAAGAGTTTAATTTAGATTTAAGAACACAACTTAAGTTCGTGACTTTTTGCGCAAAAAAGGTTAAGTTAAATTTGAGAATAAAATCAAACTTTGAATTCTTTATGCAATTTGCCTATCAAAATATTATAAACTAGGGAACTCTCTCGCGCACAGTGCTATTAAAAGTATTAATAAAAATATAAAACATATATAATATTGATATATATTCTAATGTTAAAATAATTTATATTAAAATGAACTAATATTTTTAAATAAAATTGATATTAATTAAATGAAATATGATAAAAATAAGAATGCATGTATAGCTAAAACAAAGGAATAATTCATTTATTTATTTTTTGTATTAAAGGTAGTAAATTAATAAAGTGACGATGAAAGTTACTTTTCACGAAATCATAGAGATGATAATTGAGTTAGCAGTAACTTACTTAAAAATAAGAAATGATAATTGAATGGTTATAATTCTTTTGGTTAAGTCATGAGAAAAAAAACATACAAAAATGAACTATCAGATAAAAAATGGAAACATTTTTTTTGAAAAAACATCAACTATATATTTTACTTGAAAAATGCACTTTTAGATCCTTTTACATATACTCGATAAAAAATTCTAAAGACATTAACTTCAACTTGTATCATGTGTCGTGTTTTATATAAATTTCAAATATTTTCATACTATATCTAAATCTAATAATGAAATAGTTGTTTAATATTACAATATATTGAATATTGTTTTCCATCTTGAGCCCTTGTGAATATAATATGATTATTTTTTATTATTAAAGTTTCTTATAGAGAAAATATTTTGTTTACCCATTAGGAGTTAGAGTGGTTTTTTGTGGTTTGTCTCTTGTCCATTCATTTTTTCCCTACATAGCTCATTTCAAAATCCCACGTAGGATTATGTTATTGTTACAATAATTGACATACAAGAAAAATTTGATGTCTTGGATAGTGCATCAAGTGAAATCCATCAACCTATTACTTTGATTTAAATTATTACATTAAGACATTGACTTAAATATTAAATAAAAGAAAAGAATAAATACTAAACTAATAAACATCGTGTTAAAACTTTATTGTCACATAAAATATCATTATAAAATGTTCTCTATGATTATGCCCCTTCGATTTCACTTGTTTAACTCATGATAACATGATTCTTTTTCTTGATGATTGATTGCATGAAAATTAATTTTCTAAAAGAAATGTAACAAAAATAAAAACAACAACCATCCATTCAAGTTGGTAAAAGATATCATTAATAGTTGATAGGTAATACTTTATTTTTATAGACCTTTTGTATATAACCATAGTTTATAGTGTAATATTGTTAATTTTTTTCTTCATCGTGTATGAAGAATTTGAATTGAATGTGAAACTTGAAACTAATTCCTAAACTAAATTACATTACTTACGCTAATTTATCAAGGATGAATCCTATGGATATATGAATCTACTAAAAAATAACTTATAAAGAAAATAGGACCTTTTGCAATTTGAGATCAAAATCTCATGATATTATTTAATATTTTGACACAAATAATGAATAAAAGAAAAAGAATCAATACTAAAAAAATAAACATCATAATAAAAATTTATTTTCACAAAACATCATTCTAAAAAGTTCTTCAAGATTATGCCCCTAGTATTTTCACTTGTTCAACTCATGGCACCATGATTCTTTTTCTTAATGACCCATTGTACGAAAATTAGTTAAAAGAAACATTACTTACATTAATTTTATCAAGCATGAGTCTATTGATATATGAATTCACTAAAAAAATAACTTATAACATGATAAGATATATCACCATCCGGTAAAGAAAATGGACCTTTTGCAATTTGAGATTGATAATCTCATGTGAATGATTGCATAAATATTATAAAAAAATAACATTCTAAAGAGAAATAAATCATCTTTTTTTTGTAGGAGTACATAAGTTTTGATAAAACAGAATACATATAGTTGTGTGCAATCATACAGTGCAATTACATACTCTAGACATTTGGATTAACATCATTTTGACCTAACGGTGTAGAGTACCTCTATTTTGGGCCATCCAATCAAGATGATGCTGATCCAAAGGTTTAAAGTATGTGATTGCATGGTCACACTAATTTAACTACACACACATACACACACACATATATATATACATATATATAATATATACATACATACATACATATATATATATATATATATATATATATATGAGTGTGTGTGCATGTGTGCCCACACAAATTAGGCGCACAGTGCAACAAGTGGATTTGGGCCATCCAATCGTGCATCAATGGTTGGTGATCCACCTTCGTTTGCTGCAGAGTCGCACTTTATCTCCGCCCTCCGCCACTGCCTCCCACTCCTCCCTTCGCCATGCGCCGCCTACTTTCGGCTGACGACTGGTCATTATGATTTGCATCAAAGTTTGGCGTCGGAGACTCAAGAGAAGTCGTGGAAGTGGAACAACGATGATGAGTGCGAGGGATGAGGAGGAAGATGTACATATGGGGGATGAGAGGTACGCCGACTACATGAGGGAGGAATGGTAGAGGCTCGCATGAGGGCGGAAGATGCACGGATCAACAACCGTTGATGCTGATCCATTGGTCCCACTGTGCGCCCAATTTATGTTGGCACACACTAATATTCCTTACATATATAGTGTGTGTGTATTGTTGGGTCAAAGTTTTAATGCCATACAAAATTATATGTTGATTATACAAATCTCGAATGATTAAAGTTAAAATGTTGAAAAAGTTTAAAGAAAAAGAGATAACTTTATGCACTATACTTTGATTAAATAATTGACATTGGTAGAGATAACTTTATGCACTATACTTTGATTAAATAATTGACATTGGTCTTATTAGATTCTAGATGAATTATGAATATCAAAGTTGTAGCGAATCATGTTAGCTATCCATAGAATTTAAGGTTATCTAATTTGGATAACATCGCAGAAAGTTATGATCAAAACAGTGCTAGATGGTCAACCTATCGATCGAAGTAAAGAATGCCGGTCGAGACATACCGGTCGACCGAATGAAAATGTCGGTCAACCGACCAATATTGAGCCTGCCCTGGACGACGTCGAGTCGATACCAGTCGATGTACCGGTCGATAGTCCATTAATGCGATCGACCGATCAGCTGCGGTCAATGAGCCAACGATCATATAGACCGGTCCATCGGCCCATAAATGCAGTCGACCGGTCCACTGCTTGAATGCACAGTAACGACTATATTTGAAGGAGAAAATGTGCAATGAATCACTACAAGAAAAGGGGATTTTAACGACCAACTATTAATGTCGAGACAAAAAAGTGGCCATTATAAATAGTCAATAGTGGCAAGAAAAAAATATGGAAATTATTAAACATATTATTAACGAAAGAGAAAATTGTTTGTCACAAAAAAGTAAATTTCGGTCGTTAAAAGTGATTATTAATGACCATTAAATTTTATCATCATTAATTATTTATACATTAAGATGAAGTAGACGTACAATTAATATTTTATTTGGCGAGAATTAAATCTTTCCCTCCATTAATTTTTCAGGAAACACCAATTTTAAAAAATAAATTAGTTTATGTATTTATATGTTAACTTAATTACATGTTAGAAAATTCAATAGTAGGAAAAAATCGTAAAAAAACATGTTATAAAATTAAATAGAAAAATCCTAAGGTTCTTCGTCCTCCTCCTCTCAATCCGTCTTTGGCTGCTAGCCCTAGCTTTTGTAGTGGCCATGTCCCCCCAAACACCTCCTCCCGTGCTGCACGCTCCCCCTTCTCCTTCGCCGGTGGCAAACGCACCACCGTCCCCCGGGCCACCGCGTGTGCATTAGTCCCCCTTCTCCTTTGCCGGCGGCGGACGCACCAGCGTCCCCACCCCCCCCCCCCCACCCCCACCCCACCCCAGGATCTTGGTGTCCCGCTGCCGCCGGACAACACCCCCCACAACCCCCCTCGTCGCACACGCGCCAATCCACCTCCTCCGGCGGCGGATGCACCAGCGTCCTCTCCCCGCACGCGAGTGCCTGTCATCCTCCCCCCGCCAGTCCACCTTCTCCTCCAGCGGGCGTCGCTTGATTTTTCTCAGGTTGGTTCCGCTGGGATGAGATCCACGAGACAGAGCGAAAGGCGCTGCCGGAGTTCGTCGAAGGGGCGTCAGCCAGCCGGAACCCTAGGATATACAAGGAGTACCGCGACTTCATCATCACCAAGTACCGAGAGGACCCCTTCTGCCACATAGCCTTCTCTGACGTTGGCAGGTGTCTTGTCGGTGACATTGGCCGCCTCCGCAAGCTCTTCACCTACCTAGAACAGTGGGGTTTGATCAATTTCCACGTGAAGGAAGAGGTCGAGGTCAAGAAGGAGCAGGAAGGCCCGGAAGTAAAGGTCGTGCTGGAGGAAGGTCCTGTCGGTGGCGTGCAAGTGGTAGCGTACGCCCTGAAGAGGAAGCGATTGGTGGCTGCCACACCTTCTGGGGTCTCTGGTGTAGGTGTAGAAGTCGGTGGTGGCGGGTTCAAGCTGCCGCCATTGACATCGTACTCGGACGTGTTCGATGATGCTCCAGTTAGGAAAGTCCCTATTTTGGGTGGACTCATCGAAGGTACTGTGATTCTTCCTTGTTCTTGATCACTAGCTGATCATAATAGGTTTTTATTCCATTTTCTAGTCAATTCACCCATATCGAGCCCATATTTTGTCTAACTTTTGGCCAATTATGCTTGGAATGCAAAGGATTGTGATAACTAGCTGATCATTCTCATTTTACACATAATTCCATGTGCATAGAGGTTCTGAATTGCTAAAATTCATAAATATCTCAATTCTATGTCAAGTTATCATTTTTTAGGCAAGTTATCACTCCAATGTGCAAAGTTATCATTTTTCTAATTGAGCTGATTTCTAGTGATTATCTTGCCCTAAACCCCTTGCCATTATGAATTAATCATATTTGGGTAATCATATTTCAACTTGTGTAAAGTTATCATTCCATTTCACAAGTTATCATTTTTTAGTGTCAAGTTATCATTTTAGGGCAAAACTGTAAAAGTTCCAATAAGAAATCAGAAAAGATACATTCAGGATTTCAGTTCAGAAATCAGAAAAACCATTTGATTTGGGCCAAAGATATGCCAAACTTCCTAATTCATTTCTGAATAAGATTGGGGCATTAGCAATCTTTCAGTTGCCCAATAAATCAGATTTAAAATGACTAACAGGTTCAACCAGCTTAGGAAGTCAGATTCAGGAAACTTCAAAAAATTAGATATCAGGAAACCAATTCAGAAATCAGATATGCAATTGAATGGAATCTAGAAAACTGACATTAACTCTTAATTCACTTCTGAAAGATGATTAGATCAAGTAATACTTCTTAGACATAGGTTACAAATGGATCTAATGGTAGCATAGCATAAACCAGTACAGAATGTTTCTGAAATATTAAAATCAACAAGGATTTCAATGCAAGATTATAGTTCAGTCCATATCCATCCAAAATTAACCTAAACTACTACCCTATCCTAGAAGAAATGGAGTTTAGCTCCTCATATTTACAGAACTTGACATCAAATGGATTGAGAAACAGATACAAATCATTGATTGATTGATGGTCTCGACCAGCAGCTCCTCCAACAGCAGCAGCAGCCCCAGCTTTAGCAGAAATCCTTGCTCAAACCCTCAATGTCCAGCCCCCCTCTCTCCTCTAGAAAATTCAGCTTTTATATGACTCCTCTCCACCTTTTGATCAGCATCAGAATGTTCTAATCCTTCTGATTGCAGCTCCCCTACTTTTTCCACTTTTTGGCCACCTTTTTCCCTGCTACAAATCCCCAAACAACAAGCATCAAATCCCTTGAATGGTGTTTTGACAAATAAAGATTAAGATGATGATAGTTCAAAGCTCATATATCAAATGAGATGAGGTGCTGTGCAGGAATGAGAACTTATATCAAAATTAATGATTTTTGGGATCCGGAATGATAACTTTTGATAAATCCTGGAAAATGTCCAAATATGGGTGGTTCAAAGCATTTCAGGCATCAAATGGACTAGAGTGGCAAGTGAGTAAGATCAGAAATCAAATATGAATGAGATTTATAAGGAGTGATAACTTGGGCGTCCAAAAATGATAACTTATATGACTTAAAAATGATAACTTGTGATAACTTGAGTTGTGATTATCCAAATGTGATGAAATTTGACCAGCAATGAGTTAAAACAATAATAAGATGATTGCTTAAGGCACCTGTGCAGAATTAATGGTTTTGGATGTCAAAATGATAGAATTGCCCTTTAACGATAACTTGGCAAAGGAAAAATGATAACTTGTTCAAATGGACTTAAAACTCTGCACAAGTTGAGATGTGACTACCCAAATATGATTTATACATGATAATAATGGATATAGGGCAAGAAAACTATTGAAGATCAGTTCACTCAAAATAATGATAACTTGACATATAAGAATGATAACTTGTCCTCAAAATGATAACTTGACATAGAATTTAAATATTAATGAATTTTGGCATTTCAGAACCTCTATGCATATGGAATTAAGTATGAAATGAGGAATATCAACTAGTTATCACAATATATGCATTCCAAGTATGATTAGCCCAAATATAGGCAAAAGTGGGACTCGATATGAATGAAATGCATCTAAAATGGGCTAGAAACATATAGTGATCAGCTAGTGATCAAACTCTCCCAAGCTTAGCCTTTTGCTTGTCCTCAAGCAAAACATTCAGAAATTAAGGATGAATTTGAATTTGCCATCCACAAATGAATAGAAAGATCAGCTGAATAAGACCTAAATGAGTTTCCCACTTGGCTAACATTCCATCACATTCTTTCCAATCCCAAATTCTAGCTGAGGAGTCACAAAGGTTAAAGAAAATTTAAGCCATGATAGAAGTACTAACATTAACTAATTTGGATTATAAGGATTGTCAACTTTACTAAAAAGTTTGAAACATCAATCTCTTCATGAACAAATTTTTCTTTCTTTGCATTATACATGTTTGAAAACCTGACTTTTATTCATGAAGATGCAATAAACAGGTTTAGCACCTGATTTTTATTCTTTTTCTTTAGGAGAGATTCCTTTGGAAGTTTTGCTCTCCTAAATTTTTTTTCTTTTCTTTTTGCATTGAAGAGAGATTCCTTTGGAAGTTTTGCTCTCCTAAATTTTTTTTCTTTTCTTTTTGCATTGAAGAGAGATTCCTTTGGAAGTTTTGCTCTCTTCCTTTTTTTCTATGCATGCAACCTTTCATTTTCCTTTTTCTTTCTTTTCCATTCTGTTCATGAAGTGAGCAATGGTTCAAACTCAAGTATAGGTTAGATCCTTAAATGCAAATAGTCAAGAATTCCTATTTAACATGGCAGCAAGATCCTTGACTCCTTTCTAGACATCTTCTATGCAAGGTTATTAATTCTGCATAAAAGCATTAGGCAATCATTAAAACACTGCCCCAACTCCTTGCTGCTCTGATTTGATCATATTTGGATAACTTATGACAAGTTATCATTATATGGCATCAAGTTATCGTTTTATGGCACCAAAGTTATCATTCCTATGAAATCTTATCCACATTTAATTTCTGACCTTATTCACTTGCCATCCTAATCCCTTTGATGCCTTCACTGCCCTGAACCACTCATAATTGGACAATTTTTATGATATATGTAAAGTTATCATTCCGAGCTTCAAAGTTATCATTTTTTTATTATGGTTTTCATTCGTGCACAACACCAAATCTCATTTAATAATTGAGCTGATAATTGTCATTGTCACAATCCTTATTTGTTAAAATCTTATTCAAGGACTTTGATGCTTGCTGTTTTGGCCCTTCTATCAAGGAAAAGAGGGGTGCACAAGGAGGAAAAAGGTGGGGGGACCACTTGCTTTTTTGCTGTCCAAAAAGCTGGCACGGCTAATATTTTCTAGACAGGACACATGGCACAATCAGGGAGTGATGGAACCTTCTCATCTACATCCAAGGGTGAGGAGAAGACATATAAAAGCTGAGAAACCCTGAAGAGGAAAGGGGGGCTGGCCATTGCAGGGTTTCTGGAGGAAGGAAGCAACCAGGAGGAGCTGAAGTGAAGCTGCAACATTGGAAACTCCTGTCGACAAATTTTTATTCAAGGATGTTTTGTATCAGCTTCCCCTTCTATTTTGTATCAAACTTTGTAATTATGAGGAGCTAAATCTCATTTCTCCAAGGATAGGGTAGTAACCTAGTTTAATTGTGGATGGATTATAGACAATTTAGATTTCCTGCACTGAATCAAGTTTTGATTTTTTATTTTTGAAATCTGTTTCATATGAATCTGTTCTTGACATTGTAATGTCCTATTGATATTTATAACTGAGAGGTTGTCCTTTGATCTACTCTTTGTTCAGAAATGAATCAAGAACCAATGCCAAGTTTCTAGATTCAATCCAAATTAGAAATCTGATTTATTATTTCTGAAATCTATTTTTCTGAAATCTGAATTCTGATTATGCATGTATGATTTCTGATGTTTAATGGATCTGTCTATCATTGTGCAACCCCTTATTCCATTAGTTGCTGAGAAGTAGATTGTGTGGGTTTCTTCTTATTTAGAAATGTATTAAGAGGCAATGATATTTCTAAGATTTCAACTTGCAATTGGTGTTGATTTTCTTCCTGATTTGGTTATTTCATAATTTTGTTCATAATTTTGTTTCCTGAATTTTGAGGGATTCTCCTTTGTTATTGTAATCCTCTGATTTCATAAATCACTAAGAAGCGAACTTAGGGTCTTCTTGCTATTCAGAAATGAACCAAGGAGCAATGACACTTGCTGAGTTTCCATATATAATCATGTGCTTAATGCTTCCAATTCACTAATGATAATGTGGATTTAATTTTATTTACAGCTGAGAGGCTGATTTAAAATCCTTTTCTTGTTTAGAGATAAACCAAGAAATATTAGCATTAGGATTGGATTCATTATTTTTTTTATTAGTTGATGCATGATTGTGAGTTGAATTGTAATGCCAAACTGAAATTGTCAAAATCTGAAAAGAAAGGGCAATATCAGTGAAGTTCTAAAATTTATGCTTAATATTAACTTGATATCAGTAGGAATTCTTTTCTCATTCAACTTAGTTAATTAATCATGTGGGAATATGATAATTGGTTCTGGTTTATTATGCTGTAATAACAGCCCATTTCCAAGTTGAGTTAGAAGTGACATGTATTGATAACTTGTTCCATTCCATGCATAATTAAATTAGATGAACCCCAATTCCTATGAGAACATTCCTCATTGATAGATAAACATTTTTAACCCTTAATCTAGCATTTATAATTCATTTTATAGCAATATCCAAAAATCCCAAAAATAGTTATTTTTTTGGTCACTTATAGAAATCTGTTTTCACTTCCCTTCAATTTCTTGAAATTGTAATTTTAGTTAGGGCTAGTCTAGATTGTTTTAGGTAGTCTTTGGCTTCAAATCACTGTGGATACGACATTTAGGGTTTACTACAATTGACATGTGCACTGTAGTAGAGAGTGAGTTAGAGAGTTAAATCAAAAATTGAAAAATCTCAAATTTGACCCCAAAATCAGCAAGTTATCACTATACTCCTCTATTTCATTATCAGTTCTGGATTGCGTTTTAGTTGCAATGACATTATGTGTTATTTTTTTCTATTTTCTCTTATGGCTTGGGCCAAACAGGGAAAACATGTTCTTTCTCCATGTTTGCAGAGGACTCAAATTTATTCGGCTTGATGTTGACCGATCTGATGATTATGTATTCATCGTCAACTGAAATCAAAAGATGGAAGGGCGTTTTGAACAATTGGATAACAATATGATTCACCTAACACTATTTGCATAGTCATGAGCACACAATCACATATTAATGCACAATCAAGGAATGACTGAGCATGCACAAAGAACATCTGATTGATTGTAGAAACTTAAACATTTATTTTCTATGATAAGTCTAAGACACCCAGTTACAGAATATAATGATGAACAACCATTGACCTCTTAAAGTTCCAAAATTTAAGATGATGTGAAATAGATAAAGTTATACCAGTAACTGCCTTATATATTAGAAACATCATATCTTATAGGCAATACTTGAGTTCTCATCATCTTTACCAGAACCAACTGCCAGTGAAATCAGAATATTTTAAGATGGTAAGAAATGGATATGTGCTACTAGTTATAAGGATCTCAAATTCAAAATGCTGAGCAATAATATATGTTATCTGCTCTTTGATGTCTTTTAAGAAATTATCGAACTTAACTTATACAATCTAAATTAAAAATTACTACCAGAAAGTTTATGGTGCACATTACAGAAACTTTATACAATCTAAAATGCAATGGTTCAAAAGAAACATGTTTCGGGTTCTGTAAGAACAGCATGCACAGAGATAACTACAAACAACAACAATAAGAATATAAGAAACATAATTTAAAAAACATGTTCGCAGAGCCAGTTATCAATAAAATAGTATCGATCATCATCTTGGTATGAACATAGATCATGAATCGTTTGGCCTCCTGAACCCTGCTATAATCTGTGTCTGGTGGGGGCTGATCCTGAGATTCATATTCTCCACTGTTCTTTACCTCTCGATTGCCTAAACAAAAGAAAGTAAGATAGTCCTTTGGGTTAACTTCAATTCCCCTTGCTTGAAGGGCTTGTATGATGTCAGTGTACATCATCTCCATTGTCCTTCAATGCCAATCCTAGATTGCCTGAACAGAAGCACTTTCTGGCACACCTTCTGGCCACATTGGGACAACAATGCAGACAGTAAACCTTTCTCCGGCTTCAATCTTACTTACTATATTCAATGACAGCTCCTTCGGTATCAGATGCAGTGCCCCAATTTCTTCAGTCTTTATGTCTGGCAACTTCCTTTGCGTTCTCAGGGAAGCCAAAAGCAGCACCACCATCTATAGATCTGAATAGTTGAACATGCCATGTCTCTTTGTCCTTTGGGAACATGACAGGTGAAGGTAGGATTATAATGTCCGAGAGATCCCTTAGCTGAACAAGAAGGTCTTTTCCTCCTTACTTTCTCCAACTCTGCTCAAAATTGTACAGAACATCCCACGAAATAGGTCCCTCTAGTGGCTCTCTCTGTCCACCTTTAATTATGGATGATTTAGCGAAATTTGTCTGATGGAAATAATCATGATGAGTAGTGCCCAACGTCCTGAATAATGAGTGAAATTGTGTATCATATCTCCCATCACAAAGGTCAATTCCTCAAACAAAGCCCACAATTCTCCTTTACTAAGAACTCTTGATTTTATGTCATAAGTTTATATACCTTTAAGAGGACATCATGCTACTCACCAGCTTTTGAGCATCTTTCATTGGTCACCAGCTTTTTCATTTAATGTATGATTTCTTGTATATTTAATATTGTGTATATATATATTTATATGCACAATGCATATACATATTTATGAGACTTGACTATTCAACATAACTTTGAAACAATGTGCTAAAGGATCACATTATTTGTGATATATTCACACTATTCAACATATACTGGTTATTTGTTTATGATATATTCATTTGATTCTTCGTACTAAAATATGCCTCTCAAAATGGATAATGTGATTTTTCCTCTAATTCTGTTCCTATCATCTAAGTATGTGCAGGTTCAAATAGGGGTGTTCAGCGGGTCGGATCGACCACCAACCCGACGACCCGACCCGTCGGGTCGGATCCATGGTCGGGTCGGACCCGACCCGATCGGGTACGGGTCAAAATTTTCCGACCCGACCCGAAGACCCATTTTTTTATTTTTATTTTTTTAGTTTTTAGCCTATATTATGTATAAAAAATAAAAAAAATATTACAATAAAATATTTTAAATGTATAAAATAATGTTTAAATATTGAATAAGTTATTTTATACTTTTTAAATAAATATTATATAATTTTTTAATATTAAATAATATATAAAAGTAAGAAAAAATTTAAAAAAAAAAGAAAAAATGGTGGTCAGGTAACCCGACCACCCGACCTGATCCAATCCGACCCGAACCGGATCCGGCCATAAAAAAAAGGGGTGACCTGACCCGACACGACCCGATCAAAATCGAGCGGGTCGGGTCGGATCCGGGGTGTTCAAGTGCTAATAAAAAAAAAGAGAAAAGTGAGAGGCAAAAATAAATGCAAAGATGTAGCAAGCCTTCCTAATGGTAAAAAGTTGACAGTGACATTTTATAACAACCGCACGGTAGGAGAAAATCATGTCATTTTCAAGGAATTTGGAAAAAATTATTCGTGATCAAAATATATGCCCATTGCGTGTACGTGCATGGAAAGAAATTGGAGAAATTGAGAAAGAACACATGTGGGCAGCTATTGTGGTAATGTATCTAACATATTCAATTTATGTTATTTCATTTGTTATGCAAGTTTTTCTAAGATTATTGTACATGCAAATCAACTAATTAAATATATGTTTTTTATGTTTCACTTTTTAGGATAAATTCGAGAGTGATGAAATGGACATGCATAAAGAAAATATCTTTGATCATATGAAAGAATTATGAAACAAGTCGAGATGTAGCATGCATATCAAGTAAGTAAAAGGCAAGACAATTTCATATGCACTAAAAAATATTCCAGATGGAATAGAAAAGAGAGATTGGAATGGTTGGTCAAAGAGTTCTACCATAGCAAAATTTTAAGATTTGTATCAATATGAACTATTAGTATGTTGATAAAATGCTTGCATATATTTAGTATGTATATTTTTTTAATAAAACTATTATAAATTTAAATAGCATCCTTTGTGATTTGTTAATTTAGGAATCAAGTGAGAGGAATACTAGAATCAGAGCTAAGATGAGCATGCCTTCGATCTGGGAGTATGCTGATTCGAGAAATTATATATCAACAGATGAACTACATATAGTTAATTAACAATGTGTGCTTATATTTTATTTGATATTGTTTGATTTTTTTTAAACATGTAGGGAGGCAAATATGGTAATCCGTCAGATGTAGGAACAATTTTCTTTGAAACACGGTAAAAGGATAATAGGCTCATTGATCCCGCGGTAATTGAAAGACATGTACAGTTAATTATTTGTTTATGTTCACTTGAATTTTTGGTGAAAAGTTGCATTTATAGGTTGAAATTCAAGAGCTTGTTCGATTGGAACCGACACTTACACCTATAGAAGTAGTAGAGAGATGTTTTGGATTTCAAAATCGTAGCCATATCATTGGCTTTGGAAGTGGAATAAAGGCAATGGATTTGAGAGGAACAAATTCAAAAAGTGTACTACTAAATGAGTTGCAGGCCACTTGACAAGAGAACAAGTTTTTTCAAGAGGAGAATGAATCTTTGAAGAATCGCTTGAACTCTATGGAAATTCAAATGCAACAAGTATGCAACATTGCTTTGGACAATCTATTGCACAAAGTCTAGCAACGTAGGGATCAGACAATGAAAACTAAATGGTTTGTTTTATGTTCTCTCTTAAATTATCTTATTTATTTATAAGTTATTATTTTTCATTTTGTTGTTAATTCAATAGTCATTGGACATTTATTAAAAAATCTTATGTATTTTGTGAATTTTACAGATTTTGAAGATATGGAGAGAAAGAGATGCAATTCAAAGCTCAAACAAATTATTTTGCTTTTAGAATAATGTAAGCATTTTTTGGAGGGAAGTAAGAAGATTGATGGGTTGAAAATTTTGAATGCTAAATGTTATTGATCTTGATTAATATGAACATTTGTTTGCATGGATAATTATTCTTTTTTGAAGTTATATGAACAATCCATTCTGGTAAATTAATTTAATTTTTGTATTATAGTTTGTGAGTGTTTTTAGTTGAATGATTATGAGAAAGTGCGTTGTAGATCATGTGTCATTTAAATCAATATTTGATAAAATTCAGAAATTAAGGACAAACTTGAATTAACAGTCCACAAATGAATTAAAAATCAGCTGAATTAAGTCCAATGAGTTCCCCACTTTGCTAAGACTTCATCTCATTCTTTCTAATTCCCAAATTCTAGCCGAGGAGTCACAAAGGTTAAAACAAATTTAAGCCATGAAAAAAGTACTAACATTAACTGATTTGAATTTCAAGGATTGTCAACTTTCCTAAAAAGTTTGAAACATCAATCTCTTAATGAATAGATTTTCTACTGCTTAAACAGGTTTAATACCTGACTTTTATTCATGAAAATGCAAGTAAACAGGTCAAGACTTGATTTTTATTCATGCTGGTCACAGGATAAAAATCATGGCTTTATTCAGGAGAGGTTCCTTTTTAGAATTTCACTCTCTTTATTTATGCATGCATGCAATGCAAAATGCAACTTTTCACTTTTCCTTTTTCCATTTTTTTCTTTTTCAATTCTGTTCATGAAATGAGCAATGGTTCAAACTCAAGTATAGTTTAGACCCTTAAATGCATGCAAATAGTCGAGGTTTCCTATTTAACATGGCAGCAAGAACCTTGACTCCTTTCTAGACATCTACTTTCCATTAACTCCATGAATGTCAGCTAGTGTTATCCAAAAAAGAAAATTTTTCAGCTGAAATGTAATTCAAATGCATCTAAATTGATAATGTCAATTAAAGCAAGAAGACTAATTGCCAAATTGACCACTTGGTATTGGAGTGTACTAATTGTCATAATGAAGTATTTTACCCATTTTAGAGTTAAAATGAATGCAGGAATTGAAGTGAGTCTAAAAATGATAACTTGTGATAACTAGTGATAACCGAGTGATAACTTGTTCAAACAATGATAACCTGGTAGTAAATGATGATATAAACATTAAAGTAGATTGAAAACATGGTGTAAAAGTTAGAAAAGCACCAGATTTCCTCCTCCAAACTTATTCTCAGCACTGTCCACAGTGATGAAAATTAAGGCAAGGTAGAGGGATGGGAGGGTATGAAATTGATGGAATTGTGCATTTAATCCCTTCCAATGGTTCTTGCATTTCAATTAGAATCTTCAGGTGATCCATAATTCATGATTTGCAACTAATTCTAATTGTCAATTTGTGGATTGATCTTATTCCTCCTTGATTTATTCCTGTAAAATAGAAAGATTAAGTGTAAAATAGCTTGGGTTACCTTTCAAGAAATGCCCTACTTTAATGTCTTAGGCTAGACATTGTTCCACTTGAATTCAGCTAGGCAAATTTTGCAAATTCAGCACCTCCTTTGCTGAATCCAGAGCTGTGGGGTTGTATAGTTTCAACCTCCGTCTATTGACCTTGAATATATCATCTTTATCATTCAGAAGGTCCACAGTTCCAAAAGGATAAACTTTGCTACCTTGATTTCAACTTTCCAGAGAATAATTTGAGCCTTGAATTGAAAAGCAATACAAGGTCTCCAACCTTGAATTCTTTCTTCAAAATTCTACTATCATGCCATCTTTTGATTCTCTCCTTGTAGAATTTTGAATTATGATAGGCATTTAGCCTAATTTCATCCAACTCATCCAATTGCAAAAGCATTTTCTGTCCACAAGCATGCATATCAAAATTTAGTGCCTTAACTGTCCAATAGGCCTTATGCTTCAACTCAATTGGTAAATGACATGTTTTTTCATAAACCAATTTGTAAGGAGAAGTGCATATAGGGGTTTTATAAGCTGTCCTATATGCCCAAAGTGCTTCATTTAGCCTCAAACTACAATCCTTCCTAGTCAAGGAAACTATTTTCTCCAATATGGCCTTGATTTCCCTATTTTAAATTTATGCTTGGCCATTTGTTTGAGGGTAATATGCTGTTGAGACCTTGTGCTTAACTCCATATTTGTTTAGAAGGTTCTCAAAACACTTTTCAATGAAGTGGCTCCCTCCATCACTTATGACCACTCTTGGGATTCCAAATCTTTGGAAGATTATCTCTTTGAAAAGCTTGATAACAATTCTGGAATCAGCAGCTATGATTGGAATTGTCTCTATCCATTTGGATACATAGTCAACAGCAAGTAATATAAATTTGTATCCAAAGGAGCTAGGGAAGGGTCCCATATAATCAATGCTCCATACATCAAAGATTTCCACCTCTAAGATCTCATTCTGAGGCATTTAATTTCTCCTTGAAATAGAACCTGCCCTTTGACATTCATCACAGCTCTTCACATACAAATAAGCATCTTTGAACAAAGAAAGCCAATAGAAACTAGATTGTAGAACCTTAGCAGCAGTCTTTTGAGTAGCTCCATGTCCATCATATGGAGATGAGTGGCATTCATGCAAAATTAATTAGAATTCAAATTCTGATACACACCTCCTGAAAATGTCATCAGAGGACTTTTTGAATAGAAGAGGGTCATCCCAATAGAAGTTCTTCAAGTCATGGAAGAACCTTTTCTTCTGTTGATAGGAGAAGTCGGAAGGAATGATTCCATATGCCAAGTAATTTACAATGTCAGCATACCAAGAAGTAGGGGCAGCTGATATGGCCATTAGAAAATCATCAGGGAAGGAGTCATTGATGGGGAGTGATGGAGAATCCTGAACTCCTTCCATCCTTGACAAATGGTCAGCAACTAAATTTTCTGTCTCTCTTTTGTCCCTGATTTCAACATCAAACTCTTGAAGCAATAAGATTCATCTTATGAGCCTTGGTTTTGATTCTTTCTTACTAATCTGGTGCCTCACTGCTTGGTGGTCAGTGAATACAGTCATTTTGGATCCAATTAAATAAGATATGAACTTATCAAATGCAAACACCACAGCAAGCAGATCCTTCTCAGTGGTAGCATAGTTGATTTGAGCATCATCTAGTGTCTTGCTAGCATAGCAAATGACATAATGTTTCTTATCCCTTCTTTGCCCCAACACAGACCCTACTGCTTGATCAGAGACATCACACATAATCTCAAAGGGAAGAGACCAATCAGGTGGCTGAACTATAGGAGCTGAGATGAGAGCTTCTTTCAGCTGCTTGAATGCCTTTATGCACTCTTCATCAAAATTGAAATCAACATCTTTTGCTAGCAACTTGGTAAGAGGCCTGGTTATCATTGAGAAGTTTTTTATAAACCTTCTGTAAAACCTACATACCCCAAAAAGCTCCTTACTGCCTTCACATTTGTGCGTGGTGGCAACTTCTCAATTACTTCAATTTTGACCTTATCCATCTCAATTCCTCTACTTGAGACAATATGTCCTAGGACAATCCCTTCTTGAATCATAAAATGTCACTTCTCCCAATTGAGAATCAAATTGGACTCTCTACATCTTTGTAGCACTTTTGTCAAATTTTCTAAGCAACTTTCAAAAGAGTCTCCATATACTAAAAAATCATCCATGAAGACCTCCATAATCTCTTCAATAAAATCTGAGAAGATTGACATCATGCATCTTTGGAAGGTGGCAGGTGCATTACATAGACCAAAGGGCATTCTCCTATAAGCAAATGTCCCATATGGACAAGTGAAAGTAGTCTTGTGTTGATCTTGAGGATGAATTGGGATTTGAAAAATCCTGAATAGCCATCTAGATAACAGAAGTGGGAGTGCTTTGCCAATCTCTCCAACATTTGGTCAATGAAAGGAAGAGGGAAATGGTCTTTCCTTGTTGCCTTGTTCAACTTTCTAAAATCAATACACATCATCCATCCTATAACTGTCCTGGTAGAAATCAATTCATTTGATTCAGATTTGACTACTGTGATGCCTCCTTTCTTTGGCACTACCTGCACATGGTTGACTCATTCACTATCTGAAATAGAGTATATAATTCCAGCATTCAACAATTTCAGCACCTCCTTCTTGACTACTTCCTTCATTACTGGATTCAACCTTCTTTGGCATTCAATTGAAGGTTTGTAGTTATCCTCCATAGGGATCCTGTGCATGCAAATTGAGGGATTAATATCCTTAATATCTTCAATAGAATACCTTATTACCTCCATGTACAGCTTCAATCTTTTCAGCAACTCCTCAACTTGATCTTTAGGCAAGTTGGCATTGATGATAACAGGTAATGTGGAATTCTCTCCCAAGAATTCATACTTCAGGTTGCTAGAGAGAAGCTTGAGTTCCAATTTAGAGGAATTTTTTTGAGCTGAATTAGTTTGGAGCTCAATAGTGATAACTTGTTGAATTTCATTCTGATTTTCTGAATTTTCCATTGATTTTAAAGAATTCAGTACTGATTGATATGCCTTAGCCTCTGAATCTTCTAGTTCCTTCAAATGATCAAACATTAGGCATCTTTGCAATGGATCTTCAATAGGAATTATAGCAGAAACTTGCTAAACAATTTAATCTAGTTGCCCTTCTTCAAAATTATTTTCCTGAAAATTGGGCCTAGTCATAACTTGTGCCAAATTAAATTTTATCTTATCCTTCCCAATTTGGAATGCCAATCTGCCCTCCTTGACATCTATCACAGCTCCTGCAGTGGCTAAGAAGGGCCTCCCTAGAAGAATAGGGATATTCAAGTCTTCATCCATGTAAAGTACTACAAAGTCTATTGGTATATAAAATTTGCCAACTTTGAGGGGTATGACCTCAATAATTCCATGTGGGTACTTGATGAATCTGTCTGCCAGCTGTAGAGACATGTTTGTAGGCTTCATATCTCCAACTTTAAGCTTTCTACAAAGTTAAAGGGGTATGACACTCACTGATGCACCCAAATCACACATTGCCCTCTAAATTTTCCTATTTCCAATTTCACAAGGGATTGAGAAGCTTCCTAGATCCTTCAACTTGGGTGACAATTTATTTTGGATGATTGCAGAAGCTTCCTCAGTCAAGGAAATGGTTTCATGCTCCATAATTCTCCTATTCTTGGTCAAGATCTCCTTTAAAAACTTAGCATATGAAGACATCTCTTGAATTGCCTCTACAAATGACACATTGATATACAACTTCTTCAGAATTTCAAGGAATCTTCCATACTGCTGGTCTTGCTTTGCCTTGATTAATCTTTGAGGGAATGGTACTCTATCAAAAATTCTGATCTTGCCCTCACTTTGAAGATGTTGATTCTGATTTTCCAATACAGTCCCTTCATTTGACTCTTCTGCAGGCCCTGAACTTGTACTTACTTCAGCTAGATTGCCCTCAACATTCCTTATTGGTTCTTCTATAATTTTTCCTCTTCTGAGCTGGACAGCTTGGACTTGTTCTTTGGAGTTCAATTCAGGTTGTCCAGGGAGAAACATAGGTGGCCTAGTTGAGGTACTAGCTTGTTGAGCGATATGATTTTCAAGGATCTTTTGGTGGGCACTCAAAGCTTCATATCCATTGGTTAATTTTTGCATTGTCTTGTCCTGCTTCTCTTGTTTTTTTAGAATCTATTGCAACAACTCTTTCATCTTTGAGAATTGGGTGGATTGAGGTTATGGTGGCTGTTCATAAGGGGGGTCTTTGCATTGGAGCATTTGAGGGTTGATTCTAACATGGAGGTGGCTGGTTCCTTGGCATAATCTTTGGTTGCCAATTTGAATTCTGCATAGGTGGCCCTTGATAATGATTAGCCTTGTAGGAGAGGTAGAGATGATTTCTATTTTCTGGAGTGTAGAACTCAGCAGGTGGTTTGACTCCATAATTTCCTACTACATTTACTTGGTCTATGGCTTGCTCATGTTGCTGCATTATCAAATTACAACTCTCAGTGACATGGCCTTGGTTTCCACACATATCACACCTAGATTCAGAATTGAAAGTCTTGTTGACATTAGGTGACAAATTCAACTTCTCCAATGCCCTTTGCAATCCTTGTTCAATATGGACAGCAATGTTATTAACTTGATTTTCATTGGATGGCCTCTTTGTCCTGTCTTGTGTAAGAAAATGATGGTTCTTGACCATGTTCTCAATTAATTGGTAGGCTTCATCAATGTTCCTAAATGCAAATATCCCTCCTGTAGCTGTATCCAATGCAACATTGCTGGGATAGTTCAATCCTTTGTGGAAATAGTTGACAAGTTGCCATTTTTCAAAGCCATAATGTGGACATGCCCTCAGCAAACCCTGGAGTCTTTGCCATGCATCACATATATTCTCTTGATTCAATTGGTAGAACCTCACAAGCTAATCTCTGTAATTATCAGTTTTGCTAGGTGGAAAGAATTTAGCTAGAAACAATTGAATTATGGATTCCCAAGTAGCCATCTCTTTAGGTTTGAGGGTCTTGTACCATATTTTTGCCTTGTCCTTGAGTGAGAAAGGAAATAACATTATATAGACAGCATCCATAGGTGTATTGTTGACGTGAACTGTGCTGCTTTTCTTGAAATTATCCAAGTGTGAAGCTGGATCCTCATTCCCTAAACCAACAAATTGATATTGCCTTATCATTGTAACCAAAGCTGGATTCGCTTCAAAGTTGGCGTGCTAGGACTCCATTCCCTTGTTGATTTCTGACACTGCTAGGTGAATAGCAATTTTTTAATGACCTTGGTGCAGCCATGTTAGCCCTCCTCTTCTTCCTCTTCTTCAAAAATCCGTCTTCTTACCTCTAACCTTTGCAATCTTCTCCTTCCCAAGAATCTTCTTTCAGGTTCAGGATCTGATTGATAATGGTCTTTCTTGATTGTCTAAATCCTGCATAAATGAATTCAGAAGTATCAAATTTCAGAAAAGAAAGTAAACTAGACAAAAAGGAAAAATTCAAAATGATAACTTGCAAAAATTGAAAATTAGGCTAATAAATGGACTGAAAACTAATATAAAACTAATCTAAACTATCTAAGTTAATCTAATTGGCCTCAAATCCCCGGCAACGGCGCAGAAAACTTGATAGTGATATGGAGGAGTGTAGTGATAACTTGCTGATTTTGGGGACAAATTCAAATGAAATCCATATTTTCACTAATGAGTTGAAATTAGCACATAATTTATATATGGGAACTCAACACATGCAATTGCTTCTTGGTCCATCTTTGAACAATAAGAAAACCTTAAGTACACCTCTCAGTGATTAAATGAAATCAGGGGCTTAACAATAACAAGGCAGATTCCACATATTTCAAGAAATTAGCAACCAGAAAATTCAAAAATCAGCACCTAGCAAACATTGGAATTCAGCACATGTCACTCATTGGAATTCAGACTTGCCATTACTCTTTGATTCATCTCTGAACAACAAAGTATCCGTAGGATTCACTTCTCAGTGATTTAATGAGATCAATGATTTACAACAGCAAAACAGAATCCAAAGATTTAGGAAATCAAATTTTACAAATCAGAAATCAGCAAGTGAAATGTTTGCAATAATTCAGAAATCAGAAATCAGAAACCTTAGAAATATCATTGCCTCTTGATTCATTTTTGAACAAGAATGAAACCATAAGAAATATCTCAGTTATCAATTTAATTAGGGCTCCACAATGATGAAAATAGAATTTAACAATTCAGAAATCAGAAATCAAGAAAATCAGAATTCAGAATTCAGGAAATCAAATTTCTAGTTAGGGTTGAATCCAGAAACTTGGCATTGATTCTTGATTCATTTCTGAACAAAGAATAGATCAAATGACAACTTCTCAGTTGTAGATACAATTAGGATCTTACAATGATAGAATCAGATTCATATAAACACAAAAAATCAGAAATTAGAATTGAAATCAGTTCATAAAATCAGACTTGTCTATATCCATCCACAATTAATCTAGACTACTATCCTATCATAGGAGACATGGGATTTAGCTCCTTATAATTACATAATTAGATACACAATAGAGTGAAGAATAGAAGCAAATCATCCTGCCTTGAGGGCTGTTGACAGCAATCAGCTCTGCTTCAACTCCTTCTAACTCAAATCAGCTCCAATCAACTCCCTTCCTTGCAATGGCCAGCATTTTTCTTTCTTCCTTAGGGTTTTCAGCTTATATATGACTCCTTCTACCTTTAAATCAGCATCAGAATGCTCCCCGATGTCTTGATTGTGCCAAGTGTCATCTGGACCAGAGAATATCTCATGTGACAGCTTTTGGATAGCAAAAAGTAGGTGGTCCCCTCATTTTCCAACCTTTTTCAGCTTTATAATGTCTGCTAGAAGAGAAAGAACACCAAACATCAAAGTCCTCAAATAGGAAATAAATAAATAAGGATGAGGACAGCTACTAGGATCAGCTCCATTATCAAATAAAATTTGATGTTATGCAGAGGTGAAATTAGTAAATAAAAATGATAATTTTGAAGACCCGGACTGATAACCTTGCATATATCTTGAAAAATGTCCAAATATGGATGGTTCAAGACATTGAAGGCATCAAAGGGATTAGTATGGCAAGCGAATGAGGTCAGAAATCAAATGTGGATAAGATTTCATAGGATTGATAACTTGGGTGCTAAAAATGATAACTTTTTATCATAAAAATGATAACTTGTCATAACTTTAGTTGTGGTTGTCCAAATGTGGCCAAATTTAAGCAACAAATGAGTTAAGACAGTAATTTGATGATTGCCTAATGCCTTAATGCAGAATTGATAGCTTTGCATATCGAAATGATAGTTTTGCCCTTAAACGATAACTTGACATTCAAAAGTGATAACTTGTGAAATGAAATGATAATTTTGCACAAGTTGAAATAAGGTCATCCAAATATGAATAATTCATGATGGCAAGGAATTTAAAGCAAAATAATCACTGGAAATTAGTTCAATTAAAATAATGATAATTTTACACATTGGAATGATAACTTGTCCTAAAAATGATAACTTGACATAAAAATGAAATATTTATGAATTTTAGCAATTCAGAATCTCTATGCACATGGAATTAGGTATAAAATGAGAAAGATCAATTAGTTATCATAATCCTTACATTTCAAACATAATTGGCCAAAAGTTAGGCAATTTGAGGACTCGATATGGGTGAAATGCATCTAAAATGGGATAAAAACCTATTGTGATCAACTAGTAATCACTAATGATCAATAACGAACGGATTTTGACTATTAATGACCGGATTTCCCTTTACAAATGATGTATTTTCTTGTAGTGAATTCTGGACGAATTTTCCACACTAGAGCCTATAAAAGGAGTGCCAAAGCCAGAAGCTAAGATACCTTATCCAAGCAGTGAAGCAAAACTTCAAGAAATAAAAAGAAGATCATTTCTCTTGAAGTTATCATTTAGATCTTTCTTTCTTTCTCTCTTCTTTTTTTGTGAGTGTTCTATTGTAAAGGAGAGAAACCATTATTCAGAAAAATAGAGAGAGCTCATGTGTAAAAGAAGTTCTAAATCTTACCTCTCGAGCGAGAAAAAAGATTAGCTTCCTATGAGGAGAGGTTGCATTGCCTCTCGAAGCGAAGAAAATGTGATTGTGTAAATGGCTTTCTTCCTTGCCCCATTTGGAATAAAGGAAGTGCTTAATAGAATCTCTGGTGGTCTCGAGGTCGAGAAGTCAGAGCGGAGACGTAGGCCAAAGTGTGACCGAACCTCATCAACAATCACCCGTGTGCTTTGTGTTTGATTTCTCTCACTCTCTCGCCCTCTCAATTGCAAAGATTTTAAGAATCGATTTTAAGCTTTCGCAATGATTTTTATGAAATCGATATTTTCGTATTGAACACCAATTCACCCCCTCTTAGTGCCCTTTGGGATCATATGTGTGTGTGTGTGAGAGAGAGAGATATGAATATTAATGTGACACCACATAAAGTGGATGCACTGTTCTGCCAATTCATCTAGACCGTCCGATCACGGATGAATGGCAATCCATGTCTTCCTCCTCTGCTACAAACGTGCGATCCACATCTTCCTCCTCTACTATAGTCATGCACGACATCTTCCTTCGGCTACCGCTTCCATCATGCACGTCTTCCGCCCCCTCCTGCCTTCATCCCTCCTCAGACAGGGATTGGCGTGATTGTGGTGTCTCGTGCGACGATGGCATCGGGCTGAGAGGGGAGATCATCGAGGTCCGGTCAGCGAGGGGCGATCAGAAGGGAGGGTTAGCCAAGGGTGATTGGCGAGGGATAGTCGATGATGACTTGCGACTGCGAGAGCGAAGGGCTGCGGATTAGCCGACGACTTGCAAGAGCGGAGGGCAGTGGCTTCGACAATGACTTGCGACCTGTGACCTTTATGCTTCCCCCTCAACGATCGACGCCCTTGTAGGTTGCATGATGCCTGCAAACACTAGTGCAATCATGGAGAGGAGGACGACGGTGGATGGAGAGCTCTGTCCAGAGAAAAAGACCTTCTCATGCTTCCTCCGTGGCTATTTTGAAATTATGTGCTGAATGGAATTGGTAGATATCATGACCCGCACTTTAATTTGGTTTGTTGATGGATCCATAATTTACCACTACTTTGGATTAGTTAAACCCAATCCATAACTGAGGTTTGGGCATGTCAAACTGGTCAGGTTTGAATTGCTCTAGTTTTTTTTCGATTGAGACTCATCGGTGTTCAGGATAGCATCCGACTAATTCGGTATTCGGACAAGAGCAATATGGATAGATCCTAATCAAAGTGATGACTCAACGAACTTGAGTTACTAGCACCCAACTATCACAAAACACAAGCTCGTTATCTAGTTATGCATATTTGCTCTAATTTGTTGTATGTATTCTTTGCCTTTGTGAGTGACATGCATTATCACCTGTGTGATGTATCCATGAAAATTTTGACATGCAACTCTAACACTGTGTATGGATAAAGGGTCATTAAGGGGAAGAAAAGAGAATGAACAAGAAGATAAAGGAAGGGAAGGGAATTGTTACACCCCAATTTGGGGTTGAAATAAAATAGCACAAATGGAGGGGAATGGAAGGAAAAAAATGGAGATTCCCCTTTATTCCCCTCCATTAAAATTTTATCCAAACAAGATGAAAAATTCTTTTACCTTCCCCTCCCCCTCTTTACCCTCCTTCCCTTTTTGCCCTCATTTCACCTCAATCCAAACATAGTGTAAAAGTTTGACAAAGACAATAATATCCTAGGTTAAAATAAAAAAAAAGAAAGAGCAAAACCAAATAAGCCCACAAAGCCCAACTACCTAGCATGTATTAACCTAATACCCCCACCTACCCCACTCGTCCGAGAGCACTCCAAGCCAACCCCATGCTACAGTAGCCGACCAACTCCCCCTCTCTTCTCTCCCCCCTTTCACTCATTCGGCCAGCAAGTAAAGGAAGCTCCATTAGTGCTACAGTAGGTCTCCATTGTTGCCCTTTGGTCAATAGTAAGCACCCTGGTTATAGCTATAGTAAGCATGTTTTCTCCTCTCTTCTCTTGGTTATTAGCAAGGGATTAGCTCACAAAGCTCTCTCTTTCTCTCTCTCTCTTCACTGTAGCCGCATCTAGGTAAATCAAGAGAAGCACAAAGTGCTAAAGCTAGGATTTAGGCTTGCTATTAAGGTATGTTTGAGGGGATCCACCCACCTTAATCTTCCCCTTAATGATGTTTGATTGTGTGGATTAGGATTAAAGAACAAACCCTTTGTTCTTAGATGAGGATTTAAGGAATGTGCATTTGATGCTTCATTTTCTTTAGATTAGTATTCTATTGCTATCCATGATTAGAATGCCATTTGTCTTATTGCTCATTATGCTTATTGTTAGAATGTTTATTATTGTTATGATGGTCAATATGAAACTACTTGAAGTTCATGTACATTTATGAACTTGACTAGCATGTTAGAAGTCTTTACGTGAAAACCCCATATGAATCATGATTAGAGTGTTAAGAATGTTAAGAAATGTCTCATGTGATGTTTGGAAGTCAATAAGTGTCCAATATGTTAATGTGTGCAAGATTTGGAATGAAATGATGTAAAAATCGGGGGTCTGCCGTCTCAAAACGAGCGACCAATTTCTTATCGGTCGACCGTTCTGAAAGGGTTGTGACATTTTGTGATTAGCGGACGAACCAAAACATAGTTTTGGTCGTCCGAAAGACATGTAGTGGTCAACCGATGTTTCAGCGATCGTCCGATATAAGTAGTGGAAACATTCTGTGATTAGCGGACGATCGAACGCCCTGTTTCGATCGTCCAAAAGTCATGAACCGACCGATATTCCACCGGTCATCCTATTTGAGCAGTCATCACACACTGTGATTAGCGGTCAAACCCAAGCTCATTTTTTGTCGTCCGAAAGACTTATGATGATCGACCATTTTATTAGCGATCGTCCGATTCAAAGAGCAGTCACTCTCTGTGATTAGCGGTCGACCAAACGCCCAATTTCGATCATCTGCAATGACCATAATGGTCGACCGATAATATTATCAGTCGTTCGATACTAGTTCAGCGGTTGACCGTGACCCAAAATGATCGTCCGGTTTTGGAATATTATTGGTTATGATTGAATGTCCACACATAGCATAATTTGAAATTTGTATGTCCTTAAATATGGTTAAAATATGCAACATGTATTGAATGATTGTATGTATTGATGAATATGATTAAAATACGAATTGATGAAGGTGTGGCATTCTTTATGTCTCGGGACCAATTGGTACCCTAACTAAGACTCCACCCACGGGTGGGGAAAGACCTCATTGACGAATGAGGGTTATGACCTCGTCTACGGATGAGGGTTATGACCTCACCTACGGCTGAGGGTTATGACCTCATCTAAGAATGAAGGTTAAGACATCACCTACGGGTGAGGGTTATGACCTATGAGCCACCCTCTTCTCAATCGACAAGATAAAAAATCACCTAAGTAAAGATGAAAGATGAAAAGATGAATGATGAATGACATGGGACATAAAGTTAACGACGATAAAGAAATATGAAGAAGGCACCTATGAAGATGCATTATGAATGTCCACTTGTCACATCATATGATGTCATGAACAAAGATGACAAAGTAAAATAAGATAAGATCAAGACATGCAATAGCATAAGGATAAGCATGATGATAAGTTATCATATGTATGACCTAAAGATTATGATGTTACATGTTATTTTATCATACCATGATGAGATATTCACATGCCATATAGTATGCACAAGTAGCTCATAGCATGCACACAAGTTATGTTTCATTATGATGAAATGCATATGCCATAACATGTAGAGATTATGTTATAAAATCATAGCATGCATGGGCCTCAACATACTCTAACGGGAGAAATCCCCTGCAACTTATGGATCCGTGTAGGTATGGAGGAGGCTTAGGTTCGGCGGCGAGAGCCTCGTGACGGTGACATTGCACATGGATCTGTCGGGCTACGGCTCAAGTTATCTTACTTTTATTATGTCATGGTGATGAACCCTTATAAGGGTTAAGTATGTATGGCTTATGGGCCTCTTATTGAGTCATGGACTCCACTTGAACTCATTTATATATGATGAACCCTCTATTGGGTATACGTTAGAGCCTATTAGGCCCATGGATCAATTTATGTATCTTGGGTTTTAATTATGAAGTCTTCCGTTATTTTACGCTATTATTATTTATGGTTATTATTATTATATTTCCACTGTGATGTTTTATGAAATTAGGTCATGTCAAGGTCAAAGTAACGTCGCCTAGGGTTCGGCAAAAGTTTAAATTAGGGTCAAATTTTGGAGTCGTTACAGTTGGTATCAGAGCCATACTTTGGCTCTTATGTCTTAAGTTTTATGTGTCTAAGTCATAGGTTGGCTAAAATGTCTAAGTGTAAAGCTCATGTGCAATCGTCATGAGATTCCACCAAACCTAAAGGTACATGTTCTTTCATGTTTAACTCATACTAATGATGATGTTATGTTTATTTAATTATGGATGTAGATGCCACCAAGACGAGCAATTGTTGATGAGGAGCGTGAAAGGAATACTTTCCTTGATGGATTAATCCGAGCGACACAAAATGCTCAAAAGACTAGTGAACCGGACTATTCTATAAAGAGATTCCTACGACTCCAACCTCCCAAGTTTGATGGGGAAGGAGAACCCGAGTTGGCTGAATTTTGGGTTGAGGAAATAAGGGACATCCTTAAAGTCATAGAATGTCCCAAAGATCGCAAGGTGATGTATGCTACGCATCGCCTTTGTGGATAAGCTAAGGCATGGTGGAAGACACTCCCGAAGACTACCTTCCAAAGTGAAGAAGATGTTGATTAGGAGAGCTTCGTGGAAACATTCGAGGCTTGCTTTTTCCCTGACCACGTGAAGGAAAAGAAGAGGGACGAGTTCCTGAATTTCGTCCAAGAAAATATGACAATTGACCTATACTTGAACACCTTCCTAAGGCTGAAAAGTATAGGGAACAGAATGAACTGAGGAGGACAAAGATTCATCAATGACCTAACTCCCGGGCTATAACCTTGGGTGAGGAGTGGGCGATGCACCACTATCAAGGATGCGGTAGAACTTGCCGCTAAACATGAAGGAAAGCACAAGAAAAAGATGATTGTTAAAGGGAAAGCAATTAAGCACCACGAAAGAAAGAGCACAAGGAAGGCACCATATCATTCCCCAAAGAAGATGGAGCAAACAAGACCCACGTGTTCTAATTGTGGGAGGTCTCATTTCGGGGAATGTCATTTTAAGGCCGGGACGTGTTTGCAATGTGGCAAGATGGGCCACTACATAAGAGATTGCCCAGAGAAACGTGGGGACAATAGAGACAAAGGAAAAGGAGTTGCAAACCCACCAAGAGCTCCAGCAAGAGTTTTCGCCATGGAAGTAGAGGAAGCCACCCAAGCCAACGACGTGATCCAAGGTAATATACTAATTGCCGGACACTATGCAAATGTTCTCTTTGATTCGGGAACAACTCATTCATTTATCTCCCATGCATTTGCTAGCATGCTAGAAGTAAGGCATCTAGTTACTAATTGCCAAGTAGAGGTAGTGACTCCCACCGGCATGGTAGCCACTAGAAGATATGTTCCTAATGTATCCATAAAAATAGATAGGAAGAATTTTTCATGTGATCTCATATTACTTCCTATGAGAGATTATGATGTAATTCTAGGAATGGATTGATTATCCTATAATGATGTTCGTATGTATTGCAAAGAAAAGAAAGTCTTTATAAGTGATCATCAAGAAAAGCCCACAATGATCCGAGGAATTCCTTTCGAGGTTCGAGGAAGCTAAAATGCTAATTTCGGCAACCAAAGCAAGTAAAATGATCAAGAAAGGAGCAAGATGGTTCTTAGCAAGTGTCATCAAGACGGATTCACAACCCAAAGCACATGAATCCTTAGATGTGATAAGAGAATATCCCGATGTCTTTCCGGTAGACATTGCGGGATTGCCGCTAAGAAGGAAGGTTGGGTTCAATATTGAACTACTTCCGGGTACCGCACTCATCTCAAAGCCGCCTTATCGAATGGCTCCGATGGAAATGCATGAACTAAAGACTCAATTACAAGAGCTTTTAGACAAGAGGTTCATAAGGTCAAGCGTCTCACCATGGGACGCACCGGTGCTATTTGTTAAGAAGAATGATGGTTCTTTAAGGTTGTGCATCGACTATCGAATGCTCAACAAAGTCACGGTAAAGAACAAATACCCCTTACCAAGAATTAATGATCTTTTTGTTCAATTAGCATCGGCGTTGATTTTCTCAAAGATTGACCTAAGGAGTGGCTACCACCAATTAAGGGTAGCCGAGCAAGATGTTCCCAAATAGCATTTCATTCAAGGTATGGACATTACGAGTTTTTTGTTATGCCTTTTGGACTAACGAATGTGCTCGCCACATTCATGGATTTGATGAATAGGGTCTTCCGTCCATACTTGGACAAATTTATAATCGTATTTGTGGATGACATCCTCATCTACTCATCAAGCCCGGAGAAGCACCGGGAACACCACTGCATTGTATTAGAAACTTTAAGAAGGAATAAGCTCTACGTCAAGTTTTCTAAATGTGAATTTTGACTTGAAGAAGTGATGTTTCTTGGACATATAGTGTCAAGACATGAAGTGGCTGTGGATCGGGCAAAGGTTGAAGCAGTGACAAATTGAAATAGGCCCAAGAATGTGACTGAGATTCGAAGTTTTTCGGGACTTGCTGGATGTTATAGAAGATTTATCCAAGCCTTCTCCAAGATTGCCGCCCCTATGACAAAGTTGACAAAAAATGATGAGAAGTTCATATGATCATAAGCATGTGAAGCAAGCTTCCAAAAGTTAAAAAGAAGACTTACCACGGCACCAATTCTAGTTCTTCCTTCAGGAAGTGGAGGCTATCTTATTTATAGTGATGCTTGCGGCACTGGACTAGGATGTGTACTTATGCATCATGGCAAAGTGGTTTCATATGCTTCTCGGCAATTGAAGAAGCATGAAGTCAACTATCCAACTCATGACTTAGAGTTAGCGGCAGTTGTATTTGCATTGAAAATATGGCACCGTTACTTGTATGGTGAAAATTTTGAAATGTACACGGATCACAAGAGCTTGAAGTATGTGTTTTCACAAAAAAGAGTTGAGCATGATGCATAGAAGATGACTTGAGTTTCTTAAGGACTATGAGTTCGCCATATTGTACCACCCCGGGAAAGCAAATGTAGTTGCGGATGCACTAAGTCGCAAGTGGAAATGATCACTTGATGCTTAAGAGTTCACAAGTGGAATCTTGTGGAAAGCATAGTGCAATGGACCCCAATCATTTTTGGCTGAAGGATCATATATACGACTCACCATGTGATCGAGTCAAGTTTGGTGAGAAGAATTGTTGAAACTCAAAGAAGGGACCTAGATTATGCCAGAATGATTAATGTGTGTCAAAGGGAAAGAAATCACTTCAGGTATGGTGAAGATGGTGTAATTAGGTACAAGAACCGATTATGAGTACCAAAAGGCATTAAGAAGAGAGATTTTGGATGAGTATCACAAATCCGAATTCTCAATTCATCTTGGAAACACCAAAATGTTCAAGAACTTGCAAAGAAATTTTTGGTGAGAAGACATGAAAAAAAATGTGGCCAAGTATGTAGCAAAGTGCATAGTTTGTCAACAAGTTAAGATTGAGCACCGAAGACCTTGTGGTAAATTACAACCTTTATCTATTTCCGGAATGGAAATGATAAAGTATCTTCATGAACTTTGTAGTAGAATTACATCGAACCCGGAAAGGATATGATGCAATATGCATTGTAGTGGACTGTTTGACGAAGTCGGCTCACTTTATTCCTATGAAAGTGAGTCAATCCATGAAAAGCATGATAGAGTTATATGTGAATGAGATTATTTGTTTGCATGGAATCCCCGTCTCTATTGTTTCGGATAGAGATCCGAGGTTCACTTCAAAATTTTGAAAAGGTTTTCAAAATACTTTTGGAACAAGGCTGAATTTTAGCACGGCATTCCATCCTCAAACCGACGGTCAAAGTGAAAGAATAATATAAACTCTTGAGGATATGCTTAGAGCTTATGCTTTTGATTGGCATGGAAATTGGGATGACCACCTTCCTTTGGTGGAATTTGCTTATAACAATAGTTATCATTCAAGTAACAAGATGGCTCCATTTGAAGCTCTATATGATAGGCCTTGTCATTCTCCGGCATGTTGGAGTGAAACTGGAGAAGAAAGGTATCTTCGGCCGGATTTGGTCCACATGTATGTTGATAAAGTAGAGCTCATCAAGCAAAGGATGCTAGCGGCGCAAAGTAAACAAAAGAGTTATGCGGATTTGAGAAGAAGTGAGCAACTCTATGAAGTTGGGGATCATGTATGCTCAAAGTCTCACCAACCAATGGTGTCATGAGATTTAACAAGAAAGGAAAGTTGACACCAAAATATATAAGACCTTTTGAAATCCTAGAGAAAGTTGGCGAGCGGCATATAAGTTAGAATTACCACATTCGTATGCAAGACTTCATAATGTCTTTCATGTATCAATGCTCCGGAAGTATGTCCATGATGAAGCTAATGTGATTCGGATTGAGGAGCCAAATATCAAAAATGACTTAACATATATGGAGCAATCTATTGAGATTATTGATTATCAAGTAAAGCATCTTAAGAACAAGACAATACCTATGGTCGTAGCATGGAAGCATCACCGCGGACAAGAAGCAACATGGGAACTAGAAGAGGAAATGAGAGAGAAATTTTCAAGACTTTTCGGTAAGCAATTTAAGATTTACAAAAATTCGAGAATGAATTTTTATTTAAGGGGGTAGATTATAATATCCTAGGTTAAAAAAAAGAAAGAGCAAAACCAAATAAGCCCACATGCGCAAGCCCACAAAGCTCAACTACCTAGCATGTATTAACCTAATACACCCACCTACCCCACTCGACCGAGAGCACTCCAAGCCACCTCCATGCTACAGTAGCCGCCCAACTCCCCCTTTCTTCTCTCCCCCCTTTCACTCATTCAGCCAGCAAGTAAAGGAAGCTCCATTAGGTCTCCATTGTTGTCCTTTGGTCAATAGCAAGCACCCTGGTTATAGCTATAGTAAGCAGGTTTTCTCCTCTCTTCTCTTGGTTATTAGCAAGGGATTAGCTTACCAAGCTCTCTCTTTCTCTCTCTCTTCACTGTAGCTGCATCTAGGTAAATCAAGAGAAGGACAAAGCGCTAAAGCTAGGATTTAGGCTTGCTATTAAGGTATGTTTGAGGGGATCCATCTATCTTAATCTTCCTCCTAATGATGTTTGATTGTGTGGATTAGGGATTAAAGAATAAACTCTTTGTTCTTATATGAGGATTTAAGGAATGTGCATTTGATGCTTCATGTTTCTTTAGATTACTATTCTATTACTATCCATAATTAGAATGCCATGTGTCTTATTGCTCAAAGCTCTATTGCTCATTATGCTTATTGTTAGAATGTTTATTGTTGTTATGATGGTCAATATGAAACTATTTGAAGCTCATGTACATTTATGAACTTGATTAGCATATTAGAAGTCTTGACGTGAAAACTCCATATGAATCATGATTAGAGTGTTAAGAATGTTAAGAAATGTCTCTTGTGATGTTTGGAAGTCAATAAGTGTCCAATATGTTAATGTGTGCAAGATTTGGAATGAAATGATGTAAAAATCGGGGGTCTGTTGTCTTAGAACGAGCGACCAATTTCTTATCGGTCGACCGTTCTGGAAGGGTTGCGATATTCTGTGATTAGCGGACGAACCGAAACATAGTTTCGATTGTCCGAAAGATATGTAGCGGTCGACCGATGTTTCAGTGGTTGTCCGATATAAGTAGTCGAAATATTTTGTGATTAGCGGACGATCGAACGCCCTATTTCAGCCGTCCGAAAGTCATGAACCGATCGACCGATATTCCATCGGTCGTCCTATTTGAGCAGTCATCACACACTGTGATTAGCGATTGAATCGAAGCTCAGTTTCGATCATCCGCAATGATCATAATGGTCGATCGATAATCTTACCGGTCGTCCGATACTAGTCCAGCGGTCGACCGTGATCCAAAACGGTCGTCCGGTTCTGGAATATGATTGGTTATGATCGAATGTCCACACATATCATGATTTAAAATTTGTATGACCTTAAATATGATTAAAATATGCAACATGTATTGAATGATTGTATGTATTAATGAACATGATTAAAAGACGGATTGATGAAGGTGTGGTATTCTTTATGAATCGGGACCAATTTGTACCATAACTAAGACTCCATCGACGGGTGAGGGAAGACCTCATTGACGAATGAGAATTATGACCTCGCCTACGGAAGAAGGTTAAGACCTCATATACGGGTGAGGGTTATGACCTCATCTAAGGATGAGAGTTAAGACCTCACCTACGAGTGATGGTTATGACCTATGGGCCACCACTCTTCTCAATCGACAAGATAAGAAATCACCTAAGTAAAGATGAAAGATGAAAAGATGAATGATGAATGACATGAGACATAAAGTTAACGATGATAAAGAAGTATGAAGAAGTCACATATGAGAATGCATTATGAATGTCCACTTGTCATATCATATGATGTCATGAACAAAGATGACAAAGTATAGTAAGATAAGATCAAGACATGCAATAGTATAAGGATAAGCATGATGATAAGTTATGATATGCATGACTTAAAGATTATGATGTTACATGTTATTTTATCACACCATGATGATATGTTCACATGCCATATAGTATGCACAAGTAGCTCATAGCATGCACACAAAATTATGTTTCGTTATGATGAAATACATATGTCATGACATGTAGAGATTATGTTATAAGATCATAACATGCATGGGCTTCAACATATTCTAACGGAAAAAATCTCCTGTACCCCATGGATCCATACAGGTATAGAGGAGGCTTAGGTTCGGCGGCGAGAGTCTCATGACGACGACATTGCACATGGGTCTGTCGGGCTACGGCCCATTGTTTTACGATATTATTGTTTATAATAATTATTATTTTTTCGCTACGATATTTTATGAAATTAGGTCATGTCAAGATCAAAGTAACGTCGTTTAAGGTTCGGCAAAAGTTTAAATTAGGATTGAATTTTGGGGTCGTTACAAAGACGACCATGGGTAAAGATAATTTTCAATTCTTAACTATGCTTTTGTTTGAAATCATGTTGGGAATTCGAATTGGATTAATCGATTCCATCAAGCTCAAATGTGGTCCATGGTTCCTCCAAATTTAACCATCTCGTTGACCTGATTTTAACCGATCAATACTGATTTTTCATGAATTACTAAATATAAATAAAATATTTATAAAAATGAATCTCTGGACTGATTTTTTTTCATTTGGGACTTAGTTTGAGCAGCTTAGTTTTAATTTATTGAAAAAATATTCTAAAATCTCTTAAATTTTGAACTTTTCGAATCGCTTCTTCTCTAATCAGATACTTTTTTATTGATTGTATTTTTTCTCTGCTCGTACGAACTTTTTTCTATTATATTTTTAATTTAATTATATTCGATTTCGAGTAATTTGTTTTTTCTTCATTTTTTTGCAAAATTTAATAACTCATAGTATCGAACCATACGTCTCTCACGTGATGATCCGGGCGCGGAGAAATTAATAGAAGGCTCCAGGCGCGAGTGAGGGTTTTGCTCCCGATTCCCTCCTCTCTTGCTGCCGTCGCCGTTGCCGTCGCCGTCGCCGTCGCCGTTGCCGTCGTACGAAGGCCCTTACGACTTCTCTCTTGTATCCAGACACTAATCTTTGCTGCAACCATGCAAGCCCCAGTTCTCGTCCTCAGTACGTTCACTTCCTTTGCCTTAAATCCGTGGCTTTTGCTTCAGCCGATCTCATCATTTACACTCTTCATATGACGCAAGTCTTTATTAGTAACATAGAAGGAACCTTCTCGATCGCTTCGTATTGGGCGAGGGCTTCTGTACGGCATACGACCAATGTTAATGAGCACATGACCTAGAAATGAACAATTTTTTCCCTGACTTTTGTTGTTTGGGGCTTAAATGATGAATGTTAAGACTCTTAGCAGTTCCGAACGTTTGCCCAAAGATCCCTTTTGTTTTTTGCTTGAAGAGATCATGATTAATTCCAGAAGAAGGCCCATGAATATCTTTCAATATTTCCAGTTTTCCATCTTCTGGATTTGGATTGAACTTTGAAGCTTTTCTTTTCAGCATTTTGAACGTCTTTTGTAACTGCAGTTGCTTTTTAATATGTTGTGCAGAGGATTCGCTAAAACGGGAATCTGGAACCAAGGTGCATCATGCCAACATCCAAGCTTCTAAGGTGAGCTTCGTCTTATATGTATCCAGACTTTAAAAGTTACAAATGAATGAATTGAAAAGAGTGTTTTCTTTTGAGAAAAGAAAAGGGTATTTCTTTTTACTAGTTCGTTACCTTTCTTCTCTTTTGATAATCATGTCAGATATTGTTTAAAGGCCATTAACTCATTGTGATAGTCACTTTCTCCTAACATTATGGTCAATGGAAGCCTGTCATATGATGGAATGTCTCAGGAAACTATTACAAGTTCAATAAGTTGAGACTTAATAGTGAACCTTGGTCTCAGTATGTATTAGCTAGTCGAAGTAAACTTTATAATATTTTTTTGGACAAACTAATACAGCATTTGTCTGATTTACCTATTGGTTTCAGTGAACATACATTTGAAACTTTCTGCAATTGGCACGAGTAACTTTATTTTTAAATTTCTTATTTTACAATCCTTGATATTGTTGAATATCGAATTTAAGCATGTAGTCTATGACCTGACCTTTTTCCCTGTTTTTGGTCTTCTTCAGGCTGTTGCTGATATAATCCGTACTACTCTGGGTCCTAGATCTATGTTGAAGATGCTGCTTGATGCTCAAGGAGGTATGTTTTTGGAGAGTTTCGCTTTAATAAACATATGTTCTCAATCAATGCCAGAGAATACAACAACAACAACAACAAAGCCTTATCCCACTAGGTGGGGTCGGTTACATGGATCATACGACGCCTCGTTGATCCATGTTCATGAGATTCGACAGGATTTTACGCTGGCTGTCGGGGCCTAACACAACCCACATTTATCCGGGCTTGGGACCGGCTATAAAACATAGGCGGAGTTTTATATGATCCTCTTGGAAAAAAATGAATGCCAGAGAATATTTCTGTTAATTTTGGATGTGATCCTCTTGGGAAAAAATGAACTTTTATATGTCATACAGTATTTTGGACTGCAGCCAATCTTGTGATATTGGCATTTGCAACACTTGTGGAATCTTAGTGAATGCACCAGTTGATGCAATATCATTTACATGCAGTTAATCTGTGGACTATCAGTCATATGTTCTTATTTGATACCAAGAAATTATCCCATTTACTGTTTGACAGAGGTTACTTTAGAATAAAAAGAAAAAGAAAAAGAAAAAGATAAGGAAAGATGGAAAGAGGAGCAACAAAGTGAGTTCATTCCTCCAAAAAAAAGTGAGTTCATATTTGTGTTAATATAACTGAAGGATTACTAGATTCTACTAACATGGCTCTTCTAGAATCCAAGATAGAATGTCAAAGCATATAATAGAATAATCATATATTCTTTCCTTTTGTCGCTCTATCTGTCAAAGTCTCAGAAGTAGATGGCAAAGATTATTGTAACAATGGGCATATTTGCACAAATGTACTAAATTGATGTTTTTGTGGTTTTTCCCTCTTTACACATGAATGAAACTCCCATGTACATGAAATTCCATGTGGATTGTGATAGACTAGATTTTAATGTTGAAGGAGAAAGGGAGTACAGGTATTAGCATTTTCTAAGAAGCATGTCAAATTGGCAATGTTTTTGCATATGGATTATGATGTCACCAATTTTAGTAAAACATAGGCAAACGATCATGCCTTCTAAGTTACAATTAGAAATTTGAATGACTTCTCAAAAAAAAAATTCCCTTGCGGGTGTGGTCATTCCACAAGGACTTTTTTTTGGCAACAAGGTAGCATGAGCAAAGAGGTGTATTATGGCTATGTGCTTTGACACTCCTATATAACCACTTAATGGTGTAGGAACACGTTGTCTTATTGGTTATGCCGTCAAAATTTAGTTCATTAGCGGTCAAATGAGACAACCCTTCTTGCATCTTTTGTTTTATAGTTCTGGGAGTAGATGTTGAGAATCTTCAAATGTTTCATGGCTTACCGGTTTATTTACGTCTCAAGATATGGAAAACAGACGCTGTATTTCTATATATTGTCATACTTGTGCATATTTTGCTTGCTTGGTCTTTCGAATTTCCCCTTTATAAGGACTTCATTGTTACCAGGAATTGTTGTGACTAACGATGGAAATGCTATATTGCGTGAGTTAGATCTTGCCCACCCAGCTGCCAAGGTATGCTCCATTGCTCTATCACCCACTTTTGTTTATTCTCTTGGTGCTCTAGTGGTTCTTTTATTTCTTTTGAAGGGGATGCTGTCGTGGTTCTAAGAACAACAATCATGTTGTGCTTTTCTGACCACGAGATCCATGGAAAATTTTCCTGTCATAGTTGTGGTACTCACCTCTCTTTTATGCAGTCAATGATTGAATTAAGCCGTACGCAAGATGAAGAGGTTGGAGATGGAACCACATCAGTTATAATACTTGGTATATCTTAGGATTTTGATTTATACGCAATGAACCTTGTTTTAATCTGGAGTAGACCTCATATGATAGTTAATAAATTACTGAATAACAGAAGAGCTCAGATATGATTATTTAAATGTCACTCTCAAGAAAATAAATTACAGGTCCTTTGTTATAACTTCTTAATTGTAAGCTATTTGTCTATAATGCTTGTAGTGAGAAACAGGTCCTTATTAATTTTTTTGAGTTCCACATCGTGCACTTTTCGTGGTTGCATACATACCTTTTTTACTTAAGTTTAGCAGAAAACACTTTATGTTTCATAAACTTGTTACTCATAATTTAGTAAATTTGTTGAAGCTGGTGAGTTGCTACATGTCGCTGAAGCTTTCATTGATAAGAACTACCATCCTACTGTAATATGTCGAGGTAAGTAAATTAACACCTAGAGAACCTTTACTTTGGATATCTCAAAAGAAAACCTTTACTTTGGATCTCTCAATAAAAATCCTGGACTTTGGATTTTTCTTAATGCTAAGATCTTTGATCTATCTTGACAGCCTATAACAAAGCTCTTGAGGATTCCATTGCTGTACTGGAGAAGATTGCCATGCCCATTGATGTGAATGATCGTATGTTCTGTTGATATGTAAATCTGTTTAATCTATCAATTCTCTTTATAAAGTATTTATTTTGTATGTTTCTTTTTAGCATCTATGTGGTAAATATGAATCATGTTTTTTATTTCTTTTGTAGGTGCAAAAATATTGGGGCTTGTGAAAAGTTCTATCGGCACAAAATTTACTAGTCAATTTGGGAACTTAATTGCGGTGAATATTTTGTTTATGATTTTAACTTTTAATTTCCTTATCTTGATTGTGTTATGTGCTTGTGTTGATGTCAACCTTCTGTAACACCATGAAAATTACTTGAAAAATGCGTCGCAAAAGCCTTTTTATTTAGTAAGCTACTTATGTTCTTTCTTGTCGAGGGATATTACTTCTTCACCAACTATGGTTGTCATACTTTATAGGCTACATTCTATTAGCATTCAAATTGGTTAATTATGATGAGGGAGTTGCTCTCTGATATGCTTGTCTCTCACTTATTAATGTGTTTTCTGTTGGAAGACTATACCCAACATTTTTCAATGTTGCTGCTCCAGGATCTCGCCATCGATGCCACCACCACAGTTGGTGTAGACCTTGGCCAAGGTATACGTGAAGTTGATATTAAGAAGTACATAAAAGTCGAAAAGGTCCCTGGTGGCCAGTTGGAGGATTCAATGGTTCTTAAAGGAGTAATGTTTAATAAAGATGTTGTCGCCCCGGGAAAAATGAGAAGGAAAATCTTAAACCCACGCATTATCCTTCTTGACTGTCCCCTTGAATATAAGAAAGGAGAAAATCAAACTAATGCTGAATTGATGAAAGAAGAAGATTGGTAAGAATATTATTTCAAATCTTTTGTTGAATTTTGTTTCTGCATTTTCATAGCATAACAGTAAAAATGTGGCAGAAAGAAATGACTGATTGGAATGATGAAATTTCCTTCATAATTACATATAAAAATTCCTCTTATAGTTGGTCATCCAATTTTTCTTCTAGCTTATAGATGACATAGTTTCTGTTCATGAATTTCTAAAAAGACCTGTTCATGCAAGTCTTAGGAAAAAAATATTTCTGTATTGAGTTGATCTTAATGTAATAAATTCGAGACAATGTTGATTAAGCATACTCACAGTTGACCAAAAGTGCCTGGAATGTTTAACATGTTTCAAAACAAGTTTATTTTGGAGATGTTTCAGAACAAGTTACTTTGTTAACCGTAGTGAAAGTTTATTCTGACATTACTGTATCTGTGAGCCGACCCCACCTAGTGGGATAAGGCTTTGTTGTTGTTGTACTGTATCTGTGAGTGAAACTTGAATCTTATTTAATTTTTTCCAAAAAAATATCTCAACACTTGACCTTCATTGGATATTATTCTTTAAAGAAAATTTATTGGTTGTGGCTCTAAATCAGTGGAATCCTTATTTGTCTATCCCAAGAGTTGGCATCTTGACTTGCTATGAAATATATTTATTGATAATTTTTCAGAAATTGGCTCATCAATATATATTCGATATGGCACAATTTTTTCCCCTAAAAAAGACAAGTTGAATCTGATGCCATAAGTGTCTTCTGTTCAAAGGTTTCACTTGCCAATGTTCATATACATATATAGCAGAGCCATTACTTAAAAAAAAAAAGGCAGAGCCATGTGTTGTGGACTGAGGATTGGTGCTTGATTGTTGTACGTTTGTGCTGGTAGGCTAGCCAAAAAATCCGTGGATATGGAATTTAATGGCATGTTCCAGTACCTGTTGTGTGACGGACACATGCAATTGGAGCCATTGCCATGTGTGATGTATATATCCTTAAAATGGTTTAGGGAAATAACCTTTTAAAAACCTTTGATTAACCTAATGGAAGGAGCTTAAAGGCTATTTTGTGCATGTCATAAACTTCACGCTTCTTTTTTTAATAGTGCAGTGATAAATGATCAATTCCTCTAAAAAAAGTAATAATTGATCAATTTTATCAGGGAAGTCTTGCTGAAGATGGAGGAAGAATATATACAGAATCTTTGTATGCAGATATTGAAATTTAAACCTGACTTGGTTATAACTGAGAAAGGACTTAGTGATCTGGCATGCCATTACCTTAGCAAGGCTGGAGTTAGTGCTATTCGCAGACTACGGAAGACTGATAACAATAGAATTGCCAAGGCCTGTGGAGCTGTTGTTGTCAACAGACCAGAAGAACTACAAGAATCTGATGTGGGAACCGGAGCTGGATTGTTTCAAATCAAGAAGCTTGGAGATGAGTTTTTCACATTTATTGTTGAATGCAAGGATCCCAAAGCGTGCACGGTTCTTTTAAGAGGTCCAAGCAAGGATCTCTTGAATGAGGTGGAAAGGAATTTGCAGGTATAATTTATGTTGTAGTTTCATATATATGTATGTATTATATCTCCAGTTGATAGATATAATTTGGCAAGATCTAACACATTTGTAGGATGCCATGTCTGTGGCACGGAATATTTTGAAAAACCCAAAACTTCTTCCTGGCGGTGGTGCTACGGAGCTGACCGTATCAGCAGCTCTGAAGCAAAAAAGTTCATCAATTGAAGGGATTGAAAAGGTAAACAATGAGCCTAAAACTCCTCCAGCCTCGCAGATTAAGTTCTATAAATTATTGATACTATATATATTTTTTCATGTGATCAGTGGCCATATGAAGCTGCAGCGGTAGCCTTTGAGGCTATTCCACGTACTTTAGCTCAAAATTGTGGAGTAAATGTGATAAGAACAATGACTGCCCTTCAAGGAAAGGTGAAAATCATGACCCTTCTCATTGCAAGGTTTAGACTAGAATCTGATCAAGTTGAACAGTATGAGCTAGGTTCCATAACCTCCCCAAAAAACTTATGTTTCTCTATGGAAAAACGCTACATTCGTACTCAACTAAATTCCATGTTGTGTGATGATGAACTTATAATGAAAATTGACATTCTGCAACTTAGCTGCATCTCACCACATTAGCTTAAGCCGATGCAGAGGCGCCACTTGCTTATAATACGGCCCTAACACATTCACTTCCGGACCATTGTCAAAGGAATGACAGATAGCAGATTCACTGTTCCTGATCGTAGAAATACAATTGTGGATTAATGGTCATAAACTAAAGATAACCTGTCATTCTGAGGATGAATGTGGAATAAAGGTTTAAATTGTTGAAGATAACCCAATTATCCAATTCATTTTGGGCTGGAATGAGTAGTCTTCATGGGGTTTACATGACATAATTGTGTTTTGCCTATGGTTGTGCTAAGCTCTTTCTTTGATGTTGAATACCTTTTAGGTGCTAACTTATTTGTTCAAATGACAGCAAAATGCTGTATGGTAACTGTCCTCTGACCACTTATATTATTGTTGCTTGCAACTGCGATCTAGTGTTTGGAAATTTTTGTAGGAAGCACTGAATGAGATTTAAGTTAAAATATCTGACATTCTGAAATTTAACGGAACTCCATGAGCATATAAATGTTGTGCGTAAGAATATTGCTTAAATACTAGTGTATGTTTATGCTGTTTTGTCAGTGTCCTGATAATTGCATATTTGCAGCATGCTAATGGTGAGAATGCATGGGTGGGCATTGATGGGAATACTGGTGAGATTGTTGATATGAAGGAGCGGAAGGTACTTTCTTTCAAGTTCTTTCAGTTCTTGCATGCCCCTCTTTATTCAAACTCAGAGATGTTGATTTTATATTCATTTTCTTACTTTCTCTCCAGATCTGGGATTCTCATAATGTTAAGGCCCAAACCTTTAAGACGGCTATCGAGGCTGCTTGCATGCTTTTAAGAATTGATGACATCGTGAGTGGCATCAAGAAGAAACAGGCTCCTGGTGCTGGTCCATCGTCATCCAAACCGAAGATTGAGGAAGAAGGGGGTGCAGACGGTGAACAGATACTCCCGGAGTAGATGCATTGGTTTGGTGTCGACAAGGTTCTAAGCTGACAAAATATTTATTTTTACTACCGTCAGTTGAGCTAAATTGCTTTTCTTGGGGAGCATCGAGGGTTGTGAATTATATGGCAGACTTGGCTCAAAATTTTTGTTCAAGTTAGTACCTTTGTGTAGTGAGTTCGTCCAGAACGTTTTGCAGGCGTTTCTTCTATGGGTGTCTTAACATTTCATTTCCTACCGAACAAAGTCATGCTGGCACTGCGTATTGATTTGTGATGCATCTCGGGAGCCTCTGCACTCATTAACTACGATGAAAAGAATTCAGCTACCGATAGTTTTGTTGGTTTGAATCCGAGTACAGGCCATTAACAACCAATGACTTGTGGTTTCGAACTTTGAACGCTTTATTATTGGGATTTGTGAGAGTTTAATCTGTCGGCAGGTCAGTTTTAGTGAGGTTTTCAATACACTTAAAAAAAAAAGAAGTAACATTAAGCTTCAAGGGTCTTTGTTATTATATAGTTTTTTTGTTACTGGAGAAATCTATTCCAATTATGGAATAATCAGTCATTCTGGAATCGCAAAAATTTAGTAAATTAGTTAGAACCAACAATGTGATTAATAAATTAACATCGAAACAAAAAAAAATTAGAACGAGCACTTATTATTTTTCCTTAAAAATATATATATTTTTTGGGTGCGTCTCCGGAGGGAGGCTTCCGGTGTGATGGCTTAAAGCCTTCAACAATGAAACTTGGGGCCCTGCGATGAGTTGAGCTAAGATGCCGGCATCTGTCAACTGACTACTGAAGTGTCATTGTGATAATAGGCATCTTTTAATTTTACTCTTATTTAACAGCCTCACAACTCTACACTTTTTTTCTGATTGCCATCATAATGTCCGAGTTTACACAATTTGCTTGAATTATGTCAAGTTATCTATATTATGTTTAAAAATCTCAATCTGAATTATTATTTATATTTCAATTTATAAATGGATCAAATTGTGATAAGTTGAAGTGTGATGTAGACGTCAAAAATTTGTTCAAAATACTTTTTATCCATTAATTAATATATAGGTTCTTACAATCGGATTCTTTTATTATGTTTTCTATTTTGAATACCTTAGTGCCACATACTTATGTCCTCGAAATTTGTTCAAATATCCGAGCAAAATATTTTTCACAGCCAAATGTCATAATTTTTTTTGGCGATATGCGTGATGCTAGTTCTTAGTGGTCTATTTTAGCGGATTAACCAGTTGTTAAGTAAAATATATTTGATGCTGAGCTACACTAGATAAATGTAAACATAAACATAATCAGGTGAAAGCAGTGTATTTCCCATCGTAACTAAATATTTGATTTTGGTGTTGCAGAAAAAAGCCGCCTATGTTTTATAGCCGGTCCCAAGCCCGGATAAAGGAGGAGGGTTGTGTTAGGCCCCGACAGCCAGCGTAAAACCCTGTCGAATTTCATGAACATGGATCAATGAGAGCGGAATGGCGTTGATCCATGTAGCCGACCCCACCTAGTGGGATAAGGTTTTGTTGTTGTTGGTGTTGCAGAAAAAGAATTGAAGCAAAATATGAGCTAGAAAAAGGTGTTTTTTTATATATTTTTACTAGAACACATATTTTATTCTATGCTCCTATTTTATTGTGCGTAGTATACTCAGCGCCTTAACATAGCAAGTGTACTAATATATGCAAGATAGAGTTGGTGTATCAATTTGCATAATCTATAATAATATACAGTGGATTTTCTATTGATATATTTTGGATCATATGGTTTTTATATGTAAACATTATACTCATAACTGCAAGTTTCAATTTGTGTACTCATTCTGTCATATTTTTCTGTCAAATACAAATACAAGTTTCGATGCGTTCCTGTAGCACCGCATGCTAAAGATTAAAATTTAATGCACTTCGACGGAAATCACATCTGAATTGATTAGAAGAGGAACTTGTGGCATGCATCCGCAGATTTCTGCAGCTTTAGATGCATACAAATTAATGTCGGGAACTTGAGAAATAGTCATGTGCTCTGTAATATTTGTCTAAACAAACATTATAGAGAGGGTGGATGGGCTCCAATAGATTGCTGTAGGGACCCAGAACTGCATTTGGCAGTGGAGGGCCAGCTGCATCCTTTGAGTAGCTATATTGACTCGCAGACAGGCCACTGAGACAGTAACAAGAGTGATAGAAGTCCCTATGCTTCCCAGGCTTGTCCTTGAACCCTCCCTCGAGCACCTGTAAAGGGCAATACATGTCATTTTGCACACTTGCGGTACAATAAAGCATGAGAAAGTTGAAAAATATGATAAAAGATGAGGATGCTTTAGCACTGCACTAGACTTTAAGGTTGAGATATCCTATTCAGGACAAGAACCAATAAAGGCAATCAATTTGGTATCAGGGATATCCAAACTCTCCCTACAGTTTACTTGTCCTCTTTTTCCTTTTTATAGCAAACAAGCAATAATGTAAATCTTGCAAAATTTCACTCTGCAGGAAAGAATACTAACCCAAGCAAACAACAAACTACATAAGACGTCAGTTCTGAAATTAAAAGCTTTTGTGCTTTGATGCCATGTTAGCTTTGATTCCATGTGACTTCTCTGGACATGTTAAAAGTTTTAGATAATCTTCTTCAATTGAGATACATACACTCTAGTCGATAAAAGTTTGCTTTAAAAGAAGCTACAACCACGTGTGTCATAACTAGATACTTGAACAATATAAAAATCAACCAACTATTTATCTATCATATTGTATAGAGCAGCTACGATACAACAACAACAAAGCCTTATCTCATTAGGTGGGGTCGGCTACATGGATCATACGACTCGTTGATCCATGTTCATGAGATTCGACAGGGTTTTACGCTGACTGTCGGGGCCTAACACAACCCTCCTCCTTTATCCGGGCTTGGGACCGGCTATAAAACATAGGGCAGCTACGATATTGCTAAATAAATTATCTTGCATTCAGTATATATCACCTGTGAACATAAAAGTATATATTGCTGCAAGGCAATGCTGTGGAACAACGGGCCACACTCAGGATGTGTCCTTATGAAAGTCAAACCAACATCTGCAGTCATCCCTGTCACAAAGACATTCCACCACTAGTTACAATATTCAATTGAAGTATTATGCATAAACTGGTTTAACGTATATCCAAAAGATTAAGACATTGGAGCAAGAATACTTCCACTGGAGCCCACAAGCATGGTTTAGTCAAAGACACTTCAAACAACAACATTAATGCATCTCCTCAAAAAAAAAAAAAAAATTAATGCACAAGATAGACCACATCTTTTATGTGCAGTAAGTAATCACTTCTAGAAATCCACAGTAGTTACAATCGACATGTTTTATGCAGTTTCAAAATTTGTAAACCAAGATGTAAAACTCATTTTACATCTAAGTTAGCTTACAACTCAAATCTGCGACCATCTGATGATAGAAACAATTTTTTTGAGAGGATGATGATAGAAACATTACCAAGATGATTCTTTGCATTTCGATTTTGGAAAGTGAGCGTGATTAAGAAGGCATTCCACCAATTTGCCAATAATTCTTTGACTTAAAACCCCATTATCGATCATGATATATTTTATCTCAACAGTTCAGGTATAAAAAGTGTACGTTTGAATGCTAGTCTTATTAGCATGCACATCCTGGAATATTAATGTTAGCCCTACTACAGCTATATGGTTTTAACCAAGGTTTAAGTATATTCGACGATATGTACCAATATCTTTTTTGCACAATAAAAATGATGAAAGAAAGTTATACAATCCATTTCTATAAGATATATTAATCCACCTTGAGTTTCACGCTCAGAAGTCTGAGCTCCAATTTCATCGGAGTCTGCCACCGCTACATTTTTGTTAATCATTGGCAAGAGCCTCTCAACTAAAGCGAGAGCACCTCCCTAGTGGCATCACACACCCTAGACGTAAGTTGAATGACTGAGAAATATCAAACAATATAATGAGAAAGATCATTACTTGCCAAAAAGAATAGCAACCATCGACTAGTTTATTTGTTCGACCTTGAAATCCACATTCTACACCCTGCCGAGATGCTATCCAACCCTAAACATACACACAAGCTTATTAGTGTTTGACATATTTATAAATAATTTACTGATGCAATTACACACTGTATAGTAAAGTAATGCAAGTATGTATAATAGTTAAATCAACTATATCAGTCATAGAAACTAAACATTAAGAGGTTTGAATTGTTTCATGAGATTCTAATCACGAGTTTCATGAGTCATCTACAAATGACTGCATTTCCGCCCCAAACTGAAAAGATAAGTTCATCTTTAGGTGATGTTAAGCAGTGAGAAAGGATTTTTAAATGTTCAAACTCAAATCTTAACATCAGTGTAAAGCTTACAAACTCTTTGTCACAGATGTTAATGGACCTTTCTATGTTATCAATATATGTTGAGGTTAAGAAACTTATAGAACATATGACTTCAAGAATCAGCAGACTTCCAATCTTGTTTGAAGTTTGAAGGAAGTGTATCCAGGTAAATAGGCATAGCTGTCAGTTGAGAAACTTTTCTACCCAAATCCATTTGTGAGTGTTATTTACTTAACATTGCATTACTAAATGTCTAATTTGTCAAAATGTCATCATTGCACAACCGTTCGCATTAATTGTTACTATTATCCCCCCCTATGCAGATCCAATTAATCTAATAGAATAATACTGCAATTGTGCAGATTGTCAAAGATGCAAAGTCCACAGTTAGAAGATCCACTGGAACTACTGCGCACTCAAGATTCCAACAGCATATAATCAAACAGTATGACAGTAATCAACTACTTATTTCATTAACATGATTTCCTGTCTTCGTTGACAAATCAAACACAAGAGCACACCCATATAAAATATTAAACTTCTTGTGCCATTGTTAAGAGTACTATGTAACACACTACATCATATAATAAAAGAAACTGAATATGTAAACAGTTTCATCAAATCAGATTTGATTAAGATAGCTACTTACAATTAGACTATGTAAATCCAACTTATCAGCCTGATTTATCAAAATCATGGTGGCCAAACCACAGAAAGTGTACCTTCAACAAATACAGGATTGAATTAGCTACATTCAAACAAATAATTCTAACAATTTGTCGAATGAAGATGCTCAGGGATAAGAAAAAGGTCCTTAAGAAACATACCCACCATGAGCTTCTGAACCAGGTTCCCCGGCAATACCACCTTCATATGTTTGACACCTACAGAAAAAAAAATCATTGATAGTCAGACTATCAAATACATAAAATGTGGGAAAACAAGATAAAACAAATCAAGTCATTGATCTACAAGTATGTATGGAAAAAGCAGGTTGACAAAAAAAGAGATGAGAATGGCAAGAAAAACCCAAAAAAACACAATCCCACCTTCCACACTCTAACGAAGGATGAGTTGTACACTATTTCCACATAACATCATTCTCCTCAAAGGATTCTCACAGTTATTAATTCTGAATGAAGTATGCATGAATTAAGTATCTTTAATTGGATTTATGTGATTACATTTAGAAGTAAGTTTTGAGATTGTTGTTTTAATGCATGCACTAAAATTATGTATTTTTATAGTAGACTACAGTTATATCATTCAACTGTTTTTGAAAAGATAGTTCAACTGTTAAAGGGCCAATTATTACACACTGGAAACCAGTATACTGTAAATATAAGACTTTGTCTTGCACGCAGTTACCCGTTCTTATTTGTATGCAAAGACACTTCTTTATCAGATAATCCACACAGTCATAAATCTTAATATATCTCAACTAACAGTGTGGTGATATATGACATGATTCTAAAGATAAATCTAAGCATGTGTAACCTTAAAAAAACATGCCTTTTTGAGAAGAATAAAAAAAACATGCCTAGCTCATTAACATCTCTTTATTGCTACAACAATCAACCACAACTTCACTGAATTTAAAAATAAATGTTGATACTCGAGTTGTTAGGAAGGATGTGGTGAGTCAAACCACAACTATGTGAAGACAACATAGTTTGGGCTACCACCCTTATAAATACTATGGAATAAAAAGCAAGACAAACCTCAATATGTATTCGCCAACATCTTTTACCAGTTCATAATCAAGAATGTTCAAAACACTTGCAACCTGATAATTCAAAAGAAAAGAATTAGGGTATTCAACTTTGGAACTCCGCCTATATTTTATAGCCGGTCCCAAGCCCGGATAAAGGAGGAGGGTTGTGTTAGGCCCCGACAGCCAGCGTAAAATTCTGTCGAATCTTATGAACATGGATCAACGAATATATGGCGTCGTATGATCCATGTAGCCGACCCCACCTAGTGGAATAAGGCTTTGTTGTTGTTGTTGTTGTTATTGTTGTAGTATTCAACTTTGGACTAAATAATTGATGCTAAGAGTTCTTCAATGAGGCCATGAACTCTGACAGACCTTTGGGTGAAGCAACATGAATTTTAACTAGGTATGTGTATGCATGACTTTTTTAGACTTGTATATGCATAATTAACCAAACAAAGATGGTATATCCATGCACAAGCTAACAAATGAGCATGTGTATGCATGACTTTTTTAGACTTGTATATGCATAATTAACCAAACAAAGATGGTATATCCATGCACAAGCTAACAAATGAGCATGTGAGCTCTTCTTGAAATTCATAGACAGAGAAGGGTAAAGAAAAATAGTATAGTCCGTATCTGTGGAGGCATTATATCAAATTAAGAATTAGTATGTTCTATTATATTTCCAGCATGAACTTGGCCAGATTTGCGGTGTTGTGCCAGCAATACCTATATGTTGAGCAGACCAGAAATGTTAAAAAATCAATTGGAAAGAATATTGTTTTAAAGGGCATGAAAAGATATTTGACCGATGCTGATTGGCATTGTCCAGGACAGGCTGTCGACCAGCATGTGTTTGGCAAAATTATTTTCGGTTCGCATGTGATCACGATTAACATGCTACATAATAATGTCAATAAATTTACATCATAAAATGAGACAATAATTTTGCTAGTTCCTCAATAATTATTATTTACAATTTTTTTCTGAGGGAATGCTACTTACAGAGATTGCAGTATAGCAAGCACGAACATCAATTTCCCCAGCCTCATGCATTCTGAGAAGGAAAGCAAGTTTTTTGGGGGTAAAAGAAAAGAGGACCAAAGGAAAAAGTGGAGTTATCAACAACATCCAACAAAGAATAAATTAATACTTAAAAACAAAAATTACAAAAAAGTTTATTAAGCTTGTGAGAAGAATGGCAAAGACATCAACCGTGCTCCCTGATTTAGTCATCATTCACTGCAATTCATTAACTTTTCTTTGTATTACAAAGATCGCAACAAATTACTCACACCATTCTTTAGGAGGAAATTCTTTTGTCTATTATCAATGGTTATTATATTGAATTCAACATGATTCTTCTATGACGCAATTAGTATCTTCAAACCATTCTTACATCTGAATGATCAAACACCATGTCAATCAACTATGAGGTTTGTCTACATTATCACTGAGGCTATCGCCAAAGGAAACAAACATAGTTGAAAGATTTCCATAACACAACGTTGAAAGATTTCCATAACACAACAATAATGTACTTTCGGGTGTACTCAAATTATCATCTGAACACTTGGGCCAAGTTAAACAAAAGAAACAACTAATAAGCTCCCAAATACATGTCTTATTGTGTAACATGTCTTCTTACCCTGCAGTCTATTTCTTGCAAGGAGAAGAATACCATGATAATCCACCTTTAATCCATTAAGCATTTGAAGTTTCCAAGGAAGGAGCCAGCTCGTATCCAAAATATAACTTCTTTCAAGCAAGGGAAATGGAGAATAACTTTTGCATATAAAATAGTATTTCAGAAGGGTTGAATGCAAGATTTTGCAAGGAACTGGGAACCAACATCTATTATCATAAAATGATTTACTCGGGTTAAAATCCTGTCGAATCTTATGAACATGGATCAACGAATTAGAGCGGAATGACGTCGTATGATCCATGTAGCCGACCCCACCTAGTGGGATAAGGCTTTGTTGTTGTTGTTGTCGTCACTTCAAAAGGATAAACTATTAGCACAGTGGAGTACTGAATTCTTAGCGGTTTTTTTTTTCTTATCATCCTGGAAGATCTTTATTTGAATGAAAGCCAAAAAGGATAGATGAGACTACTTACAACAACAACAACAACAACAAAGCCTTATCCCACTAGGTGGGGTCGGCTACATGGATCATACGACGCCATTCGTAGATCCATGTTCATGCGATTCGACAAGGTTTTACGCTGGCTGTCGGAGCCTAACACAACCCTCCTCCTTTATCCGGGCTTGGGACCGGCTATAAAACATAAGCGGAGTTGATAGATGAGACTACTTATCAAGAAAAAATGAAAAGGATATTCTAGTGGCAGAACATTGTTTTTTAAGTTTGTATAAGATAACGTTATCTTCAATTACTTCTAGTTGAAGTAGCTTGGAAGTAAAAAATCAAGATATGTGAAAATGAATATTTTCAACAAAGTATGAGAACTAGACAGATCCACACCTGAAGGCGCCTGAAGAATCTTTCATCCGAATAATAAAGTTGTGCATATTATCTCTACAAATATTCATGTTGTCAATATGAAAGAAAACATAGACTCATCAGTAACAGCAGATGTAACATGATTAGAAAATAATTACCTTTTAATGGATGCCAATGCTGTGTCACTTCCTAAGGATATTAAAGAATTAACTGCGGCATACGTTGTTGCAAGATGAGGCAACTAAGAAGAGAATTTCTATCAATTTTCGGAAGGGTGAAAAATGAAATGATAAAAGGATACCTGTAGATGTGTTTCTCATATATCAAAGAATAGGATGAAAAATATCGGTCATGTACTCAAATCAACCATTTAATTAAACTTGATGAAAACTAAACTACTTAGAGTAAGCAATACGTTTAGATTCCTATATAATCCAAGAATATTTGAATTAAATTGTTACAGAGATTGAGATGAAGTGTACACATGAAAGATCACATAGAAATATGTTGTTTTAGGAAAATATGCTGACAAATAAGGAAGATTGTTATTTAGTTATCAGATCTATTTGCAAAATAAAATGTCGGTGACATTATAACCTTCTCAAACATATAAAATCGATCAGCCATCATCTTCACTGAGAAACGGATCTGAGTGAAGGTAGTTTCAGCGAAATATCATTAAGCACTCTCAAATACCAAATCTACTTACATTGCTAGATGACGACCACAACTCTGGTGGTCATCTTTTTCTTCTCAAAAAAAAATACCAAATCTAATTTACTATTGAAAGGATGGAACTTAATCTGGCTACAAAAGGTTTGCATACATCAAAATAAGATTTATGAAACAGCACATTTAGATTGCAAGAAGTTATCAAAACACCTGAAGTCAAAACAATAGTCAATTTCTCATAATTACAGGTGCAATTGCCAACATAAATGAAGCGCTGCAATTTATTGGAAAAAAAATATAACTTTCATCAACGTAGCCATTAGAAATTTGGTAGAACAAACCTGTCCTGGTCCTCCACCATATCCACCATCCTTATCCTGTGAAATTTCAGCAACAGAATTACCACAAAAAAACATTTTAAATGTTCTGAAGTGTGTTAATCATTTCATTGGACTCATATATGTTGAAAACAGAAAACTTATTGAACTAAAGTTTGCTAGTAAGAGCCAAATTCGTACAGTTAGGGTCAGAGAAAGACTGGTTAGTGATTCAAAGATCATCCAAACACAACCATCACAGCAAAAGAAGAGGGTTCATATACCTGGCATCGAGATAGAAAATCCACCATATTGTTTTCAAGCTCTGGGTCAAGACATTCTCCCAATAGAGTAATTGAGTGAAGAATCCAATAGCATATCCATGGTCGGCTGCATTCAACAATCATTTCCATATCAACTTGAAATTTATAGCTTCTATATATTTACAGCCTTCCATACAAAAACATCTGCCTAACACATCATTCTTACCTGGAATCCAAGACATGAAATCTTGGCCCAAGTTGTTTAAGTCCCCTTGTCAAAAATGCAATATGCCTGTCACGCCATATTTCTAGCCTGCAAAACCCCTTTAATAATTGGAAGGTTGATATCCATGAAACCATTTGGAGAGAAATGGCTAAGTTGATATAGGGTTTCTGTCAAATTGGACATGCTATTAAAAGTTTAATCCAATTAAAAGTGTAATATCCTTATATTTATAATCTTAACACTCCTTTCACTTATGCACTGCTGATAACTTTAATCTAACCCAGCCTAGAAAATATATATTTTTAATACGAGCTTCGGTGAGGTTTGAATTCAAGATTTCCTACTCTGATACCATTAAATTAGATAGGTTATCAACTGTCCTAAAAATTTAAGCCAATAAGATGAGTAACATCTTTATATTTATAATCTTAACAGCTTCTAAGTAAATAAAACTGGTGCTACAACAAAGGAGTTCTGTAGAAAAACATTTTTTCCACTTTCCTTATGACAATGGAACATTGGTTAAGTGACTGAAAGAGAAAGGCAGGAATGAAATTATAACATTCACTAAACAAAGTTTGCATGGTTTTTTCTCGTAAAAGAACATTCACTAAATAAAAGAAACATAAACATAAGAATGACACATCTTTTGTAATTTGAGTATGCTAGGATTTTCTGTAGAACTTCTTCAATCACTCTTCAACGTAAGTGTAGAAAAATCACGAAATTAATTCAACCACAATCTAAAAGCCCGCAGAAAAAAAACACTGGAAGCCTGCAAAAAAGCACGAAATTAATTCATAAACCCAGTCAAAAGTATCACAATTTCCACAGAAAAAAAGTGGAAGCAACCCATTCAATGTGGTCTAACTAGTTTATATTATTATGTAGAGTTAACAGCATCCTATCATGTAGTTTTTCTTCAAAGAAAACATGTCTGAAGCTTTGTTATTCACTATACTTTATGTCTGAAGTTTAACATCTCAAGGAATACAACCTGTCCTTCCGTGATCAGCTTCATAACCCAAATTTTAACGTAGTTCAAATTTCATATTACCCAGCTCTCCGTTGTTTTTACTTCTCCATGTAACATAAACAAGTCATGATCTTCTAGTGCTTCAATCGTTCAAACGAACTCCGTAAAGCTCCGAGCTAATGTAATTTTATTCAGTGTCAAGACCAAAGCTTCTTAGGTTTTTTTTTAACAGCAAAAAGGATCATTCTACTCGATTACGCAAGAAAGTGAGAGAGAGAGAGAGAGAGAGAGAGAGAGAGAGAGAGAGAGAGAGAGAGAGAGAGAGAGGGAGGGAGAACAATCCTAAGGAGAGGATTCGACGAGAGAGGGAGGAAGAAGGGTTACATGACAGATTGGGCCTCCGGGCCGACGCTACCAAACATCTGATAGATCTCGAACACTTTCTCCTCCACTTTCAGCTGCTCCACCTGCGTCACGGTGAGCCTCGACGGCGGCGGCAGGGGATCGACATCATGAGGATGATCGCCGACTGAGGAGGATGAAGAAGAAGACGGGGACGGGGGCGAGATGGGCAGTGGCGCCGCAGCAGAGCCTGAGGACTTCATGAGTCGCCGCCTTCAATTATTCCGCACTTTGCTGCTTTTGTTTTTGTTTTCCCTTCTCTTGCCCCCCTTCGCCTCTTGGTAGTACTCCAAACAAAGACGCACGCATATATCTATAGTATAACATTTAATCACATATATGTTGCCCCCTTTCGCAGTGGGACAGGAAGATATGATTTCTTGCGTTGTGCTTTTCTCTTTGCAGGGGCATTCTTTTGTGTAGGCATGAGGCTTAGGGCTCTATTTTCCAGGTTATTTGATACGAGAATAATGGTAAGAATAAAGTTTTTCATGGTGGCAATTAAACATTAAATTTTTTTTAGTCAAACATCATGTTCCTTATCAGCAGAATGAGAAAAGGAAAAAAATAAAAACATTAAGTTTTGTATACCCATTGTATATGTTCTTAATGTATGAATATTATATTCTCTAGCCAAACACCTCCAAACGAGAATCAGTGTGCATCAATCTCCCAGTCGTGTTGTTGTCCTTAAGCGTTTTTGTGCGACATTCATAGCACTCTTGATCTCTTATTACCGAGTTGCTTTTTGTCTTAGAATAGCTATTTTTGTTGATTATTTTTTATGCTTTGGCCGATGTTACATTTTTGGGACAGTTGCTCAGCTCGTCCATATCTTGTGTAATGACTCTTTACGTAATGATATTTATATTTTTTCCCCAAAAAAATCTGACCAAATTGATTCTAACATTTTTAAAATATTTTTCCTGAATTATTATTTTGACTGTATTGGTTTTATCATTCTTAAAATATGTTTTTCTTATGTATATCATGAATTATTATTTTAATTGTATTGATTCTAACATTCCTAAAATATATTTTCCTACAAATATTATGAATTATTATTTTGCCTGTATTGTTCTAACATTCTTAAAGTATATTTTCCTACATATACCATGAATTATTATTTTGATTGTATTGATTCTAACATTCCTAAAATGTGTTTTCCTACAAATACCATGAATTATTATTTTAACAGTATTGGTTCTAACATTCTTAAAATATGTTTTCTTATATATACCATGAATTATTATTTTGACTATATTGATTTTAACATTTTTAAAATATGTTTTTATACGTATACCACGAATTATTATTTTGACTATATTTGTTTTAACATTCTTCAAATATATTTTCCTACAATTATTATTTTGATTGTATTGATTCTATATATTTTTCTACAGACATCATGAATTGTTATTTTGATTGCATTAATTCTAATATTTTAAAATATATTTTTTATATATACCATAAATTATTATTTTGATTGCATTGGCTCTAACATTCTTAAAATATGTTTTTTTTTCTTACATATACCATGAATTACGATTTTGACTATATTGGATCTAACATTTCTAAAATATGTTTTTCAACAAATATCACGAATTATTATTTTGACTGTATTGATTCTAACATTCTTAAAATATAATTTTCCTATATATATCATAAATTATTATTTTAACTGTACAATCTTAAAATATATTTTCCTACATATATCATGATTATTATTTTTATTGTATTGGTCCTAAGTCTAACATTCTTAAAATATATTTTTCTACGTATATCATGAATTATTATTTTAATTGTATTGGTTCTAACATTCTTAAAATATGTTTTCATATATGTACCATGAACTATTATTTTGAATGTGATTATTCCGTTACAATCTAATTTAAAACTTCAAAAACCTAATTCATCCTGATAAAAAAAATTTAATAAAATATTCATTTATTATTATCTTATAAATGAATTTATTTTTTTTCCTATTGTTATCCAATACTTAAGATTGGCAGAAATGCTTAAATGATAAGATATCCAAGATTGACTATCTTATATAAGATCATATAGAAGGAATAAAATTGTAGAATCATATAAGGATAATAAAAAAATGATCTATTAATACAAAATATATTTTAAAAGTAATTTTTTAAAAAAATTTTGCACTTAAATTTTAATTACACTTCAATGTCATTTTTTATGATTCTTTAAGTCAAATTACATGGAAACATATTAAAAAAATGAAGAAAATATATTAATTGTCATCTAAATTAATTAATTAGTCATATTAGATTATATATGATTATAAGATCCTCAAGATAGACTAATAAGATCGTAAAATCGATATCTTAACAACTTTGATGATATCCTCACTTTTCAAGGGGCTTTAAGTTATATATGTTAATCTTAGAGGCTACTTATCTATAGAAAATTGAAGTTTTAATTAAGATTTTAGTTATTAAATAAATATATTAAATTTTATAATTAATAAATGCATATTATTATTATTATTATTATTATTATTATTATTATTATTAAACACAATGTATAATGCTACTTAAATAGTTACGAAATTACACATATGATCATATCATCTCTTTGTAATACTATTTTAAATATGATGTATAATAATATAAAATAAATGTTATATATATATATATATATATATTACTAAAATAGGTAGAATATGTTACGTGGTACTCACACCTGAAGCAATGCAATATAAAAACTATATATATATATATATATATTAGAATAATATTATTTATTCATATTATTTTGTAATCTTTCTAAACATTAATCAAATTAAGATACAGGTAATGTTTTATATATTTATTGTAATGATCTGTCATTAAAAAAAAGGTGCAAATTCTTTTAAAAGGATGAGTGTTTTGATCATTGTCAAGAAAGGACAACAGAAAAAAAAAAGTGTATAAAAAAAAGAAAGCGTCGTCGCCCCCACCTCCCCACGTTGCTACAGTAACCCGACTTGCTACAGTGCTCACACACGAGCTCCGACGTCGCCCTCTTCCGACCACCGGATCTCCATTATCCGACCTCCATTTTTCGCGTGTGACATACCGTTGGAAAGAGCGCGACGAGACAAACATTTTGACATATGGTAGAGCCATTGTAGGCGATGCAGCGATGGTAGAACACGAGGAAGACGGAAAATCCACCGGCGATGATTCCGGTGACGATTTTGACTCCGATTCGCACCGATCTGCCTCATGATGAGTTGTACATCATTCTTAGATAGATTATGATCATTTTGAAGAGTTTTAATTGTATTGGGGCTTTCCGACAAACTTTTACGATGAACTTTCCGGCGAACCGACGGGGAACTCCGGTCAAGTCCATCTCGACATTTTGGTAGGTGCACACATGAGGCAAAAAGAAATTAGATTTCTGTCCATATAATAATTAGTCGTTAAATCCTTTTTAGGTTCGTAGGTTTCAGATTTTGATCCTTTTCGAGTTCACTGCGACGTTATGGTAGGTGTTCACATCAGGGAGAAATGCATCAAATTGCTGTCCGTATGAAAAATTAATCACAAATTACTTGCAGGTTCATCGATTTCGGATTCCGATCGTCGGACGATATTTTTAATGACTCGTCCTCAATGTGTTGGTAAGCGAATGAAAATGCACAATAGATTTGATTTCAAATATGAAACTGATTTTTAATTAATTTTATTATGCTATTAATGAAGAAGTCGACGTTTGGCGGGTGTGATTCCGATTTAGAGAGTGGATGGTTTCATTATTATGGTAAGGATGATTGGTGGCCGAAACGATTTATAAGATTTAATTTCATACTTGATAAGAATTGGTTATAGGGTGTAATTCAAATTATTATATACTTAATTGAACATGATAGTTGGTTGTCCAATGAGCTTTGAGTAGGGTGCTATTAGTTGGTGATTTCTTTTCCCCTATCGGTAAGCATGCTAAAAATCTATAGCGATAATTGATTTATGAAAATTAATTTATATGATAGTTATAGTTCATTGATTATGAACTTAGGTAAGAAAATTATAAACTATAACTCTAGGTACCAAGATGTCGTTAGAAAAGATTATTATGAAGTGATTAATGAATTAAAAGATAAATGATATCTAGAAGTTATAAATGTCTTAAATGATAAGGTTATGTTATTAAATAAAATTTAAATAGATGTAATAAGTATTTATCCCCTTTGAACAGATTCAGATGGAAGTTAGTTGAGACTTAAGGAATCAAAGGTGAGGGAACTTATCTCAATTGATATGAACCAATTAATTCATTTGAGTGATGACATTGTCCCATCCGATGTTGGACTAATTTTCGTAATAGTTTTTTCTTATGTAAAAATCATATTTATTCATATGTTTCTTATATATGCTCTCATATGATTTGTGATGTTTTATTATAAAATGTGGAAGTCTTTAATTGATAGAAGTTTCTCTTGTTACATGAAATGAATGATTTACTTTTGAAATGAAATGTTTCTTTAGTATAATGATTTCAAGTTTTAGATTTTCATTTTGAAATTACATTCATGCATTACATGTAAAATCCGCATAAGGCGGAGTGTTTTCACCTCGGATGATTGGCCAACTCCGGGTAGACCGATTTGGAGCTCGGTATGCTCTGTGTCAATGGAATATGAAAAGCAGGCTCAACACCCTGTGTCAATATAGTGATAGGAAGGACGAAATTAGAACTACTATCATGTGTCAATGGGATGCGAGAGATGGAAAGAAGAGATAAAAGTCTTGTGTCAATGAGATACGAAGGGCAGTTCAGCGTCTTGTGTCAATGAGATACAAGGGTGTGGGATACGAGGGGTGAGATTGATTCCTCCATCGAGGAGATTGGATATCCATATTTGATGATGATTCCCAAATTTTATGATGTTATCTTATTATCATGCATGTGCATCCATTTCATTTATTTTGGTATGATCATTATTTTAATGAATTTTCTTGAAGAAATGAGAATGATTTGGAACGATTTCTGAAAATGAAAAGGTTGATTTTTCCTTCGTTGTTTTAATATTTGAGATAGACGTTTTACTCACTGAACTTCTTTATGCTCACAACTCTTGTTTAATTTATTTCAGGTACTGAATGAAAGTCTTGCATGCTTGCTTGCTTGGCATAAAATAAGAAATATAAAGGGGCAAGGATTGGTCATGTGTGAAAGACGTGATTTACTTTATATTTCATTTGCCTTTTAATATGAATTTCTAGTTTGAAGAATGCTTGCAAGATTTTGAAAATGTTAGATTTATGATGTGGAGCGATGGACGCTCACGTTATATGGTTTACGATTTTGATTTAAGAGTGAGTTTATGACTCACTATTTTGGACATGTGTCCCATCCTTTTTTACTATTCGTTGAATTGCCAGTAATGTCCTTATAACTGGCTATGATGTTAATGTTTTGAAGTTAATTATTTGTGAAGAGATATATATGAATTATTGTACATGACGTATAGACGAATTTATGCATACATCATGTCAAAATTTTTGAATATTTTCAGAGTTAGTTTATTTTTTAACGTTGATTTTCCATTGAGTATTTGAATTCGAATTTAAACGATTGATTTTTGGTTTCACCCCTTGTGGCTCCGAAAGAAGTAGTAGGGCGTCACATTTATATCAATATTATTCAATTGAGAAATAAAGTTTGCCCCGTGAATTCATACAATGTAATAATATTAATTTAAAATTTTACTTATTCATGTAATTTATTTAGTTAGACATTTAAAATTTATCACATGAATGAAATATAGAAGGATCTACAAGAAGGATTGTGTGCAATGTATTGAACTTAAATATATACCTATATCTATATATCCATTATTAAAAGATGTAGGAACTGAAAAGTGTCTTGTAGCATTCTCTCATGTAGTCTTGAAATATAATAATTCAATTAAATGAATAAACATATAAATTTTTTTGTGAATAATAACTTTTATTCACTTTATTTTTGGAGACTAATTAGATACTAATAAAATTTAAAGATGTATAATAATTTATTTAATGAATAAGTAAAATATGACATGTGTTACTTTTTTATGAATCCATATTTATAACAATATACTTTAAATTTTTAATTATTCATCCCACATTTGAGATTTACCACATGAGAGAAATTAGAGGAGGTCATTAGAAGGACCTACGCGATCAATGGACATTGAGTTGTAAAAAATATTCTATAAGGGTTCATTTTTCACTTTAATCTCATAGAATAAATATGAATAATTGTAAAAAGGGTATTATAATTTTCATATAATTAATTTTGACGATGTTTACTTTTTTTGAAACCTATGATCATGATGTCATTGGAAATAGTTGAAACTATCTTTCTTAATGTAAGTTACTAAATAATTATTGATATATTAATCATCTATTCAATTGCACAACTTTTCTTTATTATTGTTATTTATTATTATTAATGAAAAAAGGTCTCCTGACACTTACAACTACCATAGATAGAACTAAAGACAACTTTAGAAAGACCATCTAAGTTCCTTCAAGTTTTTTAAAGATGATGAGATAATATAAATTTTAAATTGATGTTTAAGACCAAAAGATATTTAGAAAAGTCACTGAGATAGAATTGGCCCAACTTCATTAGATTAGCAACATCGAGAGATCTATAAAATCAGACGAATTAATGCATGCATGTAAAGAATCAATTCCATAGTTATTTAATTAAAATGATTCTAGGTTAAAATCAAGATGTTTACTAACATCATAAATAAATAAAAACAATAATGATGTACATTTATTATTCATGGGACTTTACACCATTATCTTCCTTCATGAATAAATATATAATACATGTTAGGTACTTCTAAATATATAAAACTGAGATGTTTACTAACATCGTAAATAAAAAAAAATACCCTAATGTACTTCTAAGACTATCTACTTGTTTTTGTTCTCAACCATTTTATGTTTAATTATTTATCAATGCCTCAACAACTTTAATTTCTCATAACTTTTTTGGCGTTCACTTGACACGCTAAGCAAATTAATAAGCACGGCAAAACAATTTAAGAAATGCAATATTAACACAACCATTTTGCAGTAGCTTCTAATATTAGTTAAAGTTGATGTGCAAAACAATGAACATAATATGTTGATTCATTTTTCTCTCAAATCAAAGCTTCTAGATCATCAAACTCACTTCGCATATTATTTGTTCCACCGTAGTCTTGATCTCTTATTTTTATATACTCAATTTGATTTGAAAAAAGTGACAATTCATTTTTTAAAAGTAGGGAAACATGTATCATTTACATGAATTTGACCAAGAAAACATTATTTAATATAATCTTTGTCATAAACAAATTATAAAACCATTTTTGTTTGTTTCTTTTTAGAGACATCACTATATTTATTATTTAAAATTTTAGGAATGACTTTAATTATTTCTTATGAAATCACATTCACAATTTGTTTCTAAATATTATGTAATAGAATTTGTTTATTTTTATGAGTATTTTTCAACATAATCTTGCATATATCTTCATTATGGTTAACAAAAAAAAATTGTTAAAGCTATAAGAGATTTTCCTTATTTGCATAATCTTCAGGCTCAGTTGTAACCATGAAATGATAGCTTTTGATCAAAAGATATCTCATACAATCAAGTGAAACATGTAATCATGTCGAATTATCAAATTTCGGTTGATATGCTTGCTTATTAAGAGTTAACCAAATATATTAATTTTGCTTCATTAAAATTTCATGTTTATTACGAGATTGATTACGAGAAATACTAACCTTGCATGTCATTTTCTAAAAACCTCAACAAATGCTTATATAGCACCTTCCAAAATGCACTCTGTCACATTGTAGAATATGTCTCAAAGGACGTTACTAGTATTAAATACGTGGATATCATATTGACCAAAATAACATGAAAGATAACTAATACATGAAAGTAATGGAGTCAAGACACTCATATGTCACCATGAACTCGATTTGTTATCGTCGACTACTTTCATCATTAGGACTTGCACTTGCACATTTGAATACGTAAAGAAGATAAAACATCCCTATGAGTTTTAACATTCAGTGTGTAAATAAGATAAAGACAACATGAAGTCATGATCATTGACAAGAAGAGATAAATTATAAGAGAGTATCATCATCATTATGTAAGTAGCGAATGTATATGATCATAAGATATTCGTAAAAAAAAAGTAGAGTATCATCTTCATGAAAGTATATTAATAAGATCAACATAGATCAAAGTAAATCATTATTAATGACGTACGATGATCATCATCATTAGATCATCATCATATAAATAATCATGAAAATAATTATAGGAGCAAAAGTAGATAATCATGGAGTAAATTATTTTTTTGTGAAAGCATATTAATATACAAGATCAAGAAGGATCAAAAGAAATCATAATCATAAAAATGGAAAAATGCCAATCATCATTATCGTCACGAGAAAAGTTTCATTATTCATATGCTTCATCTTCATCATTATCATAAGAGTTTTTTCATTTAATATTTTTCCTCTTTTATCTTGTGAGCTTTTATTAATCTCTTTATGATATCATAAAATTATGATAGGACCATAAGAAGAAATATCATAAGATCATAAAGCATCGAAGATTATCATCATACATTATCTTTAGGATCATCAGAGACTTTAAATGAATGATTAGTAGGACATGATTAGTGTAACCTAAGACATAAATACATCAACATTGAATCATCATAAAAAGAGTAATATAATTGTACGATCACATATTGTTGAGGATCACTATGGGGCATCATCATCATTATCATAGATGACTTAAGTCAGGATTCTTTAGACATGATCATATAGGGTAATCATGGCACATAATCATGGTAGTCATCATCATAAAATAAATAAAGACTAGTTACATGAAAAATGGATCAGAATATGCATAAATTCATCATCTTGGAGTTCAAATTTGAGTCGAGTCTAAGTAGAACCTAGGCCGAGTCCGTAAGCATCTTCTTTGAAGATTTTGCACATTCGAGTTGGGTGTAGACTTGGGTCAGGTTTCTTCCTTGTGCGTCGGACGAGGAGCACACAACTCAAAATTCATCATGATGGAAAACACCTACTTTTGTAACAGAAGTTGGCGGGGTTTGGTTCATATTTGGGCAATGTTCATAATTCGTAGGTCGGGCGAGAGACCTCCGACACAAAGGTTCTTTCTATGAGAACTCAGGCTAGGTTCATTATGTATGAGACATCTAAGAGGTTGGCCATGACGAATTCAAGTTGAGCTTGAAAGAACTCAGCCTGAATCGCGTTAGATCTAGGGTCGGGTTTTGATGTTTTGAAATTGTGTGGCTACATGGTGATTGTCCGATCAATTCTTCCAACAACGTCAACATTGTTTGGGCTCTTTTTTTAAGTTTTGAAGTTCCATGATCACCTAGAACATAGGCATAATAATTCTAAAAAAAATCATGACACATACCTCGTAAGATTAAGTCAGAAAACATGTCCCATTCTCCTTCTTTTCCTTTGTTCTCCATCTTTTTTCCTCTTTTTGGAGCTATTTGGATGAATTTGGGGTTTAAAAAAAAATAACCCAGGAAGTTCTAAGTGGTATCAAGAACAAAAAAAATGTTCTAATTCCATTATAATTGTAGTAGGACCCACAAATGATAAAAATGGGTGTTTGACTAAAAAGATAAGAACAAATCCATTGTTCTTAATTTGCTCCCATACCCAACAGCCCCTTTGGGATCATCACATTTTATCCTTATGCATCTTGTTCTCCCTAGCGGCACCCTGGGAGGGCAAAGGGGAAGGGTAGGGTTCGGGAGTTGAATAAAATATAAAATAAAAATATTTTCTTTAACTCCTCATTTGTTTATAACACAATTTTTTATCTTTCCACCTTATCTCCCTTTCTTTTCCTATTCTGTTGGTCTCTTCTTCTCTTGTTTAAAATTAAGATGCTTAATTTGACCCAAATTAAAATGTTTAATTATATATATACTTAAATTTCATTGAAAGTTTGAAAATAATAATAACAATAATAATGACGATGATAGAAAATAAAAATGGCAATCATATAGTGTTATATATTGTAAAAAAAGTAATTTTTTACACATATTATCATTTTTGTTAATCTTTTAATTTATTATTATTTAAAATTTAAATAATCCATATTCAATATTTAAAATACTAAATATTTAATAAAACTACTAATCTCATAATAAAAATATTTATCAATTAATTATGTAATGTACATAATTATATAAATAATAAATATTTAATATTTTAGTTATTATATATAATATATTTATTACAAAATATTAACCTAGTATTATTTGTTATCTTATATTTCATCCAATATTTTTCTTATTTTTTAAACATATTTTATTATAAGAATTATTTATTGTATTTTCAAATATACTTTCTTATATAAATTATTTAACACAACTTTTTAATTCAAACTTGACTTGTATTACGAAATCAAAATTATATTTTAAATATTTACAATTCAAACTTGACATTTATTACGAAAGCAAAATTTGTATATTTTTAATTCAAACGAGATCTCGACAGGATCTCGCATCGTCCTCAAGATACACCACCGCACCGCCGCACCGCCGCGGGGGTTTTGGGATCTTACGGCATCACTCGAATTTCGTTCTCCCGTCGTTGTCGCAGTTCCCCGAACATAAACTCCCCGCTAATTGTCTCCTCTTTCCCAGGAGCGCCCCAGGGACACAAAGGTTTCCGGTGAGATTTCGGAACCATGTCTCTCTAGATCTACTCGTACGGTTCATATCACTATTTTTTTTCCCTTCTTCTTCTCTCTCTTTCTCGATCTGCATTCGTCTTTTGCTGATTCGTTTATTTTCTTACACATCGCCATATTTGTGTTCCAATCTCAAATTTCACTCTCTTTTCCCTAATACGGAGAGCATAGGCGATGCATTATTCTTCCTTTTGTTTTCACTCTCTTGTTTTGGTTTGATCTTGTTCCCGTTGTTTGTTTTTGCAATTGGATTTGGCCCCGGTGTGATATCAGATGAAATCCATTATATTTGTTGTTGCAAGCAGAGCAAAAGATCTGGAAAACTATTTGATGGTCGCAGTTTTATTTCCCATTCATAACGGAATTCTGTTTGTGTTATATGCAAATGCTGTGTTAATTTGCAATTCAGATTTGTCCCCACACAAATAGATCATACGACCAGGAACACTTTTGGTGATGCACGGTTTTGTTTACCGTTCAACGTGATTTTTCATGAAATTTTGTTACGTTTCTGTTGATGGGTACTAACTTATAGAAAGTAAGTGTATTATTTGCACAAGGCTGTTTGATAAAAAAAAAACAAGGATGATTACAAAGAGTAACCATCCATCCATCTTATTTGTTGGCGACTATATTACATGTACGATATCAGTTGTTTGTCCACTCCCGCACCATAGTTCTAGCCAATGTTAGAACGTTTTCAACATAGGATCTCTCCTCATAGAAAATGGGATGAACCATAGGAAAGCAAATGGGAAAGCTCAATCATGTCTCGGCACATGATCATGATGATGCAGATCAACATTATCTGTTCTAAAGGTCCTCCAAATATCCATTGACGATGGGGTAACTATCTAATATGTATGAGAAATCAGACTGTAGCCATACATCTCGTGTCACTCTACAACCAAAGAGTAGGTGGTTGAAGTCCTCCTTCCGACCCTCATGGAAAACCGTTGATGTATGGCCTCCCATGCCATCATGTTCAAAGTTTCAAAAGTTGCAATACCCAGGAAAATATCTTAATTTTGACCAGACTTCTTATTTGCCATATTAGCTTCCAGTCAATGCAAGATCACAATCGGCACGCTGATTGTTGTTAATTAACAATTTATACACGTTGTACAACACCATCATTCCAAGTCCATGCATCATGTTGACCATAATTAGGTGCCAAACCGTCCAAGCGGCCCATGAGTAATAAAAGGTCATCAACCATCTGATCTTCCAAATTTTAGTTGATAGTATACTTCAGACCAATAGTTAGCCGTTGTTGTATTCTTGTCTTGTGCCATAGCGAGTAGCTTCGGGAACAAGGTGGATGGACCATGGATTCATCCAGAGCTTCAAATCAGTGCTAAACTGCAATGAAGCTGGAAAAAAGGTCATAGCCACACCATAACAGAAGCAACTCCTATCCAAAATGACGATGCCCCAGGAGGCACCTCCATTCTCTTTTCCAAGGTAGTATGGCCATAGCAGGGAACTATCATCAAGCGTCACATATCACTGCCTTCGCCAATGATTCTGGTAACCGATTTCACAGTAGCGCCTCATTAATAGTAGTGAGTGATCAAATTCCCAGACCGCCCTCAGTAACTGATCTGCATACCTTAGGCCATTCTACCAGTGGGATGCCTTTGCCAGAAGAGCCCAAGTGTCGCTGTAAGAAGCGTTAGCGTAATAAATCAATATGCTGTATCACACCAGGGGGCATCCTCATCTGCGCTCCACATGCTCCACCACAGGAGTCCCAGGTAGGATAACAGTAAGCTGCATATGGCTGTCCTCAACTCCATAACACAGCCCTAGGATATATCATCCTCCATGCCAAACTACATCAAGGAAAAAGCATGAAAAAAAGGCTCGAGTGGTACGAACCGCCGTCACCCCAGAATTGAAGGGGGGATCTCTTGGTTCTTGGTCTGTGAAGATGCGTTGTTAGGTGCTCCATTTTCCCATTGATAAGGGATGTGAATAAGGGATGTGAATAAAAGAAGACTTCGAGTAATTGACACGGAGTCCTGAGGGATTGTCTAAAAGATCAATTAGAGGTTTGTCTTGCTGCTAGGATGGAGCCCTCTATGAAAATTAAAGTATCATCAGCTTTTGTAATAGAGGGATGAGAGTACCTAGGTACGGTATTGCAGAGAAGCTGAACAAGATGCCTGCATCACAAGGTGAGAAGGCACATTTGGCAAGTGCCTCAACGACGATAACAAATAGAATAGGGGTAAAAGGTCAGCCTTGTCTACCACCACACTGAGGTTGGACCCAGCCACCAACTCGACCACCATTAATAAGAATGGAGAAAGAAACCACGCAACTGGAATAATGTTGTTTTCTTAATTCAAGTTCTATACTACTCTTCGATTTAGATTTGACCCCAATTGATGTGATCATTTTTATCAGGAAGGCTTTTGCTGTTGTGTAATTTTCTTATTCTTTGGATGAAATTTTGTTAGTGTTACTGTTTATGTCGTGTGATACTTGAAATATATTTTTTTTGAAGGCAAACACTTGAAATATATTATTATTTGTTACACTTACAACTAGAACAAACAAGCACTTTGATGATGCTGTTTTGTTTCTCATTCCATGTTATTTTTTTATGAAATTTCGTTAATGTTACTGTTTACATTGCTTGATACTTAAAAGTTTGTTATGTGATGGCCAATTTTTATTTTAGGTTTAGACATACTAACTTACAGAAAGTTTTGGAGCATGTATTATTTGCATAATATTAGTTTCTCTATTCAAATTCTTTATTAATTTGCAATTTAGATTGTTAATATTACTTTTTATGTTGTTATTGGCTTGAAGTGTAGGTTTATGGCTAATTTTAATTTTGAAATTAGATGTACACAATTTACAGAAAGTTTTGGGAAATGCAATATTTGCATAATGCTGATTTACTGACGCAAATGACTGACAAACATTTGCTGGTAAATGTGTTGCAGGATTTATCTGCTATGGCTGAACTAAAGAATGGAACTAGGACAATGATTTTTACCAAGATTCATCAGCTGAGGCCTGCCACAAGTGGCCATAACCTAATCATGAAGGTAGTTGACTCGAAGATGGTGATGCAGAGGGGTCGCAATGGAGGTCCTCCAGTTCGTCAGATGCGTCTTGCAGAGTGCTTGGTTGGTGATGAAACCGCAATGATTGTCTTCACTGCGAGGAATGATCAAGGTAGATGATTTTCTTCCTTTAAAAGCAATACTCACTGGACCCAAATTGAACACTAAGATTAAAGTGTGACTTCCACAATGCCTCTAAGCATATGGAAAGTGTAGCCTTTTTTCTATAAAATAATATTTTCAGTTCTGGGGTTTTTAAAGTTAATTGTGAATTTGCTGCTACTAAAATGTTTTCATGCCTTGAAGGGGATGAAATTAGTGATACATGTCACCATTTGACAGTTCCCTTACAGAAAAAAAGCACTTTACCATCGTGATTTGGGTTGGTCTCATTTCATGCATCTCATCATATATAATGTGATTAACACCTTTTTATTAGTTCTGACATTTGGATCTCATATACTGAGATAGAAATATTATTTTAAGCTTGCAAACACCTATTTTCTAGAGAAAGGCAAACACCTATTTTCTAGAGAAAAGCAGACACCTATTTATCATCTCCACTGGGGAATGCTTACACCTTTTTAAGGCACTCAAGTAGTGTTAGAGAAAAATTGTGATGGTAACTACTAGACGCAGGAGTTTTTTTTGTTTTATATTAGTTATTTTAATTAAATATGGTGTTTAGTGTATTAGTTGTCATGTGATAGGCATGTGACCTTTTAATTAGTTATAACGGTCATGATCCAAAATAGGTTAATCAAGGACGGAGATTGATTATGGGTTTTAAATCTTTGTAACCCTAGTATTAAGACTGCAAATAGATTTCAACCGTCATATTCTATCTTTTATCAAAATTTTGTGATTTTCCCATAAACCCTAATTGTTCCTCTACCAATCCTTCTCATCTTCTAGCTTGATTTCTCATTATTCTTGCTGGTTTCTCTTCTTATTGCATCACTACTTCGACATGCATATTGCCTCAACATGAGGGCTCTATGGAGCTTAGTTAGTAGGAGTGAAATATCCAAGTGACATGTCCATGGCAAGATATACTTGTGCCCCAAAGAATAAGATTTGACCCAAATGAGAAATAGCGAATGTTATAAAATAGAGGTGGAGAATGGACATATAAAATGGGAAAAGGACAGAAGAATTGGGAAGAGAAAAAAAATAGAAAAGGGAAACATTAAGGGGAAAACAACAAAAGGACTTTTTCATAAATAAGAAGATAAACATGGCATGTATCATTGGATGTGTTGGTCCTTTGTGCACTTGATCCACACAGAAAATCCCTTAAGTTGTCCACCCTTGTGAGCGCAACACCATAACGTATCCACCTTAGATTGGTGCGAAAGCAAAGCGTCACTTCATCACATGCCTAGGTAAAAAGTTGCGGAAATAATTTCTTGTAAGAAAGTCCTTTGATGATTTGATGGTTTTAACATTGCTTAATTACTAGAAGTACATCTTTAATTATATAAAATTTCCTTGTAGCTGTTTGGAGCCAGCTTGGATAATTAAATTGGCATGACATTCATCATGCATTTCTGTAATTTAAGATGTGTAAAGTGAGTGCTAACATCATCAATAAGTGCAGTATAGGTGTCTGAATAAAGACAGGTATCAAGACATTGAATATTTTTCTTATGGGGTCCAAGTATATATTCCAAAAGCCAAACATCATCACCTACTCTCGTCATCAAGTAAAAAAGGCTTCAGTTTTAGGCGTATTTTTTAGGAGCATTAATCTTTGGTCTCAGCTTTCTGATCTGTGGCTTTTTTTATATGCTTTTCATTTCTCATTCTAGTAGAAGTGTTTCTGATGCTTTATGTGGCTCATCGAACTGTTGTTGTTCTTATGTAGTGGAACTAATGAAGCCAGACACCACCATCATTCTTAGAAATGCAAAAGTCGACATCTTCAAAGGATCAATGAGGCTTGCTGTGGATAGATCAGGATCTTTGGAAGTCACTGATCCAGCAAAGTTTGTGGTGAAAGAGGATAACAACCTGTCTCTCCTTGAATTTGAACAGGTGGTCGTGATTGAAGATTGATGGTGGAACAGCTGCACACGGAGGGTTTTGCACCAGATGACATGAAGTTAGACTATTTTTTTTCTTCAGACTACATGAAATTAGATTAATTTGCTGAGTGGGAAGTTGTATCTTTGGATGTTGAGCAAACTCTTTTTAAGTTAAACTGGAACAGTTTTAGGCGAAATAATGAGAAAAAACAAGCCGGCCGATTAATAATAGGAAGGCATAAAGCAAAGTAGCTTTAGCGAAGGAGATGCTGTATATCATGTAAACTTATCTAAATGGTCCAAGTCAATAATTATGACCTTTGACATCATGTTAATCTGTTTCTATTGTGTGGTAGGATTCCTTTTCCAATTCCAATTTCCTGTTCTGCTCTTTGCTGATCAGCATTTCTGTTATCAATTATAAAGATTTTGTCATCTTTTGCCTCTGACGAGGTAATCGTAATTGCTGCTAGATTCGAACCCTTGATAGGAATTAAGACCCAAACTAAACTAAAAGTAGTATGACAATGTACTTGTGTGAGGCACAAACTATGTCTATTGTCATAGTTTTTTTTCCTAATGTAATATTAAAATCGTCAAAAATATATAACCGACAATTCATTGCTCATTTGATGACTAGTCTACCTTAAAATTGGAGCACAAATTAAATGAATTTTTGATGCATTTTTTCCATATCATAAAATGGTAGCAGCATGTTAGACAAAAGAACCAAATTACTACCAGACAGCGCAGAGCAGGTAACCAGTGATTCAACTAATATCGAAAGTCAGTTGAATGAGAAAAAAGGAAGTTGCTTGCCACTGCCACATGTCTTTGCAATGATTTGCGAATGAAAATTTGAAATAGCATTTCCGTATGATTTCACTACCTGCTCTAAAAATAACACTTCTGCCTTTCTCTCTCCTTCCTTCCCGTAAATGAAGTGGCTTGAATCGTTGAGACATTTGTGCAACTAGGTATAATTCATATAGTTGCGAAAATTATCAAAATAAATCATGTTTTAACAGTAACATATTGTTCCATGAAGTTAAGATCCAAAAACCTAAAATTCCTAATAATGAACCAAAATTCCCTAGACGATTTGTTACAAAAGCCTTTTGACAAGCACTTTATGCTGAATGTTAGGGGTGGACTAGTGATCATTATTACAAACTTGTATGTCTTCATATATTTCAGGGATCCAAGCCACTGCATTCGGAATTTCAATTTATTTTCAGAAGTTATATTAACTGGACTTTAACTTCTGGTTCCACTCTTGGGCATGGCTTGAAAAATCATTGATTTGGCCTATCTTTTTTTTTTAGGTTGTCATCCTTGGACTATCTAAATTGCACGTCATTGTGTTGTGCGGCGATTGGCCATGACTTTAGCCGAAGATTTTTTTTTTGCATAAAAAGTATATTAAACTCAGAGAATGTAAGCTAGAATAGGTTGTTAGCACCATTATTGGACCTTCAGTCCATCTTACAAAGAACTCATTCAAGGCTCATGCGAGGCCCTTTCTCCCGGCATTATCCAGATATGAAGCACAACAAAACATTGCGAGCTAGTACTGCTGATATCATAAAATTGTTCCTGTCTGGAGTTTGATTATGGCAAGAGTGGTGAAGTAAGTAAGATGGGATTCCCTGACAGGGATATATATCAAGGGCATGTGACTTTAGCCAGGAGTTGGGTTTTCAGCTTAATTAATATTTCCATTAAACTTGGTTTAAGCAACACACACACACACACTCGTGTCGTGCCTTAACTTGTCCTCTTTGAAATGGTGGTCAGCACACGCATTTTTTATCGCTATATCGGAATGTGCATTTGTTCTGATTGGGGGTGGGTTGGCATAATGATATCGGCTTAAGCCAACATTACCGTGTAATCAATCATATTCGTGGGCGATCCAACGGGCTAAAGAAACGAAGACGCAAAATACCAAAAGGAAAGAAACAAGATGCCAAGAAAGAGAGGTGCAGAAGCTGTGTAAACTACATATTTTTTAAGTGACTGACATCAAAAGGTTGTTTTTTTTTAACTCTACTAAGATAAGTCATATTTTATATTGGCTTACACTCTTATCATTCAAGCTTGAAGCAACGTAAAGGTTTGAAAACATTCTTTTTTAATGATATGACTGTGAGATTTGATTATAAGATATCCTTACTTCATCATAGTCAAATTGGACCATCTAAATGTTAGTAAGAGTAAGTGCTGTTTTCCTCGATAGAAAGAAATATAAATGTAAAAGAAGTGAAGGGTACACAAGTATGAATGCTAACATGGTTAAACAAGCGTTAGACTTATTGTTACACATAAATTGGAGGTTCCTATCTGATGGAAGATTAAAGGACGTTAACGTGCTATATTAACTCGAATGCAACATATACAACACAAACAAAACTAGTCTCAGAATTTATTTGAGTGTAGTGGACCTCTTCAATGAATAAATTACATTGTTGGAAGCCAAATGCGCCACGCATCAAGAAAGAAAAGATCACTGTCCTTGCAAACAAGAGCAACTTGGTTTTGTGATGTCCAAGTCCTTGAGCCGATTCCCCCATCGCGTTTCTACCTAACTGCAAGTGATCAAATTTGCTTCACGTCTCTCTCTCTCTCTCTCTCTCTCTCTCTCTCTCTCTCTCTCTCTCTCTCTCTCTCTCTCTCTGCCATGCCTTTGAAACCTTGTGCAACAGACATGTGAGGGTTTTGTGAATGTTGCTTGATCCTCGCGGCCCTCATCCTACGGTTTCTAGATTCTGGGGAAACAGCGACGCCTCGCCAATAAAAAAAGCGTGCTTTGCTCTTTGGCACCGCGCACTGAAACAAAACAAAAAAAAAAGTTTGTCAGCATTTGAGCTGCCTGTCTTTTAGCTAACGATGTTGTTATCATGGTAGTAAATGAGCAAGCAACATAACCGGACCTCGGATCTACAGTGAGAAAAAAATGCAATGTTCCTGAGTCAACAGGGAGATTCGCAGTGAGACCTCCCTCCATTGCTGCGCTGCGTTCCAATTCCAAGGACCAGAACAGAACAAGAGCAAGCACAGAACAGTCGGGTGTCTGATGAAGGGCATTCATAGCTTGTGAATGCTCTCTCTACATGGTACGACAACATGCATGCACAGCACAACAAATGCAGGGAGCCATGAACGATGCAGTCCAGCTGTTTAATCCTTGAGATAGCTGCAAAGGAGGACATGGCCGGCTCACAGAGGTGCCCTCGGCCTGCCTGTCTAGTTTCACCATCAACAGGCACTCGCCAGTCCGATCTTTTAACTTCGTTGAAGGTGGTTCCTCCTGCGAAAACGAACTGGTAGAAGCACTCGCCAGTCCACAACTGAACAAAGGGTTCTTCTTCGTCTTTCATGAGTTGGGCAGTTTGGCTCTGATGCATGACTGCAGAACGTACAGATGCTGTGGCTTGTTGCAGGGAGAAGTGCCAGCAATCTCAACTGCGACATTTGCGTTCTCGTTTTTTTCTTTTTGAACCAACAATGGAGGTTCGCATACAAAAATGAATCATCCAAAATTAGCTAACTAATATCATATTCGCAAGATATGTCATGACACGTTCTTCCTATAAGATGTATTCCGACACTCGTAGTAACTTAAACTGCACTCATTTTTTTTCTTAATTCTGGAGCTAATGACGATGTGCAATTTGAAGTAGCGAGAACATAATACTTGTCGCATCCACGGCAGCAACATTATCATCATAATTATAAATCATCCAACAACTTCATAATTATTCATACTCTCATTAGAAACTTAAAATTTAATTAAGTGCCTCGCAAACCCACCCATTTGAGAGGATTTTAGCTTCTTCTTCTTCTTCTTCTTTTTTCTTTTTTTGTTTTGGAAAGAGGATTTTAGCTTCTAATAAGCATAGACAATGATTAGCCACTCTTATATCGTAAACTCAAACAAAAGTCTCGTCGATCATGGATCAATCAGCAACGGTCCACGTCATATCGCCCTCAAAGATCCAGTGGCACACTTCTATCTTGCCAGGGCTGGATCCGAGCGCCACGAAGGCTCCGTGGCGGGGGCTCCAGTCCGACGTGTCAAGGTGACACACGGCAACCCCGTGGTTGATCTTTTGCCCGGAACCAACGGTCAGGATGTCGGCTTCGTACACCCGGACCTTTGGAACGGAGTGGCAGTAGTAGACGAGGCAAGGGAACAGGCTCTGGTGGCAGGACACCGACCTGTTGACCCGCCCGCCGTTCAACCCCTTCACCTCCCCGATCAGGACGCGGCCGCCGGCGCCCTTGGTGCTCTCCGTGCTGCGCACCTCCACGTCGCTCCTCAGCACGGACACGGCGAAGTCGATCACGTCTTCCGCGGACGCCGCGCAGCGCTTGGTCTCGCCCGGGCTCGGGGCGCGCGCGCACTCCGCCATCGTGTCGGCCACCGCCTTACCCAGCGCAGTGTCCGCCGGGACGTCGAAGACCCGACGGACGTCGTCGGCGGCGAACGGGATGCGGCCGGAGATCGAGCGCGGGAGGAACGCGCGCGGGGGCATCTTGTCGCGGATGTCCGGCATTGGCATGGAGTTGCCCTTCCTCAGCTCCCGCTCGCGGAAGAATTTCCCGGGTTCGACCAGCCAGTGATTCGGCGCAGGCCGCTCCTCGGCGCCCTCCGACGTGGCGGCGAGGGTGAGGAGGGAGTCGGCCGCTGCGCCGCCGGGAACGGACGAGGCATTTCGGTAGCCCTTAAAGTCGACGCCGGACTTGGCGTAGCCCTTGAAGGTGCTGTTGTCGCCGGCGTAAGTCTTAAAGGTTATCTCGTGGGATGAGGAGCCGGCGTCGCCTTAGCCTTTGAAGGTGTCGCTGCCCTGGTTGAAGGAGTTGCCGTAGTTCGAGAAATCGGCGGCGGCGCCTTTGCCGCCCTTGGCGTAGGACGCGAAGCTGTCGTCCCCAACGTTGGACTGGTCTCGGTAACTGGTGAAGTGTTCGGATCCGCCATTCCCTCCATCGCCGTAGGACCGGAAATTGTTCTCGGGGACGTTCCCATTGAAGCCGTACGAGGCAAACCTGTCGTTGGCGGCCTCTCCGTACTTGGCGAAGGAGGAGCCAATGGCGTTGGAGTCGTGGCCGTAACCAGTAAATGAGCTGGTCAACCCATTGCCACCCTTGCCGTACCCGGAGAACGATTGATCCCCGGAGTTGGTTTCGTCGGAGTATCCGGAGAAGGACTGGAGGCGGCCGTTAGCCTCGGCCTCGTAGTTGCTGAACTTGAGGTCAGGAACGTTGGTGGCGCGGCCGTAGGACGAGAAGTCACCGGCGCCGCCGGTGGCGGAGGCGGCGTAGCTGGTGAAGTTAGCAGTGACGACGTTGCCGTCGGGTGCGTAATTGGTGGTGGAGTCGTTGTGGCCGACGGAGTCGCGGCTGTAGCGGCGGAAGGAATCGACGGGGAGATTGAGGTCCTCGGAATAGTTGCCGAAGGAAGAGCGGCCGCCGGTGGCGGCGGTGCCGTAGTTGGAGAAGTTAGAGTCCTGGTAGCCGGAGAAGGCGGAAGGAGAGGAGGTGGCGCGGGTGGAGGCGTCGTAGTCGGCGACGCGGTCGGGGGAGCAGAGGAGGCGTGCGGCGGTGCAGAGGACTGGGAGGCGGGCGGAGAGGGAGGAGGGGTCGGAGGCGGCGAGGGAGGAGAATGTGGCGGAGTCGAGGGCGGAGAGCGGGGAGAGTTTGGAGACGAGGAAGTCGGGGCGGGCACGGCCGGTGGGCACCTTCCGGCTCCAATACCTGAGCAGGGCGGCCTTTGCCGTGAAGGGACTCGCCGTGGCGGAGGGAGAAGAGCGGCGGCGACTGCGAGCCGTGACGGTCATGGCGAAGGACGAGTGGGTGGCGGCCACATTGCAGAAGGGATGCAGAAGTGGGAGGAGAATGAGAAGAGCAGGGAGGAGGGGAGGAATTGGGTAATCGTGGGGTGGCGACGTGCGAGCCAAGTTGGGAACTTGTCGACGGAGGAAGAGAGTAAACAGATGGGAGGTGGGAGAGCGGTCGAAGTGGTGAGTAGCGTGGAGAGTATATATATATAAGCGAGTCGCTGTGATCAAATTTATCTTACTAAAATAATATTATATATATAAAGAATAAATTATACATAATCAAATCAAACGTTTTTTTCTAAAACTTTGAAATGATGAAATAAATAGAGTTTAAATTTTAAAAAAATTGGAGCTGAAAACTAAAATAAGCCATTCAGTTTTTAGTTTTCAACGGCCAACGTAATAAAGTAAGTATAAATAAATAAAAGCCTAAGTGTGCATATGACATACTTTTGAACAAACTTGTCAGGAGCATTAATTGAACAAACCGCATATAACATCCTTTTCATATCCATTTAAGGACAGAAATCACATGTAATGTAACCATCTTGTCTTGGTTTAAGGCATTTTTCTTTTGAAAAAACAGGTTAATAATGGCAACAACCATCAAAAGAAATCACCCTGATACCCTTAACTACTTCAAAAGGAAACAAACAAAAAAAAAGTGCAACTTTTACTATGTCATAGTCAAATATCTTTGACCATCTTCAAACATCAAACTATATTTTTTCCCAATATTTTACGCACGTTGAATGCCATCTCCAATTCCAACCTTTTTTTTTTATTCAACCTCCATATTTGAAGAGCCAATTCCACCTTTATCTTGGAATTCACGCTCTTCAAGATTTAACAAATAAAATAACATAGATAATTAATTTCACAAAGTTTCCTATGTTAAAAACTAAATTCAAGACCCAATAAAATGTAATTAGCATTAAGTCATATTATATGATAAAACAAAGTTGAAGACTTTGGCCTTTTCATTTTTTGGGAAGTTTTTTTTAGAAGCATGATCTCAAGCTCATAAAAATTAAAGCTTTTTCAACAATCCAAAAGTAAAACTTGGATTTTGAAAACCTAATAATTATTAATGATGCCAATATTAGTTCATACAAAATGGTAAATTTATTCAATCTCTCCCATTGTTTAGTAATAATTTTTAGTTGCAAATTACAATGAACATAAATGAAATCATTTAACCTTTGACGCTCCAATTTATTTCATTTTTAGTGAGGAAGTGTTGATTTCATTTATGTTCATTGTAATTTGCAACTAAAAATTCTTACTAAACAATGGGAGAGATTGACTTTTACAAATTTGGAGCATGACAATCAAATATTTTCCACTATTCATCTCCAAAAATGAAAGCAAAATGATGTAAAAATTTGTATGTTGGAAATGAAAATTAATACAAATCCTGGACATAATCTTGAGCAAGTGTGCGTGCATAATATTTCCTATTTTGTAATTGACAACAATAGCTTATAACGAGTTAGAAGCATACCTTTTGGAGGAGAACCTGAAGCCAGCAGCCCTGTAGGAAAACAAAATATCATTATTAAATCAGATTGAATTAGGAAAGAAGGAACATGTTGAATGCAATGCAAGATGCAAGTAGTGAACAACAACAACAAATATGTCAGACTAAAATGTTTCCAACCTCTAAAATGTGTAGTTATTTTTTTTCTGATAGAACACAATAAACCTATCATTCGACCTACTAGATTCAGGATATAAGCTACATAATTTGATATATCTCAAGCAAGGTGGCAGTAGAATGAGCAGAAAAAATGCAGGCAGTAAAAGTGGAAAATTTGAGATGAGTAACGGGTATACAATAAAAAGGGGTAAATCCAAGAGATGTTATCAAACCATATTTACAAATTTGTCAACATTTTTGTGCACCAAAAAAAGTTCTACATACATCATAATATGGAAACTCATTATATAGACATCAATAAAAAAGACTAGGAGCTTCTTAACCCCTTCACAAACAAATCCGAGCAAGATCACATTCTAGATGTTAACATTTTTATTTTTTTGATGTCCTCATTCAATCAAACAATACAGATAGTACTATCCTCATTCCCTTCCTAATCCCTTATTTTCATTCACCATGAGAGTTCATATACACACTTTGTCACTTCTTCTTTCTCTCCCCATTCGATATGCCTATATGAGCACACAATGAAATGATGGGAAAAGGAACAGGAAAGCTGACCGATCGTCGGATCCAATCGCAGCCATGCCATTAGGGACACAAGTTGGTGGATCCAACTAGATTCGTCATGCTACTACGAGATCTTCAGATCCCGGGAAAAAGATGACCCGATCTAAATGGATCTAACCTCACCGACAATGTGAAGGGTTAGAAGAGGGGGAAAATGCAGAAAAGGAGAATAAGGTTGGTCATGTATCTTGACTAATGAGACGAAGGGTGCCGGAGGTGTGCTCATCGACGCTGTCGACCTCGCCTTCACAGCCTTCTGTGTGAGAGTGAGATGGGGAGAGAGAGCGATTTTCGGGTGAGCATGAGAGAATGAGTGAGAGTGAGTGAGTGAGTGAGTGAGTGAGTAAGAGAGAGAGAGAGAGAGAGTGGAGGCTTCAAGGAAAAGGAAGGGCAAGGGGATGGCAATGCAGACATCGAGGCCGAGTTCGAGCGAATTCCGCTGTGAAAAAAAGTTTGGACGATGGGGTGAACTTTTTTTTTGCGGAATTGACGAGAACTTTCACCATTGACGGGAACAAAAGTTCTTGTTGGACCATGGGAAATTTCGATGGTGTTTCCCAGAACATTGCCGAGTTCTGGGGCAAGTTCGACTTCCAAACATAGGCTAGGTGTCCCAAGAATCTTTTTTATACCCACTCAAGTGCAAAAAACACCACGGGCACCAAGTTCTTCATGGTATGAGGTTGTCCCCCGACCTCGACCTCTCATATCAATCTCTCCTCGGCAATCGAGAGATCTCCGGTAGAATATTATCAAGGAAGTGGTGATAGCCATGGCGAATGTGTGTGACTGCTCCAAGGAACTCACTTGCAGCTCAATGGGCCACTTCTTGGGTGACAATGGAGACCTCAAAATGTTGGAAGAAAAAATTCAATTTGGAACCTCAAGAAACTGACAAGAACAATAGAACTGGATAGCTCATTCCCCATGTTTGTCCTTGTCCATGTAGGAAAGACTCTGGGGATGCATCCTACATGTTAGTCAAGCTATGAGTTTCTTTAGGATGTCTGCAAACAACCAGCTGTGCCCACATGGATCCAATTACCAGAAGAGCTCTTCAACTCGATTTTTGTCTATCGAATCACGGAACTTTGGGACTTCGTTGTGGCTCAACCTCAATGATGGGGAACTATCAAGAATCTACGTTGAATTGAATATCAATAATCATGTTAAGTAGGTTGTGTGGGTTCGCCTCGTAGACGACACCAGGTACAGTCCAAGAGATTCTATATGAAAGTTTAGCTACATTTTACTTCATGTGTGATAGAATTGGCCATCGACTGGAGGTTTGTCAATTGTGGCCGAAGGGGATGCCAGAGAGCATTGCAGAGGCTCAAGCAGGTAAGGTTGCTCTTTGGTCCTTGAATGTAAGCTTCCCCTCGGCTTCCACGTGGCCCGGTGATGCTCAGCAATGTAGTTTGACAACAACAACATGCCCGGCCACCGACTTCTTCTCCATCGATAGAGCTCTAGGGTCGGTTCGCTATGAGAGATCACTCATCCGGCCCACACTACCAACATCTTCACACCTTTAGACCATGTACATGTGAATGATAGAGTGCACAACAATGCAAATATGAGGGACGACTTTGGTGACCTAACAAAGGCTGCTAATCGGTACTCACAAGTTTATGGCCATGCCTCAACTATGTCTATGCACATGACTTCCTGTGTGTCAGACACAATATCCTCATCCAACGACTGCCATGCACCCTACCCACCATCACAATTATGAGGGAGCTAACTATTACACACCTATCTGTGTACAACAATTTAGATCCATGCCCTTCTCACCTACCATCATCCAATGGTGCTCCTCAAGCTACCTGATCTCATGATAACTCTAATAACTCAGCCCCATTTACCCAAGCACAACCCTCCATAACCAATTTCTACCATGTGCACCAAGGCAATAAATCTCCTATCTTGATTCCTCCCCTTCCCGTCTTCACAGGAGATCCCCCACTCATTTTTTTGGACCTTTTAGATCTCCCTCCCCCGCATCTGCCCATTGGGGCAGATCGATCATTGTGCACTTATGTAGGATGTTAATGAACAACTTTTAGTGGCCAATGGCACATCTTCACTAGCAAGATCAACCCATGGTGACTCATAGGTGGAGCAAGAGGGCCTCGACATTGTACCCTCGATTTGAGGAGCAAGTAGGGCGTCCACTCAAACCCCACCAGTACCATCGCTACGCAGCAAGGGAAAGTAGCAAAAGGTCTCTACTGAAAAGGATAAGTTGAAATCATAAAAGAATACATATGGTAATATTAATATTTCATCACTAGTGTTGTAGGATATTGGAGGTGGTTCGATAACCCTATATGTTAATCAATGAAACTGATCTCATGGAATTATCGCAAGGAGACGTAGAGTTCGGGACCATCTTGCCAATCTCGTTCGTGAACACAAACCATACCTTTTCATTATCTACGAATTGACACATCTCTAGATTCTTCAAATATCACAGCACATTGTCTAAGTAAACTATGGAAATGTTGTGCTTTCGTAGGTGCATCCTCCTTTGGAGGGATTATTCATGCTTGGCAAAATAGTGATATCCAGGTAACAAAAATCTTATCCAATTCCCAATTCTTGCATGACGTTATCTCTCTGGATTTTTTCTCTTTCCTTCTTATATGCATATATGCTAGTACTATTTCGGATGTTAGAATGAAACTATGACAGGACTTAGCTCAAATTAATGTATGCAATTATTCATGGGCTATTGTTAGTGACTTTAACACTTATATTAATTCTGAGGACAAAACCTACGAACCTATGAGCTGCCCTATGCATCAATCCCTCCTATCTGATAAAAGTGAAATCATTTTGTGGAATGAACCTTCCTTAGGTTTGTTGAAGAATAGGTTAAAAGAAGTTAAACATCAAATTCTTTCGCTTGACACCAAAGATGAGGAGTATGGTCTATCACACCAGGAGCTTCTCAGCCTTCGCTCATCATATCACCTACATGTTGCCATACTCAAACAAATAACACTAAAATGGTCATCCAAATCCAATATCAAATGGTTAAGTGAGGGGGACAAGAACACAAAAATTTTTCACCTTAGTACCATGATATGACACAAGAACACTTTAACCCAATTTTTACAATATGCTCCTGGGCATACTATCACTTTTGATATGAAAATCCTTGTGCCTTCGTTGATCACTACCACAACCTTTGGAAATCCAACCATCAACATATCCCTCCTAGTTCCTGTCATGTTTTACCAAAACTTAATAACTCCTATCACGATAAGCTAGTCACACAACGCTTTTTGTTCTCTAGCCTTCAACAAGGCCTCTAGACTAATGGCTTCACCTTAGAATTTTATAAAAGAAATATAGCACATTGTTGGTCTAGATGTTACCTCTTAAATTCAATCCTTCTTTTAAACTAGGCAATTACTAATTGAGTGGTAATATATTTCTCTAGTATTTATACCTAAGACCCAAAACCTAGTTCAAGCTTCTTATTTTATACCTATAGCACTTTGTAATTATTTATAGGGTTGTAGCTAAAATCTTGTTATATCGTACCAAGCCTACACTCATGAATCTGATCAGTAATTGTCAACTTTCTTGCCTAATAGTTCAATGCATGGCAATATCTTATTGACCCAAGAGATTGCACATTATATGAATAGGGGAAGGAAGAAAACTATGTTAATTAAAGATTTGATAGGGTCAGCTGGACAAATATGCACTTAATTGCATGAATTACCCCTTAACATTTATAAATCAGATTATGGCTTGTGTTAAGTCACCCCTTTTTCTTGTCCCACTTCTTCCCAATACTTTCCATTGCAGAGTTAGACAAAGCGATCCCTTGCACTAGTCGCTCAAATAATAAGGTGGAATGAGTAAAGTGTCGAACCCACGAGGAATTAACTTATTTAACTAAACTAATTTAAGAGGCTAATAGGAGACAACATGGTTTGGGTAACAGAATTGTAGAAAATAAAATTACAGAAAAGTAAAGGCTAAATTAAACTAACCTACCGTTGTATAGGCCCTTAGGATGATAAATTACAAGATAGACAAATTGATAGTACTTGAGAATATTTGGTTCATTTCAATTGACGAATTAGAACCTACTCCAAGTTTTGATCTCCTATCAAGATAAATCAAACTATCTTAATATCAATTTTAACAAAAGTCACTCCATATAGGATCGTAACAAAGTTAAACAGAGATTGAGATGCATTAAATGTAGATTCTAAACTATTAACATCCATATAATAGTAATGTTTAATAGATCACACAACACACATTCCGTTTAGGATCCTACGAGTTGTATTATGCAATCCTTCGACATAATAATCTTAAATAATTCTGCAATCATCATGCAAACATAATTAACTATTTTTATACGGATAATAGTCAACTGAGAAAGACAATTAATCTTTGAAAAGCATTAATAACAACATGTATAATCAATAGAAACATAACTTCAATAATTAAAAAGTGAAGGTCTAATAGTTTGCCATTAGCAATAGAACTATTACAATCATCTAACCAGACAGATAACCAAAAAAACTCTAAACTACATAAGAGATAAAGATAAGAAAATAGATGTCTAACATCATCACAACATTAAATAGAAACAGATGGAATAGATAGTACTCTTGGGAATCACTGATGAATTGTTGTTTGATTCTCGTCTAGAGTCAACCTTGCAGAAATCTTTTCATCTTCTCAATTCTTAGCTTCAATGAATAGGTTGCAAGACCTAGCATGATTATTTCTGACTGCCAGACGTTTCTTTTTATAGAGGCTCAAGTTTTCATGCAGTTTGGGAAGAAACAAAATTCTTTTCCTTATAAATAAGGTATTTTTGGAGTTCTATTGATTCTGAAAGTTTTGGCCTTATAAAAATCCAAAATTTCTAGTCTAATTTGTTTTCAATTGATCTCTCGGACATATGGTAAGAGTAGAAATTCTTGTGCACTTGAAATTCTTCAAAAAATTCGCTCAAAACTCGAATATGCACTTCACCACGGAATGTTATAAGGATTTAATGGCTTAAACAATATTCAAATCGGCCTAAGAATGAATTTTCACGGCCCGTGAAAGAGTTTTCACGGCCCTCACAGTGTTTAATTCGCATAAAAATTATGAATTTCACAGTCGTGCTTTGGAAAACTTTCTAACATGAAAAATATATTTTAATGGCATGTTACTAGTGTTTCACGGTCCTATTTCACGCTCGTGAAAAGTTCTTCACGGGCTGTGACAATGCAATTTCATATTTCTACTTTCTGACTTCGTTTTACCTCCGCTTTGAGTGCGATTTTCTCTGTTGGCTTCATAATTCACTTTTCTTGCTTCCTAAATAATAAAATACAACATGTGTATATTTTTATTTTTGTAAAATTAATGTAAATAAAATCATAAAATGATGCATACGATAAGAAAATGAATCGAAATAAGATTAAATGCAATACTAAATGTATGTTGGATTTCGCATGCATCATCTCCATATTTGTTTATTATTATAACTCAAATACACTATTCTCTTATGAACAATGTAGTAATATCCAATTCGCTCACTCCATTTCGAATTCAACAATTTTTTCTTATACATATGCTATATGTAGATGATCTATTGCTGTCACTATTAAAAATTGCAAATGCCTTATCTTCTTGGTCTGTAACATAGCTTGATCAATCAACTTAATAATCCACAAAAATATGAGGTTTACCTACTCATGGGATTGAACAATATACATAGCCAAGCAATCTTACATACTTTACACATTTCACAAAGCGATTTTTCTTTCTCATACCTTAGTGATCTCATCTTCTACAAGTATATCTCCACTTAATAATTCTTGACGGTAGAAAAAACATCTTGTCAAATTTCTTGTTGGAAGGCTTGTGCACTGAACTCAACAGGTAAAACAACACTTATCAATATGTACTTAACTCAATCCTTAATTATGCAATGGGTGCTATGTATGTTGCTGATGGCTTGTTAGATACCTTGGAGAAGTTGACTAGGATCTTCCTCTAGTCACTACAAGAAAAACACTGATTACAGATGGTCAAAACCGTCTGTAATCAGCCCAAAAACCGTCGATAACCGTATTACCGACGATTTTTCGGATGTAATTGATCCGTCGGAAAAACGCTCGTCGCAAATCGATTTGCGACGGTTGTAAAACATTCGTCGGTAATACCGACGGTCTAGATGGTGGGCTCGACCGTCGAAGGTTGAGTATCGACGGTTCAAATCATCGATAGTATGGACGGTTTTAACCGTCGATACGTATCGACGGTTTGAACCATCCATACTATCGACGGTTCAAACTGTCGATACGTATCGACGGTTAAAACCGTCCATACTATCGATGGTTTGAACCGTTGAAACACTCATATCGACGGTCGACTCCACATCTGATTTTCGACGGCTCAAACCGTCGAAAAGCTTGCACGGACGATCAGAACCGTCGATAAGTATCGAAATATTTATTGTTGATAATAAATCATCAGCTGTTTCTGACGGTTCTGACCATCGGAAATAAAAAAAAATATTAAAAAAATGCTGAAATTTAATGTCCGAACATATAATACAATTTAAAAAAATGCTGAAATTTAATGTTCGAACATATAATACAACAGATATTTGAGTCTCGCATTCCATACATAAGCAAACATAAGCTATAACACCATTCCAAACACATTTATATCCAAACATAAGCAACATAAGATATAACATAAAATTGTCCAAACACTTATAACCATAAAATTGTCCAAACCAAATATGAAGAGCTTAATTACAAATAGCGTTACAAAGCACATATAACCATAACATTCCAAACACCAATCCAAACACCATTACGAAGATAATGACATCAGTAGAGCTTAAGATGAGTCTCGCCGTCACGTCGGATCTGTAGAGCTTGATCTGCACAAGATAATTCGAACATCACGGAACCTGCAAAGATATTTGAGAAAGTTAGTACCCAAACATGATTAAGGATTCGAAATCTGGAACAATCACTCAATACATCAGTTGCAGTTAACGTAAGTAATTTTTTTGGTAACATGCTAAAATGATTATCGAATATCATAAATATAAAAGAAACTAGTTCCTTGAGTTGATTTTGGCATTGTATTAGAGAATGCTCAGAGGCCAATAGTTTTGAAACTAAGAAGACAAAGAAATAAAAGCGACTATATACGACAAGAATCAGACAAGCTCCAGGTGGCATCGGCTTCCATCTCTCGACTTCCGCCAGCGTGACAGCAGCAGCCATGGCAAGAGTGAAGGCAATGGAAGTTGGGACTCGAACTGTTTTCAACTTTTCTCAACCCTTTTTGTTGCTGAATTCTCATGTTGTTTCAGCAATGCTTGTGCTTTCCAAGCTCTCCTACTGATGACCTTTTTTCCTATATTTTGCTTGCAGGAATGAACTTTGGAAAGCCATGTGTTCCTCAAAATAGCAATGAGCATGGGAATTCAGGGAAGGAAGCAAGACCTACAGATTCCCGGGTAAGTCCAGAATTACTTGAAACCTCCTGACTTTGGAAGAAACTCTTATTGCATTCCTCGTAAGCTGATCATGTAATATGACTTGTCATTTTACTTGGCAACAAGCTGTGCGTTCTAATGCAATAAATGATTCTGATTGTTGAATCCTGCCGAGGAAAGGGCGATCTATACATGGCCACTATAGATTAATAAAATGGCACTTATTGCTAGATATGATAATTTCAATTGTCCCTCTAAAACTAGTATCCTAATTTATATACCATAGATTCTTCTTGTGGCAATGTAGAGCCAAGAGATGGCGGCCTACACATGATAAAAAGATAGCTTAATTCTTAGAAGCTCATTCATATTTTTTAATAAGAGGAAACTACCCCATCAATTGACATTTGAGAATATAAAAAAGGGACAACACATATCTGCATCATATGAGCATGACAACAGTATGAACTCCTTGCTAATATGAGAAATTCCTCAAAATACAAAAGGTTCCACGAACCTAATTACTGGTAGTGAAGATTTTGTGCACATCATGCTGATCCAATATCACACAATAGCAAACAACTATATGTTTATCTGTTTATAGCAACACGCAGTAACAATGTAACAATCGTATTGGTATTCCTCTACGTCATGAAAAATGTCAATATATAGTTGATGTCAAAGTGCATGCTGATCTAATGAGTAAAATTTCATTCAAACTATTAATGAATCTTCTACATCACATATATTAGAGTACAGATTAAAGTAAATTCCACAAAAATTAAACCAAATGAAACTACCTCGGCGTCCTCGGCGTTGAATTCGCGATGCATGATAGCATGCACCATTTTCTTCATTCCAGACTTGGTACGACATTCACGTTCTTCGAACTCCTTCCTGAGCTCTTGCATAACCTCTTGTCTGACCTCTTCCCTAATCGAATGCCTCATCTCATCCATCATTTGTTGCATACCTTGACCAGAGGAAGTTGTACCTGAAGTAGATTTACAACCATATCCAATATCTGAACTACTCACAGAAGATCCGAGGCCATAAATGTGACCCTTCTTCACGCCGACGTGGTCCGTCCAAAGTTGTCTTGGGGTCAGCGGTGTGCTCCCCTCCTGCGTGGCTTGTGTAATGTGATCGACTTCTTTTGTTTTGAAAGACTACAATCATGCATGTATAGAGAAAAACATATAAGGTGCAGACATACAAATCCCAGGTGGCAAATTATAAGGTATTACTATGACCGGCCAACAAGAATAAGGAACTAAAGTCTGACCATATGGTGTAAAACCATCCGGGCATAATCCGAGCCTTATGTTCCTTTCATCCCTAGCAAAATCAAGATGCTTACGATCAAAATGTTTCCATGCTTCATCATCCGATGGGTGAAGCATGACACATTCAAAAGTATTATGTTGTGCATCCTACTTCATTTGCGACGCTGACCCTATAGACGAGTGTAGTCTTTTAAGCCTTGGAATAAGAGACAAATAATGCATTCTTTTCACAGTCACTTGAGTCTTGTTAGTCACTTTATATCGTTTGGCCCCATAAAATCTGCATTCATTTAGATTGATGTCGTCGCCGTAATATAACATACAACCATCATGACAACAATCTATTTTAGTTGAGCCAAGACCAAGTTTACTGACGAATCTTTTTGTCCTATAAAAATTTTCAAGAATGTGAGCCCCAGTTGGTGTGGCCTCTTTTAAAATATCTAGAAATGCATCAAAATATGCTTGTGAAATATTGTGGTTGGCTTTCAGATTCAACAATCTAACAGCAAGTGATAGTTCAGAATGACTTTCACACCCGGGCCATAAGGATTGGCTCGATGCGTTTAGCATGTCATAAAAATCTCTTGCTTCTGGATTTGGTGCCTCTTCATCCTGCTCAAATCTAATATTGTCATACTCAGTTGCAACTGCATTATAAACTAACTGTTCATATTGCGAAGTAAATCCTGCTTCAGGATCGACAAAATGGAGACCTGAATTTGGGACGCTTGTCGAAGGCGCTCCTTCACCTAAATAATCCCATTGCCAATAATTGGGTTTGAAACCCTTTCTATATAAGTGAACCTTAACGGTCTCTAGCGTCTGTAACTTTGTGCTAGCACATTTCAAACAAGGACACCTAATTGTTCCCTCCCACTGATATTGAAAAGACTGACAAGCCACACTAACATAATAGTCAACGCCATCTATGAATTCTTTTGTCAAACCTCTACGACCAGGATTATTTCTATTGTACATCCATCGACGATCGTTCAAGTATGACATAATGTCTGCATTATTTGCAAATCATAAAAAATTTATGTGAAAAAATTTACGTCATGCATGTATAGCGAAGAAATCATAAAAAAATCATGTCTTTTAGAGTCACAACGACAAACTACAGTCATGCACGTATAGCGAAAAAAAAGGTTTATGAAACAACACTCATGCATGTATAGCGAGCTGAAATACTTGATTTCCATGTTTGTTCGAGGGGACTATTTTGGATCGAGACAATTAGACAAAGTCAAAGAAGCCTGCATAGTGAACAATGCAGAAATCTAAAATGTTTTGAAGCCATACAACGTAGAATGGAAAAGCTACGGACAACATCTGCATAACACTTTTATATGTTTGGTTCAAACTAAAATAATCCATGAAATTCGATGAGGAAAGGAATAATAATTAAACTAAAATTTGGGACAGGGTTAGGAAAAAAATATAACGTGACAAATTTTGTTTGAAGTATTAAAAAAAGCTGAAGTACATATACTACCTTTTTCAAAACTCAATCTCCACTTCTATCCCCTCATACATGAATTATGAATTATTTCATAACCAAAGCACACGATTTTACCAAACATTTCATAAAAAACTTATGACATTTCAAGATAACATACTAATGAGAGCAGCCATAACGATAAAATTGCATTCGTAATGTAAAAGACTGAGATCTGGAGATGCTTGCTACCTTGGATCACTTGTGATGGCGGCGACGACAGCAGCATCGATCTCTTCTTGCACCCTGCGAAAAAACCAGCGAACAACAGGATCATGTCCAACATTACTAATAATTATGATGCCTCTAAATTCAAACTCATAAGCCTCCCTTTGCTTAACTTGAAATTAGTTCTGATAATCTCATAATAAGAAATAGATTATAAGGTTTATGTGTAGTCCCAAGCACATTTGAGATCACTTGTGTAGGAGGTCTGCAATTTAGATTATAAGGAATGCCAATTTGGAAAAAAAACATCGAGAAAACTTGGATTCTTAAAAAAAAAGACAACCACTCATTAAACAAAAATGAAACTGAAGAACAAGAAAAAGTCGCAATGAATTTTAACAGCCAGAAAAATTTCGATGTATCCGCGCGCGGAGGGCGGCCGGATTTGGCCGGCGCGTGGAGGCCGGTCGGATCTGGCCGCCGCGCGCGGAGGGCGGCCGGATGTGGCCGCCGCGCACGGAGGGCGGTTGGATCTTGCCGCCGCGCGGAGGGCGGCCAGAACTGGCCGCCGGAGAGAGCAACGCAAGGAGGGCGGGCCGGGGATCGGAGCCTACCTACGCCGGAGATTGCAGTCGGCGGCGACCTGGCGGCGGAAGCTTTGGGCGGCGGCGAGGGAAGGCAGTGCGGGAGGTGGCCGCCGGACGAAATGCGGAGGGTGAAGAGAGATGCGGGATCGAAAACAGACAAAGTGACAGTGGGGTCGGGTATTTATATAGCCAGTTTTCGATGGTCGTAATCGTCGCAACATAGGTAAATATAATATAATATTAATTCGAATTAAGACGGTCAAATCCGCTGGACTAATTGTCGAAACTTTCGATGGTTCTCTAAACTGTCAAAACTTTCGATGGTTTTAGCCGTCGATATATGTAATAATATATATCTCAACTGAACAGAATTGTATAAATTATAAATTTTCATTTTCGACGGTTAAGACCGTCGAAAACAATTAAAGTAGAATATTTTACTTAATTAAAATTTCATAACATTCCGAGGGGTCTGACCGTCGAAATATCGACGGTTCCGTCAATCGTCGCAAATTTTGACAGTCAAAACCGTCGAAAATTAAAATAATAATATCGGACCAACGTTGAAATATTTCGATGGCTAAGACCGCTGGAAATTTCGACGGATAGGTGAACCGTCAAAACTTTCGACGGTCTGAACCGTTGAAATACCAAAATTTTTGACGGAAATTTTCGACGAGTTCTGGATCGTCGAAACTTTAGACGGCTGGAACCGTCGAAAAATACCCGACAAAAATTTCGACGGTTTACACGATCCGCCGAAAAAACCATCGGTATTTCAGACGGATGTCGGACCGTCGAAATAAATTGTCGGAAATCCTGCTTTTTCTTGTAGTGAGTCTAAAAATGATGGGAGTAAGGGCTTACACTTGATTGACTGGAGCATTGTCTAACAATCACTAAGAAATGGACAGGCTTGGCATTAGGAATATCCATTCTTTTCGTCATGCCCTTCTTGCCAAAAGGGTTCTTTCTCTATTGAACAATCATAATTCACTTGGATACAACTTTGTATCTTAAATATGAAAAGATTCATGTAATAACCGACAAAAAAAAAAAGAAAAGAAAGAAAGTAAAACCGTGACAACCTGCAAGAGATAAGAAACAAAAAAAAATTAAAATCCAAACCCCAGTTGGAATAAAGACCGGCTAGAATTAAAGACATGGAATTTATCCTATTAGGAGTTAAAGACTAATTAGACCAATTGGGGGAGGAGTCCTATAAGATAGAAACAAATCAGGCCCTAATCTTTATGTTTTCTCCTAAAACTCGTGAACTCTTCCCTGCCCGGTCGTTCTGCCATCTCAGACATAATAGGAAGAATTTCTCCCTATCGTCCCAATAGCATGTAGCATTAGCAACCCCTTCTCCTTCCTATGTTCTCTGATCTCAGCGTTCTCCTCACTCCATACTAACTGGACGACTTGCAGAGGGAAGCCGAGATGAAGAATAGAGGGAAAACATGGGATGCGGTTGTTATCTTTTTTCGACGAATCGAAGAACGGATTAATCGTGAATAGAGATGGGTGAATTGAAATCACCTTGCATGACCCCTGAATAAATTTAAACCATGCCCTAATTGATTATGTAAAGAAGAAGAGAAGAAGAGGGTTTCAAGTTTCTTGTTTTGCCTTGTTTGATTCTTGATTTCTTTGATTAATTGCACGAATGATTTAATTCATGTTGTTGATTGCTGTTTGATTGATTGCTAGGAAGTAGAAACTAGTTTAGGATGAGATTATGCTAGAGATTTTAAGAAATTTTCGTGTTTGAAATTAATCAGAACGTCGACCGGTCAACCGGCCCTTATGCTTTGCCAGCAACCGATCGACCGATTTATTAAATCCAGAGCCGACTTGCATGAACATATCGGTCGACTGATCCAACAGCCTCATCGACCGATCGGTCGACCGATCTATCAGCCTTATGAATCTACCGGTCGATCGAACTCTCGACTATATGAGCAGACCGGTCGACCGATACACATCGACCGGTCGACTGTTCAACAGAACTGGTCGACAGGTTCATAGTGACCCTTTCACCGCCTTTGTTAATAATTCTTGACCCGATCTAAATATTGACTATTCTTATTTGATTTATTATAATGATGACTGAATTAATAATATATAATTTGTCCATGATCCATCCTTGATCCAAGATATAAATTCGCAAGATGAAATCATCCATGGATCCTTTTTGTTCCCATGTCATGATTGAACAACGAATATCAAGATTTCAAAGCTATTAATAAGTTCAAAGAGAAGATGAATAATTGATTGCCAGTCCAAGCCAAGTGTCTCAAGATAAGGGTCGCTCCCTTGATCATGGTTTGATCATCCATTGACCCGCACAAGGCTATATTGTTTGCTCGGCATATCTCAAGAACTAAAGGCACCTAAAGTCACCCTGATTTTTAAACATGAATCAAGTATGAACAAGATAAGCAAGCATGGACGTCAAGTCAAGTCATCGGTATTCTCATGTCATGATTATAAGATGTCTTGCATCAGTTGATTCTATTGCCTTATGTTATCGATTTATATCTCTTATAATTATTTATTATGCTCTGATGTTCCACTCTTCACTCAAGATAAGTACTTTCCTTTACTTTTGATTTCTCTATTCAAGTTATGCATTGTATATTATGTGGTTTTCCACTAGACTGTAAAGCTTACGGGAGGACCTCCTCCCCCGTGTCTGATTTACACAGGACCAAATCAGTTCGGTGTTGAGTAGGTGCAGTGACGAAGCTCTGGCGATAAGATAGCACATGAATCACAGGATTTATTGGTTTTTCTTTTCTTTCCACATTTATAAATTCATGATGTAGAACTTTATTTTATTCCTTAGAGATGGTTGTAGCCACTTTCAAACTTCCGCAATTAAAGTTATTCTTTTCTTTATTTCTCTATTTTTTTTTCGCTGACGTGTCTCGGTTCTTGATTGAGATATGATCAACATGTTAGTCAAAGTTAGAAACGTAGCATCTCCAGGTTGATCTTCGCCACGTGGCGGGGGTCGATTTGGGGGCGTTACAATTCATCCATGGACCAATGTGAGCTCCTGCATCAAAATCTCCTGGTGCTAACGTATGATACTAAAGACACAAACTTAGACTATGCTGGCTTCCAAAAATTTATTGCTAATGGGTATAACACTAATATCATGATGGACCCTTGGATTTTTTTTATCCCTTTAATATTGATGTCAACCTATATTAATGTTGAAACGCTTAATGATGTTATGCATGTTAGTGAGCTTATGTTAGAGGATAGGAAATGGAATGTACAACTACTCAACTCATACTTTGCACTACAAGAAAACTGCCTTTTACCGACGGTCCTAACCGTCGGTAAAATGGCCAGATCCGTCGGAAATCATGATTTTTGACGGTTCTTTCGACGGACAGTGTCCGTGCGAAAAAGGGGCGTCGCAAATATTTTGCGACGGTTTCTTCTTAACCGTCGGTATTACAGACGGTCTAGCTGGCGGGCGCGGCAGTCGAACGTGAAATATCGACGGTGCGAACAGTCAATATTATCGACGGTTAGGACCACCGATATATATCGACGGTTTGAACCGACAATAGTATTGACGTTTCGAGCCGTCGATATTTATCGGTTGCTTAAACCATCGATAGTATCGGCGGTTCGTGCCGTCGATATCTATCGGCGGCTAGAATCGTGGATACTATCGACGGTTTTAACCGTCGATATATATCGGCGGCTTGAACCGTCGATAGTATCGACGGTTCAAACCGTCGACAATCTTGTATCGACGGTTTTACTCGCTCGTCACGACGAAAATCTGAAGTTCAATTCACATAACGTCTTGGTCGCAAAACATCACTGCACAAAATTGAAATAGAATAAGAGTTATAACATATGAAAATGCAAAAAAAACATGAATTCAGTTTTGTAGATCGTTGAAGAGCAAAATCTAAAGTGCGCACTAAATTGAATCTAAAATCTAAAATATAAAAAAATAATTTGAATTTAACATCAACATAATTTGATAAATTCAATAGAAGATGTGTAAACTAACAAGCTAACGCCGAATCTCAAAATTGAAGCAAAATCGAGCATAATCATCCAAAATAATAGAAAGAGGCATATGACTTTTAATCATCATTACCATTTAAATCCAAAATGCCAAAGTTATCATTAAAATAAGGTTGCTAAGTTTTTTCCTATGATTTCATGCGGTGATTAGGAAGTATGTTGAAGTTCATGACCAATCAGGAAAAAACAGGAAACATAAACTACAAGTATATTTATTTATACTAAGTACTGACATTTACATGATCCAGTTGTCTGCACTCCATTTCCGGTGAAAACTTTGAAAGTCTACAGATCTAACTGAAAGGGATGAAGAGTAAAATCTAAGTTAGTACCCATGTTGATGTCAAAGTGCATATGTATCTAATGAGTACAATGAACCATCAGATTAAAGCAAATTCCAAAAATAATTATGTATTATATATGAATCTACCTCGGCGTCATCGTCATTCAATTCGCCACGCATGAAGGCACGCATCATTTTCTTCATTTCAAGCCTGTTACGACGTTCACGTTCTTCGAATTCCTTTCTGACCTCTTCCCTAATCTTAATGGTCACCTGATCCACAATTTCTTGCATACTAGAAGGAGATGAACCTGAAGTACTTCGTCGACCATATCCAATATCTATGTCACTCACAAAAGATCCAAGTCCGTAAATGCGACCCTTCTTCACGCCGACGTGGTCCGTCCAAAGTTGTCTTGGGGTCAACGGTGTGGTCCCCTCCTGCATGGCTTGCGTAATATGATCAACTTCTTTTATTTTATAAGACTCCTGAAATATAAAGAAAATAATTAACTATAAACGACGACTAGGTGATCGACTTTAAAGTTTTGTTAATTAATTATTAACTTGCAATTTAGAAAAAAGTAAAGGCACAAAAATTTACATACATATGTCTCCCGGGCATAATTCGAAACCCATTCTTTGTTCTTCTTCTGATGGATTCGGAGAAATATTTCGTCCTGAGTAGGTGGTCTACCCGTCTCTTTCTCCTGCAATGAGATAATATTTTAAAATTTGCAACTTAAAGTATAATATTTTCTCGACACTTATCATTTTCTTAAAGTATAATATTTCGTCCTGAGTTCGGAGAAAGGCCTTACCATTTTTTTAGCAATCGTGCTCGTGGATAGACATCCGCCCGAATGCAAGCACGCTCCCTGGTCAGACTCTCGACTGGTTTTTGATTTTTTCGCATTTCACTTTGTACTCCTCAGTGGACCACTTTCCTAGCAAATCGATCCAAACGGCCTTGGGGATCCAATTGGGTCGTTCTCCGTCAGCTCGAGCTTCAGAAAGCATCGCGCACAATCTCTTCGAGCACCGAGAGTTAAAAGCCTTCCACATTTTTTCCGTATGCTCGGGCTCCCACAACACATCAGCCTGTAAGTGTTTAAAAATAATTAATGTATTACGAAGAAAAATATTAATGATCATGTTGGCTTCTAATGATACCTGAAATTCATTAAATAACATCTGTCTCGTGGCATAAGGAACTTCCCTCCATGTAAGCCACGCTTCAGTATACCTATGTCGCAACACTTTAGTAACTGCTGCAGCCCCTGGTTTCGACGGTACAAATCTGGAAGGACACAGAATTATAAAATGTCATGGCTGAATCAAAGCATGAATAAGGATTCGATATACATAAAATAACACTTACCCTAAATTTCCATCTGGCTGCACGTATGCTTTGTAAACACGATTTGACGAAGCCTGGTCCGAGTCTTCCAAGGAACAATGAGCTCTGACGGGTTGTTGTGGCAATTGTGTATCCAAGTTCGCAATATCAACGTGAGAGGAAGGACCCGGCGGAGAAGAATGTTCTATTATGCGAATGCCCGTGGCTGATCTAGGAGCTGACGGAGGAGAAGAACGCTCTGTTATGCGAATGCCCGTTACTGATATAGGAGCAGACGGAGTATTGAGAGCTCTAGGGACGACCGACTTCTTTTCTTTGTTTTTACTTTTAACAAATCGATACATCTGCATAGTACAAAATTTATTCCAAGTCAAATTCACAATTGACAAAAAATTCAAATGACACAACGTCTCGACCTGACTATGTTCGGCTACGTCTTGTGTTGCATCTTGAGGAACGGAATTGTACGTATAACTCGAGAATCAATTCCTAATATCCCGAGGTGCTTATAAAAAATAAACAAATTAATTCGAATAAGCTTTTGCGAATGACTTCTTCTGATCATTATTTCAAACACTCACGAGATGGTGGCGAATATAAGAATGCATCATCCGCGTCAGGCATCCGTTGATCCGATTGTTTGTCCATATGCATCGCTAACGCCTCAAACAAACTATTGCCTCAAACAAAATGAATATGAGTCGTAAATGAACAATCCATAAGATGACAACATTCGTAATAAAATATCCTAGTCGTAAGGTAAAAAAATTGATAATTCGTGACGACAAGTAAAGACACCTTTACTCATCATCTGAATTTTCACATGACTGGTGCCCGTCATCATCATCATCATCAGAAGTCATCGTAGTTTCAAATTCATCTTCGTCCGAATCCTTTTCATCATTTTGTATGTCGACGTTATCGAAGTCTTCAAATACGTGTTCCGAATCTTGTAGATCGTCAACTAATTCGGTGTCGACAATAGGGGCCACAGACGCCTGTGAGTCATCTTGAAAGGCACATTGCAATGCACCATCAACTTCTATCCTGCTTCTTGCCTTCGTCTTTATTACAACCGACTATTGTGATTTGTCCCTGGTCTTCTTCGGATATGGCACATAATATACTTGTCTTGTAGTAGACGCTGAAGACATCAAATTGTTTAGAATATTTTGAGAATTACCTGTTCCTTAAACCACGGTGCGAAGTCATTCTCGATTCTATCTTGTACATGTTCTTCAGGGACAATGTAGTACTGCAAGAAAGCACTACATACGAAGTGATGGCTAAATCAAAATGGTGTTTGGGAAGACGTTAAAGAAAAGAATGCATGGATATTAAACTTACTTAATGTAGCCTTGCACCTCCGACGTATTTAGAAGGACATGATTCGTGGCAGACTTGAATTCTACATCACTGAGCCATCTACTCCTTGGCTTTCCAAAATGTCGTCATAACTGATTGAAGAGCGACAAAGATGCCACATCAGACTGTTCTTCTAGAACTTCATCATTTAGATGGACTCTGGTCCTCGCACACTTAACATGGGACTCGAAGTAGTAAGAACAGAAGTATGAAATCTCCTGAATCATATACTCTTCACAAATGGATCCTTCGACACGTGCTTTGTTCTTAATCGTCCTTTTTATTCGATTGAGATATCTTTCAAAAGGATACATCCACCTATATTGTACTAGTCCACCTACCCTTGCCTCATATGGCAGATGAATAGGTAAGTGCTCCATGGAATCAAAGAATCCCGGTGGAAATATTCGTTCTAACTTACATAATGTTATCGGAATATTGCGTTCCAATTGAATCATATTTTCCACCGTTAATGTTGTAGAACACAATTCTTTGAAGAATTGATTCAACTTCGTTATTGGCTTCCAAATCTTATCCGTGAGTGAAGAAAAAGCAGTAGGAAGTAAAGTTTCCATGAATATGTGGCAGTCGTGACTTTTCATGCCAAACAAACGCAAGTTATTCATGTCCACACATCAGGTCAGATTTGATGCATAACCATCCGACATTCTCAGCTCTTGGATCCAGCGACACACTTGGGTCTTTTGCTCCTTAGTGAGAATATAATTTGCTTTTGGTTTAGATAATTTTCCGTTAGGTAAAGTCACTAAGTGCAACTCTGGCCTTCGACAGTACTCCTTCAAATCTAGTCTCGCCTTGAGGTTGTCCTTTGTTTTACCCTTAATGTCCATTACGGTGTTGAATACATTTTCAAACACATTTCTCTCAATATGCATGACGTCCAAGTTATGACATATCAAACAATCAGACCAATAAGGTAAATTCCAGAATATACTTCGTTTGGTCCAATTATGACAAACACCATACTCATTGTATGTGACATTTGGGTCGTCGACAATTCTGCATAAAGCATTGATAATGCAACGTAATTGAGCTCCTAAGCGTCTGATCGGAGGCATGTCTTCTACAACCCTATTCCGTCGAAATGCATTTCGGTTATTTCTGTACGGATGATCAACTGTAAGAAACCGTCTATGACAATCAAACTAACTATTTTTACCCCAATTTCTTAAAGTGAACGCATCTGAGTGTTCCATGAAAGATGGACAAGCTAATTTCCATACAGTCATCCAACCAGACAACATCCCGTAGGCTAGAAAGTCATTAACAGTCCACAATAAGGCAGCTCTTAATGTGAAATTTTGTTTGGTCGACACATCGTAAGCGACGACATCATCCCACAGTTCTTTTAGCTCGTCTATTAGAGGCTGTAAATACACGTCTATCCTCTGTTTAGGACTCTGAGGACCAGGAATAATGCATGTAAAAAACATATAAGGTGCGGACATACAAATCTCAGGTGGCAAATTATAAGGTGTTATTGTTACCGGCCAACATGAATAAGGAACTGAAGTTTGACCATATGGTGTAAAACCATCTGCGTATAATCCGAGCCTTATGTTCATTTGGTCCCTAGCAAAATCAGGATGCTTACGATCAAAATATTTTCACGCTTCACCATCCGATGGGTGAAGCATGACACCTTCAGAAGTATTATGTGGTGCATGCCACTTCATTTGTGACGCTAACCCTATAGACGAGTATAATCTTTTAAGCCTTGGAATAAGAGGCAAATAATGCATTCTTTTCACAGCGACTTGAGACTTGTTAGTCACTCTATATCGTTCGGCCCCACAAAACTTGCATTCATTTAGATTGATGTCCTCCCGTAATATAACATACAACCATCACGACAATAATCTATTTTAGTTGAGCCAAGACCAAGTTTACTGACCAATCTTTTTGTCCTATAAAAATTTTCAGGAATACGAGCCCCAGTTGGTGTGACCTCTTTTAAAATATCTAGAAATGCATCAAAACATGCTTGTGAAATATTGTGGTCAACTTTCAGGTTCAACAATCTAACAGCAAGTGATAGTTCCGAATGACTTTCACACCCAGGCCATAAGGGTTGGCTCGATGCGTTTAGTAAGTCATAAAAATCTCTTGCTTTTGAATTTGGTGCCTCTTCATTCTGCTCAAATCTAATATTGTCATACTCAGTTGCAGCTGCGTCATAAACAGACTGTTCATATTGCAAAGCAAATGTTGGTTCAGGATCCACAAAATGAAGACCTGGATTTGGGACGCTTGTCGAAGGCGCCCCTTCGCCTAAATCATCCCATTCTCAATAATTGGGTTTGAAACCTTTTCTATATAAGTGAACTTTGACAGTCTCTATCGTCTGTAACTTTGTGCTAGCACATTTCAAACAAGGACACCTAATTGTTTCCTCCCGCTGAAATTGTAAAGATTGACAAGCCACAGTAACATAATAGTCAACGCCATCTATAAATTCTTGTGTCAAGCCTCTACGACCAGGATTATTTCTTTTGTACATCCATCGACGATCGTTCAAGTATGACATAATGACTGCATTATTTGCAAATCATAAAAAATTTCAGTGATACAAAATTGTATAAGGAAAGAAAAAAGTTTATGAAACAACTGAGGAAGAACAGATTATTTAGCTAATGTTTACTAATCATACTGCTATGTATAGAGATAGCATACACATTGCTATAGATTGTGTAATAGGGCTGCAGACCTTTTGGTTGATATTGATAAATCTCAGGGTTTCAAAATTTTTTGTAAGGAGGATCTTCCTTGTAATCTTCTTACTATCTTGTATCAAGATGTCCTTTGGCATGCAAATTAATAGTTAACTCTTTCGTTAAAAAGAAAAATACTTCTTGGTTCAGATAGGACATGTAACATAGAATACAGATTTTGTGTCGATCTTCAGAAAGAACCATTGAGATGGGCCCACCTTCATTAGTGGCAATGTCTTATTACTATTTTCTCGTCAAAGGATTACTTCATCAATGTGTTCTCAGTTGTGTCATTATTGTATTTTCAATGTCTGATTGAGAATGAAAATTATGATAACTTTGCCTATGAACATGTTTTCGAAATAAAATATATATAGATAAAATTTCATGTAATTTTTATTTGAAGCTAAAAATCCTTCACTATCTTTCAGGGTGGAAGAATAAATTATTCTGTCATATGAAAGATTATAAGATTATTTTGATATAATAAGTATATATAACATAATTGTCTAGCTACGAAGCATGCTTGGTCCTGGCTATCATGATTGTAACTGAGTCACGTGGCTTAATTGATATTTGAAATTGCTCATGGACCTATGCGCGGAAGCTTTTTTGCTCACGGATCTAGCCACCACCAGAAGGGCGGCCGGATCTGGCCGCCGCACGGAGGGCGGCCGGATCTGGCCTCCGCCACGCAAGGGCGGTCAGATATGGCCGCCGCGCGCGGAGGGCGGCCGGATCTGGCCGCCGCACGCGAATGGCGGCCAAATCTGGCCGTCGCGCGCGAATAATGGTCGGATCTAGCCGCCGCACGGAGGGCGGCCGGATCTAGCCGCCGCACGGAGGGAGGCCGGATCTGGCCGCCGTAGAGACAAATTATATATCCAAGGAGAGCGGGGATTGGACCTACCTGCGCCGGAGATTTCAGTCGGCGACGGAAGCTTCGGGCGGGAGGTGGTCGACGGCCGGACGAACAGCGGACGAAACGCGCGGCGGCCGGACGAATGTTCAAAACGTTCAAAGTAAGAGTGGGGTCGGATTTTTATATAACTACTTTTCGACGGTCGAAACCGCCGCAACATAGGTAAATATAATATTATATTAATTCACATTTCGACGGCTCAAATCCGCTGGAAAACCGTCGATAGTTTCGACGGTTATTCAAACCGTTGATAGTTTCGACGATTCTTCAAACCGTCGAAATATCGACCGTTTTAGCCGTCGATTCCCATAATAATGAATTTTCAAAACATCAACAGATCTATAGTTTGTGTAAATTATAAATTTCCATTTTCGACGGTTGAGACCGTCAAAAACAATTAAGCTAGAATATTTTATTTAAATACTATCGACGGGTATGACCGTCGAAATATCGACGGTTGCTTTGAACGTCGCAAATTTCGACGGTCAAAACCGTCGATAAGTTCAATAGTTGTACGCAACCAGTGTTGAAATTTTTCGACAGTTCAGATGGAAGTATCGACGGTCAGATAAATCGCCGAAATTATCGACGGTCATAACCGTCGAAGTATAAATATTTTCGATGGAACCTTTCGACGAATTAAGACCGTCGAAAGTTTAGACGGCTAAAACCGTCGAAAATTATCCGACGAAAATATCGACGGTTTGGAAGATCGACCGAAAAAACGTTGATATTTTAGACGGATGTCGGACCGTAAAAAATGAACCGTCGGAAATACGACTTTTTCTTGTAGTGTTGGTGAACCTTTAGTCTCATACATCCTTTCTATTTTTCTTTCATCTAATGCCAAGGAGGATAAGTGGGTTCCAAGAATCTCATAGTGAGGCTAGATTAAATTGGAGTAGAACTCGGAGGCTTGGGGTCCCCCAAAAAATAAAGTTTTTCCTTTGAAAGCTATTGCAACATAAATTTTCTACTAGTCTTACCTACAACGTCTAAATTTGAATATAAATTCCCTTTGTCCTAAACATGATCGATCAAGACCTTGAAACTATTGACCATCTCCCCTTTTTTTTCCCAGACTCAAAACACGTTTGGTCTTACATGCAATCCGAGATGTATTACTCCTTTGAGCACATGTAGACATGACTAAATGGTGATTGGCTCAGTGAGGGTCTAACCTTGAATCCATTTCCCAACATAAGCTTAACTTTCTTTCTCCTTGTGGGCTTTATGGAGACATAGCAATGATGTCATCTAAAGTGGCAACCGCTCGTATGGTATGGGCTAGGATCTTGGATTGGCATGCAGAATATAAGGATACCCATTGTATTGAGGTAATGCACACACCACTTACAGCTCATTATCCGTCGGGAGCCTCCGCCTGCACTTTGAACAAAGATAAATATCGATGGCTCCTGCCATCACACTATGATTGATGGTGCAGGGTTTCTTATACGAGCCACTAACTATAATCTTATTATGGAAGGAACCATCAATTGTAAGGTTTCATCTGCACTTCAAGCTGAGGCGTATGGCACGCTTTGGGCGTCCAAGGATAGGTCAGCAACTATAGGATTACATAATATCATCTTGGAATCAGATTCTATGCTCCCAGTGGACATCATTAATGGCAAATGCAAAACGCCATGGCGCCTATGGCCCTTAACTGAGGAATTAATTACTCACATCAAATCTTTTTTTTTTTTTGAACTTTAGATGTATCTACTGTCCAAGAACGAACAGGCAAATCGGGCAGCTGATGAGTTAGCTATCATAGGAAGGAACAGTAATGTCAATATATATTAAGAAAGACAACCCTGATAGAGAAGCAGAAGGACGAAAGAGTTGAGCAAGGAAAAGCAAAGTCAAAAGCTTTTAAAGCAAAGGAGCCCATTGGAGAATGCTGGACATCGTGCTTGGTGGTGCATGCATGCAGATGCATGTGACTCACGTTTTGTGCTTTTCTCCTCTTGTGAAACTTCCTTGTCCATCGTCGTCGTCACCACCACCAGGCAGGAGGAGGAAATTACGACTGCGCGCCAGCCTCATTTCAAAGGCACGGCCAAATCACAAAGTTGATGAGAAACTACTTAATGATTCTTCACGGTATATACGTGCAGTACTATGTACTGTCCCATTCGTCATAAGAATAGTTGTCCATTACATTCATTAATATTCCGATGCAGTTGCATTTACATATGATGCCTATTCGATCAGAAACACCACAAGGCAACAAGAAAGAAACTGTAAATATCACACGTCCAAGTTTTTTTTTCCTGTGCTTTGTTTATTCTCGATCCCTCATGTATGTTGCAGCAATAAAATAATTACTTAGCTACCAATAAAGCGCATGCAGCAATAAAATAACATATCTATCAGCAATATCTCTCTGAGTTTTAGCTCGGCAATTAGTAGTTTGATCCTTGGATAGAGTATTGTGATTAGCATTCATGTAGATAGATTTTGACTCCAGAGTGTGTGTGTATGTGTGTGTGTTAGAATAGTTAAAACAAATGTTAAAGGCAATACACCACTAATTGATGCATAAAATTCAGAAATTAATATTAGAAAAACTTCTCCACCATATTTTCTCTTTCTTAATTTGTTTCTATTAAAAAATTTATGAATATTTTATCTCGTTTCAAAATATCACATCTCAAATTTATAAGTCACTCCTCTATGTTTGTCCTTATCAACATAACTTCTTTATTCTTTAATTTGTTTTCATTATCTTATTTTCTCTTTTTCCTGATAAAATCGTATTTTATAAATTGGCATAATTTAATTAGTTGTTATGTTGTGAAATTCACATAAGAATGTAACTTATATTTTTTGCACATTTGTGTAATTGAATATTTATTAATTAGTTCAGCTGCTATATTTGTTAAACTCTGTTTTTATTATATATGTTAGGAGACCGATATTCATGAATAGATGATTATATGCTAATTGAATCGCTATATGGCAAACAAAGCATAAATCAATGCCTAAATAGGTACAATAAACAAGACAAATATAAATATGTTTATTAACTCACATTTATTAAATAAAAGGTACAATTTGTAATAATAAATATTATGAAAAATCTTAGTATGCAAATAGAATTATGATTATAGTGTATTAGTGCGAAGATTCATCATGCATAGACATTACAATAAATCATTATTACATAACCATGACACGGAAAGTTTTAAGAATGATCAGTACTACCTTTTTTTTTTTTTGCAATTAAGGGTATTAAGAGATATGCATATCTTGACTCGATATATAAAAAAATAGATCATTTGAACTATATTAAGGAAAGTTCCGAAACATGAATGAATATGTTATATTAAAATAAGGTTAGTAAATTATTTTCCATTAACTTTTTAAATTCAAAGATTCAAATTCAAACTTTTTTAGTTTTATAGAAAGGGAAGTCTACATAATGTTTCTAGATAGTTCGTATTAAGTGTATTATTAAAAAATAATGGTAAATGTTATAAAATATAAAACTACAAGTATCATTTCAATTCTTAAAAAAAAATTTGAAATATTTCTTTAAAGTTAAATTTATAGTCTCATTCGGATATTATTATGAGGAAATCCTTGGGCATTATTAAGATAAAATGATCACATTCTAGTGTTGGAACAGGGCTATTGTTTTTCCAGGAAGATAATTCTATAAATCTTAATTCAAATCATATCAACACTATTCCTAGCAAGATAGTAATTAATCAAATTAGATATTAAGATGCATTGATATGTATTCTCCATACTCATCTATAATATATAAATGATAGAGAAATCATACATCAAGAACGCTCCTGGTAGGATAATGCTGGTGTTAATGGTAAATAAATACCTTAAAAGTCCAAAATCAACTTTAAAAGTGACATGAAATCAAAAGGTAGCCACCCGAAATAAATTAATTCGGTAATCTCACATAATAATTCAAGTACTAGTCAAAAGTATTAGGAATAATATTAATGTTTAAAAGACTTTAGAATAATGATTAATAACTCAAATAAAAAAGGGTAGATTTTATCGCATTAAAAATTAAGCACTCATCAAAAGTCCCTTTAAAGTGGAATGAATTACAAGCTAATAACGACACTAACGTTAGTAGTTGCACTTAATAATCCAAGTACTAATCAAAGTCATTAGGAATAATATTGATATTTTAAAGAATAAAATAATAATCAATAACTCAAATATACTAAAAGAATTTATAAATAATTAAAACATGAGGAATCAACTATAACAGATCCTAAAGATAAAAAAAGAGAGAGAGAACTCTAATTCTCTAGACAGTAGATGCTCGAACCTCTAGAAACACTATTTTTTTGCTATGGCACTCTAATTCTCTAATTTCTTTACTTCTTTATTTGTCCATAAGAAATTTTTTATATTAATCATACAATTGTGTTCGCCTATATTTTATAGTCAGTCCCAAGCCCGAATAAAGGAGGAGGATTGTCTTAGGCTCCGACAGTCAGCGTAAAACTCTGTTGAATCCCATGAACATGGATCAACGAATATATTGTGTTAATGGTTACTAATAGAATGGAATGACGTCGTATGATTCATGTAGCCGACCCCACATAGTGAGATAAGGCTTCGTTGTTGTTGTTATAATCATACAATTGTGTTCTATAATGTATTCCATACCTATACTTGTCATACTTAAATTTTAGGAGTTATTGAGTTACAATATTAGATGTCATATTAAAGCAAACAAAATTTATATCCACTAAAGTTAAAAGACATTAATTTTCCTTTTTTATTTTTATTAATGATTCTTTTAACCGCCTATAACTCCGGATTTTATTTTTATACTTAAACTTCGCCTATATTTTATAGTCGATCCCAAGTCCGGATAAAGGAGGAGGATTGTGTTAAGCCCCGACAACCAGCATAAAATCCTGTTGAATTTTATGAACATGGATCAACGAAGAGCGGAATGACGTCGTAAGATCTATGTAACCGATCTTATCTAGTGAGATAAGGCTTTGTTGTTGTTGTTGTTGATTCTTTTAACCAAAAAAAAACAAAACTTATTGGACGGGTATCACTTTAATCCTTGATTTTTAAAAAAAAAAATATTTGCTGCTCACTGCATATGCCCTCGTTCTATAAGCCCAAGGCCCATGAAAAGTAAATGATATTTCTTCTCATCAGTTGCGTACCAAGAATTAAGAAGGCCCCTGAACCTCGGTGGTTTCTAGCACAACCACATTGATTGAACCATAATGTCCAGATAAAAATGGGAACAAGGGTCTAGGTAAGTGGTGCACACAATCACTAGAAGTCATGAGTTGAAATTTCACTAACGAGCCCTATGTATTTTTTATTTTCAGCCTTTAATTTTCTTATACCAAATCTATGACCTCCTTATGTACTGAAAAAAAAAATCCTTTGTTTTGTAAATTAAGATGTCTCGGATAAGAGCCTATTTGAAAGTTTAACAAGTTTGGATATAAATTGCTCAAGTTATTAAAAAAAAGATTATTTACCTATTTATCTTCAATATAACATGATGTTCAGAATGTTTCTAATCACCGATTAATTCAAATTGGAGGGTTTTGTAGCTGTCAAATTTACTCTTGCAATAATGATGTTCAGACTGTACTGGTACTTCTCCAAACAATGATACTCTTCGGATTTTGATCTAACGCTCAAATCCTCAAACGAAATTAGTCATATGAAGAAAAAGTAGCATCTGAGTTTGCAATCTTCAGAAAACAAGGGATCCAACTTTCTTGATTTTCAGCTGAAGAAAACACACTCAAAATGAATGAAGGAAACTCTGTAACAATAAAAGTAATGGTACACAGGAATGTGCAAGCTGCTTCTACATCAAAACAACAAAAGTGTCAATGAATCAACTTGAGTCATCCTTGTTCTGCTTCAAGAACTCGAGATCCTTCATTTGGCGCTCTATCGCTTCCTTAGACAGAGTTTTAGGCTCTGGAAAATTTGTTTTCTCGCCTGTAGCTATTTGCTTCCTAGTTGAACTAACGATTTTATCCATCTCAGATTCCCCCACTGAGGGGAAAACTGCACTGAGCATAATGCATAGCAATCTTGCATCCTCATCCTCGATTGGATCTTTGCCGAAGCAGCAAACATATATTGCCTCCAGCGCTTTCTCCACCCGAATCTCCATGGGAATTTCTGGGACTGCAGCTTTTAACTTTGCCCTTCTCTGCATGACAATTTTTTTCAGGTTGCATTTCTCATGTGAATATTTCCATGGAATTAAAGCTAATGTCACCAATGAAGATCAAACACCTACTCTTGTACTTAACGGAGATATTTTTTCGTTTTTTAGCCTATCCTTTACACAGTTTGATGCAACCGGAGAAAATTATACAGGTGTCTTTAGCCCATATTATGTTGGCAATTAGCAAAGTAATTTTAGTAAAAACATACATGAACAACATAGACGCAATAGCACAAAGCACATCTGCTATACGGCTGAAAACATTTGACAATGGGATAGTGATGAAAGTCATTGCATTGAATTGAATTTGTCATTGCATTGAAGAAAAAAAGATGAGGTAGATTTTTGTCATTGCATTGAATTTGTCATTTCATGGCATTTTAAAATGTAAGCAAATGTCATATTTATCTCTTAAAGCTTATTTTTGACAAACTTACCAAAAAAACTCAATGATGAAAATAGAACATTGAGGACTTACTTCTTTAGCTGCAGTCATTGTAGCAAAGAATGTCTCCTCCTCAAATTCGATATCGTTGGAAATGCGAAGTCTGGCAGCACCTTCCAAAATCTCTTCAGACTTTAAAAGCCCAGCGCCTGTTGCTGTCAACCAACAACACAAAAGAACATAAAGTGGATCTCCCGCCTACAAAACAAAGATTGGCATGGTCAACTTGTGATGTAAATTCCAGAATCACAAAGAATTCATTCAGCGAAAAGACATTCAGCTGCCACCCTATGCTTATCACAACCAAATTTGGTAAAATTTACACATTCTTATGATTGAAAGAAGAGAACTGAAGATGCAATATCAAAATGGAACCTTTGGAACTGAGAAAACAAGAATGCCCAAGACACATAAACCTTTGGAACTGAGAAAACAAAAATGGAACCTTTTCTGGCCATTCAACATAAACACACAGTGGTTTTGTGCTCTCACCTATTGTCCACCAGCAATCTAACTATTGCATTGTAGGATGCTATACTAAAAAAACAAGAGTGGGCCATTTTTTGCGGCTGAGGTTTTTCACACCATCTGAAGATGCAGAGTGTATTGGAGCATTGGGTTTGCTCCTCCCCCAACAGATAGCATGCGATACTGATGATGACTTTCTCTTTCAAGCAATTCCAAAGGGATCTGTTTTCTTTCTTTTTTTCCATTTTTGTCCTCTCTCCTTGCTGTTATTTCTCAAATTATTATCCCAGATATGTTTGTAGTAATAAATTCTTCACCATCAATAAGCATTTTTCTTCCACAGACAAAGAATTAGATTTACAAATGCCATGGAATCGCAAAGAACAATTCTGCTAAAAATATAATGCTTATGACTACAGAACTGTTTCATAATTCTGCTAAAAATAATTCTGTTACTATAGAACTGTTTCATTTTGCTCTAAAAAGGACCTTCTTTTTTTCCTTTGGCTCCTTTCACAACATAAATAATAATACAATTGCTTCATTGTGACCAAGAAAATGACCATCTTTTTCTTGCCCAACATAAACGAGTAATTTGAGGACTATCTCGTTATAATTTGTGAACTCACCCATTATACACCAGGAAGAAAGGTCATCTTCCTTTCGGCAACATGATCGAATCATCTCAAAATTATTTCATGCAAGGAAACAAAAGAAATCGATCATCGTCCAATTGGTCCTCCTTAGAAAGAAGACTCTCTTCATTAGATGATTCAATTTGATAGCAATCTCACTGTGTTCGACAAACACAAAAAAAAACACTTTTTTTCCTAGAGATAAGAGGGCATGGAGCCTGAGATAAAAGGAGCAGACCCGGCCTCGGCGTTCCCGGAACTCGTAGAAGGCTTGTGAGTCGGTGATGCTGCACTTGTTGCCGACCCGCCGCCGGAACTCCGCGAAGTCCACGAGGTCGCCGCCGACGCCGCCCTCGTCGCTGAAGATCCTGGCTATGAGCCCCACAATCGGAAGTGAACCGATCACCTTGCTCGCCAAACCAGTGATGGAGTTGGGCTTCCGCTCCATGTACCCGACCACTGTCAGCCTCATCGCGCGACCGCCGGTTCTACATGGGGGGCCGGTTCCGAGGAGGCTTCGGCGGAGGTGGAGAAGGGAGGACGAGTGCTCCGAATGGAGGAGGAGAGGGGAGGAGAGGGGACGGTGGTGGTGGAGCTTCGGCGTTAGCGCGGTACCGCTGCCCATTGGCTTCGGTGGAAGATGGCGAACTTGACCACTGGAGCCTGGCGTTATCTCTTCCAACTCCAACGTTTATATATCATATTTATATTAAAAAATATAACTGCAGAAGGATCCTATTAGTTTAGTAGCTAAATAGTGCATAAAAGCCAAACACTGATAAATAATTTAATAAATAAAGTTCATTTTAAAATTAAATACTTATGTGTTTAATAATAAAAATTATAATAAAAGAAAATTGTGAAAAAAATTATGTATTAGTATAAAAATAAAATAGCACATTCATTATTTTTTTTTGTTACAAAATAATCGGAGTCCAACAATTTTTTTGCGATTTAAAAACAGTTAAAAAATACTTATCAACTCTTTTCTTTAATTATAAAATATGAAGAAATTTTTAAAATTATTTATAAGTCATTTTGATTGACTTATAAGCCAATTTTCTCATAATTGATCATTCTAAAAAATATTTAAAAACTTTTCAAGTTTCGCTTTTTTATTTCTAATTTATATTTTTGTATACTAGACTCATGGAATAAATATAATATAATGTAATAAAGTGACGTAAAATAACAAATGAAACTATATATATAATCAAGTTCTTAAATTCAAATTTCTTTAATTAGATTTTTCTAGATAGACTTTTTGAGTTGGCGAGGTTATTTTACACCCACATGACTGTTATTAATAAATCCTCACAGAAACAAAATTCTTAATGCCATTAAGAAAGTTTACTACCTTTACTAATTAGGTTCTGTGGGGAATAGTTTAGAAAAATGCTGCATGTTTCCCGTCAAGGTATGTGTATTTTACTCGAACAATGTAAAAAATAATGTTTGAAATAGCATTTAACTGTTGAAACGTTACTTTATCTGTGTGCAGACATGATAAGTAGAGTCTAACGCTTTGAATAAAAATATTAAAAAATTACTTCTATCAACGTTTAACTTTTAATGTTTAGAAGTTTATATTTTGTTCCGATTTTATTCTTATTCAAATTTATTATTTCTTTTTCTATTTATCTTATTATTTTATTAATTTTATTATATCACCATTCAACTATATTGGTTTTATATTAATATTTAATTAATTGCAAATTATTTATTTGTTAACAATGGATATAGAAAATAATTTCATAATTAATATTTTCATATCATGTATGAACTATATAAAATGTATTGTAAATATATTTTTATATATTTTAATAAAAATTTACTTGTGAAATTTTTATTTTATTTTCATTTAGATATTAATGATTTATTTATTAAATTTTAGCAAAATTTGTATAGCGATTAAATTAAATAATTTATTATATGTCTAATTATGTCACGTTATATTTATCTGCTAATTTCATCACTAAGTTTATCAAATAATTATTTTATTAACCGTTAATCATTAGTTGTTATTCACTAATTAAATTACTATCCACTATTAAATCATTATCCATTCATCATATCTCATATCGTTAATAATGTCAAATAGAATCTAACTATTAAATGCAAATCGGAGGGTTCTGTTCTCTTTTTTTTTCTTTTGGTGCCATTTTACCTTGTCCCAAGTCCCAATTGCATCAACATATGTTTACAATGTTAATTAATTTTGCTTACCCGCTAACCAGACAAATAAATCAGCGTAATTATCTTTTCTATAAATTAGATGGTTCTACACAAGTATAAGCATCCTCTGTACACACAAAAAAAAATACAGTTTATGTCCATAGTAAAATAGCACGCAAGCCACAGTCACCAAGTGTTGCAGATTGATGTATGGAAGACGAGAGCTTTATATTGTCCTAGACATAAGTTTTTTTTTATCAAACGCCAATAGCGTTTCAACTAGCATTTAATAATTCAAACGTTAATTTTTTATTTAGTAAATAATATCAACAAGTAGAATTTAATATTTCGAATGAAAATATTGAAAAGGTAATTTTATTATTTTGAAATGCATTATTTCTTTATCAACTTATCTTATTATTTTCTTGTTTTTATTTTTATCATCATTCAGCTATGTTTCTTTTTATATTCATGCTTCATTAATTACAAAATATTTACTTGTCAGCAATAAATAAAAAATTAATATTCTTATATCATGTATGCATCATATAAAATTTATTGTAAATATTAATTTTTATATATTTTAATAAGACAATTAGTTGTGAAACTTTAATTTATTTGATTGAGATATAAATGATTTATTTGTTATATTAAATAAAATTTATGTAATACTTGAATTGAATAATTTATCATATGCTCAACTATATTGTTTTATATAAAACTAGACCGGACTGATCGTCAGTTCAACTGTGAATCGGCGCTTGGTCCGGTTCGTTTTGTCAGTTAACTTGTTTTAGCTATTGAATCGGATAAAATTCGGTTGGACCGGAAAAAATTGGTCAACCAGCAAACCGGTTCAAGTTTTTTTAAAAAAAAAACAATTTAAAACATAAAGAAGTTAAAGAAATGAAAGGAATATATATATATATACACATAAAAGAAGCAATCCGAGGTTAAAAACAAAATTAGGAAGGAAACATAAATATAAAAAGATAATTAATAGGGAGAGAAAATGACAATTGAAGAAAAGTAATGATTAGAGGAAATGATTAGGGGATAAGAATTTGAAATTAATGGAAAATGAATAATTCAGTGAAGAAGAAATAAAGAATGAAGAAAAGAAATTAAATAAATTAACATAATAAAAAATAGTAATGATTTGGGATAAAATTCATTAATATTTTATCACTAGAATTATATTATAATAATAATGCTTGAGTAAGTAAGTTTTTTAAATATAATAAGTAATTAGAAAAGAATAAATTTGAAAAAAAGGAACAACAAAGAAATAAAAAGGGACGAATAAATGAAAAAGAATAAACAAACCAAACTTTTAAAAGTGAATTAGATTTAAATAAATTACTATAGAATCATAAATATTATATAAATAATAAAAAATATAATATTATACCGATTATGATAATTTAAGATAGCGTAAATTTATAGAAAATAATAAATAATAATTTTATATTAATTTATTATTAGTAGTATTAGTATAATATATTATATAATATGTTAATTGTGATATATATTCTAATTAATATAAATAATATTATCTTAATAAAATTTGATCCAACCCAAAGGAATCCATCCAACCACGACGCGATAATCAATTCAATTCAATCCGGTCACCTTGTCCCATTTTTAAAACATTGCCTCTAATCGCTTATCAAACCAATTATGAAGTCAAATAGAACCATAATTACAGCATTTTTCTTAACAACATTTCTGTCTGAATGCATTTACCAGACCCAATGCTAAAGAAGAATAATTATTGCTCCTTGCTCAGTAACTGCAAAGTCAAAATAGACTACAACAACAAACACAAACGAAGAGAACTGAATTTAGGAGCTTAGGGCAGTTTAACACATTACCGATTTAATTAACCGACAATTTAGATCATCATTTAAATAGATTATCACTATTTAAATTACCGATAATATTACATTATAGTATTTGATAAGTGCCGATAATATAAATAATAGTCAAAATGGACAGTGACAAAATTATCAAAAATCCTTAAAACTTATTTTAGATTTTAATAACATGTTATTATAAATAAACAAAGAAAAAATAGAAAAGTGAATATACATATATAATGAGACAAAATTAAGAGTTATTTGTAAAAGATTTCAAATAATAAAAAAGATGAAGTTAAATAATATTTATTTATTAATAAAACATTTAAAATAAAAAATTTAATTGAATGAATATTTTCGTTAAAATACATTCCCATCATCTAGTAATATAAAAAAACACCTTCCCTGTCTGCTATCTAGATTATCAATGAAAATTTATCGGTAATCAATCGCGGTCAAACGAAATAATGTGATGGACCCAGAAAAATTTTAAATAAAATAACCGATAATCTATTTAGATTACCTCATACCAAACGGTCCCTTAAAGAACCACCGCCGGGAAAAATCGTAAGCTCTGGTTTATGTGGTAATTCCACGTCATAATTTGACTCTTTGGGATGAATACCAATGTCAACTAGTATTATTAATGTACAACAGTTTCAAGAACTCATCGAATGAGCAACTTTAGTGCTATAAAGCAATACAACAAAACCTGAAATGATAAAATAGCATCCTGTAAATGACAATAAAAAACCCTCCGTTATAGAGCCATCTGAAATCGTTCAGGCACACGAAGCAAAGGTGCTTGGATATCCCCAGGCTTCCCTAACTGACCGCATGCTGCCATTTGATCCTTCCCTCTACTAAGCCTTAAGAAGACAACACAACCAGCTTGTGCTAGTATATTTCGGAACTCTATCATTTTCTCCTCTGGAGTTGGCTTGAATTGAGATCCACAATGAGGATTGAACGAGATAAGATTTATCTTGCACGGAATACCTCGTACAAGATCTATAAGCCTCTTTGCATCTTCAATACTGTATAACATAGAAAAGATGTTTTTTAATGTCAAAATGAGGATAAAATACAAGCATACTAGTAAGTAGTAGCCAAGTAGTGATTTACTTATTTCTATATCAAAACTACTGTGATCAAATACTGTGTGCTACTCCATACAATTATAACAACAACAACAATAACAAAACCTTATCCCACTAGGTGGGGTCGACTACATGGATCATACGATGTCATTCCGCTCTATTAGTAACCAAACCTTATATTCGTTGATCCATGTTCATAAGATTCGACGGAGTTTTACGCTGGCTATCGGGGCCTAACACAACCCTCCTCCTTTATCCGGGCTTGGAACCGGCTATAAAATATAGGCGGAGTTACTCCATACAATTATAAAGAGAAACAAAAAAAAATGATAAAGAATGTAAATAGGCAGAAATAACCAAAAAATGGAAAGAAACAAGGAGAAAGATGATAAAGAATACAATCCGAAACAACTACCATATTGCACATAGTGCCAATTAAGTCTATCATGATCAGAATGTAAATAGGCAGAAATAGCATAGAGAATAAGAATCATGACATAGCATGTGCATATAGATGTTTCAACGTGTTTGTTGCCATGGATAATCTAATCACTGTTTTCTGATATACACATTGTAGGAGTAAAAATCTCAAGGTCAATGATAGTGACCGATGGCTCAGTAGAAGTACTAAGGACCAAGAAATATTATTTACTCAAAGAAAAATTGAAATGCTAGAAACACTAAATTAAAGACATTCACCTGTCGTTTACTCCAGAAAGCATCACATATTCAAAAAGCACTATGTAATTATGTTTCAAACAAAGTTCCTCCCTTAATGTAGAAAGAAGCAGATTGAGATTGTATTTCCTGTTAATGGGCATGATCCAATTTCGAACCTGCAAGTTTATATTAAAAGGTGATCAAATATGTAAAGTTTTACTCTCAGTATAGCAAATTGAAATGATATTTTTTTTTTTGAAAACCTCATCTGTTGTAGCATTGAGACTAACTGCTAATGCACATTTTGACTCATGAAGGAAGCGTCTTATCTGGGGAACAAGACCACTTGTTGACACAGTAACCTTCCTAGGGCTAAAATGAAGACCTTGTTCGTCAACCATTATATCTGCTGCTTTGATTACATTATCTATGTTGTGTAGAGGTTCACCCATGCCCTGAAAAAATTCATACAAAAATGAATTTATAATATCTCAGAGGAAAATGAACTTTGGAAAAAGTTTGATAAAAAACTCATGAATTTTCAAATTACATTTTGGAGTGCAGATCGAGATTTAAAAACTAAGAAAACATGACTTCAAGACTTAACATGTTCAAAGCACCAGCAAAAATGAGTGAGGTGCATTTTACATGTTATTGTCACCTCAACTTTTCTGATTCGTGAAAATTAACCATGGGAAATTGTTCTCAACAGCAAAAGAACTACAGCACTATCTAATAAAGGCCTCTTATCAAGCCAGAATTGTTTTGACCGAGGAAAATCAGGATTTCTAAAGTTACTGATGAAGAAGAATGATCTTAACCAAAAGATGAAAAATAAAAAGGCATAAGCAAGAGCATTATAACTAACAAATCATCTAACAGCTTCCTATGCATACAAAATGGTCTAAAATTTCCAGCAAGTATTATTATAAATTCAAGAAAGACATGTATTTCTGCTCAAAAAAGAAAGACATGTATTTTTAATTAATTTTCACAGAAAATTATAACAAGTGAGAAAGTTTTACCAATTACCATAAATACAACATTTGAGATGGAACCAAATTCACTTGTAAACAATCGCCGAGCAAATACAGCTTGCTCAACAATTTCAGCTGTAGATAAATGCTTCCTTAAGCCCATCCTGCAATAAGTTAACACAAATGAAAGAGATTATATAAAAGGACCAAGATGAAACCAAGAGGCACATATGGAAGCTGAAACTTAATAGATATTTAGCATACCTTCCAGTGTAGCAGAATTGACAGTTCATGGCACAACCCACTTGACTTGAGACACATATTGTCGTCCTACCTCTACTGCAAGGAATCACAACTGTTTCTATGACCGCCCCATCTTCCAAGAAAAATAAAATCTGCAACATCCTGTGAATTTAAAAATTAATGGAAATGTACTGAGAATACTACAGGGAAGAAAAACAAACATGATATCTAACTTATAATGTAAAAGTAAACAAACTGCAAACTTAAAATCTAGAAAGGGAGATAAATCCCACCTTACGTGTTCCATCTGATGCCGTGAGTATATCTTTTACTGACAATGCCTGGAGATTAGCATTTTCAGATATCATCTTCCTAAATTCTTTATTCAACCCTGTTGACAATTCAAAGTTAATTGATACCCCAAGTATCTGTCTCTTTTATTTATCCAAGAAACTCGTATTATGTCTCCAGAAAGCAACATCAATAAGATAACGAAACAAAAAAAAAGATGCATATTTTGAGTAATTTAACCAGCTCCAAGCCTATAAGGATCGCAAAGGACCTGCTAATTCGTCGTAACTATGCGCCCAAACATTGTTCCCGTAGAGGCATTTCCACAGCATCAACGCCTGTCTCGATCTAAACCCATGCGACTGAACCCATTTCTGCACGGAAACGTACAGTTCCCAGGCGTCAATTCACATAAATTCCAAATGAAAAAAAAAACTCTACCAATGATTCGATTCTTCCAAAGAATGTAAGAAAGGCACCGAGATTACCTCAAGTTCTGGGAAGTCCATGTCCTTAAGCAGGACCCTGGAGGCGCCCGAGGGGTCAACCGATGGGGAGACGCTGGCTGCGAAAGGGGAGCGCCGACGGCGAGGGAGGAGGGAGAAGGAACGGCGGCATGTTACAGAGAGAGAGGAGCCAGAATAAGGGAACGATGACAGCGAGGACAAGGAGGAGGCCGTCCACCGGACGATGACGGCCATGGAACCCTGTCCGGCGGCGGCGGCGGCGGCGGCGATATACTATCTATCCACTTTAGTGTGTTTGAAACTTGTTTCTGTCCAGCTATTTTTATGGCGGAAGACGGAAGAAGACAACACATGGACCGGCGTTTTCAGTGGTTACATGTTGGGCCAATTGGGCTTCTACCTCAAGGCCCTCTCTTTGCTGTTTTTTTTTTTTCACTTCAGCCTCGAATAATTTGTACAATTGTTGTTAAACTCCTGTTTCAAAGATTAACAAAGTAGTGGGAACTGGAAAAAAAAAAGGTTTCAAAGATTAACAATGTGGGAACTGGGAAAAAAAAAGTGTAGTGCACTTATCACTCATATATCAAAAGGTCATGAGTTCTAATTTCATCAGTGAGGCGTATGTATTTTTTTTATTTTCAATCTTTAATTTTTTTTGCATTGGATCTCTGCACCTCTCTATGTATCGAAAAAAAGATTAACAAAGTAGTGCATGAATTATGTGTGACTTCATGAAGTTTATATAACTTTTTTATTTTTCTAATATCTTTTTTTTTCTTTTACTGGACCCACCAACCTCCTCCGTAACTGAGAGAAATCATACATATGTTAGCACATTGTGATTTTAACAGTCAGAGAAAAGCAGCAGTAAATTGGAAACTAACGTTGATAACAATGGAGGTTGCAATTGTTTCCTACCTCTGGAATAGTTGCAATAGCTTCCAATTTCTCCACCTGACTGCTTCATTAATTTACGACTTGTTTTATGTCTATTGGGTAGTCAGCTAGATAAAATCATTCATCAATAATAAAAATAATTTACATTTAATTAAAATAAGAAGCATTAATTTGTATCATCTAAACTATTATTCATTCATCAACATGATAATAATTAATAGAAAGCACAATTAGCACTCCTCAATAGGATTATCAATCGTGGCATGCAATGCTTTAACTAAACAGTAAAAAAATTGAGTTCATATGATATCATAAAATCATCAACAATAATTTCTTAGTCGGGTCATAATTAACTAAAGACTATATTCAATATATAAAATAGCATTAAACACAACGCACGTATTCTTAAAAAGAACTAAAATGCACTAAAAATTGGTACACAAGTTTGCCCTTTAAACAGTAGAAAAAACTCCAAATTAATAAAAACTAAAATAAAATTAATTACATACTAAGATTTATTCTCAAATAAATTGAGAAGAGAAAATATACTCTAAAGGGAACACCACAACAAAACTTTGTCGTCTCCACCCCAATACTAAACTATATATCTTTATGCTGTAGAAATTTCCCAAGGCTTGAAGTATGAATTTATTTGTTGCCTTTCAACTCTATTTTTATATGCAAATGAGAGAGGTCGGCTTACCACGACGATGATATCAAATGACTGAAATTTCAATTTTACGATGACTCGCATGTATCTCTCTCTCATCCGACCCTAACCCCCGACTACGTACGGCTGAATCTCTCTACGGTCTCCCTATCTTTAGACAAGGGCAGTTGCGACGGCCAAATCCGAGCACAGCTGGATCTCACCGCTTGGCAGCCAAACACTGCATATAGAATGAATGTAAAAAAAGATATTAATAATAAGGAAAATAAATTTGAATTTGAAAATACCCACTAGGACAAGCAGTCTTTCGATCTGTAAGGGTCATTAAACGTCCGAAAGCTCGGGCGAGCATTAGGTCATATTATGTAATTCGATCGTTAAAAGTCTAGGCGTGACTCAGACGCCTGATAGGTTGATGTGACATTCTATATTTTTTTGATAGAAAAGTACAAACTCTCACTTGAAAGTTTCAGAGACCTAAAACTCCGACTAGTCTGCCCAAGTCACATAATCCAAGTTTCAATTTATTATCATCGATCAACCGGTGCAAGTTCACGATTGATCGTTCAAAATGCATTTAAGTCTTGACATATTAGAGCAGACATTCGGTCGGTGAATCGATCGTCCGATTTGACATCCGCTATATTTTTTGAGAAGAAGCGAGCGTCCAATCATGGGATCGGTCATCTATTTCTCTCAATAGAGTTGTAGACCATTACAGTGTCCTTATGTTTTCAATTAGTTTTAATACAACATTCTTAAGCATGAATAAATTTAATCATAACATTATGTCCATTTTCATGCTAAGCATTATGCATGAGATATAAAGTTCATTCCTACACATTAAATTAGCATTTGCTCCATAAGTTCCTCAAAAGATCATTCATAAATATTTTTCAAAAGCTTAAATAAAAATTTCATAGAGTCCTTTAACCACATAAAAACTCTAATCATGCTCATTCAATGCATAGCCCCATAGGTACTTATAATTCATGCAATAAAATCATTAGGCATCAATAAAAACTGATCTTTCGAAATTGATCCTTCAAACCATAAGTATCCATAAATCTCAAGGACCAAAACATCATCTAAAGGCCATAAATCAAGGTAATCTTATACATAATTTTCAGCATGTTAACAATTTAATTCGTGTTCTATCAAAGCAACATAAAAAATACATACATATCATGATAATAATCAAAAGCAATAAACTACCCATATATAGCATGATCCCAAGTCTCCCGTTGCCCTTAGAAAATATACTATGCCCTAAACTAATCCTTATGATCTAGATCCCATTAATACACCTTTTCAGTTGATTTTCGATTGTTTTCCTCCAAACTATCGAGCTTTAACAGTTCTTTCCCCTTCCTCATGTGTTTCCCGTCCTCAGCACCTACTAAACTCCCTCCAAGATTCTTTGGCCGAGCCACGATGGAGCAAAACACAACACAAAAAAGGGTGAAGAAAAGATGTATGCAAAGATGAAAAGAAAAAAGAAAAAAAAATCGTCCTTGGAATTTAAAAGGAACATAAAATGTGATTTTATTTCCGCTAACCCCCAAAAGTTGTGGATAGCAAAGATTTCACCAATCATCAAGGATCGGAGGTTGAAAAATAGGGTCGGAATTGACTTTTAGATGAGGTAATTTTCGGACGCCCACTTTTAAGAACGGTCGATCGAAAGTAGGCATCAACAAAAATTAAAAATATTATTTTTTTTTGGGAAAAAAATGTGTGATGTTACAGTTAAAGTATTATTCCTCAAATTTATCTACCATGAGTTGTATAACTTATAAGTATCCTCACCTAATAAAATATATTGACCATTCAATTGTCATTATGATTACATACATCAATCATTCACTAATTGATACTAACCGCAACCTAGCTATACAATCTTAGCGGTTGTTGGATTGATTTTTTTTTTTTTTACCTCCATCTAAGTTTTTATGAACACTATATGAATTTATCCAAAATTACTGCAGTCCACTCCTATTATTAATCCAGACATAAAAAGTTTCAACATAATAATTCATGATATAACTCGCAATATGAAATCCGCATCAAATTACATAATATATGATTTACGGTAAATAAAAAGATAGAGAAATAGGTCGTCCACGACAGCCGTCCGTAGAGCCCAATCGGGAGGGGATGGCATTCCCGATATTTTTACATGCAAAATTCTTCTTCACCCTGTTCGGATAGCGGAGGTGAACGAAAGGGGTTTTAGAAGGTGAGCAGGGCAACAGCGTTTCTGGACCTCTGCTGCTTCCCTTCCCGCAGGACCTCCTCCCCTCTCACACCACCCGCCGCCACTACCGCTGCCTTCGTTGCCTAGCGAGGGTGCCACCCCTCCATAGCAACCTTGTGCCCCTCGCAAGCCCATTTCTGGCGACCAACCCTGCTCACCGCCGGCCGGCTTCGGAATCTACCTCCGCCTCCATCGTTTTCGTCAAAGAAACTCATCACCATTACAAAGGTTTTTCTTTTCTCAGTCCAGTTAATGCTCAAACCTTGTTCTGGAATTTTCCGCTATAACTTGTTTGGGTTTTTCTTCTCTCTCTCTCTTTTTTTTTCTTCCCTTATTTGTTTGGGGCCTTGTGTTGTTGTGGAGTTTTTTTCTGCTAGCATTTTTTTTTCGATTACATTCTGCCAGCAAATTTTAACATGTTCGACTCCGGCAATTACTTGAACGGCAGGATCCATGTGAGATTGATTGTGGTTAGTGGTCCAGTAGTTGGAGAATGTACCACATATCTAGAGGAGAAAGGAACCGGCATCGATTGTACATTGTGAAAAAAAATGGCGATTGCTTCTGGTTTCCTGAAATTGCTATTTAATTTTTTTTTCAGTCGAGTAATCAAGAACTTGAGGATAATATTCTCCAAATCGCGCCTCAACTTCTATAATTGTTGCGAGTTTAACTCGGGATTCATACTCGTTCCTATTCATTCGGATCACCTGCTGGCTCATGGGATCGCTCGTGGCCACCGCGTTTTTTCACCAGAGTTAGATAACTCATGTGAGTCACTCTGAAAAAGTCTCACCGTTCGCCCGATGCCCGTCACCATCCGCTTCTGCCCCCACTTGCGAGGAGCCTTAGACTTCCCTACTCGTCAGCAGGGAGTCCTCTGGAGGCACAGAGCGGCTTCATTATATAATAAACTGAGAAACTACTGTTGACTGTTTAAATTAGGTTTAAAGTATAATTTAATTATTTTTATGTAAATTGAAGCATTCCAGTGACTCTGTAGATTTCAGTTCGGTACATGGGTTTTTTGTACAGAATATGCATGAAGAACTTTGGAATTGATTGTTAGGAGTCTTATGACTTGTGAGCACTAAGTAATCTTGATTCATATTGTTAATGTTATGTGATACATTCCAGTAAGAAATTGTTTGGAATTAATATATAAAAATATTTAATAATTCAATTTGGTAGGATCATCCACGGTTACGTGTTTTCCTAACCCTTCTGAGACAACATTGCTTGAGGATTTGTGAGGACTATCATTCTGCAATTAAGCTGATATCCAAGTGAAGAAACTGTTGTGAGAGATGAGAGTGGTTTCCACCATTTCCAGGGAGGTCATTGCTCTTGTCCATGTTACAATTGCACATCATGAAAGTCCTATTCTTATTGCCAAAAAGAAGTATTTTGATTCTTCCAAGACTGATATACTGAAGAAGGGGATTGTTTTTTCTCATTAAATGAACAAAGTATCCTATCCCCTAAGAGAAAGGAAAGCACACTTTCCAGAAAGGGCTTAAAAACATGGTGCTACATCCTATTCCTTTAAATCACAGTTGGAAAATTTTATCCATAACTGGTTTCTGTCGGATAATCCTATTTTAAAAGATTGTAGGCCATCAATAATAAATACTATCTTAGTATGAATGTTTTTTGGATTTGCAACTGGAGTAATTGTTCTTGCATAGTGTCAGCAAAACTGTTATAAAACTACTTTTATGTTTAAACATAAATTATATAAGTAATGATATTGACACATTATCTTGTTTGTGAATAAGGAGGTTTGAGATTTGATTATTATCAATGTCCCTATGGAATACAAAAAAATTATAGGCAAACAATTATAGTTTCATCGACTAAAGCTACATTTTTGTATTAAGGAGAAAAAGGAAATAAAAGGTTTCTTTAACAATTTCATTTTAGTTACAGATTTTACAATCAAGGTAGAATTCGGACAAAGTAGGAAAATAGGAATTGTCTTCTCTATCTTGTCACAATCTGAAGCTTGCTTCATCATTGACTGAATATAATCTCTCCAATCTACAATGGGCAGCCTAAGTGTACCATCCAAATTCTTCTTTCCTTTTGTTTGGATAGCAAAGTGAAATGGTGGAGTGAGGATTCCAGGCAGCAAACAGGATGTGTTATGGATGCAACTGAAGGACAAATCCAAGATTTTTTTTCTTGGTTCATTTCGATTTTTTTGCGTAATTCTTCTTCTAATGTGTATTATTACATGAGAATGGATTCTTCCTAGGTGCTTCTTCAGAAATTTCCTTCTATAATTTGTTTCTGTTTACTGGTAATCCTTTTTTTTTGTTTTGGGACAGACAATCTTTTTGTTGATTTGAAGCTTTTTTTTTTCTCTTAGTAAACATGTTCAACTCCTGCAATTGCTCGAGCAGCCAAGTCAATCAAAGACCCAGTGATGTTGGCTTTTTGAGAGAAAATTACATTTTTAGGAAGTTGAAGGCCATAAACAGGAATTTCTTTTGGACTTCATCTTGTAGCTACTCAGAAGTTGGTGGGTTTTATTCAAAACTGAAACTTGGTGTTAGATATTTATCAATCAGGGCAGAAGCCAAAGGTGTGTCAAGGTGGGCAACTTATGGAGGACGTATCCCATCAATTTTGCATGCATTGGACGCTTTCGATGATCTTGATGAAGCATTGGGGCCCTGGGAAGGGAGTCTCAATAACAAGGAGAGGACTATTATCTTAAAGGAGCAGACAGATTGGCGGAGAGCTCTTCAACTGTTTGATTGGTTCAAGGCGAAAAGCTGCCATGAACTCAATGTGATTCACTACAATGTCATGCTTAGGATTCTTGGGGCTGCTCAAAAGTGGGATCTTGTCTTGGTTCTTTGGCACGAGATGAGGTTCAACAAGATAATGCCTACAAATTCAACTTATGGCACGCTGATCAATGCTTTCTGCAAAGGAGGATTGAACAAGGAAGCGTTGATGTGGCTTGGTGAGCTTTACAAGCAAGGAATGGAACCTGATGAAGTGACCATGGCGATTGTCCTTCAGACTTATAAGAAAGCTGGAGAGTTTCAGAGTGCCGAAAAGTTCTTTAAAAGGTGGTCCTCAGAAATGAATAATGATTGTGCAGCGCAGAAGTGTTACAGCTTATATACATATAATACATTGATAGATACTTATGGTAAAGCGGGCCAGCTTGATAAAGTTTCAGAGACTTTTGGACAAATGTTAAGGGATGGCATTCTTCCTGACACTGTTACTTTCAATACGATAATTCATGTGTGTGGTAACCATGGCCACTTGGAACAAGTTGCTTCTTTGATGGCCATGATGGATGAGTTTCATTGCATTCCGGATACAAGAACATATAACATTCTCATTTCACTTTATTTAAAGAGTGATGATGTCTCTATGGCAGCTAGATACTTTTCAAAAATGAAGGCAGCTTGTTTGGTACCAGATATTGTGAGTTACCGTACTCTTTTATATGCATATTCTACAAGGAACCAAGTCCAAGAAGCGGAATCTCTGGTTACCGAGATGGAATACCAAGGCCTTGAGATCGATGAATACACACAATCAGCTTTGACCAGAATGTATATAAACGTGAGCATGCTTGATAAATCATGGTCTTGGTTTCAGAGATTCAGTGACAAAATGAGCTCAGAGTGTTTTTCTGCTAACATTGATGCATTTGGACAACATGGCTACTTGCACTTAGCAGAAAAAGCTTTTATTTGCTGCTTGGATAGGAAAAAACTGTGTGTTCTAGTGTTCAATGTTATGATTAAAGCATATGGGATATCTGAGAAATATGATGAGGCTTGTAACTTATTTGATTGCATGCCACAGTTTGGGATTGTGCCAGATAAGTGTACCTACATATGTCTCATTCAGATGCTATCAGCTGCTGAACAACCTCAAAAAGCATTTTCCTATGTACAAAAAATGCAAGACAGGGGTCTTGTAAGTGACTGTGTTCCATATTCAGTGATAATAGGTACTTTTGCCAAGCTTGGAAAAATGCAAATGGCAGAGAGCGTATTTAAAGAAATGATGAGGTTTGGGATTCAACCTGACATTGTTGTATATTCTATTCTAATAAATGCATATGCAGAAGTTGGAAACGTTCATGAAGCTAAGAGCTTAATAGATCTAATGAATAAGGACGGATTTGCTGTTAACTCAATAATATGCAACTCTTTGATCAAGCTATATACCAAAGTTGGAAATCTTAGAGAAGCACAACAAATTTATAAATTGTTGAAATCATTGGAGGAAGAACCAGATGTTTACTCATCAAATTGCATGATTGATCTTTACTGCGAAAATGCCTTGGTGAGGGAAGCACAGGAAATTTTTGAAAAATTGAAATATTACGCAAAGGCTAATGAGTTCTCCTATGGAATGATGCTTTGTCTGTATAAAAAACTTGGTCGATTTGATGAAGCCTATAAGATTGCCCAGGAGATGCAAACCTTAGGTATTTTAACTAGCACATTGTCATATAATAATGTTATATCCTTGTATGCATCTGATGGAAGAATGATGGATGCTGTCAAAACTTTTCAGCAAATGTTAATCTCTGGTGTACAGCTTACTGATGCTACATTTAGGGTATTAGGCTTTATTTTGCTTAAACATGGAGTGTCAAAGGATGCTGTAAAGCACTTGGAGTTCATGAGGGCAGAGGATCCTGAGCTTGGCCTTCAAGAATGGATCAGGGCCATATGTTCTATCTTAAGGTTGGACACTGCTTTCCTAAAGCATAGTATTAAATTGAAGAGCCACCTTCAAGTAGATCATTTTGCAATTAATGTGCTCCCTGGTGAATTCAGATCCATAAAGAAACTAAGAGAAGTAAATCAGGGTTTGTATGCCTAAAATTGCAGAATTTAAATGGAGATTGTTTTCAGGGATCATTACCTCTCCACTCCTGCAAATGTATCTGGGTCAATATCAAAATGATAAGCTTCGTTGCATAGTAATGTCTGAAAAATTACTGCGCTTATTATACAGATGGCTGAATGTGGTCGGTCCCTTTGTCAAGAAACATGAGTGCCTGGTAAGGATTATTTGTGCTTAATGTTTCATTTTGATTAAAATTTTCTGGATGCATATGTTTTGTACATTCCTTTAAAAAAAATGTTTTTTTGCCTAACAGGAACAGAATTATATCAACCTGTAGTGAAAACCTATACTATTTGAGAATGTCAAAAACTACTGGAGGACTTGGTTTCATTTTGATTAGCATCATAAGAGGAGCAGTCATGCCTTTGCAGTTTTTAAAATCTTAAATTATTTGAATCTCTAATTTTCGTTATAGCCTTTCAAGAAGCATTTCTTATTATATGGCATTTCTAATTGAAATGGTTGAGAAAATATCAAGTGGATAACACTTCAGAGATTTTGAAGCAGTTAAATTGGATGGCATCAATCCAATCCTTACACATTTTAAGTGTCTCAGTCAAGTTTAAAATCTTCATTGTGTTTATAACTCATGTCTTTATCCTACCTTGGTTTGACCAGAATGTCCATTTTTAGTGTGTGTCGTTATTTTCTATTGATTACTTTTGCTCATCCAATTTTATCACACACCTGGCACCGTTCTGTAAAGAAACATGTGCTTTCCTCGAGTGTTGGTAGGAATTCTCATTTTCAATGCTCATTCTTCTCCACTCTGCTGAGATTCATGTTGTGTATACTCTTGTTTCTCCTTTTGTTTCCTTGAAAGTTTCTGGTATCACTCTAACTTGAGGAGTCACTACATATCCCCATCCCCCCCGAGCAGCAGGAATAATATGAGTTTGTGGGCTCTTGTCAACTGTTTTCAATGCCTGTTTTGCTGCGATCTTGACGGGGTTGCAAGAGCGATGACGTTTAACAATGCATGGAATACAGAAGCCATTTGCTGCCTTTCTATCAAACTTTTTGTAATCCCTACTATTATTAATGGAACTTTTGGATGACTATCATGTTGCTAGTCGTCCTTTCTCGCTTCAAGAAATAATAATAAAAATATGAGTTTGTTACAACACCATGATGCATAGTATTTCGTGACTAATAGTCATTTACATTCTATGACTACTACAGCAGGAATGATGTGATTTTGTTGCAACAACACAAGGCATAGTATTTGGTGACTAATAGTCATTTACATTCTATGTCTACTTTGTTCCAGGAGCCCACACTCTTAAGTAATAAACAAGTTTAACTGTTCAAATATTACAGCTTAGCAAATCATCTTCTGTCCTACCATATAGTCATTGTCTTGATGAAGATACTTAAAAGTGTCTTTCAGGCATCCACAAAAGTCTAGTGGGTAAAATTCTTCCAATCCGAAAGAATCTTCCATCTTCAATTTGTTTTCTAACAACTTGTCGATTTCCTAAACTTGTATCCTTTATTTGCAGCAATTTGTGTTATACCCTTGTGACTTGTCAAGTATGCTGCCGTCAGTTGGTGGCCCTTCACAAATTGTTATGGCTTAGAAATTAAAGCTCTTCAAAGCTGATGCGGTGTGGCTAGGTACAAACTGCAAATATACATATGGCATCAGCTGAAATCAGCAACTCAAACAAATGATGTTTGTGCAGTGTAACAAATTAGCCACATCAACCACATGGAAGAATCCCAGCATCAAGGTATCACATCCTTTTGAATTCGGCTGTATACTTAGATGAAATTGTTATTACTTGATTCAAAATGTTAATCTTATTGTTAGTTCTTGTATGTGATGCATTTTCCTTAATGTGGTACTTCAATTAAAGAACCTCTTCTCGAGAAAAGGGAAAAAAAAATTACAGAACCTCTCGTATAAGCATGAATGTTCTCTCTTATGTCACTTCTGTAAATTATGGTACAAAATCCATCAGCCCCAATTAAATACGTACAGGTTTTATTACGTCTTGGTGTGGCTCACTTATCAAGTGAGTTGAGCTCTAACCATAGTATGTGATAGAATTTGGTACCAAGGGATTTGAAAACAGGTTTCAGTTGACAGCAATCTTTCAACAAAATGGACCAATGTGCAACACAGGGGTGGTATGGTGGCTGAAATGGACCATTCAATAGGGCTTAACTTTCATCAAGGTCCACAACTGCTGTTAGATAAGCTAGTTATTGCTAATCTATTTCCGTGCGCGTTGCAAAAATCTATTGACTTAGTCATAATGTCTAAAATCCTTTTCCATATCGTTTTTATTTTAAAGAGCGGCAAAACTCTGTTAGATGGGATAAGATGATCCATTGGGAATACAAACTATTTAAATGTCTTGAGTTGCATATATCAACCAATTACTATAAATGAAGAACTGAAATTTCCATTCACTTTTGACGAATCTAAGAAAGTGCCCTTGTTTGATGTTGTCTTAGCATTCAATCCTTCAAGTTAAGATTAGACAGGGTAATCCTTTGTTTAATTTCTTCATGCTTTACACTGAAGAAATGTAAAACCAGAATAAAATCTATATCGAATTTGAAGAAGGATGTTCATTTGTTTAACTAATATAAAAACTAGTTTTTAGGGATGAAATAGAAACTAGCTTTTACGTCAACAAAAAAAAAAATGGCCATGGTCAACCAACAATTTGAAGGTGGCAGATTCTTTGAGAGTGAGCTCAACAGAGATGTGGGTGATTTTTTGTTTGCTTCCTCTCAAAAAATATTACTGGCTCACAGCCCTTTTTGTTCTTTCATTCACATCAATACAATTTTCCTTTCTTTCACAGTTAGCTTTATATGACGCAGCTTTACCAAACAGAAGCTTGAAAATGACTTCTTTGGATGAAATCTCGGATGTTATAATCTTCTCTACACATACTGGAATTACCAATGAAAAAAAGCCCTTGATGTTATATGAACGATTTAGGGAAGTTGATCATTCATTTGATGGTTATGAAAATTAACTCTGTATCTATATCAAGTAAGACATGGATTAAGCAAGTGCCACATTCATGCTACATCATGTAGCATCACAAGACAGGGACGTTCAAAAATTGAAGCTTCTAAGCCCCTTTCCTCTCCCTCTCCCAACCCCCAACGGTTCAGCTTTCTACATGAATTTTGGATTAATTAGGGCCGTGTCATCTGATGCAGCCCTGGTGGCAAAAGATGATGACGACATGATTCATGGACATGGAGAGGAATGGTTGTGTTGATTCTGTTGAAATCGATAGCTAATAGAGATAGGTGCCCCCGTTATATAGAGGCATATTAGCGTTCCTGTGATTGCACAGATTCCATATATTCTGGTCCTTTGAATCATGTACTCAAAATATGATTGCACGCTAATTTAACTTATATATATATATATATATATATATAATCGGTATTTAGTAGATAAAAAACAACTGAAATTTATAAAGTTGATGAAATTGGAAGAGATAATTTGATACTTTAAGATGTATGTGTAATGAGGAATTATACTTTGCAGTTAAGGGTATATATATATATATATATATATATATATATATATATATATATATATATATATATATATATATATATATATATATGAGGTGTATTAGGGTGCAATCATAATTTGCGATTGCATCGTACAATTTCGTAGTTTAGGATCGTCAAATTTGTATTTTGAACCGTCGGATCAAAATAATACTAATTTAATATAACTCTCTCTCTCTATATATTTATTATTCAGAAAAAATCTTAAATCTTATTCGCACGCAAAATTAATAAGAGTCTTGTGTACGACGCATCTAACTATTCAAGTGTTAACAACTAACGTATGCACATTAATTGCATTGAATTGGGTGGCTTAAATCAGATATTATGCTGCGCTCACATTTTAGCAATTCCAAAATGAATGGTCCATGGCGCACACAGTGATTGGAAAACCTTGATGTCATTGATGCTGAATGATGAGATCACGATCGCCATGTTTGATATTTGTTTCTTACTTTATAGACTCGAGTTGCAAGCACATGTCATGTGCCGTATACGTTAAATATTTTTTCTACATCCACTTGAAGAAAAAAAAAGTGTCTACACATCAATTTTGACTTCTTCATGGTGAAGTGTCCATGATGGCCTAGGTACATTAATGGTCAATGAGTGGATCACCTGCAACTCCCATACTTATATACGTGACCACTTACGACTTCCCCATATACAAAATAAAACAGGTGGCCATTTTCCCCTCTTCCTTGCATCATTGGTTTCGGGAGACTATTTGGTTTACTGATAGCAAGCAAAGAATTAATATTGAGACATCAGAAAAGTATTATATATATTTTAGAAATAATTAGAATTTAAGTGATTTCTTTAACTTAATTATTGTGTAAACTTTGTTTCATAATATTCATAACACCAAATTATACGTCATTATGGGAAAATGTGTTATGTATTTCTCAGAGATTATGTTCACAAGATATGTGACAAAAATCAACATTGGAAGATGCTAGATCGAACTTAGCTCACATCACAACTTAGAGTGATCACTCATTAAGTTATCGGCTCAAATTTATGAAAGCAAGCTTTATAATATATTAAATTCATAAAGTACTCTTCCAAATATGTGCATCCTAATCTTTTCTTTCCATTTAAGATTCAAACATGTCATCTTATAGTTATAGAAATGCGATTCTTCATACGCTGTAAAAATATAGATAGGATTGATATGTTAAGTCAATGTATAATATATTGCGTGGATGTCGATGAATTTAAATTAAAATTCAGGTTTTTTTTCTTGCATTTAGCACTATAAGCAATATAAAAACATCTACCTTTTGAAATTCTTTGATTAAATTATGTTCATGTTGCGAGAAGAGAATTGATTAATTAAATTCATGAGCTTACTAATTTTTTTGAGTCATAAAACTTAATTATGAGAACTTAAATTCATGACCTTTGATACAAATGGCATCACATCTTTAAATTTTATGGAGCTAAATATTCTTCTAAAAGCTTCAAATATTCTAGAACATCTTTTTTTTTGTTGCCAGCTCCCTATGTATGAAAAACAGTGCTAACGGTAGATACGCAAGAACATCTTTGATATCTCTATTTGCGTATATTAAATTAACGTTGTTTTGATATTTATATTTTCTAACATATCAGCACTTGACAGCATGAAGATCTAATAAAAGATCTAATTCCATAGTTCTAATCCCGTTTAGCACACCTATATTTTGTCAGTCAATTACTTGTTTTTTTTATTTTGTGAAACCATGGTGTTACATTCCATTGATAGAAGAGAACGTTCTGTTAGGGGTTTAACACATGTTCATAAAAGAAAAGAATTATGTATGTTAATTGCATGTATTTATATATGTTTTGATAATTACTAAGATTAATTTATTTTGTTATATGATAATTTTTATTTTATATTTATTATTATCGTTGAATTATGCCAACCATAAATTATGTTAAGAGGTTAAGGTGTACCGCGGGTGGGGACAAATATGTGTGAGAACAATTTTTTTTTGTGCAACTTTTGACTATTTGAAAATAAAGAGGGGGGAAAACTCTATGTTGTTGTCCCAATAGCAAGAACAAGAATTAAATATATAAAAAAACATCTTCATAACACTTCTTCATATTGCATATGGGTCAAAGAATTCTGAATAGTCATGTACCCCATGATCGATCACATAATATTTATGTTTTGCATATTGGCTTAGATGACCTGTATATTTACACAAATATATATATATATATATATATGCAATATTGATCAATTAATAAAACGTCCAATTAAATTATGAACGTACGTACATACTGACTAATATACACATATATACAAGTCACCTTGGCCCTTGCATTCCTTCCCCTAATATATATAATTTACTTAGTGGACCAACTGTAGCAACAGAAGAAGTTGCATGTATATGAATTTATGAAGTAGAGGAGAATTTGTTGAGGGGGGAACAACTACCAAACCAACCAACCGACTGCATGGTAATCAAGCAAGCAGAACAAAATTTAAAACGTGCATGCATTTACATCACAAGAAAGAGGGAAAGGGATGTGTGCATGGCTTGTGGAGTTCAATTCCTAGCCACCACCAACGGCCCCTTCCAACCAAATCAGCAATTATTATTATCCAAGGGCCGGAGGATGATGGAGTTCCCATCACATCACAACCGGCAACGCCATTGATCTTGACATGCAGGCACTTTGAGGAGGTGATCAGACAGAAGTATTTTAATGGGGGAGCTTCCAATTGAATTAATACATATAACACACGGTCTGACCGCTTCATCTGTATCTTCTTGTTGTTCATCTTTCTCAATGACCCCATTAATTTGGCCAACTTCAAGCACTGCATGATGGAACGAGAACAGCTTGCTAATTGTCGGATGGAAGTTAATGATACGTAAACATCGTGCAGTTCACTAGCTGTATATGTGCAAGCATGCAAAAGTTAACCTTCGTTATCATTTTTATGCACAAGTCACGCATTCTCGGTTACAGAATATATATCTTGAGTGCACTGCTTCTGGAACTGGTGTTCATGTCAGGAAATGCATATAGTTGGGACCAAAAGGAAGTTTTCTATCTGAGGAAAAATACGAGGAAAGAATTCATGAATCAAAGTGACATGATAGAGAGGAAATCATGTGTCATATTAGATATGCTGCTAATTAGCTAATTATAATTTTAACATTCCCTATAGATTTTAATAATTATAATTTTAAATCATTTGAGTTGCCGATATATTTTTATCTCATATATTTTTTTTTGTCAATTACAAAGACACAAGGAGAGAAAGGTGCACTAAAATAACAATAGATTACATATTAACATTGTTGATGTGCCTTGAATTATGCACCCTCTATGTGATGAAAGCGAAGGGCATTGACCCATGGTTGTCAGAACTGGCCGAGCTCGGCCGGTCGGACCGGTGTCCGGGGCCTAAAATGGTCCGCGGGTTATGAAAAAAAAATTGAAAAATAAAAAAATATTAAAACATTTAGAAATATTTTATATATATTTCTTGATATTTATATTTTAATGTCCTCTTCTCACATATATAAAAATTTTTCAATATTTTTTATTTATAATTACATCACAAGAATTTTTTATTTATGTTGATGACTTAATTTATGTTACTTTTAATCTGAATTATTTTATTTTACTTTATTATACTATATTTTATATTTTTGTTAAATAAGATATTATATATTAACAAGATTTTAACAAACTATTTAACTTATTTTATTCTTTTATTAATTTATATTATCCAGTCCGACCATCCGGTTTGACCTGGTCCAATCGGTCCGATATGACCCGTTGATCAATCTGGGTCGATGACCGAGCCGGGTCTTATAACATTGCATGGACTTTTATGTACGAGGGTTAAAATTTTATCATGATGTATTCTCTTTTGTTCATAGTGAATTTTTTCTGACGGCGACCTTCTTTGCCTGTAGATGCATTAAATCTCTATGTTCATGGCCGTGCCTAAGGGTATATCGGTTGAAGTAGATTCTTCTTTTTTATCAATAAAAACCCATTCCCAAACTGTACAAGCTTCTTCCAAAGCATACGGCTTTCTAGATATATATGATGATATCTGGACAGATGGATCTTATATGAATCGTATGATGAAGTACCACATGAGTGGATATATAGGAATCCAAATCTGCTGAATAACTCATGCTATGATCTTCTACATCCTAGGTCTTCCCGTTCCGTCATCTGGCTTATGTTCTTCATGTAGCATTCAGACCGAATGACTCTATGAAATTACGTCGATACTTCCACATATTACGGGTAACGTATGAGACATCTCTCTTTTTCTCCGGGGGTCTTAATTACCACTGCTTAGCTTTCAATTCATCTTTTGTTTTTCGTTATTTCGATTGTTCATGGATTCTCGGTGTTTTACCCCAACAAACTTGATTAAAAACTGAATTCAAAATATTTTATTTTATGTGTTGATGAATTAACTTTTGCATCGCTTTCTCTTCGATCTAACTTGATATCATGTTAAGCGAATGGTACCAATAATTCGAAAGTTCAAATATCTATATAATATATATAAACTTAATATAATTTGTTTTAACTTGCAACCACGTGACTTGGTTAAAGGAATTAAAATGCATGCTTACAAGTTACAATCACGCTACTTTAATAGATTAATTTTTGTACTATCCAGACAATATTTTTATTTCTACATAAAAAATAATTTTTTCTATGGTACCCTATACTATAAAATTATAAATTCCCTTTTCTGAGCTTATCCAAATTTAATACTTATGTTATATCCTTCTGTTAAATTCCCACAAATTTCTGTTAAATTATTTTTAGATAATTATGAAATATCATTTTTTTACTCTTACATGGATCCCTTATTAAATTTCTTAAAAGTAAGAAATTTTAAATATTGTGCTCATGATGTTATTTTTAATTTTTTACAATACAGGAGTAAGGTAGAATTGTCATTTTATAATTATTAAAAAAATATAATTTAACATACTTTCATCTAGAGTTGAATTAATAACTTCAAAGATTAAGGTCAACATAAGAAGCATTTTTTACTCTTACCCGGGTCCGGGGAAGTATTTTTTTATTATCGTTTCAGAACTTACTGAAAATATTTTTTTTTTGTTAATCTTGAAAGTAAATACGGACGGGACCTCCCAAGAAATCCCAGTATTCAACCTTTTGGGGACACACAATAAAATTCAATATCTAAAGAAAAAAAAGTGAAATAATTAAAATATAACAGAAGAAATATTTTATTAAGCAATTAAGAAGTATGGTGTGTGGGATGCACAAACTAAATCTACTCCTTGTTTTGCACTAAAATATAGACATTACATTGAATACCGTATAATATGCATTTTTTTATTTCCATTAATTCAAGAGGCAAGTGCATAGTAAAAGTCTAGGGTTCGCCAGCGGACGACACGTCTTACCTGCATCTGCATGCATTTATATGTTATCATCTACATGAAAACGTACGTACGTAAGAATACATAATGATATATAATGTCATTAATTTGCACATGCAAACCTACCTAGCTAGATTTTAGAACTTTGCCGCTGTAATTTCAAAGGAACACAGAGCTACGTACTTTGAAAGGATGCCGATCGAGTAGTTGAATGTCTATCCATCTACCTGTATTTGTATTTATATGCGTGTGGTTTTGGTAATATGTACATAAAGCGTGATAATATATACACATGTGTGTGCTCCATCATATGCATATATAATATATATACATATTTGAAATGACCATCCCGTATTATTAGATTTAATTAGAACAGTATATATAACTTTTCTTGAATGTCAATAAGATGTTCGGTTATTTAAATTAAAGATAAATAAAGGAGATTAAAATAGGGTCCAGAAGTTGAGTAGAGGTAATTTGCATGATTCATTTCGAATTAGTTATTAATTATTTTGTAATTAGTCGATTCCCTTATAAATAGAATCCCACTCCATATAAACCTCCCTTTTATACAACAACATAATTTCCTTCCACTTTAGAATCTTAGATCTTTCTTTCTCGATGTGCATGCATGGTTAACCAAGTTTTGTCAAGGGACACTGAACTTGTGGCCGATAGCCGCCCGACCTCATCAGAAACACGCCAAGCTTTGGTTTCAGATAGTCTGAAATAAAGAAGGTACGCAATATTTTGAATTAACTTTTGGATATGAATTGACAGATGAATTAGACTCGATTTTATGTTTCCTATGATGCATGAATATTTCCATATAGATTTTATGCCAGAAGTAATCATTTATAGAGAGTGTTTGGCAAACCTAACGCAGTCTTATTTTGAACCCGATCCGGATTCAAAGTAGACCCGACGTGAGCTCCTTATTTTGAACCCGATCCGGATTCAAAGTAGACCCGACGTGAGCTCTCAGCAACCATTTCGCCGACCCAACCCGAATTCAGATCGACAAGAATCTTGATGTTAATATGAAAATATTAATGACGCCAACAAATTACCAGCCCGAGCCACCCTTGGACTCGGCTCAGATTTGTCATCACAAACTGTGTTCTGACCTGACCAACCTCGGCCCGAATTCAATTGACAATTTAGGATTATTTAATCACCCTATTGTGTAAAGACCATTTTACCCTGACATATGTGATTATGAACAAAGAACAATTAGGATGTTATTTAGGTCAAAAATACAAAAATATAAAATGAGACTTCATTTGCAGTAATTATTAACAAAATAGAATAAAAGGTGAATTTTAATAGCCCCATTATCCTAACAGTAAGTTAGGTATTAATAGTCCCATCACCATAGCAATAATCGTGGGAATTATTAGCCACACACTACTAAAATTTATAAATTAATCTCATCTTTTTATTGGGTCTGAAGTACCCTATTTTGGTCCTACTTTGATTCACCTCGGCTGTACATGTGATTGTTCATATTAAAAGAAGTCGAGCTTGCATTAGGACAACAATATATTAATGTTTTAGAAAATTGTTAAAGTGAAAGATATAATGAACAAAACAGAAAGAACATAACAGAGTAGAAAAAAATAAAAGAGAACAAAAAATTAGAAAGAATAGGATATAATAGAATAGATTTGTCATGTTGAAAGTTTGCTTATTTTTCTTAAGCTTTCTTATTAATTTGTATTGATCTTATGTATGAGTTTTATACTCACAAATATTTTATGTTATGTGTTTAAATCCCACAAATAACTAAAAAAAACAATGATGGAAGCATGTGCTGGTAGAGATGTTCATGATGATTTCACATGAGATAGAGTCTTTAAGATTTATGGTTAATTTATTTTATTTGTTTTAGTTCATTGCTACTTTGATGTTATAGGAGGATATGGAGAACAATTTGGGAACAAATAATTATGTTAGAAGAGAGATAAACCGTAGTTAATATCGACGTAGAAAAAGTTCAATTATCATGTCGCAGGAAGAAAAATTAAAGTTCAATTATTATGTGGCAGGACTCAGGAGGGTATATGCTTCATTGAAACATTTTTTAACGTGCTTTTGCACAATACACGGCATAGTGCACCGCCTCACATCCGCTCCTTGCATCTTGAAGTGGCTCCGCTTTGACAGGGTTTCGAGAGAAGTTTCTGGACTTGTTATATACATTATTTTATATAATAAAAGTTCTGTAGAATAATAAATTCAATAGCATGTCTCCAATTTGATGTGGCATATTATCACCTATTTAATGTAGTAATTGAGGACAAAATTTCAATTTATGGACTCTTCTCCAGAACCTTATTCGACAATGAAAGTTGAATTAATAGGTATCCGAAATATCTTATTCGAATAAATTACGTCAAATGCTCTTCAACTTTGACGTTTGTTCAGTGATACTCTCCAATTTTAATTTGTAATACGAAGGTCCTTCATCTTTTAACTCATATCAAATGTCCTTTTCACCGCCGATCATCCATTTTCGGTCGTTTCATTGATGTGGCGACGATCTCTCTCTGTGCACGCAGGCAAACATCCGACGTATCACCGCCACACAAACTATTCTCCACATCAACAAATTATTAAAAAATAAATAAATATAAAATAATAAAAAAGAAGGATGCTCTCTCCTCGTCGGCAAGAGTTGAGGTCGCTAAGGCGTCAATAGCTGAAGGGAGAAGAGGAGGTAGCGGCCGTCCCCACCCCTCTCCTCACCGGCGATGAAGAAGAGAGGGGAAGAGGTGATGCCGCCTCCCCGTGCACAGAGGGGGAGAACCACCGCACCCCACCTCACGTCTCGTCGGAGAAGGGGAGGGGGAGGGGGAAGGGGAGGCGGCCCTCCCCCTTTGCGCGATTGGCATTGAACGCCTCCTTCCCTGCACTGCCTCGTCGGCATCGGAAGCGTCGACGGAGAGGGGTGCAACGCCCCCTCCCCTGTGCTACCTCATCAGCGTCGGATGCATGGGGCCGACACCCCCTCCCTGTGCTGCCTCATTGGCACAGGAGGTCGAGAGGAGCACTTTAATTTTTATTTTTTAATGATGTCACGTCGAATTATTGTTTATGTGAAGGAGAGAAAAAATTATTGTGTGAATATCACGTCAACAGGTGACTGAGAAATCGTCGATAATAGGTGAAAATGATAGTTAGTAAAATATGTTAAAAGATGGAGATAGTCTTGTTGTTACGAATAATAGAAAAGTGTTCAAATTGAAGAATATTTGATGTAATTTATTTTATCTTATTAACTCAATATATTCGATGTTTGAGATGACCCAAAAAAAATTGTAATCTTTGAACCGGTGTTTCATTTCTTGGAATCCTCCAACTCCTAAGCGGTCCTAAGCGGTATATTTTTCATATGAATAAATGAAAAAAAACAATATAGATATATACGTATTTTTTTTAGAAATTTCCCGGAATCCGGATCCGGAATTAGGAGTCAGATTTCAGTCTGTTCGGAAGGTGCTTAATTGGGATACGGCTGCCACTACACTTCCCCAACTAGCAAAATTTAATGCTCTTCATCTCTTTCTTTGATTGATATGTTCGCTGGGTGGTTACATCTCCTCACCCATTAAGTCTCTCTCTCTCTCTCTCTCTCTCTCTCTCTCTCTCTCTCTCTCTCTCTCTCTCTCTCTCTCCCCATGGTCTTCTTAAGCAACCCACGCCCATCTCTGCATTCCACATCCTTCAGACAGGGCTCTATAAATCTACCCTATAAAGGCTCTTCTACCTGCAGCTTAGTGTTTCAAGTATCTTGTTATCATAATAAAAAAGAGGAGCGGTACGTGTGTACGCGCGCAGTTTTTGATCCTGCGCGCCGGCTTTAACCATAACCATGTCTGAGACGACGACGACATCACCGGCGCAATCTCCGAATGGTGCAGTTAATAGTCCTGCAGCACAAGTTCCCGAGGGCAACAGCACGCGCAAGCTGCCTAACTTCCTGCAATCCGTAAGCCTCAAGTACGTGAAGCTCGGATACCACTACCTCATCTCCCACGCCATGTACCTCCTCATGCTCCCGGTCCTCGCTGTCGCCTTCACCAACCTCTCCAGCCTCACGGCCGACGAGTTCGGCCAGCTGTGGGAACAACTCCGGTTCAACCTCGTCTGGGTCGTCGCCTGCTCCGTTGTCGTCGTCTTCCTCACCACCTTCTACTTCATGACGCGGCCGCGGCCCGTGTACCTGGTCGACTTCGCGTGCTACAAGCCCGACGACGCGTGGAAGTGCCCCCGCGAATACTTCGTGGAGATGTCGGAGAAGGCCGGCGTGTTCACGGACGAGAACGTCACGTTCCAGAAGAAGATCGTGGAGCGGTCCGGCCTCGGGCAGTCGACGTACTTCCCGGAGACGCTGATGACGATCCCCCCTAATCCGTGCATGGCGGCGGCGAGGAAAGAGGCGGAGAAGGTCATGTTCGGGGCCATCGACCAGCTCCTGGCGAAGACCGGCGTGAGGGCCAAGGACATAGGGATCCTCGTCGTGAACTGCAGCCTGTTCAACCCGACGCCGTCGCTCTCGGCCATGGTGGTGAACCACTACAAGCTCCGTGGGAACATCGTCAGCTACAATCTCGGCGGAATGGGTTGCAGCGCCGGGCTCATCTCCATTGACCTCGCCAAGCAATTGCTCCAGGTTAGCAATTCAGCACACATGAACTCCTCCATCAATTAATTCTCCCCATGTGTTCTTGATTCATGATTGTCCCCACAACATAAATTTGATCACTATGGAATCCTCCCAAACAAATTACTTCATACATGGAGAAAAATGAATACTGACTTACAATTTTTGGTGAAGATGATTATTCTTGATCGATACTTTTCACTGTTTTTTTGTTTTTTTTTTTCCTTATAAATAATCTTCATCATTCAAAGAGTAGAGTTCTTTTTTTTTCCACCACGAGTTTATCTTGGTTTTTGGAGCATGAATGCCAATGCGATAATATTAATGTCGGCTGGTATTTAGCAAACAGATCTAGGATCTTAGCCGTCATGCACTTAAGATCTCAAGAGCCAACTATTTTTGTCCATATTTTCATACCAGAATGAGCGGATAATTAATTCTAATACTACACAAAAAAGATACCGCAAATAAATACAAAAGGGGAAGTGGCATCAATATCAAATTTGTTTTGTCAAATTATTGATCAAAATTAAAAACGTGTTATTATAGATTTTTCTAATCCCATTATTACCTTAAGCAAACATATTATCATATTTAATTTTTATTTCACAATTATTGGACAAGAAGATGTTTGTTTTGTGGAGTTCTCATCATATATATACCGGAGAAGCAATTTTTTCAGATAACTCGAGAGAAGTTTTACAATGCCAACTAATAATTAAGTTGCTAACTAGCATTTCGCAAAGTGCAGGTGCACAGGAACTCCTACGCCCTGGTCATCAGCATGGAGAACATAACCCTGAACTGGTACAAGGGCAACAGCCGCTCAATGCTCGTCTCCAACTGCCTCTTCCGCGTGGGCGGCGCCGCCATCCTCCTGAGTAACAAGAGCTCGGACCGCCGCCGCGCCAAGTACCAGCTCATCCACACCGTGCGCACCCACAAGGGCTCCGACGACCGCTCCTACAACTGCGTCTTCCAGCAGGAGGACGACGACGGCAACATCGGGGTGTCCCTGTCCAAGGATCTCATGGCGGTGGCCGGCGAGGCTCTGAAGACCAACATCACCACCCTCGGCCCGCTCGTCCTGCCACTCTCGGAGCAGCTCCTCTTCTTCTTCACGCTGGTGGGGAAGAAGGTGTTCAAGATGAAGATACGGCCCTACATCCCGGACTTCAAGCTGGCGTTCGAACACTTCTGCATCCACGCGGGGGGCCGGGCGGTGCTGGACGAGCTCGAGAAGAACTTGGAGCTGACGGATTGGCACATGGAGCCGTCGCGGATGACCCTCTACCGGTTCGGCAACACGTCCAGCAGCTCGCTCTGGTATGAGCTCGCGTACACGGAAGCGAAGGGGAGGGTCCGGAAGGGCGACCGGACGTGGCAGATAGCCTTCGGGTCTGGGTTCAAGTGCAACAGCGCGGTGTGGCGTGCGCTGCGCGCCGTGGACCCGGCCAGGGAGAAGAACCCATGGACGGAGGAGATCCACCAGTTCCCTGTTCACGTGCCCAAGGTGGAAGCCGTGAAGCCATCAAGTTAATTAACTGTGCAGTGCAAGTATTCTGCTGCATGGTATTTAATTTACCTATATATGTATTTATATATAGTACGTACCCTCGGATAAAGAAAATTAACTGTAATTTGATTATTTTATTATCATATCATTATGATAAAATTTGGATAAAACAATGAGCAGGCAGAATTGATTCCAACAAAGTTCATTATCTTGTCGTAAGACTCTTTTGTTCTTCCACAAATTTCACATCTCCTAATAAACTTTGAACTAAAAATATCAATCACTTAATTAAAAAGAAAGTTAATAATTGAGTGCAATGAACAAAGAGAGATTGAGGCATGCAATTAATGTTGGGACCTAAACTTTATGTCTTGATCAATTATATTGTGATCATACAACTTTTTAGAGTTATCAATATGATGAATAAAAAAAATTAATTTAGAGATAATGTTATGCACTTAACTTTTTGATTAATTATTTATGTTCTCATGAAATTTGGACTAGAAGGTGACTCCAAAATATGTTGTGCCACGTCTCCGGTGTAGAATATCACAAAATACATAAATTTGAGTGAAATTAAGTGATAGGAGCTGAGTTAGATTGAAGGCACAAAGTGACCCATATGAAAAAGTGACATCACCCGAATAAAAAGTTCAGAATCAGTTTAAAAATTTTATATTTTTTCAGTACATTGATCGAGGCTGCAAGCACACAATAATATTTGTAATATTTAATGTTCGATCCAATGGGACAGTCGAATACTCACACTTGATAAAAAATGTTTTAAGTAAAAGGCCAAATCTAAGGTGTTAAATGAAATAATGAAATAAAGAACTGCTAAAACAAGAAATTGCGATAAATCTAATCTTTAGGAGTCTTTAATGTGATTAAGAAAATGCGATAATAAATAAAATGCAGAGAAATAACTTAGACCGAAAATTACTTGAAATCACTACAAGAAAATCGTGATTTTCTAACGGGCAATTTCCGACGGTTCTAAATCCGTCGCAATGTGCGATGGATTTTTCGACAATTTTATTTTCGACGGATTTTTCGACGGTTATAACCATCGAAAATTATTTATATTATTATTTAATTTTCCGACGTTTAGGAACGTCGATATTTCTGACGGATATCCATCCGTCGCAATTTTCGACGGATTTTCCGACGGTAACAACCGTCGGAAATGAAAAAATAAATTATGTAATTTGTTATATTATTATTTAATTTTTCCGATGGATTTTTTGACGGTTACGACTGTCGGAAATAAAAAAAAATTAAATTATGAAATTTTTTATATTATTATTTAAATTTTTGATGATTAGGAACGTCGATATTTCCGACGAATATACATCCGTCGCAATTTCCGACGGATTTTTCGACGGTCGCGACCGTTGAAAATGAAAAAATAAATTATGTAATTGTTATATTATTATTTAATTTTTTCGACGGATTTTTCGACGGTTACGATCGTCGAAAATGGAAAAATTTAAATTATGTAATTTTTTATATTATTATTATTTAATTTTTTGACGATTAGGAACGTCGATATTTTCGACGGATATCCATCCGTCGCAAAAACCGTCGCAATTTTCGATGATTCGTAACCGTCGGTAAATATATAATAATAACATATATTTAATATTTTTACAATTAAATATTTGCGACGGTCACAACCGTCGATAACTTTAAAAATAATTAATATATGCATTTCCGATGACTAGAACCGTCGGTAATTAAAATTTCATTATCCCACTTTTCTTTCCATTTTCCTCCTTTCTCGTCGTTCGAAATTCAATATATATTCTCTCCTCTCCTCTCCTCTCACCTGGCCTCCTCTCCTCTCTCTCCCCCTCTGTCGGCCACTCTCCCTCCTCTCCTCTCTCTCTCCCTCTCCCGACCGGCGAGTCTTTACTGGACGTCATCGACCGTCGGCGACCGTCTCCCGCTGGCGCTCTCTCTCTCTATCTCCGGCCCGGACCGTCAGGCGGCTGCTTCGGGCCGGATCCGGCCGCCAGCGGCTGGATCCTGCCCCCAGTAGCCGGATCTATCGCCTGGCAGCCGGATCCGGCCCACTACAAGAAAATCGCGATTTTCCGACGGATAATTTCCAACCGTTCTAAATCCGTCGCAATTTGCGACGGATTTTTCGACGGTTATGACCATCGGAAATAATTTATATTATTATTTAATTTTTCGACGATTAGGAACGTCGATATTTCCGACGGATATCCATCCGTCGCAATTTCTGACGACTTTTTCGACGATTACGAAAAATTAAATTATGTATTTTTTATATTATTATTAAATTGTTTCGACGGATTTTCCGACGGTCATGATAGTCGGAAATAAAAAAATTAAATATATAATTTATTATATTATTATTTAATTTTTCGACGATTAGGAACGGCGATATTTCCGACGGATATCCATCCGTCGCAAAATCCGCCGCAATTTCCGAAGGTCGTAACAATCGGTAAATGTATAATAATATTATATAAAAAGTATTTTATTAATATAACTAGCGACGGTCCAAACCGTCGCAATTACCGACGATTTTGACTGTCGGTAACGATTACCGACGGTTCAAACCGTCGATAAAATAAAAAATAAATATTATATATAACTAAATATATTTTTGACGGTCACAACCGTTGGTAATTATAAAAAAATATTTAACATTTACGTTTTCGAGGCCGAAACCGTCGGTAATTAAAATTTTGTTATCCCGCTTTTTTTTCCCTTTTCCCGCTTTCTTTCCACTTTTTCCCTTTATATATATTCCTCACTCATCTCTCTCTCCCTCCTCCCTCCACTCCTCTCTCTCTCTCTCCCTCCTCTCCTCTCTCTCTCTCTCTCCCGGCCGCGAGCACCCTCTCCCGCGCTGGACGCCGGCGACCCTCTCCCGCGCCGAACGCCGGCGACCCTCCCGCGCCGGCGACCCTCTCCCGCACCGCGACCCTCTCCCGCGCCGGCGTCTCTCTCTCTTTCTCTCTCCCGCTCCGCGCCGGCGTCTCTCTCTCTCCCGCGTGGCCGTTCGGATCCGGACCCCAGCGGCCGGATCGGCCGCCAGGTTGCCGGATCCGACTTCCAGCGGTCGGATCGGCCGCCGGGCGTTCGGATCCGGCCGCCTGGCGGCGAATCCGTCCTCCAGCGGTCGGATCAGCCGCGGCAGGAGCTTGCCGCGGCCCGATCCGGCTGCTATTTTTTTTATATTTAAAAAATTATTTGCGACGGTTGTGACCGTCAAAAGATCGACGGTTGCGACGCTCGTCCAAAGTTTCGACAGTTGCGATCGTCGAAAAGTTGCGACGGCTCGAATCGTCGGCCTTTTTCGGCGGTTGCAACCTTCGAAAATTTCGACGGTTCGGACCGCCGGCCTTTTCTGGCTAGTTACAACCGTCGGAAATTTCGACGATTCGAACCGCCAGGGACTTTTTTGGCGGTTGCAACCGTCAGAAAATTTCGACGGTTCGAAACGCCGGGACTATTCCGATGGTCAGAACCATCTATATTTTCGACGAATTTTTTCAACCGTCGCAAATCCGTTTGCGACGAGCATTTTTTCGACGGATCAATTCCGACTGAAAAACTGTCGGTAATTGCGTTACCGACGGTTTTCAGGCTGTTTACCGACGGTCCGGACCATCGGTAATCAATATTTTTCTAGTAGTGGCCCCAGCGACCTGGATCGGGCACCGACGGCCCGGATCCGGCCCCCAGCGGTCGGATCGACTGGCTGGCGGTCGGATCGCCAGCCAACAGATCCGGCCGCATCCGGCCGGATTGGCCGCGGGCGGCCGGATCGACCGGTTTGCGGCCGGAGCGGCCGGATCCGGCCGCTAATTTTTTTATATTTAAAAAATTATTTGCGATAGTTGCGACCGTCGAAAGATCGACGGTTGCGATGACCGTCGAAAGTTTCGACGGTTGCGACCGTCGAAAAGTTGCGACGGTTCGAACCGCCGGCCTTTTCCGGTGGTTGCAATCATCGGAAATTTTGACGGTTCGAACCGCTGGCCTTTTCCGGCGGTTGCAACCGTCAGAAATTTTGACAGTTCGAAACGCCGGGGACTTTTTCGGTGGTTGCGACCGTCGGAAATTTCGACGGTTCGAACCGCCGGGGACTTTTCCGACCGTCGATATTTTTGACGAATTTTTTTCAACCGTCGCAAATCGATTTGCGACGAGCGTTTTTCCGACGGATCGATTCCGACTAAAAAATCGTCGATAATTGCCTTACCGACGATTTTCGAACTGATTACCGACGGTCCGGACCGTCGGTAATCAGCGTTTTTCTAGTAGTAAATGAATACTAAAGCTTAGAGATGTTTCTTAAACCAATGAAGTTAAAAAAGATAGCACCTGACAATCTCACTCATGAATGTTCTTGATCTCATGATAATAACCTTCTAAAGTCACTTCACTCTTGTGCATAATGTCCCTAAAATTCACAAAATTGAAATTGTTCACCCTAGCACTCTCGTAATTTCCAAACAACTTAGGCATTACCTATTCAGGTGGGACCACCTCTCGACATCACCTTATGACAATACTTGGTGTCTCTTTTGTCATTAACTAGAGTTTAATCTGCTTCTCGGCCTAAATTGACTCATAATTGTAAAGATCATCCCTCTCGAGTAGAGGCAAACTAAGATTGGAACAACACGGAATTCAGTTATGCTCCAAGTTCACTTATCGACTTTTCTTAGTATTGATCGTCAATCCCCCTTTAGACACAATTCAGACATGACCCGACCTTTCGGCCCGTATGCTATGAATGAGGAATAAAATTATCCTTTTGGGTAGGGGTGATTGATTTTGGAAGAACTAAAAGCACTCAAACATAACATACGAGAGTCTGAACAAGCGAAAACAAAGGATGCGAGTGTTTGATTTTTAGTTTCCCCTTGATGTAGTTTGGTAGTAATCTGACCTCGCAATTTTGGTTTAAGACTGAGGAGTAGAGAAACCCTCTTGAACAGGAAAGAATGAAACTAGTAAAATGAATAATAAAACATCATCATAAGCCATAGTGCTATGGTAACGCTAAGGTGTTGTTGTCTACATTCGTGTCGCTTTTGCATTCCATTAGAAACAACATATGGAGTCACAATTCCTCATATTTCCTCTAGTGCTAATCCAATCAAAACATAATTATCACATTAATCTAATCATCAGACAAGTTTTGAAGATATGGGTAAGATCTTTCGAACTCCCATCAAAATTACTATAAAAAATTGCATAATTTTACTAATATAGGAAATTGTCATCTCCATTTAGGATGAGTATGAGAGATATGCCTTTTTAATATCCGAAAATTTTGTACTTCATAACATCTAACAACTACTACTAAAAAAAGTAATGTAACAGTCAACTTTTGATGATTTCGGTAAGTTCTTTCCAACTCCCATCAAAATTTTACTATCATAAGTTGCATAAGTTTGAACTAATATAGGAAATTGTCATATCCGTTTAGGACGAATATGAGAGATATGTCCTTTTATATCTAAAAGTTTTGTGCATAACATCTAATATCTACTTCTAAAAAAAGTAATGTACAGTAATCCATGTGATAATTCAATGAATATCAAATGTAATAAGAGTTTAATCCATGAAAATATCAAGAAAAATCAACTGATTAATCAATTCCATAATCTGATTTTTAATGAAAGAAAATCAACGCAACGTCTTAGTTGTTGTGCTTTGCATTTCAATGTTTTGACTTAATATCTCATCAATGCTATTATAGATGAAGTTGCCTTCAACTCCTAGATCCTTGATCTTTTCTACACAATGCCTTTCTTTAATGCTTTCATTATAATGAGGTGCAATATACTTCATGAATTATCAGTATTGTGCACACCACGTCAAATGTTGTATCTAAGAGGAGGCTGCACCATTCTTTAGTAGCAATTGTGCAACGAGGACAACGTTGAACCTATAACAATGCGATGAAAGTCAGTATAATGAACACTTTAATTTTTATTTTTTTAATTAGTTCGGTTCTCATATTTGCTCAATTGGGACTTTGATCATGACTATGCAATATGGCAATAAGATGTCACGACTTTCATTAGGCCAATTAGGTTCAGATCTAGGATTAATCAACAGAATGACTGGAAAACATTTGGATTTAATAAGGATTTGTCATAATCCAAAGACATGAAGACATCAACGTCAGACATTTTTAGATGTCCAAAATTTAGAACATAATTCTCTAGGGTAAGACATTTAAGCGTCATGATCTAAGTTTTTAGTCCTCTAATCATTCAATTGGATGATTTCCCATTCTCAAACTTTTGACCGCTCGACCAAAGGTCTGCTCATCCGATCTTGAAGTTCATTATGTATTTTTGTATGAGGTATTTTAGACATCCGGATAGATTTCCAATCACCCAATCTTGTTAATCAACAATTTTGTTGGGTAAAAAGTCTTTAGAAGCTGGGCCAAAATTTCGATCATCTGACATTGGTTCAGCAGTCTAAATATAATCCCATAGTTATTTCGGATGTCGAAAAAGGTAATATGATTGTTTGAATGAATCTGGGATTTCAGACATCTCCTCAATTGAATTCGATCATATGAACTTAATAAAATATCCACACGTACTTATAACCATTGCACTACCATTATGGATGAAAATAACATGAATGATAACCACCATAACCCCAAACTCGATTCATGCATGTTACTGTTTATATAAATTGGTAGTAGTGCATATTTCATTCATGAATTATCTTAGGAAAATTAAATTAACAAAATGCGGAGGGGGATGGCGTAGAGGAACCCTTGGCTGACCAATATTTTTAAAATCGGACTGACGATCGGATCAAATCTATTATCGGGACATGGTTGGACCGGTTTGATCGAGTTCGATTGGATTGAATTGGATTATATTAACATAATACTATTCATATTATTTTTTAATATATATATCATGATTAATATATTATATAATATATCATACTACTATTACTAGTAATAAATTAATATAAATTATTATTTAATGTATTCTATAAATTTAAAATATCCAAATTATATGATTAGTACATTATTATATTTTTTATTCTTATATAATATTTTGTGATGTTATATAAAATCTAATTCACTTTTAATTTTTTTCTTCTTTATTCATTTTCATTTACTCTTCTTATTATTTATTACCCCATATTTATTCCTTTTTTCTTTTCATTTTCCCATCATTGTTCCTTTATTTTTTCAAATTTATTATTCTTCTAATTACTTATTATATTTTAAAAAATTAATACTTACTCTTCTATTATTATTATTATAGAATTCTAATGATAGGCATATTAATATATTTTATCCCAAATCACTATTAATTTTTTAATTATGTTTATTTAATTTTTTTCTGATAAACTCATAATTACATATGTTTTTGGCTAGTGAACTCACATATCTCAAAATTTTCTCTCTAATCATCTCCGCTAATAATTCCTTTTCTTCAATTACCATTTTTCTTAATTATCTTCCTATATTTAGTTTCCTCTTTCTATTATTATTTTAACCTCTGATTATTTCTTTCCTTAATTATACTTTTTTGAAATTTACCTTCCAATTTTTTTAGCTTCTTCCCATTTTAAATTAGATATTTTTTAAAATGCATTGAATCGATTCTGGCCGGTTCAATTCAGTTCAACAGGATTTTGATTGGTTTGCTAGTCAAAATAGTTTTGAACTCAAATCGAACCAGACCAAGAGTCGATTCAACTTCGAACCGGTCGATCCGACCGGTCCTGTCCAGGTTTAGTAACATTGTGGCTAGACTCCTCTCCTTGCCTACTTCACCCCTTAATGAAAAGAGATCAATTACAGGAGAGGAGAGTAAGAGAGTTTGGATAGGAGAGATGAAAATAAAGGAAGATAATTACCAAATAAATACAACTACTCCCATTTAATTTCCTGTGATATGTTATAATGACCTTTGGAATTAAAATCCTGAAAATTCTCTAGTCTGGGATTCAAAACATGATAGAAACAAATCCTGGCCATCAATTAGAGTGTATGTTTCATTTCTTTTATTTTATTTTATCCTGACGAATGTTACAATCCTTCTTCAACCAAACATCGAAGTGCAGTTAAACATTATAATCAAAGGAATAGTGCATTCTGATATTGTGTTTAGAATTCAAACAGTGTCCACCCAAGAATGAGTTGACGTTACAGGAAGAACAGCTAAGAGTTTGGGGTCCAATATTTATGACCCAACCAATCAAGCTGTTTTAGCACAGGTTTATATAACATGTGAAAGAAGGGAAAAACCCAACTAAGCTAAAATAAAAGGCACGTAGTATTGTTAAAGTTTATCGAAGAATCGTGATAATAAATTAAGAATCTTGATATCATCTGTAAGACCAACAATCCATGGTGGCTGATCCGTGTCCCACAACGGGCAGCTTGAACATCAATTTGTAATGGTAAATTTAATTGTTCGCTTGTGAGAATGAGTCGTGGAGGTGTTTGATTTAGGAATTCAATATTCTTAATATAAGAATAAAATGTGTGAAAATAATATATTCTTGTTATCAATAGGAATTCACAGTTCTGCAGACCAAAAGCAAATAGGTCTGATAAAAAATTTCTTCCTTTTTGTTGAGCTAGCAAGCTTGGATACAACCCCTCACTCTCTCTCTCTATATATATAAAAATTAAGATCTTCTCATATGTCTTTCGTGACTTATGCAACTAATTCGAAACATATATTTTACATCTTCATACCATATCATTCTAATGTGGCATACTATTACCTTTCATCCTTTAAATACCATTTTTTTGCATCATTATAATATTTATTTGTCAACTAAGCTCTATCAAAACATTTAGTAATTTTAGCATTGAATAAATGGAAAAACCGGCCTAGTTTGATTGGGGGAACAAGGCCCTCCAACATTAAATATGGGATAAATGTTAACAATGATATTCGAAGTTTATTTCAATCGGTTCTTAAATTTGTTTTATAAATACCAACTAATAGCTTAGTTTCTTTCGATATGAAATATCTAGTTTTTAAAATTATATTCATCATGTGACAAATATATTAAAAGAATAATAAAATGCATGTAAGGGGTTTGAGGGGGGTTGCCGCTCCCCTCCCCTCCCAGAAGGTGATGGATGGAGGCCATGGTTCCCCACTCCATTGTCGAGAGAGGGCAAGATTGCTCCACCCCACCTTTTTTTGTTATTTTATTGTTTTTAATATGCATGTAACATACTCACTATAATTAGAAAATTGATTATATGAGATCAAAAAGACAAACAACTTAATAATTGGGAAGGTCGTCCAATTATAAAGTAAAATTTAAAAATCGAATTGAGAGAGAGAATAAAGTTCAAGTATCATTATTTTAAACTTGAGGAAAGCTAAAACAAGTATCGAATTGTCAGATTATATTTTCTTAACATATTGGTGCTGTGCCTCTCCTTTCCCCAATCATAACATGTAATAACTGTGTAAAAAAAGTTCTTTTTTGTTTTCATTTATTTCTCTCATTACGATTCTTCTCTTTTCATTATATTATTATTATTTTCTTTTGTTTCTTTCATTTTTATTTTTTCCTCCTAATTTTTTTAGCCATCCAAACTGTTTCCCTTAATTAGTTTATTTTTTAAATGATATATATATATATGAATAAAATTAGTATCCTCCTCCTTTGTCCGCGTAGGTTGGCGAGCATGATGTGGAACCCTCTCTACCCACCAACCCTAATGTGCATTTTAACTTGGAATTGCTGCGGCGCGTTCTAGACAAAATCAAGAGACAAATTATTTATTAGGCCTTATACTCCAAAAATTGTAATTTTTGGTAGAGTCACATACAAACTCTGTAAAAACTAAATAGATCATATCTCGCCTCGACTCCCCTGGGAGGGCACCTTCTACGAAGCAAACGGCACGTCGGGTGGCATCATTTTGACCTGGAAGAGCCAAGTTACCCTGCTCCATTACTCCTCGCAAGTTTTGCATGCTATCGTTACCTTATATGGTTTTAGTTTTCTGCTCTCATGCATCTAGCCCTATTCCTTCTATGCAGAACATGCTCTGGAATGATCTTTGTCATTTAAACACTAGTAAATTCAATGGGTGTTATTTGGATATTTTAATTGCTTACTTAACCCGTCTGATAAACTAGATGGCTCCCAGTTTAGATACACTCAACTGGTACAAACCTTTAGAGACATGATTAATGCTCATGGACTCTTAGATGTCAATCTTACTGGCTTACAATACACCTAGTGGAACAATAGATCAGGACTTGCTCACAACCACTGTAGATTAGATCATCTTCTCCTTAACCATTATTGGTTTGAATCCTTTTCCAACATGTCCCTCAAGGTTTTTCCTAGTTGTATATCTGACCATGCCCCGTTGAGTTTTAGTACAGGATAAAAACTTCTTCGGTCTCGTTCTTTTAATACGAACACTTTTGGATTTCTCACTCAAAACCTCAAAATATCATAAATTGGCATTGGGGTGCCCTTGCTTCCAATGCCAGCATATCTGACACACTTCACCATATTAAAAAAGACACTCTCTGATGAAACAAAGATATCCTTGGTCTCCTTGAGGACCGAGCAAAGAAAACCCTTACCCAAATCTTGACATTAGAAGAGTTGGATGTCAAGCGAGGTCTCATTGAAACCAAGCTCGACACCCTTCGGAGCGCATACCACCAACATGAAGCTTTCCTCCGTCAAATTATCCTAAAGTGGTGGAGCAAAACACATGCAAACTGGATTAAGCACGAAGATAAGAACGCCCATTTCTTCCATCTCCAAGCCTTGATGAGACATAGGCATAATAGAATTAAGGAATTGTAGGATAACGAAGGACATACTGCTAGTGATGATGTGGATATTCGCAACATTTTTGTGAACCACTATCTTAAATAGTCCCTATCGCAACGTGATATTCCTTCTGATTGCTGATCTTCCCGTCTTAGACCCTTCATGGTCTGCCTCCATAATTGCCCTAGTTTCCTTGATAGAAATCTGTTCGGACTTATGGTCTATGCCTCTAGGCAAGGCACTTGGGCTTGATGGCTTCACCGATGAATTTTATCGTGAATACTAGGAAATCATAGGTCCAAGGATCACAAGAGACATCTCCCTTTTTTTTTCGCATAGTATCCTTCCTCCAGATTGGTCTGACACTAAAACTATAATCCCCTTTGTGTTCAAAACTTTCGACCGATCTTCCTCTGTAATGTCCTCTATCGACTCCTATCGAACATTATAGCCAATCGCCTTCACCCTACTCTCGACAGGCTCATAGACTATGCCCAATCAATTTTTGTCCTAGATAGGAGTATCCAAGATAACATCTATATAATTCAGGAGCTTTCCCACTCTCTTAGCTCTGGGCGAATTAAATACATATTCATTAAGGCAGATATGGACACTGTCACAACCATTTTAAGTCACATGAACTATCCACCAACATTCATCAACTAGATCAATATATGTATAAGGTCCCCAAAATTTAGTTGTGTTATAAATGAATCGGTTTCCCCTCTCTTAAAAGATCATTGCAGTATTAGGCGAGGAGACCCCCTATCCCCTTACATTTTCATTTTAATCTCCTAGGTCCTGTCCTCACTAATGTTTTAGTAGTCTACCTATGGGCATCTTTCCCCTTTCTGCGTAGGAACTTTCTCCATGACCCATCTATTATATGGATGACTTACTTATATGCATAAAAGCCATGAAACAAAATTGTCGCTATCTCCGCCAAACCCTAGATATCTATCATCTATTAACTTATCAACGTGTCAACCCAAACAAGTCGGAATTTTACCTGCCTTTCATTAGTCCTCATCGTAGAAATATCCTTAAAGCTATGCTCGATTTTAGACTAGAAACTTTCCCCTTTCATTGCCTTCGTAATGTTTCATTGTTGACAAAATCTCTTCCAGACTCTCAGGTTGGCATAGGTCTGTACTAAACCAAGCCAACTGAACAACGCTTATTAAATCAATTTTTTCCTCCATGCCGTTGTATGTTACAAGGGCTTCCCGTCTCCCGGACGTCACTATTGAATCCTTAGAAAAGATTTCATGATCGTTCCTTTGGAACTTTGGTGATGGCCGTCGTGGTTCACAGCTAATCACATATGCCACCACATTCACACCTAATCTCCTGGGCCATGGCAAAGACTTGGCATTCGTAACTCAAGAATGTACGATACTCTTTATTAGCCAAACACATAAAAAGTCTTGTAAATCATGATACCTCACCCTGGGTATCCCTGGTTATAAACAAATATGGGCCTTTTAACCTTTGGCACCCCATGGACTAGACCTACGAGTGCCTATTCTTAGTGCCTCATCCTCGAAGCCTCCACACCCTTAGAGATGGCTTCCGGAAATAGATTGGAAATGGGGAAGGAACGTCCATACTCTCAAATCCTTGGAATTTTTACATACCTATCATATGGAAGCCGGCATATGTAAACATACAGCTCCATCTTGATCATCTCACAGTCAGCTCCATCATCAGTAATGGTAACCGGAACACTATGCTCCTACATGTTTTGTTCGGATTGGATCTTTGCACTCATATTAATCACATTTACATCTCTTCTTCGGCCTATGATGATGCGTGGATATGGGAGACAGATACCCATGGATCTGTAAACGTCAAATTAGTTTATGACTACGTGTGTCGCCGCTCTATGCCACCATGCCCTCCAGGAGGGCCGTCCTGATGTGCACAACGACACTAGAAGAAGATATGTGCATTGGTTTCAGAGGCTAGGCTACAAAAGGAGAAGGTAGGATCAATTGCATGGTTTGAGAAAAAAATTTTATCCCTTTTCGCCCTTTGACTTTGGAAAATTTAGAATCGACGCAATGACGTCCACTTCAGGTCCCAGCTTGCAACCATTTGCATGGTTTGAGAAAGAGTCTTGGTGGGATATCACGAGTATGCTGGCGCCCATGCACCTGAGGCACACCACCTCCACGACCCCTGAGGTCCAGCGGGAGCCCCCATCCCAGTCCTGGGTTAAACTTAACTCGGATGGCTCCTTCTTAGGATCTGCTGGGATGGGCGGTACAGACTATCTCCTTCGTTCTCACGAGAATATTTTTGTTCTTGCAGGCACATCATGTTGTAGCATGAGCTCGGTACTACACTACAAGAAAATTGAAGAATAACAACCCAAGCAACGCGACGCTAGGGAGGCGCTATTGCGTCTCCGTGACATAGAGCGTCGCTTTAGCGTCCAACTAGCGCCGCTTATATGCGACGCCGCATATCGGTGGCTAATGGCGTCACAATAGAGCCAACAAAAAAGGAGACGCTACTAGCGCCAAAGGTTGACGCTATCTCGACATTATTAAGACGCATGGTGTCCGGCTGGGAGCAGTATAGATGCGTCGCTAAGTCGATGCTTAAGGGGCGCTAAAGTTGAGGCGCTATTTCGGTGCCCAAGAGATGCTAACATTATGTGTTAATTGACGCTATTTCGGCACTGTAGTAACGCAAACATCATAGTTTTTGCATCGCCAATGAGGCGCTAATATGGCGCTAATATTTAACATAGCGTCGATAATTATTGAGACGCTAATGGGACGCTATGGAAACACTAATTGCAAATTTTTTTACCCATAACAACTACATTTTTTCCCATCCCAAACCATACAATTATATAATGCATATAAATGCATTGATATTCATCACAGGCATAATATGAAAGCATAATAGGCATAATATTTAAGATAAGAACATGAAAAGTAATAAACTGAACTAACAAATTATATGTATATTTAATAATAAGTCTCTATCCATAGTTTGTTTTTATCCTAGGTTTGAGAGTTATTGTTATCGTTCCGAATGTTCGATCCAGTCGTGCTCGGTCCATGGCCTCGTGGGAATGGATTCTGCGTTAGGATCAATCCCTGAATCGCCTGCAATAGCGAAGCCAACTGGTGCGGCAACTATTGCGACACCTGCTCCGATATCTACTCCGATAGCTGCTGTGATAGTTGTTGTGATAGCTGCATTATATCAGGTGCAACGGATGAGCTCGGAGTAGATGGGTCGCCTGCATATCCTCCGCTCCTTCTAGGTATCTGAGTGGCTGTGCCGAGGCCACACAAGTATCCTCCTCGTGTCGTGCCGGCCACCTCCTTCTAAACAGTAGGGTCCTATACGAAATAGAAAAATTATACAATCATATAATACATAAATTATATATCAAAAAGCACATTAATTTAAAAGATGACATCCCTTCTAAGAAACATTACCTGGTGGCTGAGTACTCGGATCATCTCCGTACATTTCAGTCACATCCTAAAAATTTAAACGTTATGCATTTCAAAAATAGTGCACTAACGTCAACAACCAAATGAACATGTGATGAGACTTAGCAGAAGCTTACGAGCAGTGGGCGTGACCAAGTCGTTTGTCTTTCGGCTCTTATGCGTAGCCTCATAGACCACGCGAAAGTCCACGAGACCGCCTTCTTTCTCTTCCTACGATAAAGTTTCAAATTTTATAACATAAGTATAAGTCAAAAGTTTGATAAATTAAATTTGTACGTAAATTACCATGCGTCGTCGATGCTTGTCAAATCACATCGACCCTCCTATGTGGATGTGGGCCTCGGGCTTCGAAAGTCGGTTAACTATTGCCTTTTCCGACTTTCTTTGCCATCGTTTATCCATCCTTTATGAATATTAAATACTTAGACTTTCAAAAACTAAAAATTTAATAAAAATAATTTAAAATTAAACATACTTACCATTTCTACATAAGGACTTTCAAACCGAGCGTTTAGTATGCCTTAGGCATCTTTGTATGCCCTGCTCCAAAGTGAGGCTTGCGAAACTTGTATAATCGATTTCGGAGACGTTTTGCAGTGACCTCCTCAAAAGCTCTTCCGATCGTCCGTAAACTATGATCCAGATGAATCTGATTTGCCTCTAAAAAATACGTTAAAACTTAGTAATTTTAAAATAATATGAAACAAATTATGTAACCCAAATAGAAGATCGCATCGTAAAGGCTCAAAAGATGTTATCCCGCACTTGAATTGGGACATCTTTACATGATCCTGCCCCTTTCAGCAAGTGGGAAAGAACGAAAGCACTGACAACCCACATGGTACTAGCGGGTATGAAAGTGGTCCTGCCAATTACAAAAAAGAATTAATTTTTAATGATAATCAAAACTATAACAAAATTTTTACAACTTATTTAACTTACGGTCGAGCAATATTATTCACGGTGACCACCCCATTATCATGTAATCCCTCTTCGTCACTCTAACAGGAATCATCATTCGGTACAGCTAGGGTAGGCTGAGAAGGTCCGACGTCATCTACGAGGCCTAATACAAAATAAATCATTAGTGTCATACCAAATTAAAGTTGTGATAATTGATATATGTACATTAATGTTCTCACATCGAGTGATGTCTACCGCAGTATGATCCGTGGCAGTCCGCTCGTCAGATTGTGACGAGTCAGGTGCTTGTGCTATCGGCGGCGTAGCAACTGACATTATTAACAAATAATTAATATAATTAATTAAGAAATATAATGTCAATAATAATAAATACATCACCTGGGATAAGATGTCTCTTGTCAATGCTAGAATGTGGTGAAGCGTCTGGTAATCTCGGCGGTGGCGGTGGCGTAGCAACTGTCATCATAAGAAAATACATAAAATTTGCCTCCTATTTAAAATTATAAAATATACATAAAATAACTTGGTGTGACATGCCGATCATCGTCGTGCGATTGAAATGTCCCGACTATGTGCCTCGTCGATGGTGGAGCAACTGTCGCAAAAGCAAAATATTTAGAAAACTTTATCTCTTACTATGTATCGCTTACGTGATACGTACCTGGGGTGATACGCGGAGCAAACCCACTAATGGATCCGGCTAGGTGCCTCGTCGGCCGCCCTCATCGTGCCACTGTGTAGAGGCGATTCGCCTCTGCGCCGCCCTCATCGACGGTGAGCCCCTTTCGGCCGCCGCCCCTTTCTCCCACAACGACCACGATGACCACGACGACCACAACGACCATGATGATGACGAGCCCCTTTCGGCCGCCGCCCCTTTCGCCCACGACGACCACGATGACGCACCCCTTCAGATCCACGATGACCGGATCGACCCGTTGGGATCGACGATGCCCTCGACCGCTCGATGACGACCGAATCGATCGGATGGATGACGATGCCCTCGACAATGACCCACCCTCGACGATGACACCCTCAACGACGACGATGACCCATCCTCGATGATGACGCACCCTCGACAATGACGCCCTCGACGACGACGATGATGACACCCTCGATGACGACGACCTGCCTGGATGACGACATCCTCAACGACGACGACGACCCCGCCCTCGACCTGCCCTCGACGACGATGACGCCCTCGTTGATGATGACCCACCTCGACGACGATGCCCTCGACGATGACGATGACCCGCCCTCAACGATGACAACGCCCTCGACGATGACCCGCCCTCGATGACGACAACGCCCTTGACGACGACGACGATGGCACCGCCTGTAATATCCACGACTTGATCCACCTAAGTTTATATAATTTAATGATATATTATTGATTGATATGAATTATTATAAATGTGTGAGCATATGTTCATTAACTCCATAGAATCCAACACTTGAAATTGATGACAAATAACTAAGGACAAGAAAAAATGACTTTTAAAAAATATTAGAATTTAAAAAATTAAAGTCCTGGTAATTGTTCCTATACATGAAAGTATGTTAAATATAATTTTTCATATTTTTGAGGTAAAGTCTTAGTCAGTTTAAATGATAGCGCAAAATCGAAAAACCAAAAAAATGATAGATTTTGTTCTTCGGACAAAAATTTAGATTTTGATTCTTTGGAAATTTATTTCCCTAAATATTTTATTTGAATCCAAATGGAGGTAGTTTTTTATTTACATGTAATGTCTTAAGTAAATGAATAAATAAAATAAATAATAGGATAAATGACAAGCTATTTACTTCAACCGACTCTAGGTCAGTATCTAAGATATATATGACCTCAAATCTTATCTCCTTCACCTATGTGAGCACCCATTCGACTTCAGTTAGGCAGCAACCAAAGCTAAGGAGAATAAGAAGAAAGGAAGAGGAAATCAAGAGTTACTTGTTAGGGCTTCCTATTGGGTAAGTTGTCTACTCCTTTACTATGAATTATCTCTATGAAATTCAAATGAAAATCTATTCTTCTGAGTGTACAAGATCTTCTTCTACTTACATGTCCATGTTCTTGTGGTGTGGATCAAACCCTAGTTCACCTATATGATGTTTTCTCTTTGCTGGACACCAAACCCTATCCGAAAGTTGTCAACATGTTCTCGGCATCTTAGAGTGCTTAAAAAATTATGAAATTTCATAGGTTGAACCCTAATTGAGTATTCCATAGGATCTAGAATCAGGTTAATTAGATTTCTATATGAAAAGTTATGAGTCAATTACTCTGAGTCGTCCTTTCTATTTTCTGGGATGAGTAGTCCGAATTGTAAATACTATGGTAATTTAAATGCTTATTCTTAATATATGAAATTTATATGGATTATAGATGTTAAAGTTATCCATGTGATCCAACTGGAATCACTTTATAGACCATGCACAACGAAAATTATGAGTTTTAAAGTAAACATCACTCAGTCTGTCAGAACATAAAAGTAGAAGAGAACAGAGGCAAATCTCTGGATTTTCTGAGAATGATATATGATAAATGAGATTATGAGATTTATATGAGTTAAACCTTGTGGAGTCTAGTTTCATGAAAAATTATAATTACTTAATTATCATAAGTATTCTAAAAGTTATGACTTTTACACCCGACATCACTCAATCTATCAGCAAACTGGGTATGTGAAGAATATAGTTATTTTGACGAAATTTGTAGAGCTCTTATACAATATACCTTAAATGGAAAATTTCAAGAGGATTAGGCTTCGTAAAGATTGTTACGATGCAAAATTATGATTGTATTAATATCACATGTTTATTAGTTATTATGCATGATGTTTTCAGCACCACACGAATTCCTAGTGTACTAAGGTGCACTAGAAGTAACCCATCATTGTTATAGCTCATGTTATGTCATTTGATTTGACTATATGTTCTATATGATCAAAAAGTGAGTGGATTACTTTTAATGCAATTATATAATATGTGTTCTAAATGATATGATATGGTTAATGCATGCATTATGCATCTTATTTGTCCTGTATTGCATTTCCTCTTCCGGGATGATATGTCTTATGCAGCAAAGGTATCCCATTTTTATGGGATGATATGGTATCCTACGGAATAATATATGTTCCCCGACAAAGATGATATGATGCCTCTGGTTAGGGATGATATGTTTTCTGCAGAAAATGTACCCCATGATTTGGGATGATATGAAACCCTACGGGGTAATATGTTCCTCTGACCAATTGGTAATATGACATGTACATTATGCATACGTGCATACACGATATGATATGACATGATACATACATAACATGATATGATACATGACATGATGTGATATGACATATTACAAGATATGATATGTGAAATGAAATATGTGAGGCACTATAGGATATGCTAAAGATGTTATTCATTGAGATTAGTTGAGGTAGTATTCTTCGTTATATGATAATTGTTCATAAGTAATAAGATGTCAGCTTGTTTCCTATAAGTTTCTAAAATGCTAAATTAGTTTATCTGAATTGAATAGGTGGTAACACATAGGTTATGAGTTTTTAACTTATTGAGTTGTTGTTTGCTCATAATGTTATTTTAACACTTGTTCAGATCAGTAGGCCAGTCATGTGACCGTGCTTGGAAATCTCCTATCGGATTAGAAGCACTTTTGAAGACTTAGTCTCTTGATGTCTTTTTGTGAGGATGTGTGACTCCTCTTAATGTTTATGTGGTGTGTAAAAGTTAAATGTTTTAGAAACCTTTTAGAATGTATGTGTTTGAATTAGAGTGTGTACTTGCTATGAGTTTAAATATAAGTGGATTGTGAACAATGGTATGATAATCTTATCTCATATGTTTCTACATGATAATATGATGCTTCCGCTATAAGAATTTTATTGATCGTATTATGTCGCGGCTTGCGGGTTAGACCAAGGTTTAAACCGGGGTCGTGACACCGCCGTTGACGATGACGATGACACGTCCTCGACGATGACGATGACACGTCCTCGACGACGACGCTGCTTGGACTCAACGCGACCGGCCGCGGCGGAGAGGTGAGGGAGAAGGATAAAGAAAGAGTTGATAATGAATACCTTTGAAGATGGAATCTGATTCATCGCCGGAGACGACATTGATGACCGACGAAGGGAAGCTGACGGTCGGCGGCCGACGGCTAGGCGAGTGGAGAGTTTCGTCAGTGCCGGCGGCTGGCAATGAAGAGTTCAGAGGAGTTTGAGACTTGAGACTTGAGAGAAAGGGAGAAAGAAAGGGGTTGTTAGGGTTTGATGTTATATATATATAATTATAAATAATATGGACAGTTCAGATATAATCTAATAAATATAATTATAATAAATTATTAATTATAAATAATGATTCGGGAATCCGACGGGGCAGGGTGAACTACCACTGCCCTGATCCCCGAAAGGGGGGCGGGGGCAGTTTGGCCCCCATCCCCGCCCCCGCGGGGAAAAAATCCCCGAATGCGGGGCCCCGAACGGGGAATCCTCACGGGACCCCACAGGGGGCGGGGAATATTGCCAACCCTAGTTGTGATGACCGACTCATCTGGAGTGAACACCTAGAAGAGCGAAATGATTCAGATGCTCGACCTCTAATAATCACGATTGAAAAAAAGTAACAAATCTTATCTTATTATCGGTAACCATATATAACTAAAAAAGTAAGAAGCTTGTGTCATTAGAAGAACTATGGGATTCATTCATTTGCTTCATATTCTGATTCATTTTCATCATCTTTATCGTCGTCTCTATAATCTTGGTTCGAGTCATCATCAACGAAATTATCAAAGTTCACTTCCAATAGGTCATTTGAATTGAACTCTTCCATTAGCTCAGCGTCATCAACCAATTGAAAATTCTCTACTCCATCAGCTACATCAATCGTCTCATTTACTCTATCTTCTTGATAGTAATCATTCATGGGCACATCGTTGTGTACAGATGATGTTTCACTATCATCTATCATTGTTTCTACTAAGAATAGTCTACTTCTCACCTTGCATGACGCCCACCATTCATCGTTGGTTCTTTTTTATGGATATTTAGTGTAGTACACTTGTTCCGTCAATATGAATGGATCGTATGACCGAAGTCTCGACCGATAGTTAATATCCACCAATTTAAACTTTTGATCGATCCGAACTCCTTTCTCTGAATGGAACCAACGATATTTTAGCACCACGACTTTGTTAGATTTTTCCAAATAAGACAATTCTATGATGTCTTCTATAACACCTTAGTAATCAAAGTCGTTGTCCTTATACATGCTTCCTAAAACACATATGCCGCTATTAATAGTTGAACGTTGTCGGCTATAGTCTTCTGTATGGAATCGATATCCATTGACTATGACGTCACAGTAGCTAAGAACTTGGTTCTTCAGGCCATGACCCAGATCTTGTATTTTTAAATCTATGACTGAGCCACTAATAACGTACAAGAAAAATAACTAAAAACTTTATTAAAAGTTACGAACTTAAGTAACAATTATGAGCAAGCGGAAAGAATTCTCACTTCACATCTCAACCAATTGGCAAAATGTTCGTCTTGTAGTTTCAATAACTCATCGTTTGAAACTAACAGATTGATTTCTCACTGTAATTTTTCTTGAATTCATATTTGTCAATTAATGAAATCATATAGCAACAATTAACTTTAAATTATATAACATATTAAAACAAATTGGCTTACTCGAGATACGGCGTCACTTTGCTACAATTTGCAACGACATAATTCTCAACGGCGGTGAGATCTCTGTCATAAGACAACTTTGCATCCTGAACCAAGAAGCCAACATGGGTAACTTGAATAAGGATAGAATATTTATGTTAACTTCTCTTTCATCACCATCATCATTCTTGGAACTTGGGTGTGTCATGATTATATGTGTGGCTCAAAGTACTTTGAAGTGAAGTTTGACACCTCAATGAAATATGCTTCACATATAGAGCCTTCAATTTTTGTCTTATTCTTCGCCTTCCTTTTCAAATATAACATGCACCTTTCGAAAGGATACATCCATCGATACTGAACTAGATCCGCAACTTTTCTTTCATATGGTAGATGTACAATCAAGTGCTCCATCACATTAAAGAAAAAAGGTGGAAATATCTTCTCACCCTAAATCTCTCATCAATCGTTTGCACTTGTAAAAATATCTCGGTAATTTCTCTGAAGCTGGAAGCATACTCTTAATAATGGCAAGCATCCGGTCAAAATAATTTTTGCTCATATTAAATTCTGATTTCAAGTTCATTTGTTGTTCCACTACAGAAAGTGTAGTTTGCTTCATGCATCCATCCCATAAATATTTATCTGCTTCTTCGAGAAAATTATAAAACTTAGAAGTCGAAGGATTCGGAATGTTTTGCCAATATTTTCTCCTAACATTGCATCTCGTATCATGTCCTTGTTCAGATTGCTCGAGTCACCCACAACGATATCTACATTAGGTGTTTCCTTAGCCCATCTTTCTTCGCCATGAAAGAATCAATTTGTGTATGTCAGTAAGAAACCATTGTAATATAAATCCTTCTGCACATCATATCTTACATTCCACTGAATTTGCACTTCCGGCATGGACATAAGATTTCGCCATATGAAGAAGTAACACCTTCATTTTTATATGACACATTAATGAATTCATCAACATCATCCTTATATTCCTCAGTTATAACGCCAGGTTTATCCTTCGAATGACAAATCCAACTACGATATGCCTTTGCCATTTCTGTAACGGACAACATTAAGTCATATGTCAATAAATTCGTGTACTTGAAACATGTGATTTTGAAGTTACAAAGTCCAAAATCACATGTTTCAAGTACTTCATTGTCGTTTCATAATCTCATTTTATTACCAAGAACGTGGAAGTACATCCTTAATAAAATTTATGAGAACATGATCAAAATGAGGTACTAGAATTATCAAAAAACATCTATCAGTATTTGATTTCTAATAACTCCTAATCATGGAACAAATTTGTTCTACTCATGCATTTGCCATAACTTTAACATGATATTAGATTAAAAAATAGCAATAACTAGTCCTTAGATTAGTTTCAACCACTTAACTAGTAATTCACTTAACATGCATTAGATTAACTTAACTAGTAATTAAGTTAACCTGTACTAGTAATTTATTAATAACTAACTTAACAACACTACTTTCAAGTAATTAAGTAGTATTTAACTTAACATGCATTAGTAACTAACTTAACAACAATAGTTTCAAGGAATTAAGTAGTATTTAACTTAACATGTATTAGTAATTAACTTAAGATGCATTAGTAATTAACTTAACATTGATGGTGATGGGCTCGTACCTTCTTAACCGGAGAAGGATGGCGGCGGGCGATGACCGACAATGGACAGAGAAGCACAATTGGCAGGCAGAGGAAGTGGAGGGCGGCGGAGGAAGCATAAGGCGGAGGAGGCGGAGAAGGTGGAGGTTGGCGCAAGGCGGCGGAGGAGGCGGAGGCAGAGGCTGTGGAGGAGGCAGAGGGCGGCGGAGGAGGCGGAAGACGGAGGAGGCGGAGGGCGGTGGAGGAGGCAGAGGTCGGCGCAGGGTGGTGGAGGAGGCGAAGGCGGAGGCGGCGGAGGCAGAGGAGGCGGAGGAGTCAATTGGCGGCAGAGGCGAATGGCGGCGGAGGCGAATGGCGGCGGAGGAGGCGATGGAGGTCGGCGCAAGGCGGCGAAGGAGGCGAAGGAAGAGACGGTGAAGGCAGAGGAGGTGGAGGAGTCGATTGGCGACGGAGGCGAATGACGACGGAGGAGGCGGAGGCGAATGGCGGCGGAGGAGGATGGCGCAGGGCGGGGATGACGAGTTTGACGAGGGTGGGTTGGGCGTCGAAGCAGCGGGTGGAGACGGCGAGTTCAACGAGGGCTCGAGGTTGGGCGTCGGGCATCGAACGACGGGCGTGGGAGCGGAAAGCGTCGGAGCAGCGGGTGGAGACGGCGAGTTCGACGAGGGCTCGAGGTCGTCAGGCATCAGAGCAGCGGGTGTCGAACGTCGGGCGTCGGAGCGGAGGGCATCGACTGTCAGCGTCGTTGGTCGTGGTGAAAATGGCGAGCGGTAATAGTAAATAGTGAAAACGAAGAAGAGGTGCTAGGGATTTAAGTTAAATGTTTAGCGCCACATCTAGACGCGATGCTACTTACACGCTACATAGGTGCCAACATTGAGACGCTATTTCGTGGCTGTAGGGATGCTATACCAAATTTTCTTCCTAATTTAACATTATATGTGCGAGATTAAGTGATAATAATATGTATATGTGCACGAGTTAGTAAATATGTGTCCGATTAAGTGAGGCTAATAAAAAGTCGGCTAATGCGGCGCTATAGAGAGGCTAATGCGTCGCTAAGAAACTGTAATGACACAATAGTGTCGTAGTAGCGTCGACGCTGACCTAGCGTCTCAGCATTGAGCGACGCTAATGGTTTTTCTATTTCTAATTTTCTATTATATGTATGTAATTTTATTTATCAAGATAGTGTTTCACCTCATTGTGCCCCATTCCAGTTGTTTTGTTTCCTTCCCACAATCTAAAAATTATGGAATGCATATACAATTATTCATGTAGGTATATAAAATTATAAGTCTATTTGTATATGTGTATATAACAAAATTGTGTGTGTGTATATATATATGTAATATATGCGTATGTATATGTCTACGTATGAGAGATTAAGTCACAACAATGTGTTTATCTATATGTATTATAAGTATTATAAGTATATACGTGTATGTATGTGTCTATATATGTGCGAGACATATATAGATAACGTGTATATGTATACGTATTCCAAGTATATATATGTATATTATATGTTTATATGTGCGAGACTAAGTGATAATAATATGCATATGTGTACTTATTATATATAACTATAAGTATATACGTGTATTTATATGTCTATATGTGCTCGATTAAGCGAGTGTGATAAAAAGTTGCTACTGCGGCACAATACAAACGCTATCGATTCGCTAAAGTGTATTAGCGACAGAATAGCGTCGAAGTAGTGTCTCAGCCTTTTCCGCGTCTCAGTAAGGCGACGCTATAGAGATGCCAATAGTGTCTACCTGGCATCGACCAAGATTGCGGCTCTAGTGTGGCGCTAGGTAGATGCTATTAAGCCTCCACTGAGATGCTAAAATGGGATAATTTCTAGCGAGCCTATCTCTTAATTCAACCATCATATATGTTGAAGGTACATATACAATGTTTAATTTATTTATTGATTAACGTATAATATATATAACAAATAGGGTTGCCTCAAAATAGATAACATATAGCGATATAAATGTAGATAGCCTATATATAGTTATCTATTTCTTAATTAACATATACATGTATGCCAAGTAATCACATTGGTGTCTACTTAGCGTCGTGTTATCTATTTCTTAATTAACATATAGAGGTATGCCAAGTAATTACATTGGCGTCTACATAGCGTCGTCGTGGATGTGACGCCAGTTAGCATCTTCATAGAGTCTCAATAGCATCGTAGTTTGTGCGACGCTAGCTTCGCGTCGAACGCGAGAACAGCGCTAGGTTCTCCCGTGCACTTTCGCTTCATGGCGTACAATAATAGCGGCTATCTAGCATCTCAATGGCGCTTGCTTTAGCGCCTACTTCTTGAAACGCTAAGAAAATGCTAATGAGACGCTATTATGAGGCAAGTAGCGTCTCCTACTCGGGACTGCCATAACGACGCTAGTGGCGTCGATTTAGCATCACCATATTTCGAGATGCTATTTAGCATCGCTAATCGCCAATTTTCTTGTAGTTATAGAAGTCGAAGCATTGACCTTACTATGTGGTCTCACTGTCTGCATTGATAGGGGTATTACACATATTCACATCCTCTCGGACAAACTCCAACATACTCATCAAAATTATTAGAAAGGAGACTAAATGCCCATGATGGATCAAAGGAATCATTTTGGACATTTGGATAGCCATACATCGGCTCCAGCTTGTTACTCTTTCTCACTGCCCACGACAATATAATATTGTGACTGACTTTCTTGCGCATCATGGTCACTTAAATGGTGACAATTTTTAGATGGATTACCCACCTCCGGGACTCATCCCATTTTTATATGAGGACTCTATTGCAGCAATTAACTAATTAATGAATTATCTTTTTTTAAAAAATAGTATTTGTGATTTCACAATGCAAGCAAATTTTCTAGATTTTTGGATCATTGTCATTTTGATCTAATAATTCAAAACACAAACAATTTGCATCATTGAATCAAATGATGTCAATCTAAAGCTTCAGAACTTGTTTGATGGATTGAAGAAAAATTAAGTCCTATTAGGAGTAGGAATTATAATTAGATTGAGATTAGGGATTTCAATTGTATTTGAGATCCAAAAGAAAGTCTAATGGATATAGGACTTATAAATGGGAAAGAATTGAGAGTTTTATGGCTTTCAAAAATATTTCAGCCATTAAAATAATTATTATTTTTTTAATCCAAAAATTAAGTGATAAAATATTGTGAAATTAAATAATTTCAAAAATTAGATGATAAAATCTTATCATATTAAATAATTACGAAAATTAGAGAAAATAAATAAATATAAAGATAAAATAAAAGTAGAGTTTGATTGAAAGAAGTTATAGAAGAGATAAAAAGGAATTTGAGTAGAAATGAATTTTTTATTAGTATGATTATTGAATAATTAGTGAAATTCAGATTTAATTAATCATGAATATTTAACAAAGGTTTAATTAGTGATGGATGATCAAGATTGATTTTAAAAGAATTCAATGCCCAATAGAAATTAGAACCCTTAGCTACCTCTATAAATAAGGCCTGAAGGGTGGCTAGAATGCATTATTTGCCTCCACAAAATTTCTGCACGAGAGCCCATCTTTTCTCCTTCATTGTCTTACAAACCGAGACACTTGAGAGAACGGACGATATATCATTTCGAAGCCCTGACAAAGGAGAACAAGATCCAACTGGTAGCCGAAGGTTTCTGTACCTCAATAGGGAGCGATCATTGGTCAAAATCATGACTCCGTGCAGTCCAAAGATAATAGGAACATAGTTAGTTTTTCAACCAACTTAAGGTACGTATGGGGATCCCTATATTGACGGTTTTCGTCGGTATAGAACCTCAGGACCCTTGTCCTATAATTGAAGTGTAGTATGAATTAATTGTTAATAGAAATGCATAGATTATGGCATCAGAAATAGGGTCGAAAGTCGTGTTGAAAATACATCTTCTCGACGGTGGCAGAACCCAGCTCAGGTTCTGCACTGCTCGGCCCAGATTCCTATTAATCCAGTGCAAATAAGATTGAAACCAGACCGAGTTCAGTGAACTTGACCCGGATTATGGACAATGTGGCCCATATTTTTCTTACCCGAGTGCCACACAAAAGTAAATGAATAGATTCGGCCCGAGTTTGGACCCACCTGACCCGAGTTATAGTATTGAGGGAATAATAAATTGAAAACGTAGCGATGCGGCTCGAGTTCTGTTGGACCCAGCCCGAGTTCAGTTTTAAAAAATATTGTTGTTGAAACAGTGATAAGGATTAATTATCATCATTGTTATATTGATAGTTTTTTGACATAATAGTATCATAATTGATTATGAATTATTGGTTATTGATAATTGATTTATTACTATGATTGAATTATTGATATGATAATATATTGTCGTGAATTGTTATATAGAATTATTATTAAATTTCTTATCAATAATTGACTTATCGATAAGATTGAATTATGAGTATGATGATACATCATCACATATTGTTATTAATAATTGATAATGGAGAATTGGAATCAATGAAAAATCGATTATTGAGAATAGGTGTACGAATTTATTGATTGACACCTAATTGATATGACATTGTTGATATCATGATGGTACCCCAAATTGAAAAGGCGCCTAAATTGATAAAGATAGACGTCATATAAATAAGATAAATGACAAAAATTATGGGTCTTCATGCTTTGCGTATTTCGACTTTATGATTGATTGGCCCCACACTGCATGATGTTCTCTTAATAAAAAAGAGCTCTCGACACGATCTTATGTTTCATAGGGTAACTCCAAAGATTAAATGGATAATTAAACAATTATATTGTGACTTCTATGGTATTGACAACTGTATTGAAATCCTAGTGGTTAAAGAATAAATAATAGATAATTAATTGATTGACAATCGTATTGTGACTTTGATGGTATTGATGATTGTATTGCAAATTGATTAATTGACAATCATATTGTGTCCTTTATGGTATTGACGATTGTATTGTACCCTTTGCGGTTGAAGAAAAGATAATTGCTAATTAACAATCGTATAGTAACCGTTATTGTATGAACGATTGTATTGTAACTGATATGGTTGATGGATAAGTGAATTGCATCCTAGTGGCTGATAGATAATTGATTTCGTCATCATGGTTGATGAATAGTAGATCACGGGCTTTGTGCATGATCGATAGTTGATTGGCAATTGCTAAGTATGGCCTCCTTTGAGTTTGGCCAATTGAATAAATGATTAACGATAGAAGTGATTGATATTGATTGATCAACATTAAATTGATGATATGGATAATTGTCTAATTGATCAATTACTTATTGTTAATAGATAATTGTTATAGCATAAATTGTTTATCGTTAATCATGACATTATTTATAGATTATTGATTATTCATAGAATTGGATAGCTATTATTGATATTGAGTCATGGTTCATATATATATATATATATATAGTTATAGGTGACCCTACGTACTGAGTTATCTCATTAGGCTTTGCCCCGATGACGATGATGGGTGAGACGGTTGGTGGTACTTTTTCTGACGGGTGACGTGCATATAGATATAAGGTCCATTTTTGTGTAGACGTGAGTCCTAATCCACATGTCATTGGATATTGTGTAAATAGATTCAACATATTATAAAGTTTACTGTAAAAATTACTCTTCTGTTTATGTAAGCTAGTTTGTTGACTGGTGTTAAGACATATAATAGAGTAACGTCACTGAGATAATCTTCTGGGCAGACAAAAAAAAAATCTCGTGGCGTTACAATAAATCTTGATATTTTTTTTGTCAGTCTTCCATATTAATAAGGTTTTTTTAATCTTTACATGACAAATGCAATAATATCTTATTTTCCAAATGATACTCCTTGCTAGGATAATCATCTTCTTTGACTAATTTTATTTTTTATATTTCTTTCATTTCTATTGGGCATGGAAATGACTATAGTTTTGATCCTTTTGGATGAAAACTTTTATAAATCATCACAGGGTAAGTTCATCACTTGAAGATTCCAGCAATATTACATGATTTTTTTTCAGCGATATAAAATTATGCAATATTAAACTTTTTTTTCTATGAATTTCTCTTGGTGTCATTTAGGTCGGTGAAAACCAATGTATGATTCTGGATGCAATCTTAAAAGATAAATCCTTCAACCGCTGTAAAAAGGTTTAGAATAATATCATCCTCTTTCAAATGAGAAGTATAAATGATAAAAAGTTTCGTTATGGATAATGTAAAATTTTTTACGATGAAAAAATATTTTTTTACATTCATATGATTATTAATCTAGATATTTTTTTTCTCTTAACATTGTCATGTTACTTTATTTCTTCCCCCGGAGACATTTATTACATCTGTTTAGAGTATGGCATTTAAAATTATATTTAAAAATTGATATTTGTAATATTTATATAGATGTATGATTCATATTTTTTATTTTATTAATTTCATGATATTGTCATCTGTTTTGTAATATCGTGCGTACGTGCAATAGTTTGCATGCATTACAAATATGAAAGATGCAAATTCTAAGATATATGTCTTACAAAAAGGATAATATTATTTAGCTATTTTTCTTTTTGATAAAAAGTTTAATTCTTGAAATGACAATTTTTAATTGATTTTTATTATTACATGATATATAAATGTCGAAAAAATATTCTATTACAAAGATGATTATTAATAATCTTGTGATAATTTGAATTAACACTTCAATGCCAATCATATGTTAGCTACGTACTCTCCAATCATAAGAATTTGTTTTTACATTCAATGCTAATATTATGTGGTTAAATTTAAAATTACATTCAAGTTCTTATACAAATAATAGTAATATATATGGATTACACCTTCGCTCTCTCTCTCTCTCTCTCTCTCTCTCTCTCTCTCTCTCTCTCTCTCTCTCTCTCTCTCTCTCTCTCTCTCTCTCTCTCTCTCTCTCTCTCTCTCTCTCTCTCTCTCTCTCTCTCTCTCTCTCTCTCTCTGTGACCACCATTGCACACACTCTCTAACTCCCTATGTTCGCGATATTTTAACATCAAAATTTAGGTAGCCACCTCTCTTCTCTTTCTACATTGCCGCCTAAGATTTTTGTAAGTTTGAATATCAAAGATGTTATCATATTATGTAGTATGGAAGAATCTTTCATGTGACGAGTTCAGATTGCTTATGAACCTTGCACAAATCTCATTTCACTCAGCACTACATGAGTTGATAAGAAAAAAATGACATGAAATATGTATGGCTGAAATGTGTATATATATAATCATGAGATTGTAAATACAAATAATATGGGCTATTCAAAATAATAAAATTTATTTAGATAAGAATAAATAAAATGATGCTGGGTTGTTTAAAAATAGTCCTAAAAGGATGTTTGATGGATTCTATTTAGATAAGTGATCCAAAGGAAAATAATTTATGTAATAATTTTAAAAATTATCTCTATGATAATTTTATGAACATAAGTTGAGTAATAAATTTTAATCAAATAGAATCAGTTTTTTATAAGAACATGGCGTATTAATCGATTGATGACAAAATGATGCAATTTTTTTTTTGTTATGTATAAGTTTGAAATTATAATTTTTTTATCCTTACAGAAGAATTCTTTATACTTTTAAAATATTATCCTTTCAATTTCTAGAAATATAGAAACATAGTCTATTTTTCTTCATGGCAAATAAAAAATATTTTGATGATGTTATCCTTTATACTTTTATTTACAAAAAAATATTATGTTACAAAAAATATTCTTTTATTTTTTAAAATATTATCCTTTCTAAGTTTCTATATCTAACGTGCAGTGCAGAACTTACATATTTGAAATTTAGTTTTAATTTACTATTTATATTCAAAGGTCCTATAAATTTATTTATTCAAAATTTCAATATGTCATTGTTACTATTTATTTTCTAAAACAATAAATGTACATGTGAAGCTAAGAAACATTAATATTGTATTTATTTATTTTGGAAATTGAGGTTATGCCTTAGTTATGTATTTGTGTTAAAATATTTAACTAACCTATTTGGATTACCTGGCAAGGCCCTTAAAGATAAATATTTTAAGGAGTTTGACTGAAAAATTGTATATTTTTTTTAAAAATGACATGGCTTTTTATCATTTTGTTTTTTATTAGCTTTATTATATTAAGGAGATAATCGAGATTAAAAATAATATATATACATAATTATTTATACATTTAACATATTATTATTTAGTTAAATAAAATATAAAATTATAATTAATGATGAAACATTTTTTTACACCATCCGCTAGCATATATGTCAACTTAATGACAATCTAGATCTTTGAATTGATATTATTTTGGTATGATAGCTTAAAAATATAAATAATCTGCATCACGATTCAAAATTTAAAATGTGTAATTACTACAATCATATAATTGCACCGCAAATATATGTTGTGTTATATTATATACGTTTTGATTTTCGACCGATCATGGGAACGTGTATTGTTTATTATACTATTTTATATTAAAAAATAATATGTTATATTATAATATATTTTCAGTTTTTCAACAGTCGTCTCAATCGAGTAGAACATTCTTCGAAACTTTATGAAAGCTTTGATCCGTCGAAAATACTCGCTATTAGAGACCGAAGAAAAATCATCGTCTCGATAGTTTTCCTTTTTTTTCGTCGTAAATTATATTACTTTGCAAATTGATAATGATAAAATGGTCGCTGCAAATATCCCACAACAAATTTCGCATTTTTTTAGCGGTAACTTGCATTTCGTTATCATAAATAAAATCAACTATAATTATTTGTTCACACAGACTGTTTATTCTACGGAAAGAAAAAAAACAATTACTAGAAGTTACTATCATAATTTTTAAGAAAAAGTTATTTTCTTTTCCTGGCTACTAAGAAAAAATACAAAGTTAAAAAAGACTTTTATCTTTTGATCTCCTCCGGGCATTCCCACGTGCGTTCCAGCAGCTGCTGCTTCGGCGAGGACACCGGGCGTCGGACGTCGCACCGACCCACGAATCATGCCGCGACCCCTTCTCATGCTCCACACGTGCCACGTCTCTGTCTGGACTCGACTAAAAACTATATATATATATTATTAATTATTATTATTATTTAGTAATCTAAATTATTATTATATTGTGGCAAATCTGAAAAGAAGAGAAAAGTAAAAGTAATATAATGTTGTTGCTACGCTTTACACGTCTTGTCCGCGTGAAGCCCAAGCGACGTCCTACGACGCGGCACGCCACGCGCTTGCATCAGATGCGTCCGCCGTCGTCGTCGGCGTCGGCGTCGTCGTCGTAAGTCTTCTTCACCTTCCGGGACAATAAATAAATATATAATAAATGTTTTCTGACTCGATAACTTGTAAATTATTTGTTTTCGTGTTACATGTTAAGGCAGGGGCATATACCAAAATGTGGACCGTGAGATCACATTAAAATTACTTAGATCTAATTTAACATCTATATATATATCTATTATTACAAAGAAAAAAAAAGGGATGGAGGAGCAATTATCTTAAGAAGAAGTGAACTTTTCAAGTAATTCGCAACTTCTAGGTTAAAGTTAGGGAGCCAATACATTTTAATAAGCGGATGACTTCGTATTACTTTCTTGTTAATTTCATTGTACAAGGAGCTTAATTTAGTCGTTCCTCATTAATTGAGAACGTCTACCAAGTAAGCTACAACATGACTTGATTTCGATCACAAAAACTAAAATTATGATTCGAAATCCCTTGTAAGGGACATTTTTAAATTCACGGTATTTTTTAGGGTGTTCAAGGAAAAGGAAGTGTATCTTTCAAAGTCTTAATTTCATTTTCTAAAAATAGTTTTATTTTCTGATTTTGACTATCAATATTTAAATAATATACAAACATAGGCGTAAAATGATCATAAAAAAGTGACGTTAAGATTTTAAAAATGATGACGCCATGGATTTTTTTTTTTAATTCATCATACGTTATTGCATGAGATATATAATATACAACAACCTCCTCTCAGATTCAATTTTTACATATTTTATATCAACAGTGTATTTTTATGCCTGTCCTGTACATAAAATTATCTCTGGTGGTCTCACTGAAATATAAACTATAATATTGGAAACCCGCCATTTGACCAATTTACTGCGGTCAAAGGCTGCTCACAGGAACCAAAGTTCCCTGGTTTTGCTTCTCCCTCCCTCTCTCTCCCCCTCCCCCATCCGTCCACAAGAGAGAGAGAGAGAGAGAGAGAGAGACTGTCCCTTCACTTTGTACGAAGTCTACAACTGCAGCCGGATCCTTCTCCCCTGCCTTCTTCTTCCAGGCTGTTCTTGGCTTGATAGCCTTTCTCCCCTGCTCTTTCCCTTTTTAAGTTTTTAACTTCCATGATGGATCTCTCACCTGAGCAGATATCTGAGTTCAAGGAGGCCTTCTGCCTCTTTGACAAGGATGGAAACGGTTTGTTCCTCTTCTGACACCATCAAAGCCTATTCCTCCTGTCCTCTCTCTGTTTTTTTTTTTAATTTATATTTTCTATCTGCTGCTTTTTGTTCTTGCTTCTTAATTGTTCACAGCCATGTAGTTGTCTTCTTCTTATTGTTTAGTTGCTTTTGGCTTGATTATTCAGATTGATGATGATTCCTTGGTAGATGTTGATATGTTATCCTGTGAGAAACAGTTGGTGCTTTCCTGCAGGCCATCTTCACAGCTTTATAGAGCAATAGGACGTGATTGTTTTTTTAATTGGGGATCTAAGAAGATGGGCATGATTGCTCTGTCATGATTCAATTTCACTGCTAATGTTAAATGGAGTCACGAGTATTTGGATAATTTCATAATTTTGATGTGGATCCTGAACTGCTCCCCTTCCTGACATAGCTCGGCATCTGAAAGTACAGTGCCATGCTACTTTACAACTGGATAAGGAAATATTTTCCTAACAGTTCTGGAACTACTTTCCTTCTAGGAACATCTATCAATCTGGTATATAAACAAAATTATTAATTTTGTTCATAATATTTAGACATGTTAATCGTGTGAACTCTTGGAGTTGCTCATGAAACAAAGGACCGAAGAGGATTATTAAGTATGTTCTGTGTCAGACAAAATCCCCCTTTAACAGCAAAAGTGTACTATGTTGCTATCGTTGATCTCCACTGGAAAGTTTCCATTTGTAATCTTGCCGTCCATTCTTATTGAACCTTGCCTTTCTGAAGGTCTGCCAGTCGAATTCAGGGTTGAGGTATAAATATGAGATATATTTATCCGGTTTTTTTCCGAAATAAGAGACATGTTAAGTTTGCAAGTCATTAGACTGTTCTAGATCATTAGGATTCACCGATTAGGCTACATCAAACAATTCCTTTTGCTGAAGAGATCCATTGATCAATTACTTGGATGTAAATTTGGTGAAAGAACTTCATCATTTGTTTCCTAAATTGAAGTTAAATTTCGTATTATCGCACGATATAGCAGATTCGTACTCTATGAAATCTCTTGAGTTTCTTCAGCATAGTATCGACGTCCTTGTCTGAAATGGTCTTGTCTTAGGCCGCATTACTGTGGAAGAACTTGCCACTGTTATCAAATCCTTGGGTCAGTGCCCAACTCATGGAGAACTGCAAGATATGATCAGAGAAGTTGATGTAGATGGTAATGGAACCATAGAGTTTGAAGAATTCTTGAACCTCATGGCTAAGAAAATGAAGGTAGCACATCTTTCTTTTTCGGTTGTTTCTAAACCCCAAACTAGCTGTTTGTTTATGTACTACTTTTTTTATTCGCAAAGAAATACAACTCTTTCAAACCCTTAGAAGGTGTCTTCTATTTGACAGGAAACTGATGCAGAAGAGGAACTTAGAGAGGCATTCAATGTATTTGACAAAGATCACAATGGCTACATCTCAGCAACTGAGGTAAATGTTAGATGGTGTCATAATTTGGCATGCTTTTGTACCATGTCAAGAAATGGATTGATGGTTTTCTTTTTAAGAAACAACAACAACAACAAAGCCTTATCTCACTAGGTGGGGTCGGCTACATGAATCATACGACGCCTCGTTGATCCATGTTCATAAGATTCGACAGGGTTTTACGTTGGCTGTCGGGGCTTTTTAAGAAAACAGAGGAAAATTTCTGTTTTCACAAAGGCCTTGGTAATTGGTGCATCTTGAATCTGTGCCAGGAATTCCAGAAATTCTCTCCTTGTCATCCTTATGGCTGTTTGGATATTCATTCAGGCTATGATACTAGCCAGTCTTTCAAAAGTTCTTTTTATGTTCTAGCCCCTGTAGCATCAGAACTAAAATCTGATTTCCTATGATTAAGACTTAGGACTTGAAGGTTACTTTAATCTTGTAAAATGTTGCTTCTAGATATGTTAATTCATGCACGTTTGAGTTGCTTTGATTGTACATATGAACTTCAAGTATAAACCCATTTTGTTGTACACAGCTGATGAATGTGATGATGAACCTTGGAGAGAAGATGACTTATGAAGAGGTACAGCAGATGATCAAACAGGCTGATACAGATGGTGATGGGCAGGTGAACTTCGAGGAATTTGCGAGAATGATGATGACAGTTTAAAGCTCTTACTTTAAAAAATCTATCCAGCAAGACACTGCCTAGGTCTGTTAATTAAGTTGGTATTTTCCTTTCTCCTTTTAGATGTTAATTGATGTAAAGTACTCGGCTTGTTTGTTTAAGTTTCCGTCCTTCATATTGTTTTATTGGTTGACACTGGAAATATTCTGTGTAAGTCACTGCACAACACTATGCTTTTCATCTGATAGACCAAGAACCAAACACATTTATAAAATGTCCTCCAGAGTCCAATTTGTTACTGATGATTTTAAAAGATCAAAATGACAGGCAAACGAGAGGAAGCTTGGAAGTAGAGGTACCGATAAGAAGAAAGAAGATAATGGTTATGGTTACAGGATTCTGACACTTGATACATTGTCTATTGAGTTATGCCTGGCTGACATTTTTTTTTTACCCTAGGGGGGGGTGGTGGTGGGTAAGTGCATGTGGTACCTGTCCTCATGGAAAGATGGTGGTAACATCATTCTCCCTGAGTTCTCATCCATTCATGCAATTACAGGACTGAGGTCATGTTTAGATTCATTATTCTTTAACACAGACTTAAAGACATCCAGGATGAAAGCTCTACTTCTGCAGCTACCTCTGCCTGTGTTCAAAAGACAAAGTTGGAGCCACTGATCAGTAGTTCCTCAACTTTAAGGGGCTCATTGATGCTGCTTTTAGCTTTTCCTTTGACTATATGGACGTAACTGAATGCATACATGTTTCCGGACAAAATGTTATTTCTTGTGATCGTATATTCATTAGAGAGCGGGATGAAAACATGGAACAAACCTTTTGTTCTTGGATTAGTTTGGTGGAACCCATTTGCAATTATTGCGAAACCAGCAAAAAGATGAAGATTTTGCGTTCTGCCTTTTGTGTGTTCTACCTTTTGTCAAGATTTCTCGGTGGGATTAAGAGATTGAGATTAGAGTTGGGTAAGAAAAAAAATTATTCTAGAACAAAATTTATTTTGCCAAACAGGGAAGCTGTAAATATTATTTTCATTTTTAATAACAATGGATCTCCCCCCTACTAGAAGGAGAAAAAGAAAAGAGAGAACAAGAGTCCATGTCTGGTTGCACATTTGGATGTTCACAAACTTTTTAAAAGTTGAATCCCTCTTCGTTGATTAATATGTAGTGAGCTTGATTTTTTATAAGGGAAAATCTGTTCATTAATGAGACATTTTTAAGTTATTTAATTTTCTCATACCACGCAATTATCATTAAGATGTCTAAGTGCAAATTTTGTGCACAAATATCTAGGGTCTTAATAAAGGATGAAGAGAAGGCTTATTCATTAATTTTAAAAAAAATTACATCCTGACAAAGCCATAAAAGATCACAACAATAATGGAAAAAAAATAAAAAAAAGGAGACAGCAATATCGACTAAGACATGGACGAAGAAGAGATCCATAATGAAAGGGAGCAAGACAAGTAAAAATTAAACAACTAGTCTTTGGCATGCGAGGATTGGGCACGTCGGTAATAAATGACTAATGGTTGTGATCAAGCAGTCCATGGTGAAGGGACTCCCTTACCTTTATCCGCGAGAAGATATTATTTGTGCAGGATGTTAATTTGGTAAGGCTCATCAACCATGTTATGAGGAGTATGTTAGAGCCAAGGCATGCATCATTAGAGCTAATGCACTTTGCACGTGAAGCAATCATCTTTTTGTGGAGGAGAGTATTGATTGCATTCAAGAATTAAGAGAAGGTGAAGAATTAACGGGTCCCTTTTGTTCATCTTTTACTCTGATGACGATGGGATGTAGATTTTTGCATGTGGACCTTAGGAGTTTGAAGGTCACCTCCTGAACCTTATACGTGTCTGCCCCTTCTTCATGCTGAAGAACACATGAGTGTTCAGTCTGGCTCTAGTTCCATGGCCTTGCCTATGAACTACGCACGAGACAAATGGTGACCTACATTGCTTTTGCTACGTCATTCTGCAGGATTCACTCCTCGAAGAAGGCCCCTCCCCGGATAACATCTGTGTTGAGGGTTAGATACGAAAATGCTCCTTCCTTCTATTATAGGTGTGGCATGGTGGGTCATCAACTTGATCTCTGCCCTACGCTCACACGATAATTTGGGTCCTAGAACTAGTGTATTGTGTTTTGGATCTTGGATGTGGATGCCTTCCTTTAGGGTCTCCTTGTTGCAACCCTCAGAAACTTGGGAACTCACCGGTGTCGGCGCGGGAGGGGAGGAGCTCTCACTCATGGAGCAAGATAGTCGTTTCAGGCCGTTGGCATCGTTGGATCTGAACCGTTCGTCGAATCACGAGGCCTAGTCACCTAAACGGTCACCTTCACCTCCACCTGTAGTGGCATGTCATAGGGTCATCCCAAGGATCGCTGACTTAGACCATGAATCTTCACCACCTGGCAAAATAGCATCGCTTCAATGAAAGTCCCCTCCAAACAAACACAATCTCCATCCCCTTGTGTTGTTAGCGCCTGAATCTTATTTTTCCATCAAAGCAACCCTCTACCTCTCCCCTTCCACTCCAGCATTACAATGCGAAAATTAATATCGATATAGCTAGCAAATGTTCTAATCGCTCAAGTAATAGAGTGTAAGAGTAAAAGTTGTTGATCCCACAAGAAATTATTTTACTTATCTAACAAATTTCTGAGGCTAATAGGAGATGGCATACAATTAGGGATAAGAGTGTGCAAAAAGTAAATTTTCATAAAAATAAAAATCTAAAACTAACGATGCATAGGTCCTTAGAATGATCTATAATGATTAGAGCAATATGTAACTTCTATAAAATTGATTATAACAATAAATTCAAATTCAGTCTTTAGATGAATTAGGAACACTGAAGATATGATCTTCCTAACTGGCTAAATCAACTATTTTAAACCAATAACAACATGAAAGTATTCCACCCGAATCTACCCTCAGTTAAATTGATATTAAGATACTATGTGATGTAATTCCTAAACTACCTAAGCAAACCACATAATCTAATATTCCACCATGTTCTATTAGATTGTGACATGTATTGTTTCAACATAAAAGTTAAGAATCAATTCTAACAGAAGATTATGAACAAAAGATTGAGTACACTACTCAATTAATAACCAAGCCTAAGTCATTCACATCTGAATAAAATCATAAGCATAAGTTCACAAAGACTAAACTAATTATTATTCAATTAATAAAAATTAAGAAATTGTTCTTATACTAAAATTCTTGCAATTAAAATAGAAAGATAACACATAAAATAATAATTCAGAGTATAGAGATAGGTAGATAGATAGATAGATAGTATATAAAACAAATAGTGCTCTTTAGAGACGAGAATACAATCCTCACCCCGAGTGTACTGCATAAAATCTTCTCCTTTGTTCTTCAGTAGTGCTCCTTCATCCTTGGCTTGAAATCTTCGGTTACATGCCCTATCACAAGTTGTTTCTTACTACTAGACGTCCCTCCTTATAGAGACTACTAGTCCATGTCTGGTTGCACATTTGGATGTTCACAAACTTTTTAAAAGTTGAATCCCTCTTCGTTGATTAATATGTAGTGAGCTTGATTTTTTATAAGGGAAAATCTGTTCATTAATGAGATATTTTTAAGTTATTTAATTTTCTCATACCACGCAATTATCATTAAGATGTCTAAGTGCAAATTTTGTGCACAAATATCTAGGGTCTTAATAAAGGATGAAGAGAAGGCTTATTCATTAATTTTAAAAAAAATTACATCCTGACAAAGCCATAAAAGATCACAACAATAATGGAAAAAAATAAAAAAAGGAGACAGCAATATCGACTAAGACATGGACGAAGAAGAGATCCATAATGAAAGGGAGCAAGACAAGTAAAAATTAAACAACTAGTCTTTGGCATGCGAGGATTGGGCACGTCGGTAATAAATGACTAATGGTTGTGATCAAGCAGTCCATGGTGAAGGGACTCCCTTACCTTTATCCGCGAGAAGATATTATTTGTGCAGGATGTTAATTTGGTAAGGCTCATCAACCATGTTATGAGGAGTATGTTAGAGCCAAGGCATGCATCATTAGAGCTAATGCACTTTGCACGTGAAGCAATCATCTTTTTGTGGAGGAGAGTATTGATTGCATTCAAGAATTAAGAGAAGGTGAAGAATTAACGGGTCCCTTTTGTTCATCTTTTACTCTGATGACGATGGGATGTAGATTTTTGCATGTGGACCTTAGGAGTTTGAAGGTCACCTCCTGAACCTTATACGTGTCTGCCCCTTCTTCATGCTGAAGAACACATGAGTGTTCAGTCTGGCTCTAGTTCCATGGCCTTGCCTATGAACTACGCACGAGACAAATGGTGACCTACATTGCTTTTGCTACGTCATTCTGCAGGATTCACTCCTCGAAGAAGGCCCCTCCCCGGATAACATCTGTGTTGAGGGTTAGATACGAAAATGCTCCTTCCTTCTATTATAGGTGTGGCATGGTGGGTCATCAACTTGATCTCTGCCCTACGCTCACACGATAATTTGGGTCCTAGAACTAGTGTATTGTGTTTTGGATCTTGGATGTGGATGCCTTCCTTTAGGGTCTCCTTGTTGCAACCCTCAGAAACTTGGGAACTCACCGGTGTCGGCGCGGGAGGGGAGGAGCTCTCACTCATGGAGCAAGATAGTCGTTTCAGGCCGTTGGCATCGTTGGATCTGAACCGTTCGTCGAATCACGAGGCCTAGTCACCTAAACGGTCACCTTCACCTCCACCTGTAGTGGCATGTCATAGGGACATCCCAAGGATCGCTGACTTAGACCATGAATCTTCACCACCTGGCAAAATAGCATCGCTTCAATGAAAGTCCCCTCCAAACAAACACAATCTCCATCCCCTTGTGTTGTTAGCGCCTGAATCTTATTTTTCCATCAAAGCAACCCTCTACCTCTCCCCTTCCACTCCAGCATTACAATGCGAAAATTAATATCGATATAGCTAGCAAATGTTCTAATCGCTCAAGTAATAGAGTGTAAGAGTAAAAGTTGTTGATCCCACAAGAAATTATTTTACTTATCTAACAAATTTCTGAGGCTAATAGGAGATGGCATACAATTAGGGATAAGAGTGTGCAAAAAGTAAATTTTCATAAAAATAAAAATCTAAAACTAACGATGCATAGGTCCTTAGAATGATCTATAATGATTAGAGCAATATGTAACTTCTATAAAATTGATTATAACAATAAATTCAAATTCAGTCTTTAGATGAATTAGGAACACTGAAGATATGATCTTCCTAACTGGCTAAATCAACTATTTTAAACCAATAACAACATGAAAGTATTCCACCCGAATCTACCCTCAGTTAAATTGATATTAAGATACTATGTGATGTAATTCCTAAACTACCTAAGCAAACCACATAATCTAATATTCCACCATGTTCTATTAGATTGTGACATGTATTGTTTCAACATAAAAGTTAAGAATCAATTCTAACAGAAGATTATGAACAAAAGATTGAGTACACTACTCAATTAATAACCAAGCCTAAGTCATTCACATCTGAATAAAATCATAAGCATAAGTTCACAAAGACTAAACTAATTATTATTCAATTAATAAAAATTAAGAAATTGTTCTTATACTAAAATTCTTGCAATTAAAATAGAAAGATAACACATAAAATAATAATTCGGAGTATAGAGATAGATAGATAGATAGATAGATAGTATATAAAACAAATAGTGCTCTTTAGAGACGAGAATACAATCCTCACCCCGAGTGTACTGCATAAAATCTTCTCCTTTGTTCTTCAGTAGTGCTCCTTCATCCTTGGCTTGAAATCTTCGGTTACATGCCCTATCACAAGTTGTTTCTTACTACTAGACGTCCCTCCTTATAGAGACTACTAGTCCATGTCTGGTTGCACATTTGGATGTTCACAAACTTTTTAAAAGTTGAATCCCTCTTCGTTGATTAATATGTAGTGAGCTTGATTTTTATAAGGGAAAATCTGTTCATTAATGAGATATTTTTAAGTTATTTAATTTTCTCATACCACGCAATTATCATTAAGATGTCTAAGTGCAAATTTTGTGCACAAATATCTAGGGTCTTAATAAAGGATGAAGAGAAGGCTTATTCATTAATTTTAAAAAAAATTACATCCTGACAAAGCCATAAAAGATCACAACAATAATGGAAAAAAATAAAAAAAGGAGACAGCAATATCGACTAAGACATGGACGAAGAAGAGATCCATAATGAAAGGGAGCAAGACAAGTAAAAATTAAACAACTAGTCTTTGGCATGCGAGGATTGGGCACGTCGGTAATAAATGACTAATGGTTGTGATCAAGCAGTCCATGGTGAAGGGACTCCCTTACCTTTATCCGCGAGAAGATATTATTTGTGCAGGATGTTAATTTGGTAAGGCTCATCAACCATGTTATGAGGAGTATGTTAGAGCCAAGGCATGCATCATTAGAGCTAATGCACTTTGCACGTGAAGCAATCATCTTTTTGTGGAGGAGAGTATTGATTGCATTCAAGAATTAAGAGAAGGTGAAGAATTAACGGGTCCCTTTTGTTCATCTTTTACTCTGATGACGATGGGATGTAGATTTTTGCATGTGGACCTTAGGAGTTTGAAGGTCACCTCCTGAACCTTATACGTGTCTGCCCCTTCTTCATGCTGAAGAACACATGAGTGTTCAGTCTGGCTCTAGTTCCATGGCCTTGCCTATGAACTACGCACGAGACAAATGGTGACCTACATTGCTTTTGCTACGTCATTCTGCAGGATTCACTCCTCGAAGAAGGCCCCTCCCCGGATAACATCTGTGTTGAGGGTTAGATACGAAAATGCTCCTTCCTTCTATTATAGGTGTGGCATGGTGGGTCATCAACTTGATCTCTGCCCTACGCTCACACGATAATTTGGGTCCTAGAACTAGTGTATTGTGTTTTGGATCTTGGATGTGGATGCCTTCCTTTAGGGTCTCCTTGTTGCAACCCTCAGAAACTTGGGAACTCACCGGTGTCGGCGCGGGAGGGGAGGAGCTCTCACTCATGGAGCAAGATAGTCGTTTCAGGCCGTTGGCATCGTTGGATCTGAACCGTTCGTCGAATCACGAGGCCTAGTCACCTAAACGGTCACCTTCACCTCCACCTGTAGTGGCATGTCATAGGGTCATCCCAAGGATCGCTGACTTAGACCATGAATCTTCACCACCTGGCAAAATAGCATCGCTTCAATGAAAGTCCCCTCCAAACAAACACAATCTCCATCCCCTTGTGTTGTTAGCGCCTGAATCTTATTTTTCCATCAAAGCAACCCTCTACCTCTCCCCTTCCACTCCAGCATTACAATGCGAAAATTAATATCGATATAGCTAGCAAATGTTCTAATCGCTCAAGTAATAGAGTGTAAGAGTAAAAGTTGTTGATCCCACAAGAAATTATTTTACTTATCTAACAAATTTCTGAGGCTAATAGGAGATGGCATACAATTAGGGATAAGAGTGTGCAAAAAGTAAATTTTCATAAAAATAAAAATCTAAAACTAACGATGCATAGGTCCTTAGAATGATCTATAATGATTAGAGCAATATGTAACTTCTATAAAATTGATTATAACAATAAATTCAAATTCAGTCTTTAGATGAATTAGGAACACTGAAGATATGATCTTCCTAACTGGCTAAATCAACTATTTTAAACCAATAACAACATGAAAGTATTCCACCCGAATCTACCCTCAGTTAAATTGATATTAAGATACTATGTGATGTAATTCCTAAACTACCTAAGCAAACCACATAATCTAATATTCCACCATGTTCTATTAGATTGTGACATGTATTGTTTCAACATAAAAGTTAAGAATCAATTCTAACAGAAGATTATGAACAAAAGATTGAGTACACTACTCAATTAATAACCAAGCCTAAGTCATTCACATCTGAATAAAATCATAAGCATAAGTTCACAAAGACTAAACTAATTATTATTCAATTAATAAAAATTAAGAAATTGTTCTTATACTAAAATTCTTGCAATTAAAATAGAAAGATAACACATAAAATAATAATTCGGAGTATAGAGATAGATAGATAGATAGATAGATAGTATATAAAACAAATAGTGCTCTTTAGAGACGAGAATACAATCCTCACCCCGAGTGTACTGCATAAAATCTTCTCCTTTGTTCTTCAGTAGTGCTCCTTCATCCTTGGCTTGAAATCTTCGGTTACATGCCCTATCACAAGTTGTTTCTTACTACTAGACGTCCCTCCTTATAGAGACTACTAGTCCATGTCTGGTTGCACATTTGGATGTTCACAAACTTTTTAAAAGTTGAATCCCTCTTCGTTGATTAATATGTAGTGAGCTTGATTTTTATAAGGGAAAATCTGTTCATTAATGAGATATTTTTAAGTTATTTAATTTTCTCATACCACGCAATTATCATTAAGATGTCTAAGTGCAAATTTTGTGCACAAATATCTAGGGTCTTAATAAAGGATGAAGAGAAGGCTTATTCATTAATTTTAAAAAAAATTACATCCTGACAAAGCCATAAAAGATCACAACAATAATGGAAAAAAATAAAAAAAGGAGACAGCAATATCGACTAAGACATGGACGAAGAAGAGATCCATAATGAAAGGGAGCAAGACAAGTAAAAATTAAACAACTAGTCTTTGGCATGCGAGGATTGGGCACGTCGGTAATAAATGACTAATGGTTGTGATCAAGCAGTCCATGGTGAAGGGACTCCCTTACCTTTATCCGCGAGAAGATATTATTTGTGCAGGATGTTAATTTGGTAAGGCTCATCAACCATGTTATGAGGAGTATGTTAGAGCCAAGGCATGCATCATTAGAGCTAATGCACTTTGCACGTGAAGCAATCATCTTTTTGTGGAGGAGAGTATTGATTGCATTCAAGAATTAAGAGAAGGTGAAGAATTAACGGGTCCCTTTTGTTCATCTTTTACTCTGATGACGATGGGATGTAGATTTTTGCATGTGGACCTTAGGAGTTTGAAGGTCACCTCCTGAACCTTATACGTGTCTGCCCCTTCTTCATGCTGAAGAACACATGAGTGTTCAGTCTGGCTCTAGTTCCATGGCCTTGCCTATGAACTACGCACGAGACAAATGGTGACCTACATTGCTTTTGCTACGTCATTCTGCAGGATTCACTCCTCGAAGAAGGCCCCTCCCCGGATAACATCTGTGTTGAGGGTTAGATACGAAAATGCTCCTTCCTTCTATTATAGGTGTGGCATGGTGGGTCATCAACTTGATCTCTGCCCTACGCTCACACGATAATTTGGGTCCTAGAACTAGTGTATTGTGTTTTGGATCTTGGATGTGGATGCCTTCCTTTAGGGTCTCCTTGTTGCAACCCTCAGAAACTTGGGAACTCACCGGTGTCGGCGCGGGAGGGGAGGAGCTCTCACTCATGGAGCAAGATAGTCGTTTCAGGCCGTTGGCATCGTTGGATCTGAACCGTTCGTCGAATCACGAGGCCTAGTCACCTAAACGGTCACCTTCACCTCCACCTGTAGTGGCATGTCATAGGGTCATCCCAAGGATCGCTGACTTAGACCATGAATCTTCACCACCTGGCAAAATAGCATCGCTTCAATGAAAGTCCCCTCCAAACAAACACAATCTCCATCCCCTTGTGTTGTTAGCGCCTGAATCTTATTTTTCCATCAAAGCAACCCTCTACCTCTCCCCTTCCACTCCAGCATTACAATGCGAAAATTAATATCGATATAGCTAGCAAATGTTCTAATCGCTCAAGTAATAGAGTGTAAGAGTAAAAGTTGTTGATCCCACAAGAAATTATTTTACTTATCTAACAAATTTCTGAGGCTAATAGGAGATGGCATACAATTAGGGATAAGAGTGTGCAAAAAGTAAATTTTCATAAAAATAAAAATCTAAAACTAACGATGCATAGGTCCTTAGAATGATCTATAATGATTAGAGCAATATGTAACTTCTATAAAATTGATTATAACAATAAATTCAAATTCAGTCTTTAGATGAATTAGAAACACTGAAGATATGATCTTCCTAACTGGCTAAATCAACTATTTTAAACCAATAACAACATGAAAGTATTCCACCCGAATCTACCCTCAGTTAAATTGATATTAAGATACTATGTGATGTAATTCCTAAACTACCTAAGCAAACCACATAATCTAATATTCCACCATGTTTTATTAGATTGTGACATGTATTGTTTCAACATAAAAGTTAAGAATCAATTCTAATAGAAGATTATGAACAAAAGATTGAGTACACTACTCAATTAATAACCAAGCCTAAGTCATTCACATCTGAATAAAATCATAAGCATAAGTTCACAAAGACTAAACTAATTATTATTCAATTAATAAAAATTAAGAAATTGTTCTTATACTAAAATTCTTGCAATTAAAATAGAAAGATAACACATAAAATAATAATTCAGAGTATAGAGATAGATAGATAGATAGTATATAAAACAAATAGTGCTCTTTAGAGACGAGAATACAATCCTCACCCCGAGTGTACTGCATAAAATCTTCTCCTTTGTTCTTCAGTAGTGCTCCTTCATCCTTGGCTTGAAATCTTCGGTTACATGCCCTATCACAAGTTGTTTCTTACTACTAGACGTCCCTCCTTATAGAGACTACTAGTCCATGTCTGGTTGCACATTTGGATGTTCACAAACTTTTTAAAAGTTGAATCCCTCTTCGTTGATTAATATGTAGTGAGCTTGATTTTTTATAAGGGAAAATCTGTTCATTAATGAGATATTTTTAAGTTATTTAATTTTCTCATACCACGCAATTATCATTAAGATGTCTAAGTGCAAATTTTGTGCACAAATATCTAGGGTCTTAATAAAGGATGAAGAGAAGGCTTATTCATTAATTTTAAAAAAAATTACATCCTGACAAAGCCATAAAAGATCACAACAATAATGGAAAAAAATAAAAAAAGGAGACAGCAATATCGACTAAGACATGGACGAAGAAGAGATCCATAATGAAAGGGAGCAAGACAAGTAAAAATTAAACAACTAGTCTTTGGCATGCGAGGATTGGGCACGTCGGTAATAAATGACTAATGGTTGTGATCAAGCAGTCCATGGTGAAGGGACTCCCTTACCTTTATCCGCGAGAAGATATTATTTGTGCAGGATGTTAATTTGGTAAGGCTCATCAACCATGTTATGAGGAGTATGTTAGAGCCAAGGCATGCATCATTAGAGCTAATGCACTTTGCACGTGAAGCAATCATCTTTTCGTGGAGGAGAGTATTGATTGCATTCAAGAATTAAGAGAAGGTGAAGAATTAACGGGTCCCTTTTGTTCATCTTTTACTCTGATGACGATGGGATGTAGATTTTTGCATGTGGACCTTGGGAGTTTGAAGGTCACCTCCTGAACCTTATACGTGTCTGCCCCTTCTTCATGCTGAAGAACACATGAGTGTTCAGTCTAGCTCTAGTTCCATGGCCTTGCCTATGAACTACGCACGAGACAAATGGTGACCTACATTGCTTTTGCTACGTCATTCTACAGGATTCACTCCTCGAAGAAGGCCCCTCCCCGGATAACATCTGTGTTGAAATCGACCTCTCCTGCACTCTCGAACAGGCCACTTGAATCAAGCTCCCTCATGGCTCGTGATTTTTTTAGAGGGTTAGATACGAAAATGCTCCTTCCTTCTATTATAGGTGTGGCGTGGTGGGTCATCAACTTGATCTCTGCCCTATGCTCACACGATAATTTGGGTCCTAGAACTAGTGTATTGTGTTTTGGATCTTGGATGTGGATGCCTTCCTTTAGGGTCTCCTTGCTGCAACCCTCAGAAACTTGGGAACTCACCGGTGTCGGCGCGGGAGGGGAGGAGCTCTCACTCATGGAGCAAGATAGTCGTTTCAGGCCGTTGGCATCGTTGGATCTGAACCGTTCATCGAATCACGAGGCCTAGTCACCTAAACGGTCGCCTTCACCTCCACCTGTAGTGGCATGTCATAGGGTCATCCCAAGGATCGCTGACTTAGACCATGAATCTTCACCACCTGGCAAAATAGCATCGCTTCAATGAAAGTCCCCTCCAAACAAACACAATCTCCATCCCCTTGTGTTGTTAGCGCCTGAATCTTATTTTTCCAACAAAGCAACCCTCTACCTCTCCCCTTCCACTCCAGCATTACAATGCGAAAATTAATATCGATATAGCTAGCAAATGTTCTAATCGCTCAAGTAATAGAGTGTAAGAGTAAAAGTTGTCGATCCCACAAGAAATTATTTTACTTATCTAACAAATTTCTGAGGCTAATAGGAGATGGCATACAATTATGGATAAGAGTGTGCAAAAAGTAAATTTTCATAAAAATAAAAATCTAAAACTAACTATGCATAGGTCCTTAGAATGATCTATAATGATTAGAGCAATATGTAACTTCTATAAAATTGATTATAACAATAAATTCAAATTCAGTCTTTAGATGAATTAGGAACACTGAAGATATGATCTCCCTAACTGGCTAAATCAACTATTTTAAACCAATAACAACATGAAAGTATTCCACCCGAATCTACCCTCAGTTAAATTGATATTAAGACACTATGTGATGTAATTCCTAAACTACCTAAGCAAACCACATAATCTAATATTCCACCATGTTCTATTAGATTGTGACATGTATTGTTTTAACATAAAAGTTAAGAATCAATTCTAACAGAAGATTGTGAACAAAAGATTGAGTACACTACTCAATTAATAACCAATCCCAAGTCATTCACATCTGAATAAAATCATAAGCATAAGTTCACAAAGACTAAATTAACTATTATTCAATTAATAAAAATTAAGAAATTGTTCTTATACTAAAATTCTTGCAATTAAAATAGAAAGATAACACATAAAATAATAATTCAGAGTATAGAGATAGATAGATAGATAGATAGATAGTATATAAAACAAATAGTGCTCTTTAGAGACGAGAATACAATCCTCACCCCGAGTGTACTGCATAAAATCTTCTCCTTTGTTCTTCAGAAGTGCTCCTTCATCCTTGGCTTGAAATCTTCGGTTGCATGCCCTATCACAAGTTGTTTCTTACTACTAGACATCCCTCCTTATAGAGGCTTGGGTTTCCATGCGATTTGAGAAGAAACAAAATCATTTCCATGTAAAATATGAAAAATTCGAAGTCCAATTGATTCCAAAATTTTTGCCTTGTCAAACTCCAAAATTTCTTCCCTAATTTATTTCCAATTAATCTCTAGGACATATGATAAAAGTTGGAGTCCTTTTGCATTGATAATTCTTTCGAAAATATGTCTCCATGTCGAAATCAGTGTCCATCATGCCCCCTAAAACAACCTTCATGCCTCAATCAGAGTCAGAGTCACTTCATTCATCATGAGGCGTGACAAGCATGTCACGATCGTGATTCAGGCATTTTTTTGTCCAACCATGCGACTTAAGTGATTTCATAGCCCCTAACATAATTATAACGGCCCGTGAAATTCAATTCCAAAATACGTAAAGTTATATATGTTTCACGGCCCATTAAGTGATAAAAATTTCCTTCATCCTTTTTGTGATATTTGTAAAGGCTATTCAACGTCCCTTTTCAACCTTTCAACTCGTAATGACTCGTTACATGTCTTCACATCCTGTGATGATTTTTATTTTTTCGATTCGTTGGCGGAGTCGTGAAGCTGTGCGATCTATGAAGTCCAGTTGTAATGGCTATGAGAAATATGTCATGGCCCATAAGATTTCCCCATCAAAAAGCGGAGATCACCTGGACCGTGAAATGGTGAAGCTGGTGCATGAAACTCTGTTGCTACAGTTGTGACTCATATTTAACGGCATGTGAAACTTATATTTCCTTGTGAAGTTTCGCGTTATTCTTCTTTTATTCTCTTTCTCCACTACTCCGCCATTTTTCACCAATAATTCTTGCAAAATACATCAACTAGAGGTAAATTGCTATTTCTAAGAATTTACAAAAATAAATATAAAAATAAATGCATACCATGAGCAAATTACACAAAATAAACTTAAATGCTAGTCTAATTATATGTTGTATTGTATGCATCACGTACACACAATCCCACCTCCTCAAAAGTAAATGCATACTATGAGCAAATTACACAAAATAAGCTTAAATGCAAGTTTAATTATATGTTGTGAAATGCATGCATCAAGTACACATAACCCCACCGCCTCCTCCATCACGTTCAGCCGACGAAACCTACACGCCATACCCCTCCTTCCTCCCACCACCTTGATGGGTCACTTTCACACATCCTTGGTCTAATGTCGCAACGTTCACCATGCTCAATGCCAACCATGCTCAAGCGCAACAACTCCAACTATAACCACAAGGGTATCCCGGAGGCAGTGTCCAAATGTACAAGTCCATCAAACCCTCAATGCCCTAAGAAGAAACGAACACAAACAGTCGGAGGATGAAGCATTGGATGCTGACCTCCTCCCAAGGGTCCGTCTGAAGAAGAAGAAGAAGAAGTTGAGGGCTAGGCTACAGACGAAACCCCTGCAGCCACTCCAGCTTGGACATCGTGGGAAACCTTAGATAGCGTCAAAAAAGGTAAATCCCATGCCCCTCCCCAGGATAGATCCTCAATTTCGTCTTCTTCCATGCAGCTAGATTTTGGTGTCCCACCCATTCACCCATGAAGATTGTAGTCTAGAACTATAGGGGGAATTTTTTACCATGGGTTATGGATTGTCTTAGCGAAATTCATCAGCTATCCGGTCCATACATTATTGTATTTGTTGAAACACACACTCTTCTTAATCATTCCATGTAGGTAATCTGCATGTTGTGCAATGATTGGGACGATCTTGTCCAAGAGGGCTACGACACCACATGGGGATTCTCTTGGTGTGGTGGCAATAAAGTGTGCAAGTTTCTTCCATTGTGCGGTCTGCGCAAATGCTCCATGTTATTATTACATGTGAAATTTTTATTTTCATGCTTTCTTGTGTATTATGATCCATGTAGCCGACCCCACCTAGTGGGATAAGGCTTTGTTGTTGTTGTTGTTGCTTTCTTGTGTATGCTCATAACTTGCTTGTAATGTGATGCATGCAAAATACAACATATTTTAATCTTTTAATTTAATTATTTTTTTATAATTTGATCATGATATGCATCATTTTAGGTCATTTCTAGTCGTAATTCTGAATTTACTGGTTCTGACTATTAATTCTTTGAATATTTTAATTAATAAGTGATTGACTTAATTTTTGTAATTACTTTGCAGGGAAAGCCAAATTAACATTATCAGACGGATTATATCACTTCAAACTTCAATCACAATGCGCCAACTTCATGGAGATTTATTCAGACATGGCGCCAAAGTCCATAAACAATCAAGTGATATAAGAAGTTAAGGAGTATTTATCTTTATTGGGCGCCAATTGTCATAGTCTTTATCTTTTTTTGGGGCGAAAATACAATTGAAGCTATTATTGACCGGGAATCAAATCCGAGAGGAGTTTACAGGGCGCCAAGTTCTTATTATGCCAATGCCAAAGACTTTATCACATATGATGTTGTTAAGGGCAATGAGTTTATTGGACGTGACATGGAAGCTAATTCCATACATTGCCTTGGTCTATAATCGGGCGTATGATAGGCGTGAAAATTAGAAGAATTATATCATTTCCGTCGAGATTAGAAGAATGTCGTGAAGATTAGAAGAATTTTATTCGGACTAATTTACAACCATATGATATTAATGCCCGTAATCAACGTAAAGCACTTTTCACACCTATAAATACGTGATGAATCGTCGATTACATGGGGTGCTCTGAAGTCTAGGTTTTCTACATTACGCGAGAGGAGAGAGGTGCAATAGTTGGAGGTTGATCACGACCCTGATCAAGTCCGATAGGCTGCCCAATTGTTTGCCCGTGATCCGAAGGCCTTCTTATCTGATTATTATCTGGGTGTAATTCTTTTTACATTATTGTTATTTATTATCTCTTCAAAATTTCTAAGATGAACTCCATGTTTTCAGTTATTTTATTTGAAGAGATTATTATTTAATAAGGAAAAATTGTTTGAATCCTATTATTAATTGAATTAATTTATCTTTTTGATTTCTTTTAATTATACATGTTGAGTTCATTTTCTTTTGATGAGTAATTTAATTTTTGATATTATATTACAAACCTTTGTTGGGGTGATTAATTTCTATAACTATTATTGCTCTGATAATTGATCTTTCACTTTTAAATTGAAGCATATATAACGCATATTTGGTAACTCATCGGTTGTGCCAAATTTCGTATAGTCTAATAAATTATACCCAGCGTGGATAATTATTAGTTTAGGTTTTACAATTTCGCGCATCTTAGTTTTCTATGAATTAAGGGGTTTACTTAGTGCTAGAAATCTTTTAAGTTTATAGAAGTTAAGATAGTTTGATTAATCAGCGCATAAATCATTACTTTTGGTGATCCTAATATGTCATAAGAATCGAAATTATTTAATATAATAATGGATCATGCAAGTTTACCTTTACAACTTTCATCCTAAGACCTACTTCAGCACCATTATATTATAGTATCTTATTATTATTTTCTTTATTTTATTTTTATAGTCACAAAATCTATTTTCAAAACCCTATTTTTATCTCTCTTATTAATTTATAAAATTAGATATTGAATTAATAATATTCATTGTGAGTTCGACACTCTTACTTCTATTTATTATATTACTTAAACGACTAGTACACTTGCTAGCAGATTTATTTTGCTACAATATTTTATGCATCATAATGCATAACATGTTATGGAATGAACTCTGTGATGTATGTATTGGCGACGTCCTCTACATAACATGTTGTGGAATGAACTCTGTGATGTATGTATTGGCAACGTCCCCTAGGTAATTGTCAATGACTTTAAGTGCAATAGGCAATCTTTTAGAATCACCAGATCTGTTAGAACCTTACAACACCTTGTTCACACCCATGGTCTTTTAGACCTTCCACTATCCACCGCTAGGTTCACTTAGTACAATAACCGCAATGGTTTAGTCAAGGTTCTTTGCAGACTTGATCCTGCACTTGTTAGTCACCATTTTATTGAAGTTTTTTTACAATTAATTTCAAGTCCCTAACCCATAGTTCCTCCGACCATCAACCACTTGTTTTGAAAACATGCTGCCAACCTCGTTGGCCAAAGTGGTTTAAATTAGAACACTTCTGGCTCCAGGATCTTGAGCTGGAAAATTTGAGTGTAGGGCCCAGCTCACTCTAGACTCAATCCAGGCCTTGGAAGGAATCAATGAGGCCAAATGTCTTTCAAACTCTAAGATTGGATAGTTGCGCTCGGCTTATTATCTCCATTTTGTCCTCCATCAGCAAATAAACATCAAACGGTGGTCCAAAAGTATTATAAGCTAGCTTACAAAAGGGGACATGAACACCTTATTCTTCCATCTTACTGTGCTCATGAGTCACCACAAGAACCAACAATCTTCTATCCTTGACATTGACGGCCAGCTTGGTCTTTCCCACTGAGGTTGCACAAACTTTAGTCAACCACTATACACTCTCTGGGCTCCCCAGTCTAGCCCCCTCACAACCCCTAATTGTTGGCATGATCTTTTTAGATTATCATCCTCTACTCACGCATCCTTACTCGCCTATGTGAATCCTGAGAAAATTTGGAAGGTCCTATAGAGCATGTCACCAGGCAAGGCTCTTGGGTCGGATGGCTCAACGTTGAACTTCTATTGAACGTATTGGGATGTGGTGGGACCCAAAATTGTTAACTCTATCCACTCCTTCACCTAGGGTTCCTTCCCCCTGGAGTGGGGGTACATGGGCCTCATCTTTATTCTTATGAAGGACAACTTGATCACTCAGGAGCTCTCTCACTCCCTTTGACATAATTGCCGCCACCATGACCTCATTGAAGCAGACATTGAGAAAGCCTTCAACCAAACCTCCTAGCACCCCATGCTACAAGTCTTACATCTAATGATGCTTCCACATCAAATTACAAATTGGATACACACGAGCCTCAAATCCCCTTCCTTCATGTGCTACATACATGGTAACACATCAAGCACCTTCAGAAGGCATTATGGCCTCAAATAGGGGGACCCCTTATTTGCCTTACCTCTTTGTCATAGTCTCAAAAGTTTTCTCATCCATGATCACTGCCTTGGTTGCCTTTGGTCATATCATCACTTTCTCAATTGGGTCCTTCTCGATGAGTCATTTGTCATATGCAGACGACTTACTCATCTGCATTGTAGCAACCCAAAAGGCTTCGAGAGGACCTTCAAATCTTTAAATTACTCACTAACCTCCATATCAACACTAGCAAATTTGAGTTCTACATTGCTTCGGGATCAACTGCTCATTGAAAATTGACCATCTTCAACACCCTCTCCATTGTCCCGGGGGCTTTCCTTTTTAATTATCTCGGGACCCCGATCTCAAACAAGCTCCTTCCCAGGTGTCACACCCCATTCTTCACTATGTCCCAGGATGAGCGTGGGACGCAGGGGAGGCAAAGCTGGGATGCAGGCAGCGCCCACTTTGGCAGCATTGACATTCTGTGCACTTTGGCATTATGCCCAGTTTGGCAGCGGCGGTAGTGCAGTGCAGCGCGCACTTAGACAGTAGAGGGTGATTCCATCCCAAGCCAAATTGGTCCGTCCCAAAGTGTTTCACAATGATGGCAGGTGTCAGGTAGGACCGCTAGCCATGAGTAATCGATGGTGGTTATTCACTGGACGAAGATAGCAACAAGAGGATATGATGGAGGTGCACCATATCCGCCCAAGATCAAGGAGGATCGTGGAGGATTCTGGCCGGCCGATTCAGCTCCTGGAAATCCAGATGATCAAGAGAATCATCCTAGCCATGATCCTAAGGAGGAGATCTAGAGTAATCATGACTCATGAGGATTATTCCAACCAATATCATGATGAGAAGATTAGAGAGATCTTGAGGAAATCAAGGGGATAACCAAAAGATCTCGGAATGATTGCGAGGATCATTCCAGGAGGATTATGTTGCAGAAGGGATTTTGAAGACAAGATCCTAACGCCAACTATGGGGAGTTTGAAAATCAGGGAATCGAGGAGGAAATACCACGAGATCAGCAAGGGAATCAAGAAGGAGATCTCACTATCACCTAGGAGAATCAAGGAGGAGGATCTGCGATATCAATTGGGAAATAAAGAGAATCCCTAGAATCTCGGCCAAATTAGGAGTTAATGTTGTAGCTCTCCCCATTCTTGTATAAATAGGCCCACTAGGTCTGCTATTTAGAGCATTCAGCAGTCAGTCAAAAGTAGTCGATTGAGACATGAATCAAATAGATCTATTTTCCCTCACAACTCCTAGTGCTTTTCCCTTGTGCATTGTCTCTTCCACATTACTTTTCATTGTGCATTTGCATGTGATGGTTGAAAGGACGTCTGGTCAGGCTGCTTGGTGCCTCGTGCAAAAAGGTTCCAAGGTTGGTCACGCTGGAGTTTCTATAGCAGGGCTTTAGTCCGTGACACAGGGCTTCCCAGCACTTCCTCCTAAATCGTGGTAACCCTAAACTAACAGGTTGGCTCTGGTGCCTCCTCTCCATGGATGGTCGCACCACACTAATCGAAATGGTACTGAAAATTATCCTTATCTTCACTTTAGGCTCCATTCACATCTCCTCCGATATTATCGAATTTCTTGATCACGCCTCCCGTAGCTCCCTAAATGCCTTGGAGGGCTTGGAATCTGCAATCTATGGGACATCCAGACTCCTTCACGACTAAACACCGCATGGCCATCCCTAATGGTAACTCCTCTCCTTGGGTCCTATTAATCCTCACAAGTATGGTCACCCACATCTCTAGAATGTGCAACATGTGTCCCCTCGTGTCTCTTGGGCATAACATTAATAACACTATTCTAAACCTACACTCTAGTCATGTCCGTGATCGAATATCTATAAGAGTAATTTTCAGTATAATTGTCTCGACCATAAATCTTTCATTGCTACTCAAAATAAGCTTGACTATGTGCCCTTCAACTAGTCGCCTTACGAGATCTCGTATCCGAAAATGACTCATGACACATGCACTATGCAAAAAGATAGCATAAGTTATGGAACGTGTTACTGTGGCTGCAGTCTACGTACACCTTCATTTATGTTATGTTGATGCTGAAGCACATCTTCATCATCATCATCACATATATATATATATATATATATATATATATATATATATATATAACTTTCACCTTAATGGTTAAAGTTACATGGCCCCATGGAGCGATTCCGAGATCAACTCTGCCACCTCCATCCTCCCCATTTGGAGCCTGCAAACGTCGACCAGCCAGCCACTAAAACTAAGGCTGACAGTGAAAGTGTGAAACAACGTCAAAAGATGATCCGCTGCGAACTTTTGCCATTTCCTCAAAAGAAAGCGTGCCACGTACTTTTGATGCTTACAATTGAGGTCACCTGCAGGGCATGGCATCGGGGGCTCGATCCATTTGACAACGACGACACCTGAGATCCGGTACTTCGAATCAGAAGATACACGGAGTAGGACATCTCAAGGACTGACAATGAGAAACTAATATATATCACAGTTCACGCACCATGATGCACTGCAAACTTGAATCGAAAGGTACTTCAACAAGTTTGTTAAACATGAAAAAAAAAAAAGAGAAGAAGAAGAAGAAAGAGTTAGCAAGCTGCGTTCAAGCTTCAAAAAGATGTCCCTTGGACAAAGGCTTTGGGTAATATAGGGCAGTAGCTTTCGAACGAGAAAGAGGAAAGAAAAAGAAGGAAACATTTGTTCAGAGATTATAATAAAATCTTCTTGCAGCTTCGGGTCTTTAACTAATTAGGAATTTCAGTAACCGGTGCTTTGTGTCTGCATATATATTGCGTGGTTCGTTGTGAGAGTGAGAGTAAATGTGTGTAGGCTTCTGCTTTTGATCAATTGGTGATTGCTTTTAAGGCCCTTGATGCGCAAGAGAAGAGCGATTTTATTATATATTGACTTACAAGAGGCTGCCAGTGTGCTCATATAGATGCTCAAGCGTGTTCTTCCAAGTCAATATATAATAACATCGATATATATGATACACACCATATTATGATTACATTTTGCATACTAGAGTCTAGGAAAGATCTTTTAGTGTCCAAAGTTATTAGCACTGGATTACTTCGAAATCGAAACGATAGAATAGTAAATTATTACTGTAGCCACGATGGAAATTTTAATAATAGCACTGGTCGATTAAACCTCGTTACTAGTTGAGGATCGTTGGCTAGGAAATGTGACTGTAAAGCGTAAGGTTTACTCAAAATTTATTCAATTCACCATGCATTCAAAGGCATAAAATGTGAGGAAATGTGATTTTTCTCTTGTCATTTTTCATTGATACGAGCAAGGGCCAAAATGTTTGCCTCCTGATGTACGATGTATTGAATAAAATGAATGTGCTCCCCCATTTAAAATTTCACTTTATTTTCTATCTTCTTCATCATATTTATTATGAACTGTTGGATGGAGAATACCAAAATTGAACCATACAAATAATATATGTGTGATATTCTTTATGCATGGTTGGAAACTATTTTCCATAACAAATAAAATTCTCAAATTGACGTGCCCATTAGGTCAGGACGATAGCGGCTCAAGTTGAGTAAAGCCTCACGCTTCCTAATAGCACCGAGTGGCATAAACAATTGAATAAATACATTTCAAAGCCAGCTCTTCAATATTGGAAAAGTTAATTTTGTTATGCTTCCTAGAAATATTTTTTTGCTCTTTACATCACAATCACACGAAATTTAATCTTGCCTTCTGCGCCACATCTCAGACGTGCTAGTATTATGCTCAGTAGTGATTAAGACAATCTTTGGTCCATCAAAATTAGACTAACAAATTTCAATGTTAGTGAAAGAGGAATATTAATACGGTTATCTACATAAATTGGGTATGAGAAACAAGGAGAGGACGATGGAAAATACAAAAAAAAAAAAATTCATGTGACAAGAATATCCATATTTATATACAAATTCATGTCAATTTGTAGCATTCTGTGTGATTTGATTAATTTCAATCTCCATGGAAGATGAGATGAAACTAAGAGGTCTCCCATTCTCAACAACTACAACCATAATGTAACTGTAAACAAAGAAGGCAACGTTAATAATACATTATGCTTAGCAATCGATGGAAAAAAAAAGAGCAGCCACAAGCCTTACTTCATACTTGTATACTTGTACAATATATCACAAAAAACACCTAGTTATTTCAAATTCCCACCCCCCCCCCCCCCCCCCCCCCCCGTCTTAATTAAATTCTACCTAGCTTCTAATTGATTCATACATATAGCACGCATATATAAACATATCATTTAGATATATGTTTGTGTGCATGCATATAAGAATTAAAAATAAGGAACAAGAGAAATTTAGAAGACCTATGCGTGCACGAAGAAACATACATGGACTAGCAAAGGTCAAACAATTACCTTCTGGTTGCATCTTTGCTTGAAACCCTAATAACGATTGGATATGATTAGGGTTAGGGTTTTCATATGTGTACCGATCAGATGGAACGGTCAGACGATCGATCTGCTCAACAACGGCTCTCATATATACGATCAACAGGAAGAAAAGGTAGAAATTTAGAAAGGGTATAATATGCAGGAAGAAAAACAGGCTACGGAAAGACCACAAGTTACCTTCTTTGTTATCTCCACGGAGGCATGTAAATTGTAATCAATTAAGAACATACGCAACTAGGGTTTAGGACCGCAAGTTAATTACCTCCGTTGTATGCGCACCCATCAGCAGATGAAACCGCCAGATGATCTGATGATTAATTGCTCCGAAGGCCCTCCATTGTGGAGATCATGTGTTATCAGATCATGCTGGCAGCTTCAGCCACTTGTGGGTGCTCCAAGACATGCAGCAGCCGATGGAACAGTAATATGCGTGCAGTGCAGGAAGAGGAAAGGAGAACGGCAGCAGGCAAAGCGATCTGATGCATCCTTATTGCAGAGGCTTCATGGAGGGAAGAAGAGGGGGTTGGACTTGGAACTTGGAACAGGATTTGGAGAGGGCCAATATATACTAGAAGAAAGAGAGCCATGAGATGTGAAAAGCCTTTATTTCAGTCGCCAAGGAGGTCCACAAACTTTTATAGGAGTAAAAAATATTAAATTTAAGTAATAAAAATTACAAAAGTTCTACTAATTAATAAGCCTGTCTGTACATGAGCTGAGCAATACGTAACAATTGCACTTTATGCAAAAGCCATTATTTTTTAGCCAATGATTTAACTCTCACGACGCTAAAAAGCATTCAATAAAGTCGGTTCATCATCGAACCTAACTAATTTAGTTACGCTCCTACATGTAGGTGAAGCTCTCATCAGAATTTTTTTGCAAACTCAAGACATCATTTAAGTAAGCAAGAATCACTTATCACTCCATCCAACTTTTATAGGAGTAAAAAATATTAAATTAAGTAATAAAAATTACAAAAGTTCTACTAATTAATAAGCATGTCACGAGCTGAGCAATATGTGACAATTATACTTTATGCAAAAGCCATTTTTTGAATAGTGGATGGTTCTTTAGGGCTCGGGTTGAAAGTCTTATTATCATCGAACTCAACTAATTTAATTAGATTGTCCCACGTCACGTACATTTAAAGCTCATCAAAATGTTTCTGCATTCACATAAACTCATATTGCTTCCCACCCACCACTTTAATATGTTAATCTCTTCGTGATCTGCCCGACAAGAACAAAGATTTTTTTTCCAAAAGAAAAAAAAGGAGTTACAACCTTAAAGTATTGTTCGAGTGGCTGGCGAGTTCTCTTTCATGTGATCCATTCTTGATTTCTTAGGGGTCGTTTGGTTATAGAATATGTTTTAGAGAATAAAAAAATTTATTCAGAAGAATATAATATTCTTCTAATATTATTTATTCTCCTCTTTGTTTGATTCAATCAAAATAAATTTTAAATATAATATATTTTATAATTAAAATATTTTATTATAAATTATTGACATTTAATTATTATTATTATAAAAAATAATAGTATAATAATATGTGATTAAATTATAAAAAATAAAAGAAATGGTAAAATGTTGAAAAGGTGAGAATATATGTATTCCACATTTAGATGGAATAAAAAATTTATTATTTGAAGGAATAAAACGATGATATCACGATTTTCAAGGTAATTTTATCAAAAACACGTTTTTATTAATATAATCTTATTCTCCTGCGTGTTTGATAATATTCATCTGAATAAACATCTATTCTTTGTCTTATTATGAAACCAAACGTCCTCTTAGTGTTTTTTTTTTCTCATTGCTACCTGATCCGAATAGAAATTCGAACCACTACCACTCAGAATAATTTGTACTATTTTGAGGTCGCACGTCGTCCTCGTGTAGAAACAGGGAAAGTACTTTTGTTGTATGCATTGAAATATCGAAAAAGAAGTTTAACCAAGGTCTGAGTTGAAATGCTGATAGCCCAAATGCTCAAATAGATACTTCTTAAGAGAAGGTGGTATCATGGTCCCAAATGGATGAAGCATATTAAATAAGGTCATGCCAACAGGCCACCCCCACACAGCAGGGCTAAGTTTGAGCTTTTAATACCTTTTCTGAGGGACCAACTCATGCAACTCCCTCACGTCCCATTAGTAGAGGGATGGTGGGGCTTCGTTTTGATCCCCTTTTTGGACCATTGCTTTATTTTTCCTCTCTCCTTAATTCCTCTATTCTCTGGTATCATTTCTTTTCAAAAAGAAAGAAAAAAGGAGAAGATTGCATGCAGTACCTACTCTCTCTCTCTCTCTCTCTCTCTCTCTCTCTCTCTCTCTCTCTCTCTCTCTCTCTCTCTCCCTCTCTCTCTGGAATTGAAGGAAGTTTAGCATGTTGACCTATAAAAGGAGACTATCTCATGTGACCATCCGATGCTTTTAATAATTGGTTGCCAAAATAAAGATCCAGTTATATGTACTTTCGTCGGTGGTATCACCACCGTGCGACCGATCACAGTGTTCATGAGCTACCACGTACAATTTCAATTCAAATATTCAATACATAATCTTTTAAGCACTATTTGCATTCTATTTTCGGCTTGAAAATTATAATCTAGTCTTTTAGTACATTAAAGGTGATCATTTTAAGGTTCAATTTATATAATACTCGAACAATGCGAACATGCAAAGATGAATCAGTAGAAGGGGAAAAAAGGCTTTTTGGAATAGCTGAAACAATGGGTGGCAATTTACACCCTCACAAAGAATAAATACCAACAACAAAGCCATAGTTTATAAATCACATTACAACAGCCCACCCCAACCCTTTCCCATTGGTCTTCCGTTCCTTTATCTTCCCTCTTTGTGGTTCAATGTTTTCCTCGCACACTTCGTTGCTGATAGTTCTAGTCCTCAAAACATTCTGTATAAGACATCCTATGAAAATCCTATATGCACTGCTGACCGCCTATTTACAACAAAAACAGGTAAACCAGCATAGTGGACTTCGTGATCACTGTGTTGTGAATTGTGATGAAAGTATTCATTTTTTTTCCTGTAAAATTAAGTAATCTACCGGTTAGCAGAAAGAACAAACTCCACTTCCTCAAGCGAGCTGCTCTGTCATCCTCAGGCTTGTTCCAATCATTGCCACGCTGGCCTTCGGCTGCCTTTCTCACAAGAAACAGGACAGGAGACCGATTGTGAGCATAAGGAACCTGGATGCTGAACTTTTAATCAATGATTAATTCAATTACTGCTTTTGGCTTTACGAATTTCTCAAACCGTCTTCAAGAAGAGTCCATGACAGCAGACTTCCATTTGCATCACCACTCAACAACTGCTTAAGGTCACTTGGAAGGTGGAGTGCTGTAACAGGATGCTTATGATATTTGAACACTTTGCGGAGAATCAGTTTATACTCTAGTGCACTACCACTTGAACTGAAGCCTCCCATTCCACTAGTGGGTGACTTGCTTTTGGTACTCCCCTCATCTGTAGAACAATGCACCATGTTCCAGACCTTCACTGCTCCACTCTGGTGACCAGTCACATACCAGTTTGTCTCCTGCCAATCTGAATGGGTAGCACTTGTCACAGATAAGATAAGATCAGAAGGGAGTTGTGAGGTATTGACAACTGCGAGACAATCACCATTAACACTCCAGACTGCAAGGAGAATTCCGGCAGCAGTTAAAATCTCTCCAGTGAGTTCATTCACATGTACAGCAGAAACTGGAGCAGGGAACAATGGAAGCTGCTTCACAAAGACCAAGTTTGCAAGATCCCATAGTATCACACTACAATCTTCGGAACCTGTTACAATCAGTGTATAAGGTTGACTAACATGAAGGCATGTGATCTTGGAGGTATGAGCACAGAGGGCACGCTCCAAACTCAGCTGATGGTCCACTCGCACCCCATCTTTGACAAATCTCCAAACTGCAATGACACCATCATCAGCCCCAGTGACCAGAAATTGACCATCATGACTCACTCCAGCACACTGAATTTGATTCCCACCATGAAGATTTTCATGCGTAGAAAGAAGTTTATCCTGGTCATAGCTCATTAATCTCAAGCTTCTATCTGGGAAACCCCATGATATATACTTGCTATATGTTACTGGTTTGAGCAAGCTATTTGCTCCAGCAGTGAGAATCTTTTCATTAAATGTCACAATCTGAGATATTGATGAAGATGTCCGCCGGATTTGCTGGGGAACCAAGTTAATACAATGTCGAAGAGGATGAGGTGGAAGCTTTTTGTCTGTTCGTCTTTTAACATGGGGCTTGAGGAATAACTGCTTTGGTGTCTGACCAAAGTGATTGATCTGGGCCAATATTGAGGCTTTCATCGTCGGGTCAGAAACAGAATCTATGTCAACGTTTCCCTCATACGTATAGTGATAGAAAACATTAACAGCTTCTTCAGCTGCCTGTAAAACAGTCATTTAAAAAAATGGATAGTTATTAACTGCATAGTCAATATAAATTATTGAAAGAATATGATTTATTAATGTCCAGAAGGCACAAACATTTTTTTTCTCTGACAAAAAAGCAACATCCTGCTATCATGACTCTTCAACAAAAAGGTTGCAATAAGTTTATAGACCATGATGCATCTCGTATAACAAGAAATTGATGTCCAAGTTCATGACTTAAATTGATTACATTAGTATTTCAATCACTAGTTTAAAATGAACAACCATGTGGAAGGACAGGCCACCATATAACAAAAATTAAGAGAGACACAGGAGACCAACAGAAAGCTCTTACTTTCAGTGGAAAAGAAGACAAAAAAGAACTGAAGGATCATGCTTATACCATAAGCAAATTGATTGAACAGTTTGGTCCTTAGTTGTAAGTAAACAAAAATTCCACTTATTCCCAAGGGTACGTATCCCATTGTACCATTGATGTCGCATCTAAAAGTCACTCTGATCTTAGCAAAAGTTCACTGATCTGGCTAAAGACCAGTTTACAAGCAAAGATCAAATATCAATGACACAACTTCTGCATTGTACCAAAGATCAAATCCATTTACAAGCAATTTTCTTATTTGTGTGATTATGTTGGCACAATAGATACAGAGCCAAACCAAACAAAAATAAAGCTTCATTTTGCATAGAGACTAACTTGTAAATATCGGTATATTACAAACTACCAATGGATATGAAATGCTATTTTCCAGAAGTACACAGAGTTTTGCAGCTATTTGTATAAGGAGATATAGGAATTAATATAATAGTTACCAGGTGAGATGCCTTTGACAAGACCATTTTACTGCATGTGGCAGCTGGGAAGTTTTTCTTTGACATGAAATGTCTTTTAGCATGCAAAGGAAGGTTTATATGTACTATTCATTTGAAGTTAATTTTGGAGTAACATAAATATTAAATATCATAAAGAAGATCGGCTCTCAGAACAAACAAAATAAAAACAAAAAAGAAGGATCAGTAAGAACTATAATCAGGGTCCACTCACCTTTCCTCTCTGTTTATATCCAAATATAAGATCTATCCAGTGATGCAAATTCTCGGAAACGTAATCTGATTCCAAGGCTTCCCGATGCTTCCTTATAAATTCTCTAACACTTCCTTTTGCCCACGGGGGGAGAATTACATCACCAACCTGTGAAAAAACTAGACATTTTATCCTTATCTAAAACAGAAACAAGATATATCTTGAATAAGAACTGATGAAAGGCAAAGAAAGAGTACCAATAATTATAATCATAACAGATGATCAAACAACTGAAACTCCAAAAGTTGACCCACCTTTTCACCTGATTGCTTTTCCCCCAAGTCGAGATTAAATCTATTCTCAAGAAATTCAGGCATATAGAAAAATTCTGGAATTAGTTCCTTCACATCTGATGTGTTGCTCTTTCCAGCAGCACTTGACCATGTATCTCTTATGCTGTTAAAAAGGCGGTCTGCATGGTCAAACTGCCCACCTTGTAATTTCTGGTTTTCAGTACTAAAAGGTGGTAACCTTAATAGATAGAAAAGAACAATTCCTGCACTTGAATAGTGGGAGCCATAATGAAATTTGGGAACATCAGGATCATCCCAGCTTTCGTACCTGAAACAAAAAGATGACCAAATGAGACCAGGAAATCACACATATTGATAAGAAAACCATGATGTAGTTGACAACCTTTTCCTGAATTCATCTTCTCCCTCTGGTGTTTGGCAACCCATTGGTTTGTCAAGTTTGCGGAACGTCTGAGGATTTGTAAAATCCAGAATTTCACTCTCATAATCAGCAAGAACCCATGGGAATACTGGATATTGCGTGAGATCGCTGTACCCACGTCCTGCAAGAGTGTTCAGGTGCATGAGGTATTGAAAGTTGCTAATTTCTCCAGTCTGCCACCTCTTTGAGAAGGATTTTGCCATGATCTTAAACAAACGACTACCCTCATTAGCCTCTTGCTTTGATGTTCCAGAAATTGTCATGTCCAACCTAGAAAATACATTACTATCAGAGTGTGTAACATAAAAAAAGCAGCATGCACAGAAAATAACCATCAAACATCTTGGAGATGGAGCTCTATAGTAGAAAAACAGAAGATTGATAAATGAAACTAACTCCACGAAGAAATGTATATGAACTCCATTTTCAAGCATTAAAAGAGTGAATTACCCATAACTGGCAGCAGTCATTTGCTACATGATTTTTAGAACAGCATACAACAACAACAACAAAGCCTTATCCCACTAGGTGGGGTCGGCTACATGGATCATACGACGCCTGATTCATGTTCATGAGATTCGACAGGGTTTTACGCTGGCTGTTAGGGCCTAACACAACCCTCCTCCTTTATCCGGGCTTGGGACCGACTATAAAACATAGGCGGAGTTATAAAACATAGGCGTAGTTATTTTTAGAACAGCATATTTAAATAATTTTCTTAATGAAAAAAAATTGCAAAATACCAATATAATTTTAGTATGCAAATCATCCAATAAATAACAATAGATTAAAAACTCAAAGCAAGACCACGGAATTCAACCAGACAAAAAACACGGGCAAAGGAAAACATACATGCTATTCCTTGGGAGATTCATAGCAACCAAGTTCCTGAACACTTCTTCTCGTTCTTTCTTGTGGAAGACCAAGAGATCATTACACCCATCCATGCTAAATATTTCAATAGCAACTGGACGGAGCTGATAATCGCGTTTCAGGAGCTCATGGATGCTATCCAGTTTCCACATATGCCATTGATGGGGCAGATTACTGCTACTCACCAGTTTTTCCTTTCCCCAAGCACCTCCATTGTATGCCCATGCTCTTCCGCCAACTAATGATTTTACTGTTGCATTCCATGGAGAAGATTTAAATTCGAATTCAGTGGTGCCCAAAACATCTTTTTTTACACCCAAAGCTTGATCAATCACTGATAGATCATCCTCACTTTCTTTTTCGCATATGCATCCAGAATCGTCAATGAAGAAGTTCTCAATTACATACAGGCACAGATCTCCTATAAGAAAGATACCATCATGTTTGTCAAGGCCTACAACTCGTTCACAATTATATTTGAACCTTATCTTCTCTGAAGGTTCAAGATATGGCCTGATAAGGTATTCACCATTATCAAGCAGTTCTTTCTCTTGTTTATCACCCTGAGCCCTCGCATCATCCACCTTCAGTGAAGATGACTGCCTTGGCGAACCTAGCTCAGATCTAGCATTTAGACCCTCTGCCATCTGAAGAGAGTAGGAACTTGACTTTGCACCAAACTCAAGGGCAGAATGAAGGCTTGGCTCATGTACACTACTACATCGGTCATCATTCCAGCCAGATTGAGGAAATTCTGAGTTTTCAAGTTTGAACCCTCCATCTTCTTTGATTGACTCTTCATAATCACCACTGTCAAAAAACTTCTGATGAGCACCATCAGTTAAAAAGTTCAAATATGAATCTGAGTCAGAACCAGACATGTGTCCATGTTCTCGTGTTTCCATTGTATGTTTTGAGTCTTCTATCTCAAAACCTCTAGTAACAAGATTCTGGATTGTATCAATTCTCAATTTGCAGCGTTCAAGTTTCTTGCGCATTCTATATGGTCCTTCAATAGGACAGAGTTGCCATTCAGGTTCTAAAGAAGAATGCCGAATAGGAAATACCCCTCTTTCATGAACAAGTTGCTGAATCTGAGCCTGCCACTCACTTTCTGCATGGAGAACCCATCCATATTTATCTTGGCGAATGGCTCTCAGTTGCGTAGACATAACATCACGAAGAGACTCAAGAGCTGCTCTTCTTTCATTTATTTGTTCCCAGTGCTTCATACCTAATTTTGCAGCTTCTTTTGCCTTCCTACTCATTTCCCTCTTACGACGAACTTCCATGCCTTTTATTCTCACACCTGGAAATTTTGATGATCCAACAACATACTGCACCCACATAATGGATGCACACTGCTCCAAGACTTTACTGACTGTCTGCTCAGATGCGTGAAGCCATTCGAAGAAAGCAGAGGGGTTCCCTGTCAATAATGTATCAAAGCCCCCGTGCAGAATATCCAAGGTTGGACCTTGATTTGGTTTTGAAACAAGTAGATCCTCAATTGCTGGCCGGCGATGCAATAGCAGGTATTTTATGACGTCCATTGCCAATCCTTGAGCAATTGGTCTTTGGTCGTCGAGGAGAGCAATCATATTCACACACAGACAGCAAATCAATTCAGTGTCAAGATTTGTTGGGCAGAGTACAAGCCTCTTATTGGCTACTATTAGTTGCAATATCTTGCAAATATCAATAGCAGATTCGTCTTGAACCATTTTAGCAAATAAAGCTCTCCCACTTTCAGATTGGAAGCTCAAACTTGTAAGGAGATCATCTTCTCCGATAGACTTCAAGAATAAAGGCAGAAAACAGTACATTATCACCCGATTTGTATTTTTCAAAAGAGCATGAATGTATGACTCAAGTTGCTTGTTTCCCCTTGCCATTGACAATATTCCCTTTCCTGGAGGTGCTGCCTCTTCAATGCGACCATCTTTATTTGCAAGTTGTAACATTGACAACAAAAACTCTAAAATTCTAAAAACACCAACTGGCTCAGGGAAAGAGCCCATGTAAACACGATCCACTATCATCCAACAAAGAGAGTCCAAATTCACACTCCAACGGTTCTTATCAAGTTTTGTTTCATCCTCCTCATCATCACGCAAGAGGCGCCTTTCCAAGAAGTTCATTAAACGACTTAGACACAATCCTTGGAAAACCAAAGCAGATTCAGCATCTGCATATAATGGAACAGCTTCCAGAATATGTTCTACAAATTGGGTTGCTTTCAGCTGCTCTGTGACAATGTCCGCAAGGATTTCTGCAATGAAATCTAAAACTGCAGTAGCTCCAGCAGAACAAGGACCACCTCCATACCCAGAATCATCAATCTCTAATAAGAGTTTGGGATTTATAGGAAAGAATGCATTTGTGGAAGATGTCTCCTGTGAGTTCATTCTTACATCAGATGATCCATCAAATTCACTCATCGAAAAAGAAGATCTCATAGATGGTGTGGTGTTTAACTTAGCTTTTGAGTCACTGATACTGCTGGTGCTTCCAAACAATGATGTCCCTGCGAGCACAGGAGATGCACCAGGGGTCGCTGTCATTTTAGTATTTGAATTTTCAGACAGATTTGGAGAATAAGGTGCATCATATGAAGGTGAACTGATGGAATATGTTGGTTGAACAGGATCTGGAGTGCCATCAAAACCAGAATTACGAGAATCGGGTGCAGGTGAATTGATTGAGGTTTGAATAATATTTTGATCCTCAGAACTCTTTTGAGTGTCTGCACCATCTCTGTTTGAAGATTCTATATCAGTGGCACCATCCAGACAATTTTGTGAGCCTTGCACATCTTCAGAACTAGTACTTTTATGTTCTCGGGGAAAGCTATTTATACTCATGGAAGTTTTTGCAGAGTGTTCATTATCAGGAGGCACGTTGGAAAATGTGTTTTTTGAACTGGCCTTATCCTCATCATTAATGTTCTTCTCATCAGGCAACTTAGTTGTTAGTTCTTTCGCCATTTTCAAGGCACAATCCGCTCTGCAAAGAAGAAGATATTGCTTAAATAAATGAACAAAACTAAGTAGAGAGAATCACATTGGTTTCAAAAACATAAGAGAGAAATTCAAGTTGCAATGAACACCAAAAAAGATAACAGAAAAAGAGGAAATAAAGCAAACATACAGAAAGGGTTCTAGGTACATACCTTACACAGGAAAAATACAGATCCACACAGCTTTCAAGAAACTCTGTTCTCCTGCATAAAACAGAGAAAGGAGGGCATGTTTTTGCCAAGTCAACCATGAAACGTAAAACTGAAGTTGCTGCGTTTGGCGCCCCCGCATCTCCACCCATCAATCGTGCTGCATATGTCTTATGCATTAGAGCCTCTCCTTGAAGGTCTCCTGCCATATCAGCAGCTGCTTCTACAAGCTCTGCAACTAGGCTTCCACTGGAATGGGACAGATTACCATTTTGATGTGCAAGCATCGACTGAACACTCACTCTATCAAATGTAGCTTTTGCCATTGTGATTACAATTTCCAACAAATCCACAAATTTTAGCTCCCCAGAGTTTCCATCACTAGGCAAAAGAGCAAGGAAATCAAGCATTCGAACTTCTGGCACTCTAGGATAGACATCCTTTCCAAATATTAAACAGAAGAGTATATAATATATCTCAGGAGAATCGTAAAAGCTTGGAAGAACACGGGTCAATCCTTGGTAACCTCCACTGGTCCGAAACTTGAGAGCAAATGTAGGAGAAGAAGTAAGGCATGCTCCTAAAAGAGTCATGATCCATCTCATGCTCGTTGGATGCACAGCTTCATCAAGGAAAAAGGTGACCAACTTGGATGAGACAATCTTGTGCCACTGCTCAAGCAATTCTTCCGCATTGATGGTCATTTGTAAATCAATTAACATCTCCAATAACATGTCCCTTACAATGACATGTTTGCCCATAGTCTCTCGAGCAATTGGGTTGTGTGGAGTCGCCTCAGGTGGATCGAATGTCATAATCACAAAGTTAACAACGAGTTCTAGCTCAGAAGGCACAAAACCATCTTCTAAAATAACACCAAGCAGTACCACAAGCTTCTCCAAAACAGCAACTTCAACATCACCACGTTGAAGAGTCACCAGTAGGTGTTGGACTAGATTAATTTGCCGTAAGAGTGTAAGGTTATGATTCCTATACCAGTGCATAGATACCATTCGCTCAAGAAATGCAAGAAGGGCAATCTGAATTGAAACAGGAGCAGTAACCCACAATGTCCAGTCTAAGAGAACATGCTCAACCATATCAGCATTGGAAAGAACAATGCAATTTGAATTTTCTTCCGATAGTTCAGTGTTCTCAAGCTCAGATAGATGGCTAAATGAATCTTTTTGTGCAGAGAAATCATCAATATCCCCATGAGAACCAAGTGAAGATATCTCATCAGATGACTTGAGTAAGGACAGATCATCAAGGCTAGTCTCTGGTGAAATACCAGTCGGGAAACTAAAAGACTGACTTACTAGTGATCTTTGTGGTTCAGAAAAAGAAGCTTCACATGCAGCAATGCGGAAAAAGATATCAAGAGAATGCATGTCAAACAGAGACATTCGACGGTGCAAGAAAAGTGCAAGAAGATGGTATCCTCTCAATGTTTTCATATCCTTAACATTCTGTGGATTCTGATGAAGTGAAAACGCCAACAACTCCAATGCCATATGCAACATATCTGTGGTTTCAGCAGATTCAACAAGAGCAAGGACAACAGCCATCCCGCCTACTGTACGTATACTATCTCCAATGACACATTGATTACAAATATAGACATCTCCGGAAAGACGGCCATATCGTGGTATACCTGTAAAGAGATAAGAAACAGAACATTTATTAGCATATCATCAGAAAGTTATACAACAGAGCAAAATTCAGGGCATACGCACCACCAATCGGAGAAGCAGCAGCTGCCATTGGATCAACAAGATTGAGCAAAGACAGGGTACCAGAAGCCCGAAAAGCTTCAGAGGATGTTCCATCAAATGCAAAGATAAGTTTCCTTCCAGAAAGCTGTGCTGACAGATTCATCAAGCGTTCTAGGTCCCAAACAATTCCACTTCCGTCTGATTTAATATTTCCTTGCTTATTAGATGTATCAAGTCTTTGTGTATTTGAAGCTGAGGGCAATTCGTTTTCCAGAGAATCTAGAATTGCCATAGTACCTCCACCGCAAGCCTGATTTGGGACAAATCTTAAAAGATCTGTATCCTGAAATAGACCTCTATATCCTCGACCAAGAATATACATAAAACAAATGCTCCCTGAAGTAAGAACTTCCTCAAATAGATAACAGCAACGGAGCCTCCACTGTAGCTCACTGGTCTTTACACGAGAAGGTGGTGTACCTATAGTAACTTGCAAGGATTTGCCAACTGGAGATGGTGAATAACCAAGCTTTCCCGTGTGCATCAATTTTCCATTGATATAAAGATAAGCTACACTAGCTTGGAAAAGTCCTGCTAATGCATTGGGCTTACTGTGAACAACTGCAAGGTGATGCCACCTTCCTTCTTCCATTTCTATGCTAGGAAATGACAGAGATGAGGTATTACTTGTTGCTAGAGTAAAGACACCATTATCCTGGAGGCAGAGTTCTGCGAACAGGGTGCTTCCTTCACTCACTGCACCCACAGAAAAGAGACGTAACATTTGCCCACCAAAAATGCTCCTCTTAACATATCCAGCCCTTGGCCCTTGCTCTAGCTCTCTGATTTGACTTTTCAAATTGCGATACTGAAACCAGCAAACAAAAGAATACCCAGCAGCTGGAGGCCATGTTCTTTCTCCTAAAGACACTTGGATGGATGCATGACCAACTTTGCTCATGTCCATTTCAATGAATGGAGCTAAAGATACTCCATCAGACCTCATATCCTCTGTCCGAATTAATTTTAACAGCATATCAACAAGAAGATGCCCTGAATTTTTCACTTTAAGTTGAAGAATATATCTTACAAGAATGCGAAGCTCAGATGAAGATAGCCTGCAACATAAAACACCTTATTACTCGGAAAAAAAAACACCTACATTTAGTAATTCACATATGTGCCACAATTTACCTATATGCTCCAAGCACTTCAACTATTCGTAATGTATGAGTAAGCAAAGGAGATGAGCCTTCCAGAAATGGACTGATTGTCTCCAATAGAAGTCCAACGCATCCTAAATGATAAACAAACATGACATATAATATTATGTTTTCTGGAAAGGAAACAAAAGCAAGGTAGTTTGTTTTCCATACCAACTGAAGTCAAGTTCTCTTGATTGTAGTGGCTAACACGAGCAAGTTTCTCAATAAATCTAAGAACATCCAATTGAACTTTTGGAGTGAAGAGCAACAAAGATCGTATAAGCACGCTAACGGCACTGGCATTATATACCCGATCACCATCAAGCCTAGCTGCACCAACTTGGAGACTAACGGATGACGCAGACTCATCCTCAAATGTGTTGGAGGTAGAACTTTCAGATTGAAGAACACTTGATGGAGGCAAAACAGTCTCAAGAGCAAGCTCCAATGACAACTGGATAACTTGTTTCTCACACTCCACACAAAGTAGACCAGATTCACATAGAAGATCATAAAAGGTCTGTGATGACATTACACTGTGTAGCCTCAAACGGTTTATCATGTTATTAGATACTCCAGCTGTGACAGCTCGCATTAAGAAACTGAAAACTTTCATCTGAGGTAACAAAGAGGACTGAACATCATGATTTTCACTTCTCTGATAACTGTGCAACGTGGTTAACAGGAGGGAAAAACCAGTAGCCTCCCCAAAAATCCGTTGTGCAGAACTATTGGCACCAAGTACACGCCATAATGCACCAAATGTGTCACATTTTGCATCATTATGAAGTTTGTATTGAGAGCCAGAAACACTTGAAACCATTCCACTTTTGAGAATCTCAATTAGTGCACCTAATTCTTCTGGATGAGCCTGGAAGAAAGAAGAAATAGAATGCAATAGAACAAGTACTAAATGGTAGACATGCAGAACAAAAAAATTACAGGACCATGATTGAGCATTTATATGCAGCAAAATGATAGAGCAAGCAAACCTGAAGAGAATCTTCAATAATCAGACATGTTAATATCCGAAGAACACCAGATCGATGATTGTCTGAAACTAAGAATGGAAGAATGGTGCTGACACCATTGGATGATCGAAATGATTGTTGATTAGCCTCAGCTCTTTTGAGCAAAGAGAAAAGACAGTCCCATGCTATAGTGATTGTGCCCTCCTCTTCGAATATGAGAAACTTTCCTGAATGAGAACCCACTAATTTGGGCGAAGAAAGGATGGCATCTTTGTTATCAATGTGTTTCTTGAAGCTGTTAGAACCAGACTTTATCTCAGAACTACTGGAAATCTTGCTTTGTTGTTCTTCTCCAAGGAAATACTTGTGTTGCTTCAGATCATCTAGTAGAACTTCAAGAACGCCGACTTCCCTTAAAACCTTTTTGTATTGCTGATCAAAAGAAAGAAGCTTCACAAAGAAAGCAAGAATGGTATGCTTGAGAGTCGTAGTAATTGGCTGTTGTAATAAGCAACAAAGTGAAAGCAATTCTTGTTCGGGAATGCAGTTCACAACAGTAACAGCATATTCTAAAATTTTAAGGATAATGTCCTGCAATGATGGAGGAAATCCTGCCATATTTAGAATAAGGAGAGGCACCGTTCGCAACTGTTGGCACAACTTATAGTTCTCAAGATGACAAGAGAAAATTTTGAACATTCTATTCAACACCTCCGCTTGAAGTTCCACATTATCAGCCTTTAGAAAGATATCCTGAAGCATCTGAATGGCTTCAAGATCTCTAACCTTGGTGTTGCCTTTCTCCCAAATCTCATCATTTAGCTTATCAGAAGAAGATGTGCGACTTCTATTATGCCCTGAAGTCCTTCCCTGAGATGATTTTGAGGCCCTTCCACCAATATGTTCTGGAGGACCTGTTTGAGCTAAATTCACAAGAACATCAAGTAACCTCGACAATACTGGAGAAAGTTGGGGAGACAAGGTATCAGCTTGGAGTTCCGGCACAAAATTACTAGCTGTGTTCATATCTTCATCAGATATCGAATGTGTAGTGACAGATTGAAGAGTCTGGTTCTTCTGCAAGCTGGATAGCATCAATGCAAACTGGACAAGAAACTGGTAACCATGGGCATTGTGAATATCCTCTCTCAATCTGATAGCACCTGACTCTGCAAGCAGAAATTTAAAGACATTAAAAATTATGCAAGAGAAAATTTCAGCTACATAGAGTCCTAATTTAAGTTCAATCAGTCATATATTGCATAATAAAGATATATTGACAGATTTACCTGGTCTATATGACAGTTCAACACATTCGAGCAGAAGGTCCACTATGCCCATGGTGTATGCAGGATCTCCTTTATCTGGATTAAAATCTTTGACAGCCGTTAAGAGAACTTTAATCTAGGGATAAGAGGAAAAGAATCGTTAGATTAGCCGAGTCATATAAAATCCAAGAAATCTGATTTAAGAAATAGGGAAATAATGCATCTAATAACATATTAGGTGACAAACATAGGTTACAGTAAATTATAAATTTGCAACTCATGTGGACTAGGACCCATATGGACCATGAAGAGTGCAGAACAATCATAACTATTGTCATTGGCAATCACCTAGGCCATTTGACTACAGCAAAACCCCACGTTTTTTAGGGAGAAGAGGTAATATATAGAGAATATTTGACACATCTCTTTTTTGTAGAGTGTTGGGAGGGATAGTAGCTTGGACATCCCAACCCGTTCATGGCTTTTTGCTCCTTTCGGATTTGTTCCCCCATACACCTGAATTTCATCGTTTGACTATTTTAATACAAAGTGGATGACTACCAAAGCTCATATTCATCCTTTCTCTCATAAAAAGGGTTAGGACCCATCCATCAAAAGATAATACCAACAAGAGCCATAAATAACAATCTCTCGAATAAATTTTATTTAAGGGAAAATGATATCTATTTTGTTGCATCATCAAAGCATAATACTTCTTTTTAAATCATACATCTTGTTTCTAAATCTGATAAGTTCTTACGCAGGACCAAAGACATTTTCACATACTTTCAGGAAAGGATTGCTATTTTATTTGATGGCAATCCATTTTTAATATATCCTGGGAGAATACAAATACACCAATGTCCAGGTAGGAAATCTCTTGCGATCTCAAACTTTGAATTTAGCATGGTGTACAATGTTCTTTATACAAATTGGGGCACCCCCAAAAAGGATGTAGTGTCAAGTTGGACACATCTTACTAATATATGTGAATGTTTGAGTGGATCTACCACACTTACAGAGTTACAGGTTTCACCCCAGTCCTTGACCAAGGATTTAGCATGATGCACAATCTTATCAATATAGCACCTCTCTCCTAAAGATACATCCATTCCAGTCAGACCAAATATCCTACAAAAATGCTAGAGGCATCAATTGGTCCTATTGAAAGACCTTTGAATTAATTGCCAGAATAGCCACTCCAAACTTGTGTCCAGCTGCCAACCCACTCATGATGTCACTATTTAGGGTCCATCTTGCCCTGAACACCTTAGCAACTATCCTTACCTGGCACCCAAAAAAAAAAAAACATTACCATTTTTCTGAGTCCAAACCCAGAAGTCCCAAGAATTTCGAATTGTAACTTTTGACCCCTAAAAAAATTGATTTGAGCTTACAGTTATGACCCAGTGTGTCAGGTTCCCTGATATGCCTGTGTCATTGATAAGTGCTGGATAATGAAAACATTATTGCAAACCATATTAGAGTTCCAGGTGGTTATATCAGAATAGTTCCCCGTTGTCCCTATAGCTATCACAAAAGTCAACAATACAATGCTCAATTTATGTATCAACTTAAACTCCATATACTAATATTTTAACACAATTTGCGAAGGATCAAAGGAGATGGACTATTCCAGATATTAGAAAAAATATATTTAACGAGCCGGTCCCAAGCCCGGATAAAGGAGGAGGATTGTGTTAGGCCCCGACAGCCAGCGTAAAACCCTGTCGAATCTCATGAACATGAATCAACGAATATCGGAATGGCGTCGTATGACCCATGTAGCCGACCCCACCTAGTGGGATAAGGCTTTGTTGTTGTTGTTGTATTAAGGTAAAGCAAATTCTCCTGACATTTTCTTAAAGACCTATAAGATGATTGTTACTTATTGTCAGTGTATCCTCAAATGAGGGTTCCAGTTCCATACTGGCGCTCAATTTAACATCAAAATGATTTTATAAGATGATAAAGGAAATCAATCAAAACACCCATCATAGAAATATGTAGCATATAATTTGGGAGATGAATCTAACTGACAACCTTTATTGATGTAAGTTTGAATGCCCAGCAGTTCAAAACAATCACTTTTAAAACATAAAATGAAACAAAAATTAGCAGAGACCACTATAAAGTACTAAGAGGAAAAGCATACCAAATTATGCTTGTGTATATATTTTGCTGTGCTCCCATTGTCATTGACAAGAAGAAGACCAAGGATCTGAATATGTAAAGAAAATGACCAAGTCACCAAACAATAGTCAATACAACTTGTTAGCTACCAGATTTGTTTGTCTTATGAATACCTGCATTGCATGTCGATGTAGTTGAATCATATGCAAGGGTATTAGGCCATCTCTAAATCGAGCAAATACAGACAAAGAACCATTAGTAACCATATTAAATAGAAGCTGAAGTGAATCATCTTCGATCAAACTAGTTGCTGCAGAAGGATGGCTTGCTAATGCTTTCATAATATGCACTATACTTCCCTCTATCTGCAAAGAAGAAAAATAAAATGACTGGCCAGAAACAATCAAAGGCAACCTGGAAGATGAAGAATGTAGGTTCATAATGGTAAAGAGTTAGGCTTTTCCATAATTTACTGAGTATTAGGTATAACTTCTCCTAAAAAGAAAAAAGAGTTAGACTTTTTTACCCGGTGCAACATGGTCCATTATCATGTTCATTGTCATCACTAAAGACAGTTCTAAAACTTCTTCCAAATGCTTAAGACAAAAAATAGAACCCCAACATTCTATTATGGAGTTCAAATCTATGTCCATGTAACAGCCAAAGAAGAAATGTTGGAACTCAAAAATTGTGAAACACACATAAACGCTATCATTACTTCAGCAGAACTTTCTACAATTGTGGTGGTATACATTCGTGCATGTGCTGCTATGATAACAAATTTTATAAAACGCTGAAAAGAACAGAGCACATAAGATGATCCATGTTGACCAAGAGACAATAACTCAAATCCAACATCAGTAACATGAAATAATGTAGTAAGACTGCAGGCTCCATTGGGAAAAGAAAATATGAAAAGGAACAGAGGACAAAACCAAAGGGTTTTTTCCAAAGTAAATATTTCCTGGAAGGCAGAAAGAAAAGAAAAAAGAAGCAAAAGGCTACCTATTTCTCATATTCAACCTCTGAAAACCATGTCATGGCCAAAATGTGGTTCTTAGTCAAAAGAAACAAAAATATATAAAGTTTTTTAGAGAAAAAAAAAAAAGAAAACATGGCATATGAATGTGTATTTGCAATCTTTAGGGTTTCTACATTAATGGTTACTTAAAGAAAAAAACAAGATGACTGAGTTCCAACGTTCTATAATATGATAGTTTCCTTACCTCAAGCCGTCGAACTGGTGAAGCATCACAATTTAAATTTTGATCACCTTCTTCTTCAAGGCTGGCAAGCGGTTGTCCTTGCTTATTCTCATCAGGACTCAAAAGTGTATTTAGTATGTGAATAAGGCAGCAAAGAATGCCAGAATCCAGTAAATGTTGTTTATCAATCGCCTGAAGATTTAGTTGGAATCATTAAATCGCGATTTGTATCCATATTGCTTCACCAAATGAGTACATGATTTAATAACAGTCGAACCAAATGAAGTTTGCATATACACAGATAAAGGTTCTAAATTCTCTTATTTTAGGTTTTTCTTCTTCTTTTACAGATGATGAGGTAACCCAAGTTTTATTCTTTAAAAATAATTTTTTGACGTGTCAAAAAGAGTAAGAAAGATGAAGGTACCTAACATACGAATTCACAAAGTTGCAACATTAATTCATATATTTTTTTAGAGGGAAAAAGGGGTATTGATTTAAAATAGTTACATCATCCAATTACATAGAAACTTGTGAATCCCTTCTCAAAGAAAAAGAAACTGGTGAATCCAAGACATCGTGGGACCAGCCGATTTGATAATGTTTGTTGTCTGGCTAACTATTCTAACAAACTCTACACGAAGCAACAAATACACTAAGAGCTTTCAGAAGACAACTACACCTTTAATTATATCCACATTGCAAATAAAATTCAATGTCTGACGGCTTATACTTAATTTGGAAATGTAAGTATTTTTTTATATCCTTGATGATGATTCATTGTGAAGCTGTGGAACCATGGGAGTGATAATTGTTTCTTGGAAGATTATAGAATTAATGGCAAAACTAGACTTCCAGGTTCTAGGTCAGAAACTCAAGTGGCGTCTTTTTTTTCTGTGAGAGGGCAAACAAGTGGAGTGGCAGCTACCACAGCTTCAAGCATGCATCTATCGAATTGAGATATATAATGACTGTGATGACAACTATCATTGCACATAAGAGTTACTGAAAATTACTTTCAAAAGAAAAAAAAGAGTTACTGAAAAGTAGCAGTGTATCAAAAGCATTATCATGGAAAAAAGATCAATCATGCAGCTTCAAAGCAAATGCATTATTTCATCCACAATGGCATCTCGGAGTGAATGTGCCGGGATAAACTTGTTCCTCATTTTATTCAATAAGTTTAATAAATAAATTTATTTCAAATTTCTGTTAAAATATCAGAATTGGTGCTGTCATAAGTTACTCCTTAGATCGTTTCAAAAATAATAATAATAAGTTACTCCTTAGGTCTCAGTTGCCAAATGTTAAACACACGGAAAAGGCTATTGGAAACAGGATAAGGTTACTCTTCTTTTATCTGCTAGTGCAAACACCTTGTTTCATGGAGAAAAAGTAAAGACAGAAGTAACAAACTGTAGGTCTTATTGTCGTATTACATTATATTATAGGAGACAACCCTTTTATATGAGGACAAGACATCTTGTCAGTGAATCATCTATTTTTTTAAATGGGTCAGTGAATCATCTATAGGATATAAATTAATAAGGATTAAGAACATAGAGAAGCAACACATGAAAATGAGAAGTTCGGAATCACTAGTAGAATATTCATCATACCCCTGCCACAAGAACCTCCACTGCATATAACAAATTCGATCCTGGACTGATACCATCCTGATGAACAGGTAAAAATATGAACAATGGAAGCCATTGGATTTAGAAAATCAAGACTGTTTCTCAAGTTAACATCATAGATAGAATCACAGACCTTAACTTCAGAAAAGAAACTTATTATATTTGTGACATTCAGAGATCTTCCGTTGCTATAGATTCTCAACTTTTCCACATCAGTTACAAATGCCCTTCCAACAACAAAAGAAAATATGTGTGCTTCTACTAACCTGCAATTTAAAATAAAAATAAATAGTCCATTGGCTGATAAAAAAAAGGTATAACTACAACTAGAAGCAAACAGTTTCAGCAAAAACCAAGTGATGACAATGCAACAAAATATCAAGATGAGGTGAGCATATTAATAGTTTTGCATGGAGGTCAACCAATTCAGGTTGATGCTCCATTTGAAGGATCAAACATAAATTCCTAGCCTTTGGCATCCTTGAAAGAGGATGATTTCTGTAAAATGTGAATTCAGTTAGAAATAACTAGGATAATATTTTCTCAGGCGTATAACACTAAAGTTCTACAATCAATGCAGGCCAGTCTCCACCCTTATCATGGTCCATTTCTCAATAGCGTAATTCCAATCATTCTATAAACACTAATATGCATAATGCATTGATTTGGGAAAAGGATGACTGACAAGGTGTGCAATCATCCTATTTTATTGATACTAAAATATCTTATTAGTTGTAGCATAGTACATTTTTAAGATAATAATTAAGAACATCACTGAACTTGATCAAAAAATGCTACACACCAACTAGATGAATTTGCTTCTTTTTCAAAAAGGAAAAAACAATGAATTTGCTTCTAATAGTCTAGATTGTTCTAGAACTGCAGATAGTAGAGAATCGTCATTGATGAAATTTTATCCTAGTGTCTTAGAAACAATTACAGAGACATCAACGAGAACCAATCTCCCACACACCTATTCAAGTTTCTTGATTCAAATTGCATTCCTCCTACATGAATAATCATGCTTCTAGCTTTAACTAAGTGCTTATCCAAGAGATTATTAGAAATGTCAACCAGTAATAGCCATTTTTTATTAGTGCAAAGGCCAAGGTATGTCCAAATGCATTCCAAAAGGTTAAAAATGCCCAAGAAAGTAGCAAAGGTTTTTTTATCCAAGGAGAAACGAAACATACAACAGGGTCAAATATAATTTGAGGTTCAGACAATACTGATGTGTGATCTGAATGGAATTAGAACTCTTTTTTGTTGAGAGAGAGAGAGAAAGAGGATAAAGGATGATTGATCAAAACTTTGTAATTAAATGATGGAATTTTAACCATAAGAATCATATTTAAATAAAAGTAACAGATCTAAAAACTATGGCATAGAATACTAAATCAAATTACCATGAATTTTTTTTTTTCAGAGGAACCATGAAATATATTATCACAGATAAAAGAAGCTACATCGAAAAGGTTGGCAATCCAATTAAGTAGAGTAACTATACTTGGGAATTAATTGAGCTACACTAGGCTGCTGCTTCACCAGTCTACAGAAAATGTCTACTGCCATGTTTAAGGCCATTTCTTTCTCCTGCAGTTACAGATGTGGTCATAAATGATTATCCAGAAATAGGATATTAACTAAAAAATGTCATCACGGAGGAGGACATTAGATGGACAACAACCTTTTCAGAGCTGGAAGAGCGGAATTCTTCCCAGAAGTTCTTAAAGTCCACCTCCAATTCATGTTTGCCCCTGTACAGTAATAAAAGTTAAAAAAAATTCCTGGACATCCAAACTAAAAAGAAACACTTTTACATATTCATAAAGAAGGCATTTAATCCTCTCAAAAAAGAAGACATTTTTTATAAGTTGACAAACAACCTTAGATGGCTTTGTATCTTTTTTTTTTTTTTGAAAGAGGCCTTTGTATCTTTATAATAAATCAAATACAAATTTCACGTTGATAAATGTTTAATTAATTATCAAACATGGGGATATAGGTCCAGTTGAAATTAAACTGTGCCCAAATGGTTATAGCACATTCAACATTCTTTCAATGCTATATGAGAAAATAAGCACAGAGTAATCTGCAGAGGAAACTAGAATCCCTTGAATCCCAGAATGTATTAATCTTGACTAATTGAAGGGAAGTTAAAGAAAAAAAAGGGAGGTTAGAGGCATGAAATCTTAAAAGTAACAATACACAGCTTAAATTAAGAATTTAAGACATCAAGCTTGATAACTTGATTTAAGACTTAAAAAAAGGCATCAAGCTTGATAACTTGCTGAAAACTATCAACAAACAGAAACATAACTTTTGAAGTAAAAAATACAATAACTTTTGTAGTCAACCTTTCTTTTCTTTTCTTCTTTTTTTTTAGTAGTTTCAAAAAAAATAAAAACAACTACAATAATTCATATGAAGTTAAAGGAAAATTCTATGCTATAAGACCGGCAGGGTTATATGGTAGTGAATGTTGGGCTATGAAGGGACAACATGAACGTAAAGTGGGGGTAGCCGAAATGAGGATGTTGAGATGGATGTGTGGTCATACAAGATTAGATAAGATTAAGAATGACCATATACATGAACGAGTCGGAGTGGCTTCTATTAGTGAGAAAATGGTAGAGAATCGTTTGAGATGGTTTGGTCATGTTCAGAAAAGACCATTAGATGCGCCAGTAAAAAGAGTAAATCAAATAATCTGGAGTCCGATTAAAAGAGGGAGAGGGAGGACAAGGCGAACACTTGACGAACTAATAGAGCAAGATCTATTGGTGAATAATATACCGAAAGGTTTGGTTACTAATAGAGCGGAATGGAGTCGTATGATCCATGTAGCCGACCCCACGTAGTGGGATAAGGCTTTGTTGTTGTTGTTGTAACTACAATAATTCATATGAAAACATAGCTAGTCTTCTTGTGAAGTAATATGCAAAAAATGCATCTGGACTTGGAAGGAACTAAGAAAATCTAAAGTGCCTTGTTAGGTAATGAAATACAAATCAATAAACCGGAAACTGAAATTCAAGTATGAAAACGAAGTGACCTCACTGATACCTATTAAACTGCCAGCTTCGACACTTAGATATCTTATTTAATACCTTAAATAGCAATACATTTTTTTCAATTTTCATTATATAAATCCAACGACGAAGCAGAAATAGACTTAACGTGCAGTCCATATAATTCACCAGGGCCAGAGTATTGTGCCTTGTTGGAAATGCCAAACGACATTGAGAAGAAAAAAAGCTTCCTTTTACGGGTTCCTCATTTTTTTTTCGAAAGATCCAATCCTCCTTTCAGCCTAAGGAACGAACTTTAAGGGGGCAAAAGGAAGTAATGATCGAACCTGGCTGGGGAAGCGGCCGGGGAGCCATACCCACCATACCGCGCCGCAAAGTCAGACGCGCCAACTCCAGCAAGCGCTGAGGCGGATCCTCGTCCAGGTGATAGAGAAGGAGATGTATCGGCGTGGGATTGCGATGCTGGTTGCTGCGGCGACGACCCGGAGAGCCCGACCTTCTCCTTGAGATCCTTAAGCAATGACGACCATTTCATCGCTGGCTTGCGCGACGACTGGAACATGTGCTCACCATCCGACGCGCGCCGCCTCCGCCCACCGCCACCCTCCTCTTCAGAACCCTAGATCTCCCCGATCGACGGCCGGATCCAACCCACGGCCTTCCCCGCCTCCACGCCCCGCGTCCCGTTCCCCCGGGGAGACGACTCAGTCACGAGAGGAGAACCGCAATGGCGACCGCGCCCGGGCAGCTCGGATCGGCGGTGGCGCCAGATCTCGACGTCCGCCGTGTGGAGCAGCGATCGGAGGGGGTTCCGCGGTCGGAAATCACGATGTGCTCGAGGGATTTGGGTGCCGAAGCGGATGAGAGGAAGACGAACTCGTTGGAGATTTCTTTCGGTTTCGGGAGACGAAGACTAAAACGGAGAGCTCTTTTTTTATTTCCTTTCTTCCCCTCGTTCTTTATTTATTATTTTATTATTATTAGCAGTAGTAGCATGCATTATTATTATGTAATTACTATTATTCGTTATATTGTATTTATCTCGTTGTTCAAAGAAGACAAAAAAAAAAGTGAAAAAGAAAAGTTTTATTTATATTCTCTAAAATGACTAATTTTTTGGGTCTTTCGGACGACCAACGGACGGACGCGGTCGCTAAATAACGCCGGCAGCCACGTAGGACGCTCAAAATGGACACGTGGTGACGCGTTAACCGACGTGCGGGGCTCTTTTTTGGTCTGTCGATCCCGCTTCGTCCCGCCCGTCGTAGGCTAAGGACCTTGCAAGCGTGTCGGATGCCGTGGGTGGGCGCTTTAATGTTCGTGCAGGATCTGGATAGTACAGGTGGAAAAGAGGACGATCCGACATGTTTTGGAGCAGACCGGAGCAGTTGGGGTTAGGTGATTTCCGTCACTTTAAAAAAAAAAGAAAAACTTGGTCTAAAGCTTTATTTTTCTTCCCCTTATTTTTTATATGGAATAATAGATTTATTCTGGATATTCATAATTTTAAACTCCCTAAAGAGTAAGATACAGATGTAGCCCCCGAAATAATAAATTAACAAGGCTAGTAAATTTAATTTTGTGCGTAACAACTGTCAAACTAGACAAGTAATTGCTTCGATTAATTAAGGATTGAACCAGATCAGAAATTGTTGGATTTAGAAAAATCTTTGGCGGTTTAGTTTAAAAAACATTAAGAAAATATGAATTAACTAGTAGTCCCTCGGCTTTGCCTTGATAAAATTGAATTCAGGTTCGAGTCCACTTAATTCAGTCTCCATCTGATTTTAGCCGAGTCCAAAAAATTTGGACATAGTGCTCGACTCAGTCTATATTGAGTCCGAGTCGGTTCTAAAAAAATCGAAAATAAAAGCAAGAATACAATCTTGTATTCTGGGTCAAAAAAGTATTTAAAAAATAAAAAAATAAGATAATTAGCAAAATTAAATCATAACGTAGCCAAATAAATATCTACTAAAATATGATGTCATATAATTAGACAGTAAAAAAATTTAATAGTTCAAACTTCAAAGTAAACAAATAGTTATAACTATATCAATTTATTAATATTTTTATTATTATAATCAAGTCGGATTTTTATATGTTGGATCGATCCAAAACCTATTGAATTTTTTATTTCTTTGATCCAAATTCGACCCAATTTATAATTGGGCCCGGGAATAATTTCCAAAAAATCGGATCGATGCGGTCCAGGGCAATTGTGCTCACACTTAAATTTTTCATATTAGTATTCAAGTAAATCCAATTATATTTATATATGTGCAAATAAAAACTAGCATTGAAAATAATATATATTATTAATTGTTAAATTGTATAAATTTCAATTGATTAATTTTTACATGTATTCGTCTAGATTATCTATTAAGAAAACATTTTTAATATGAGTTATATTAGGATCAATTCTGATTGCATTGTGTAATCTCATAGTTCTAAATATTGATATTTTTTATTTGACGATTTAAAACACAAACAATCGGAATCATTGGATCGAATAAGGAACAATGAGTTGAGATTGTATGATGTAATCGTAAATTGTTATTGCATCATAATACATCTCTTTTTATTATATTGTGAGTTGGAGGATTCCAAAATAAATTAGGGGATTATAGTGGCATCACAGACAAAGTAAGTTAGAGGATAGGCAAAGGCCAGGGCGGCACGGACACGAGTTCTTGATATTTTTTTTCCGGTCCGATGTATCAATCAGATTGAGATCGATTCTAATTATTGAAAAAATACGGATTGCAAAAAGCAAATTTATTTAAAATAGTATACTTATATTTATATTAATTAAAATATTATGTTTAATTATATATTTTTAAAATGAATTATAATATAATATTATATATGTAATTTAGTTGATAATTATCATATTTACGTCATAGAATTATTTTTTAATTAAACTTTAAATTATTTTATTAATTTTTTTATCTGGATCCGATGGGTACCAGACTACTACTTTTTAATGCAAATTGAGTCAAATTTGACAAGATACAATGCCCTCCCAATACAAAGCATGCACTTGCTGACTTGACGTGTAATATGAGTACATATTGTTAATGGAATGGGAAAAGGTAGCAATAACTTTAAAAAGGTGATTGCTTTTCTTTCACTCGTACCATTTCTTTTTTTTTTCAGGATTTCAATTGATAATTTTACTCTCTGTGCTTCATTATAAATGTCCTAAAATGCTTCGTGGAATGTAAAATAAAACTGAGCGTGCCACAGTTTATGAACAATTCCGAGGATTATTTTGTTCAAACTAAAGAAAGAAAATTATTTTCCTCTATCTGGAATGATTAATTTTTGTTATAGCATAATATCACTGAACCTTTTTTTCACCGGTAGATAGTACGTCACTTTTTTCTCATTTATTATCAATGCTTTTTATTAGGATTATTTCCATGAATCACTCTTAAATTATCATATTTTTTATATTTAACCTGAACTTTTTTTTTTAATTTTTAAACTATTATGATTTTTCTAATTTGATTTTTCTTCTATTTTTGTCAATTTTTCGTTATCTTTTATTTTTTTTCATTTATGAAAAGTTAAAAATATTTTTCGAAGTTAGATAGATCGAAACGAAAACATAAAGTCGACGGAATATTTTTTACTTTTCATAAATAAAAAAATTAAAGATAATAGAAAAATTGACAAAAAATTAAATTGAAAAAATACGATAATTTAAGGATAAAAAAATAAGTTCATAATTTGAAATTAAATATGAATTGTGATAGTTTATAGATAATTTATGAAAATAATCATATTTATTTTTGCTCTTTTGTTTATATTAAAACCTTGAGATGAGATAAATAACACATCTTTTGCTTTCTTTTTTCTAAAACAAAGAAAAAGGTCTCGGTGTTGAGAACGCATTCAAATAACGTACGCGGGCGTGGATTTATTTTTTGTGTGTAGGTGATGATATCATTTCGATGTTGCCATGTTGATAACTTGATATGATTCTTTCTTTTCCCGCTCGTGGCTTTACATTAAAAAATTATTTAAGCTCGTGGACTATTTATAATGGAGATTATTGGATTTGCGAGATCAACTTTTTCCCCCTTAATCCTGCAACATTAAAATTAGTCTAAGAAAAAAATTGGCATTTCAATCTCGACTTGTCACATCTCATTTCTAAGAAAGAATTGAAATTTAAATTAGTCTAAACAATTCTCTAATTAATTAATTAATTCAAGATAAGTTTCTTTGGAAACAAAATATGTTGCACATTATATGGTGTTACTAGCGCATATGATAAAAACTAAGTTGTGATTGCGTATACATTACATATACCATAAATAAACAGGAACTTGGTCGTGGCTTGGACATGGTCTCAAGGTGGTCACTCCGATCTATCTATCCACAACTTTTTTTTTATTATGTTTTATGATGATGATGATGCCATCCGAAAGAGAAACTTCGAATGATGACGGTTAGCTACAAGTCCGAAAACGATGTTACTTATTTTTTTTCTTTCTTAGGAATATTGATGATAAATTAATGTCTTTTGATTTTGAATTTATCATGGTTAACATTTGAAAAAAATAAATAAAATATTTCAATTTACAATATAGTATCTTCTTTTTTTTGCAATTTTACATTATATACGGGTGTGTTAATTGAAACTTTGGCTCTAAACTCGGTAAGGGAGGAGGCACGCAGGTTTGACAAATTCGGAGTGCCCACTGTGGAATGAGTAGTCCCACATTTCAATATTACAAATGTTTTGATGGCAATTTGACATCTCGTCATCACGCTTTGTTTTTGTTTTGCATACTTTTTTAAAGAAAAAAAAAAACTAACGGGAGTACATAGAAGACTTCCTTGGAGGAGGTGTTTTGGAATAGGATTAAGGGCTAGATTCTTAATTTTGCATTCAAAACACTTTATTATTTGAAATTTTAATATTTTATAAATAAAACATTTTATTATACATAATCATTTTGTTATTATAATAATAATAAAAATAACGATATAATAATACATGAATAAATTATAAAAAAATAACATAAAATTGAAATGGTTACAAATGTGAAAACAGAAATATTCTCACGTTTTGAAAGAATATATATATATATATATATGTGTGAGAGATTAAAAATGGAGGTTTTAGGTTTCTTAATTTTCAATATTTGATCTAAATATTCCTATTTTATCTCGTGTTTGGGTGTATTCCTGAAATATGACATTATTCTACCATTTAAATTTTGAAACAAACGGTCCCTTCATGAATAATATATTCTAATCAAACTTTCAAACAATTAAAATCACCTTGAAAATTAGAAAATTCACTAAGTTTTGAAATAAGAACATAATGTTCTTGCCATGACAAGAACAAATATTTTGTTCATTTTTTATTTTGAAATTAATAATTACATATAATTAATTATATTTTATATTTATTAAGTTTTATAGAAAATATACTATTTATCTCTTGTTATAGGAACAATTTTCACTTTTATTCTTTTGATAAGAACAAAAAAAGGAATATTTCATCTAATTCATTTTTTTTTCATACCAAACACGCCTTCAAAGATCGATTGTTCGCATGCATTAGACAAATAATATTTTTTTTTGAATTGTAGTGATAAGTCATTTACAAAATTTTATAAAATTATAGTGTTAAAATTATAATTATAAAAAAACTGATAGGTTAACTTTTTTGGAATTTAATCAATTGATAAAGAGTACCTAGATTAGGACGCAGTGTTAAAATATTAAATATATACAAATTAACTAAGTTATTTTTTTCTTATTGTTGTTAACATCAACAAGTAGTTAACAATAATTTCGAAACCTCAGCTTGACAATGTTGATCTCGCCCTTTTGTTTGATCTATCGAACAGTATTTGACTTTGTTAATAAAAAGTCAACCAAGTTATAGCCATTTACGTTGTCACATAAATGGTACGGATCAGGTGCAGTTCATATTTAAATTGTTGATTTTTTTTTTCTCATACTATCGCCATTATTATTCTTTTATCTTGCTTGGTTGAATACTTGAATTATTTTGTACTCACTCATGGCAATTCAAGGTAATTAGGTTACGATCCTTGCAATAGATGCAATGCAAATTTGGATTGTGATCAGATTGATTCCATGTAATGTAATCAAATGTGGTCAAATTACAGCAGCATGGAACAAGTGATATATATATATATATGGATCGACAAAATGCATTTGTATTCAATAGAATAATGTCAAGAGATTACCAATTCCACCTAGATTTTCTTAAAAAAGGAAAAAAAAGTCAAAACAAAATGGTACAAATGTAAAGAATGTGACCACGTGCATTGACTAATCTACAACACCATGCCTGCGATCACATCTTTTCATGCAAAAATTAATACAAGATACCACGAAAACCATGGATGTGATATTTTAAATGAGATACGGTTGGTTTAATTAATAATATGATCGAACTCTATGTCAAAATATATCAAGATTAATTTCTCCATATATAATCTTTCAAAAAATATATACAACTTAATAATAATAATAATAAATAAATAAATAAATAATGTGTAATTTTTTTAAATACTCACTCGAGACTCCGCAAGGCTATTAACACATGAGTCGATATAAAGAGGAAAATGATATTTTCTAAATTTTCATGAAGCGAATATAAGATTATTAACCAATGTTATTAAAATCTGATCGGATCAACTAGTTCAACCGGTTCAATGGCTGGTTTAGTCTAATTTCATGCAAAAATCAGTTTGATTGTTTGACATAACAAAATCCGGTTCAATCGGTATGAATCGCGAACCGGTGAACCGAAAAAAATTTGGTTCAATTTAAAAAATATTAAAAAATACTAAAATGGAAATTAAAAAAGATAGAAAGGGGAAAAAAATAAAACGAATTGAATAAAAAAACCGAATTAATTAGAGAATTAATGAAGAGAGAGGAAGAAAGGTAAAATAAGGAAAATAATGTATATGAAGAGAGAGAAAGAAAAGTAAAATAAGGAAATAAAATAAATGAAGAGAGATGAAGGAATGGAAAAATGAAAATAAAATAATAATGAGAAGATTAATGGAGTGATTTACGACAATAATAAATTAATATATTGCTAATAGCATTAAATGGTAAAGCATAGAGAATTAATGGAGAGAGAGGAAGAAATGAAAAAAAGTAAATGAATGAAGAGAGAAAGGAAGAAATGGAAAAAAAGAAAGTTAATTAAAAATAAAACATGAGCCATTTATGGTAAAAAAATATTTAATATATTATTAGTAGCATTTAATGATAAATAAAACCTAATAATAATCAATCAATATAAATATTGAAAAATTGGAAGTAATTGGATTATCGATAATGATATTTTAATATATATATAATATGTTAGTAATTTTAATTTTAGTATTTATACATAATATAATATTTATTATGTATATATCTTTAATATTATTATAGATAATATTATTTTAATGAAATTTGATTCAATCTGATTGAACCGGTCCAATCACGACTATCATCCGATTCGATTACCCATTATGAAAACATTGTTATTAACTCTAACGACTTATTGAATAGAATCCTACTAATTAATTATGTCAACCAGATTGAGGTTTGATCATAAATAAAAAGAAGCTTACACAAAAACGATGCACGCCATGTTGGACCCAAATGTTGTGGTCGTGAACGGGTCGTTTCGATTGACGTTTTAAGTCGCAAAACAACGAATTTGTCACCTAGGAATTCTATCCAATTTTCCCACGTGTGTCGAGAATTTTGTTACCCACGAGGGGTGAATATTATATATATGGAAAAAGAAACTCATGAAAGATATTTTCCCCAATAAATTAATTAACTAATCGACCAATATGTGCGAAGATAACATATAAGTCTGCACTTTGTGTGGAAGCTAACAGAGCATGCCTATGCTAACGAAGATAACAGTAGAAGAAGAAAAAAAAGTGCACATGTTTTATATAAGGATTTAACGGAGGACCCCTCCCCATCTGCGCCCGTCGGATCTCCACCCTTTCTCCATCTACGCCCATCGAATGAAGATTCGACGGGCGAGTTTTATTTCGTCGGTTGAGGAAAATTCGAACTGCCTAGTAGGCTTCCGTGGTCGGCTCCCCAGATTTGAAAGTTCAGCCCTACCACCCTATACTGGGGTAAAAAACTGTCCATAGTCGACAGTCGCCCCGAAGTCGATCCGCCCCCCACCCCGATCGTCGAGATCTTCGTGCTATCTCCTCTGATCGTCGTCGCGGATCCGGTGGCGCTCTCTCCATCTGGCGACATTCTCTCCCTCCGGCGATGCTCTCTTCCTACCGTGCCGACTCCCTCTCCCTCTTTGTCGGCTCCCTCTCTCGCGATATGGCTATCTATATGGCCGTCGGGCGGCCGAATTTGGTCACCTAGTGGCCGATCTGTGGCCGGATCTGGCTGCGGGTGGCCTGACATCGCCTCTTGCGGTCGGATCTGGCCTCACGACGGATGACCTGATTTGGCCTCCCGCGTCTAGATATGGCCGCCGGATCCGCTGCCGCCACGTCTAGGTCTTCATCGCCACACTAAGATTGCTGCCGCCATGAGGTCATTGTTGCCCCGTGAGATCGGCCTACCTGAATCCTGTGTGAATCGGCCATCGAGGTCTCTGTCGTGTGAATCGTGTGTGAATAGTCCGTTGGGCCGAGGTTTCGTAGCCGTGAGGTCGCCGTAGTTCTTCCCTCTTCGTTGTTGCGGCCCTGAGGTAGCCATTGACGCACGGTCTTCGCCGTCGCCCTGTGGTCATCACCGCATCGTCTTCGCTGTCGTCGCCCCATGGTCGTCCTTTTTTCTTCGATCCTTTTTTTTGCGCTGAATCGTGCGCTTTTTTTCCCTCCATGAACCAAACCGGTCCATTTTTCACCTTGAACCGTACACGAAATCCATGCCCGTCGATTCTCCATCCACCGTACACGGATGGGGGGATGGGAGGACCCCATTAAATCCTTTATATGAATAAGCATGCATGCATAACGGGCATCCGAGGAGAAGTCACTTCGCTCGCATACAATATTGGAATTTACCATAAGCAAATATATAAATAAGCAAAAGAGAGTAATCCAATGTTTTACAATTTATTTAGAATAAGAAAAAAGGAAAATAAACAAATATATTTTGTTCATTGTGATCCAATCAAGAACAAATCAATCATTAGTTATGTAGTTATCCAAAAAACTAGACGTTACGTGAGAGATCTTAACCCGTTAGTACATTCGTGTTATATTATCATTATAATAATAAGCAGTGAAAGGTTAGCATACAAGAATTATTTAAGGGCATACTCATAATAAAAATTCACTCATAGAACGAAGAAAGAGTTCCATCTTTAGGGCTTTAGGTATTCCCTTTTCCTTGTTGTTATATTGATATTCTTTTCTCTTTTTTTTTCTCCTCCTTCCTAATTTCTCTTCTCCTTTTTCTTCAAGCTGTCCGGTAGCTTTCATATGGGAGGAGAAAGAAAATACAAGAAAGACAAAGGATTTGAACTTTTATATAGGGTCTACTTAGGATTTTCATCAAAAGTCTTTATTATTCTTGACATAAAATTTGGGGTTATTAAAGTTCTTAACAATGAGTATCTCTATGATGCGTTAAATTTGTAACAATAAGATTGCTAGCAAGTGTACTAGTTATATCAAGTAATTAAGTAGATAATAGAATGTCGAATCCACGATGAATTAGTTAAATTTAATATTTTCTAATAATCCACTAAGAGAATAAAAAGGTGTTGTGATATGAAAATATAAAATAAAGATGCAGAAAACTAAATAACATAAATAAAATAAATGTGTGCTGAGCCTAAGTTTGATGGATGATCAAAGATAAGGATGTGAAGATTGAATTATAACAATGATTTAATGGAGCTCCTACCCACCTCCTACCCATCATCCTAACCATTGGATTTGATCAAATGGTTAGTAATCATATGCGGTTCAAAAGATATAAACGTTGGTTCATTATTGCGTATCATTGGGCCACTCCTCTTTTTTGCTCAGCTCGCAGTGATCCTGTGTCCCAAAAAAATTTCTATCATCGGCTGGTCGCTCTAAACGTGGCCGCCATCGCCATCCCCAACTCAAGTTCTCACCATCGCCCAACTGTGCAATTTCGTCATCATTGTCTTCCCCAAGATCAGAGTCTCGACATCGTGAATGCAGTGATCCGCTCCACATCGCTACCGCATATAAGAAAATCTGTGTTTACTCAATTTATCAAGTGGTTGCCACAAAAATGTTCATCGTCGTGGTAAAAGAAAGAGAGAGAGTTTATCTATTTGTCAAGCACTACCAGAAATTTGGGATTTTCTGACAGGCAATTTTCGACGGATAGGAATTCGTCGCAATTTGCGACGAATAGCGATTCGTCGGAATTTTCGACGGTCACAACTGTCGAAAATGAAAATAATAAATTATGTAATTTATTATATTATTATTTTATTTTTCGATGATTAGGAACATCGAAATTTTCGACGGATATCTATCCGTCACAATTTTCGACGGTCCTGACCGTCGGTAAATGTAAAATAATATATTATAAAGAGTATTTTATTAATATAATTAGCGACAGTTTAAACTGTCACAATTTTCGACGGTCCCGACCTTCGGTAAATGGAAAGTAATATAATTATAAGTAGTATTTTATTAATATAATTAGCGACAGTCCGAACCGTCGTAATTTCCGACAGTCCGAACCGTCGCAATTTCCGACGGTCCGAACCGTCGTAATTTCTGACGGTGCGGACAGTCGGTAATAATTAGCGACAGTTCAAACCGTCAGTAAACAAAAATATAGATATTATATATAACTAAATATAGTATTTTATTTTTATAATTAAATAATTTTCGACGATCACGACCGTCGGTAACTTTAAAAATAAATATTTGCTAAGTTTCCGATGGTCATAGTCGTCGGTAATTAAAATTTCACCATCCTGCCGCTTCTTTTTTTGTTTTCCCGCTTTTTCATCTTTCCATATATATATATATATATATATATATATATATATTTCCCCTATTAATTTCTTTCCTCACTCTCTCTCTCTAGCTCGGATCGCCAGGCCACCGGATCCAGCCACTGGCAGCCGGATCCAATCGCGGGCGGGCGGCTGGATCCGGCGGCAGCCCAACCGCGGGATCCAGCCACAGCGTGCTGGAGGAAATTACAGACGATTTCAACCGTCTGTAATTGTTATCTTTCTTGTAGTGAAATGGCTGCCACACAAATGTTCTCTACCAAAGAGAGAGAAGAAATGAGAAGAATTGTTCAATGCTTAGTTAGCAGAGATGATATGTGTGCATTTTGTAGCCTAAAAGGTGTGCGCAAGGGAGGAGACGAACGTGAGTGAGGGAGAGAGAGAAGGATGATGACACCCTTCAATGCTTGGATGTCAGAGATGCATCTATGCGAGCAATTTGTACCACATCTTTTGTTGGGAGAGGAGACGAACATGGGGAAGTAGGAGTCGTCCGTTGCCAAATTCGAGGGCACTGCACAAGGTTATCAGAGGCGACTGGGCAAAATCCACTCTTTTTTCTTATCAGTATGAACCCATTTTTTTATGCGGTGAATAGTTTGGCCTAACTGGTTCAAGTCTTTGAATCATGCATGAGTAATAGCTATTTTAACTAAATAAGTCTCTGAATGGTTAGGAGACTCATTAAATATGATAAATAAGTTCAGTTCTTGAGACATATTAGGATTAGCTAAACTAATGACCTCTACACTGAGTAAGTCAAACTATTTTAACTTTCACATAACTTAGGATCACTAACACTGAGTTAATCTTCAGTTAAGAAAGATATTAAATGCATTAAGTTGTAAGTCCTAAACTAACAGTTATCCTCGCTAGATAAAAACTAATGGACCACACAAAATTAAGCACAAATGATGAGTTACAAGATTTGTTTTGTGATTGCTTCAAATCTCAAGTTAAAGAATGATTTGCTAAAAATTATTAAATTCTAAAACTAACCACTCGAGATTTAATTTGTAGTCTTATATCAGAATATAATAATCTTAGTAAAAAGTATTAAGCATAACAATCATAATAAAAAATAAACTGAAATAACTATATTAATCCAAATCTAACAATCGAGTTCATGCAGGTTTTTTTGTAAACAATAAAAATATCTATTACATAAAAGATGTAACTAATAACATATGAGCAAAGAGCATTTAAACAATGATTAAAAGATAAAATTCATAGCCTCCGATGATCTCTGGATTGCTGCAGAGTACATGCGTTGAGTTGCTCTGTAGTTTCTCTCGAACAAACATCGAAAAACTTTGAAATTCGACATTTGCAATGTAGCATGACTCCCATGTCTCAAACACCACAGCACACCTTTTTATGTCTCCTAGGACCTCTATTTATAGCCTCTAAGTGTTCCAAGGGTTTTAGTAAAGTTTCATTGGAAGTATTTTTATGTCAAAATAATAAAAATTCAGAATAGACTTTGATTGAACTTTAAAATCATCCAAAATTTCTTCAAATTTGAGTAAATATGTTTCTAAATGATCCATGAAAATATGATACGATTTGAATTGATTTGTGAATTGTCAAGAAAAGTAAAAGAAATCTCGAAATCAGCTTTCGTAACGTCCTATAAGAGCTTCGTAACGGTCTAAATATGACTTCTCATGATCCGTAACACTTATTACACGGCCCTTATAGTATCCAAATCGAAATAAAAGTTGTGTTTTCATGGCCCATAACATTCTGGTCACCAATGTTTTCAGAACCGTACTGGCGACCGGACCAGACTCATCACTGGATTGCGATTGGATCGGTCCGACCAAATTGAATCGAATTTTATTAAAATAATATTATTTATAATAATTATAAAGATATAGTATAAGTTATATGAATATTGTACTAATAACTTATTAAAAGTATTTAAAAAATATAACATAATATTTATTAATTAAAAGTTTTATAATGATAATATAAATAGATTATTAATAATTTAACGTCTACAATTTAATTATGATAGATATTAGATTAATAAATTTTATCTCAAATTATTCTTATTTTTTTTGTTTAACACTTTCCTTTTTATTTATCTTATTTTATGCACTTTGATAACTTTCTTTTCTAATATGATTCAATTTTAAATACTTACCTTTTTATTTCAATTCCTATTTAATTCTATATATATGATATTCCCTCCTCTTTAAGTTTCCTTATATTCCTTTCCTTTTTTTTCTCATTTAACTTTCCTATTTTTATCATTTAAAAAAAATTCAAAATCTGCATTGAACCGGGTTGAACTGGTTCAACCGATTTTGCTAGGTTCCATGTCAAAATGGTTTTTAATACCTAACTGGACTGAATCACTATCGGTTCGCGGTTGAACCGGTTGAATGGGCCGGTCGGGTCTAGTTTTAACAACATTATTGGTCACGGCTCGTAACTCGGGCAGGTTTTCGTGTAAAATTTATCATTTTAACGGACTGTTACAGCTGTTTCATAGCCCTGCTATTACGGCCGCTACGGTCAACGACCCATTATATTCATTTTAGCCTTGACAACCTCCACTAATTTTCACTTTATACCTCCATTTTAATTTTGATTTGAGCGTGATTTTCTCTAGTGACTTTGTAATTCAATTTTCTTCCTTTTTCTACAATAAAACATAAAATTTGGATAGATTTATATTTTTATAAAATTAAAGCAAATAAGGTATTAAAATGATGCATGCTATATGAAAATGAATCGAAATGTGATTCAATACATGGCTAATTGTATGTTGTATTTTGCATGCATCACTCTACTTTGGAAAGTTTCTCAAGGGTTTTCAACATGTTTGATAGATGTATCAATCCCTTAGCATTGCAATTAAGATCGAACTTACCAGTGTGATTATGCTTACTTGAGAGAAACTTTTGTCACCCATGGGACATGCAAGAGGAGGCCTTCTCTACTAGAAAAGTTTGAGATATGGCTGCTACATACCAAAGGCGGAGCCAAGCGTTTCCGCACACATGCATGTATATTTTAACTTTAGTTTTGCAAGGTATCACAAGTATTCACTGGTTTTGTTGGTGGTGATATTGAGAACCTATGGACTTGGCACAGGATCCACTATAAATGGCATTATTGTTTTCTATTCCACTGATTAACTATAAAAGCAAAACCATCTTTTTGAAAATTCCATTATAACATTGAATCTCAACTAATCACATGTTTTTCCAATCATATTAGTTATCTCCACTTAATCAAATTTAATATAAAAAAGTTATTAGCATCACTCACTTGTCTATAAATTTATATGCAACTAATTTAACTTCATTATCTCAGGTAAAATGTTTTATTATTTTATATATAAGTCTTTTAGATATACAATTATGTGATTTATTAAAGTTGTATGTCATTATTTGTAACATATTTTTTATAGGCCGGCTATGACATCATTAAAAAGTTATTTAAAATGAAAACCTCATTAGATCAATTTGTTAAAATAATCATATCATTTTTTATATTGAACATTATTAGTTTTTATTATAGTTATCTAGTAGAAAATTTCTTTTTATTTATATATTATTTAATATAAATAATACTATTAATATTTATTCTGAAGCATACAATAAGTTTTCTAGATATCTAACTATTATTTTCATATGTTAACCATTTTTTAGCTTTTTTATATTTGAAACTAAATTTAGGCTTATAGTTACATAAAAATGTTAAAAAAAACAAATGAAAAAATATGGATCAACTATGTTTGGGGTTTTTCAACTTGTACCTAACCTGATCACTCATCGAATTGTGGTCGGGACCCGATTCGGGTGGGTCAGGTCGCAGGTTCATCGGGTCGTGATATAGTGAACACCTCTATAAGGAATGAGAAAGGGAAGGTTTCGACTTTGAATTTCAAGCTGGACGAAATTATTGGTCGACGAGTATGAGTGTTCATTATGTCGGGTGAAATCCGACCTAGCTGACCTGATTCGACCTAGCTCAGATCGGGTTAGGTTGGTAGACGAGTCGGATCCGAACCAACCCAATCCCAACTCGATGGAGGTTCCAATCAAGTGGGGGTTGGAATTTTTCAACTCAAATTGACCCCACATGATATTCGATGATCCAACATTTTTTAACTTTTTAATTTTTTTAGTCCCATATTTGATTTAAAATTTAGAAATGTCAAAATAAACCATTTTAACATGAAAAATAATATTCCAATTTTGGGAAGACTTTTTATAGTTTAAAATAAATATTAAATAAGAAAATAATAAGAAAAAAGTTTAAAAATGATGAGCGGGTCACTCCTGATCCAAACTAAGTCGAATTAGGTTAGATTTTTTGTCCATATGGGATTCGACCCAATTGAAAAGTCAGATTTATTTACGAGTCCAGTCCAACTGAACTCATGAACAAGCCTATCGACAATGACTATAGGGAGGAGGGGAAGTAAATATATGATTTGTTGGTGTAGATAATTTGGTTTCTAAGATGGCCATGCTTACTTCATCTAGGCATTTACAATTGATTTTAGAAGCCTGCATATTGATCAAAGTGTCGTCTACAAATAGCATATGGCTCAACAAGAAGGAACCAAAGGATGGCTCTGATAATAACATGTTCATTTAACATTGATGAGAATATTTAAGAAATAATAATAAATATGTACACTAAGGGATATGTATTACATTTTTCACATTACATAGTAACCTACATTACTTGACATAAAAAGTATCACTCATTAAATTATCAGTACAATGCACATTACTTTGTTTATTATGTATACATAATTTTCCAGTAATTAAAAGACTTTACTTATAATAAAAGATTACTAGATAATACATATTTTTTTTTATTAAAATACTCTTTATCATTAATGTCAACTTAAGTTTATCGAGTCTAGCTAAAAACTTGAACAAAAAAATTATTAAATTAATAAATTAAATAAATGAGTAATGGTGATAAATTAAGAAATATTTTAAATGAAAATATTAGTAATAAATATATGCAATATTCAAAATAATTATTACTATTAATATGCAATTCATGTGAATAACAATTACAAAATAATAATTTTAATAAATTTATACTAGTTACGATAATAATAATGGTAATATTTTTATTATTGTTACATAATTTTCTTATATTATTTCATATTTTGTTTGTCTAATATTAGAAAAGACAAAAATGAAAAAGAAATAAAATAAAAAAGTCACTTGAGTGACAATCATGATAGACATCTCCCTCTTTTGTCAATGTGGTTTGACACTTCACAGACAATCTACATTAATGAGTGATAATTTAACTTTTTATTATCAGTAATCTTTCTAGATTACTTACATGAAAATGTTTCGTAAAAGTATATCACCTTGTCGAAGGCACATATGGCTTCGAAAGGAGATATAAAAATTATGGATTTTATTTTCTCTGTTCATTCCCCAAAAAAATCACATCTTAAATAAAAATTATTTTCTACATATCATTGACAACTCCTTCTAAATATGTCCTTTTTATATTATTCCGAATGTTACAAAAAGATTAAACAAAATTCTAACTAGTCCATAAATTTCAAATCCTAATTACATTTTTTTATAAATTATGGTGAATTTTATAATATTGCCTCGCTTCTATTGGAGATAACATGATAGTAGTTCAATGTTTTGATTATATATGAAAATCAACTGAATCAAATTCTATAGAACCTGTACTTCTAGATCTTTTCAACCAATTTTTTTTATTTTTGAATGATTAAATCGTACACAAACATCTCTTTCAACAATAGGCACGAATTTTAGATACATCATAATGCATCAGTATGAATCCTAATGGCTAATACTTCACATCGGAACAAAACATACCTAAAACCCTCAATCCAAATAGATCAAACATTATCTAAAAGGAATTCCTTTTAGATATTTTTAGATCTAAATTCCTTTTCGTTGATTTTTTCTTTGATCTCCTCCTCTTTTCTTTGTCTTTATGTCTCCTCGTCATTCACATTTATCTTCTTCCTCGAACCATTACGTAACCATCATATGGTAGAAGAAAAGGGAATAAGATAGAAAAATGGAAGTTTTGGAATTTTATATAGGGTTATTTCCTCTTATCACTCATAAACTATCGCGATTTTTTACATCTAACATAACCTACGAACTTCATTTTTTGGGTAACTAAACTATCGTCCTTCCGTCTTATTTCGTCGACTTCTCCGTTATTTTTTATTTTTCGCATTTGTGAAAAATTCATTATACACCTGCGTTAGTTCACTTTTACATAAAATCATATATAATAATGGATATAAAAATAATTAAAAAAAGAAAAGAAAAACTGAGGTGGAGGTCGCCATACGACGGGGGTGGGGGGTGGTGGGGGTGGGGAGTTCAAGAGAAGAGGAGGGGGGTCGCAGCCCCGCCCACCCCCCTTTCTCTTTCCCAAATTTATTTTTATATCTATTATCATATAATATTTTATATAAAAGTGGACTAATGTAGGGGTATAATGGACTTTTCACAAATGCAAAAAATAAAAAATAACGTAGAAGTCGATGAAATTGGATGAAAGGACTAAATTGAAAAAATCGTGATAATTTAGGTACCCAAAAATCACGATAATTTGGGATTAGATGTGAAAAATTACGATAGTTTAGGGGTGGTTAGAGGAAATAACCTTTTTATATAAGGTCCATCTTAGAGTTTTGATTAAAAATTGTTACTACCATGGCTTAAAAATCGGGATTGTTACACCTTATTCCTCTTAAAGAAATATGTTATCAAATTTCAAACGTAGCATAACTGCTCATAAAAAAGCTAATCACGCATTGGATAGTAAGTTACAAGCATAAACAAGAGAAACATTACATTTTTTTACCTTTGACACCTTTTATGAGTGATGACTATCATGATAATTATACATGGACTTAAAGTTTTTAGATATTCTATACTTCGATTTAGGTCCTCTGATATCAACTGTAAAGCTAAAAAAATTCATGGCAAAAGCTAGTCGTCATTTGGGTGATATTGGACCATTAGTTATCTGAATGCCTTATATCATCACTAGTGAATATTCTTGTGCTTTGAGCGATTACAACTTGAGGGCTTCTTAACAGTTGTAGTATAAATAAATAGTGAAACTATTCTCAATGATGTGCATAGAGTTTTATTATTATTAATTAAATTTCCAATTGATGGTGATATTATTCTTTTTATTCATCAAGATTTTAATGTTCATGATAATTGTTTGATGCATTTTGATGCCTATACGTTAATAATAGTCAATGATTATAATCACATTGAAGCCTCTAACTCATCAAATTACTCAATATATTTTAATTGTGATGTTAATTATTTTTATTTTAAATTATTTTGATAATTTATAATAAAATGCTCACAATTAATATGTTTTTGTAATTATTGTGATATGAACGGTGATAAAATATGAAATTAGAATTTTTCATCTTCAAAAGTATGATTAAAGTGATTTTAGTTAATTTTTAGTTTTGATTGTTGCATGTCAAAAGTATGATTAATTTGATATGTATAAAATTCAACTAATGAGTACTCGAACACGAAATGTTGAAAGTGATTGTTTTAAAGATTTATTTTTTTCCTTAAATGCATAATTCAATGTCAATAATTATCTCATGTTTTTTGCGACACAAAAAAATAAAAAATGCGATAATATATTATGACAATTTTGAATGGAGATAATTTCTCAAATATGATTTCACATTCAAGAAGCGAACTAAAAAAATATGTGTGTATAACATGAATGTCAATTGTCTAGATTTACTTAATATGTAAGCTTTAAATATTATATGTTGTTGGATTTGGATGATGAGAACTCTAAGTTCATGCCTAAATTAAATAAAATAGATGACATGTAAGCTTTAGATATTATGCTACATTTCAATTAGGCAAGTCTAAATGTCTTTGAAAAATTGAAAAATCAACATGTTTTGTCATTTAACCCATGGTAGGTTGAATTTTGTACATATCAAATTATAACTATGTTGAATCATATGCTCACACTTATTTTGATTTGATAAATGGTTGATACCTCTTCATCTCATGTTATATGTTGTGACCAAAGCTTTAACGAGTCCTCCAATTTTTTGCCACCCAAAGCCACCTTTACTGATTGTGATGCCTTAGAAGCTTGCTTTTTGATGAGCATGTGCTAAAGAACTAGTAAAGTAGTAAAAAAGAATGAATTAATGGCTGCCCACCCTCTTAAAAGGGGGTGGACTAAAATCAATGAGGTGGATGAAGGCGGCTGGTTCAGCAAATCATATCAGTGAAGGCTGCCGGTTCACGAGGGCAGGCACCATCCGGTTCGGTTGGCAGTTCGGTCATGTTGGTCGGCCGATATAAAAAGGCTAAAATCTAGGTTCTTTCTTTCTTTTTTCTCTCTGCTCATGCGGCCGCGAAAGCGCTCCTCCGAGCCTAAACGAGCGATGACGCCGACCTCCAACCCTCATGTGACGGCCACCTAAATGAGCGACAACGCTGACCTTCGACACTTGCCCGATCCCGTTGACATCCACTGATGCCACCGAGCCGCACCCCGTCGACGACCCTTGATCGATCCCATCGATGGCCCTAGACAGACGCCACTATCAATGCCCCGCCACCCTCTCCCTCTCGACGCCCCAACTTCTCGTCACCTGTTCGTTGGCCGAGAAGCCTTGCTCGCCCTCTGGATGCCCCTGCTTCTCACCATCGAGAAGCCTTGTTCGTCAGCCGATTGCCCTCTCGACACTCCTTCTGCTCGCCGCCGAGAAGCCCTATTCGTCGGTCGAGAATCCTTGTTCGCCCTCTGGATGCCCCTGCTTCTCACCATCGAGAAGCCTTGTTCGTTGGCCGATCGCCCTCTCGACACCCCTGCTTCTCACCATCGAGAAGCCTTGTTCGCCCTCTCGACGCCCCTGCTTCTCACCGCCGAGAAGCCGATCTCCCTCTCAATGCCCGAGAAGCCCTATTCATCGGCCGACAAGCCTTGTTCGCCCTCTCGACACCCTTGCTTCTCGCCGACGAGAAGCCCTGCTCACCCTCTCGACGCCCCTGGTGCTTGCTGCCGAGTAGTCCTGCCCGTCCTCTCGACGCCACCGCTGCTCGCCGCCGAGAAGCCCTCCTCGTCAGCCCGAGAAGCCTTGCCCGCCCTCTCGACGCCGCTGCTGCTTGCTGCTGAGAGGCCCTCCTCGTCGGCCGAGAAGCCTTGTCTTTCTCGATGCCACTGCCGAGAAGCCCTCCTCACCGGCCAGCTCTCGTCGTTGAGTAACTATGCTCGCCAACCGCCGAGAACCCCTTTGGCTGCCGAGAATCCTGTGGCAGTCGATCAAGGTTGTGTGTTCATTAAGCAATTAATCTTTGTGTTCATTAAGCAATTAATCTTTATGTTGTGTGTCTACTGTGTAATAATAAATGTGTTACTTGTATTGTTAAAGTAACATTATTGAATCATGCTATTTGTGGATTAAACATTTGCTAAGAACTTGACTAATTAACAATAAATTAAGTAATTTTTTTGTTCTCATCCTACTATGAATTATATGGATTCAACTCTTGATAATATATTGTTATTCTTACATATTAGTGTGTCTATTAATTAATTGTTTACATGTTTTATTATTATGGAGATGGACGTAGAGAGCATCATTGGACTTGATAATACAGAAGACATGTTTAGTGAGGGATTGAACGAAGAAGATATTGAAAAAGATGAAGATGAAGTATATGTCAAATCTTATGAGCTACCAAAATCATATGTTGGAATGACATTTGACACAGAGGACGAAGCATATAAATATTATTATATGTATGCTAAATTGGTTGGTTTTTTTATTAGAAGACAAATTTCACACAAGTCAAAGATTAGGGAGAATCTTATCAATACAACTTTTTTTTGTTCTAAAGAAGGTCATAAGAGATTGAAACAAGGAATTGAAAAAAGCATTTACACAAAAAAATGAAGTTAGAGATGATTGTCCTGCTCATCTATATGTTGGTGTAAGAAAGGATGGAAGGTGGGAGATAAGAAAATTTCAAGAGCACAATCATCCTCTTACATGTCCTTTGAAGGTAAAGTATTTAAGATCGCATAAAGAAATCAATGCAATATCCAAAGAAGCTATTGGTAACTTGCGTGACTTCGACATGGGTCCATCCAAAATTTGCTAGAGCACTTAATAGGTCTGGCGAACCACTTATAACAGTCCAAAATTGTATTGATCATTTGAGAAGTAGAAGAAAATGCAACTTTTCTGTCGAACACCTTAATATTATATCTGTTTTCAAAGTAAGACAAGTGTTGACCCGAGTTTCTTTCATAGATGGGAGTTTGATGTAGATGACACTATTTTAAATTTTTTCTGAGCTAATGGAAGGTCAAGAGCCAATTATTTGACATTTGATGATGTCGAAATGTTCGATACAATGTATCGAACAAATAATTTGATAATGTCATTTGCTCTTTTCACTGGAATAAATCATTTGGTTGTGATTTGCTTACGGGTGGGCAAAAAATTAAAACAAAATTGAATAAAAAATAGCTATAGTTGACCGGCGGTGAGTTGGGGGTCGGAGGTTGAGTGGCCATCGAGCGTTAGCACCAACATTCTAACATATACAAAACATTGATTGTAACACCCCGACTTTTTTTCATATTAAAAATTAATTTTCATAATTAAAATAAATCCAAAATTTAGGATTTATTAAAGAAAGATAAAGTTTGAAAAGAAATAGAAATATATTTAGAGGATGGATAAAAGAAGAAGATAAGATAAGATAAGAAAAGTTTGATTGAGAATAGAATATTAGATAAAAGGTAAGAAAAGATGATTCCTAATTATATTAGAAGTTGAAGTTATAATGAGATTAAGGATTCAAAATTTAATTTGAATCTAACTAGAGTTAGGATATAAAGGGAGTCCTAATGAGAGTTAAGATAAAAGTCTTATGTTCAAAAATATTTAAAAGATAAAATAATATTATTTTATTCCAAAAATTAAAATAAAAGAATATTATTTATTTATTTAATTCCAAAATTCAGGAATAATTATATTTAAGAGAGATGAAATAAAGAAAAGATAGTTAAAAAAAGATAGTTAGAAGAGGATTAGGGATATGAAGGATTTAATTAGGACTCCTAATGAGGTTGAAATTGGGAGTTTTAAGGATAAAAATATTCAGGAAATAAAATAATAATAAATTATTGTTTTAATTTTGAAAATCAAGAAATAGTATTATTAATTAATTATTTAAATCCGAAAATTCATGGAAAATAAATGATGAATTATGGATAAAAAGTATGGATAGAAGTTCTAATTTGATTACACTTGGGAGACTCTATCCTATAAATAGGACCCTAAATGATCTCTTCCAACACATCTTTCTCCCCTCTCTACTTGAGTTTTTTCTCCACCTTTGTGCCACATTTTCTTCTTGCTCGGTGTGCGTGAGCGGGAGTTTCGACCGGTCATTGAATCATCATCGGATCTCGCCGAAAAATGCGTCCCAAGTCTCGGGTTTCAGGTAGTCTGAAACAGGAAAGGTACGTAAGATTTCATATTCACTTTTGGATACAATTTCTTAATTAAATAGTTAAGATGATGGATAAGTTAGGATTCATATATGTTCTCCTATGTTCCAAGAATAGTTTCATATAATTTTTATGTCAAACGAAGTTTTGTACCGAAAGTTATGCTAGACCAAAGTTGAAACCTGGCCCGCGTAGCATGAACCCATCCCGGGTTCTGTTGTGGAATTGTAAACCTGATGGAGCTTTTTTCTGAACCCGTCCTGAATTCGGAGAAGCCCGGCCCGGACGTTCGGCACCTGGCCCGGGTTTGACTCGAGTTGGGGTTACATCCGGCCCGAGTAGGTAGACGTCACTTTGCAGGACAATGCAGTCAGTGAACCCGGCCCGACCTATCCCAGACCTGGCCTAGGTTCTGCTAGGAAGAAGAGAAAGATGTAACACCGAGAACCCGACCCGAGTCTCGATGAGCGCGGACCGAGTCCAGTCATGCCCCGGCCCGAGTTTGATGGCACCCGACCCGAATTTATAGAACAACGAAGAAGTTATTTTTTATTATGATGATGTGCAATGACTGTTTTACCCTTGTATTAATAATGCTTAACAGAGAATAATAAGGATGTTAATTAGGTCAATAGATAAAAGACGTAAGATGGGGCTTCTTGGCATAGATCGCCATCGAATCGAATCGTATAGAAAAAGTAAAGGTGGGTATTAATATCCTAATCGTTATCGTGGGTAAATAAAAGCCCAACACCTCTTTATTGGACCCATCATTGCTCTACTTTTGGTCCTGATTTGATTCACCTTGATCATGCATTAAGTGACAAGAATGCTTATAATAAAAGAAGTCGAGCTCACACTAGAACAATACATATAGATGTCATAGGAATTGTTTAAAGTAAAAGATGTAAGAACAGAAGGAAAAAGAAAAAGAATAGAAGAGAATAAATGGAAAAAAAAGAACTGAATCGAAAAGAGAAAAGTACCGAAAGGAATAGAAAGAACCGAACTGAATTGATAGCATGGCTTTTCTCATACTGAAAGCTTGCCTATTTTTATTGTCTTCTTATCCATTTGTATTATCTTATGTACTGAGTATTTTATACTTACGGAAATTCTATTTCTCTCTGTTTGAATCCCACAGATAACTGAATCGATAAGGATGGAGGAGTGTGCAGATAGAGATGTTCATGGTGATGTAGTTGCACATGAAATAGATGTTTAGTTTATATTATTTTATTTTCTTTTAGTTGCTACTATGATATAATAGAATTGATAGGAGGACCACTTGTGAACAAATGATATGTTAGCTTTCGCATTCATATGATATTAGTTATATTAGCTTCTGCACTCTTATATGATTAGTTAACAATAATTAATTGTTAGTTTATTTTGTTATTTCTTATCGATTCTGTGAAAGCCCAACGGATAGAGATAAATAGTAGGTACCACCGGTCCAAATAAGCCCAATTGTCACGTGACAGGAGGGTGGAATTTCGGGGCGTTACATTGATACTTACACACATCACTTGATACTTACACACATCATTGTAATTGATAATTAGTGGGCCAAAAATTAAAACAAAATTGAAAAATAGCTAAAATAATAGTTGGCGTACGTGGGGGGTCAAAGGTCAGCGGTGCGCGGAGGGTGGCCGTCGCGCGAGGGTCGGAGGTCCATGTCGTCGCTCCTTTAGGTGGCCATCGAGCGCGGGGACCAGCGTTGAGATCGGCTGTCATGTGAGAAGATCGGGTGGCAGGAGGAACTCGCGGCCGAGGAGATTGACCGTTGCAGGAGGAACTCATGGCCATTGCGCGCGAGGACCGACGGTGCGGGGGGATTGAAGGTCGGCGGTGCACGAGGGGGGTCAAAGATCGGTCACAGGAGAAGATCGATCGTCGCAGGAGGAAGTCATGGCCTAATGCATGATATTTTATACATTTTTATTTCACATCATTTAGTCTATTTTTCATAATTTTATTCTATCATATATAAATTTTCCTCATTTTTAATTAAAATTTTCAAAGAATCAGTTGGTGCCTAGTTTCTTACTTTTATTTCTACAGCAGCTAACACAATCCACATTATTCCAACAAAGTCCGTATTGAGCAAACGGTCAGTGTTATTCCAACACAGTCCGCGTTGAGCAACACAGCCCGCGTTGTCTATATAACACAACCCGCATTGATTCAACACAGTCTGCGTTTTTCAGTAACACAACCCATGTTCCTTGCAACATGGTCCATGTTAGCCAACAATCACCATATCTTCAAATTTTGTGAAATTGTGTGGAAATCACTATAACAATATATAACACAATCCGTGTTATTAATTTCACTAGATTTCCTTAATCAAATAATTATATTTTGATTAATGCGGCATTGATGACACGATCTGCGTTGATTCTTGGAGAGTAGATGAATTTTTTACTATAAAAAGGGGTCCATATCACCTCACTTAATCATCCAAGTCTAGAGTTCAAAATCCATTGCAAAGACAGAAAAAGAGAGCCTCTAGTCGTCCACTCAGTAGAGATTCTTGCATATGAGTTTAGATAATTTTGAAGAGATTATTTCTCTATTTTTATCTTTCAATCTCTTGTTTATCTCTCTACTGCAATCCTGATAATTTATATATCTATGTAACAGAGTTCTAATTAGGATTCATTTATGTTGGACTTTGTTAGACGGTTGAATAACATTTACTATTATGAATTTTCTGAATATGTATGCTGATTTTAATACTTTCTTCTGAGTACTCGATTTCAACCGATTGGTATTATCGAGATTTGTTCTTTTGAACTTTCTCAGTTTATTAATCTTTTGGTAAGCATTTAATATTCTATTCTCTATTTACTCGATTGAGATTTATAGATTTGTAGATAATTAACTCACTCGGTTTATGTGTTTTTGAAATAGGATTGCATCGCTAAAGCATCTTATTAAAAGTTAGTTAGAGATTCATTCAGTTGAAATTTCTCTCTTTAATATTGAGATAAGATAATTAGGACATCCAATTTGAGTCCTTTACCTTTTTTGCATCATTTCCACCAGATTATTCGAATTTGTTTTAGATCTTATATTCAAGGATATTATTACTCTCATTTTATTTGAACATCTCTAATGTATAAATTTTGGGATTTTAGACTTGATCAATTTTAATCTTCTTTGTTTTATTTGAACAAAATATTATATGTTTTTCTCATCTAATTAAATTAAGATAAAAGATAAAGGTAAATTAGTCATCGTGGGTTCGACACTCTTCTCACTTTTTATTACTTGATTCGACCTAGGGCTCTTATTAGTATTTGCGCTATATACAAAATTTCACATCAAGTTTTTGGCGCCGTTGTCGGGGATTTTTCTATCTTTTTCTTACTTCATTGGTTCTTAAATATTCTAATCTTTCTCTCTTTTTCGTACGCCTCATTGTATTTTGCATCTGAAACAGGCCGCATCATTTTGACATGGTCTGTGCTTCTTTTATCGGTTCTATTTCCCTCCTAAAATGAACTATTTTTGGAAGACGACCCATGTCTGAAATGATCCGCGTGGTCCATATACGATTCGCGTTTTCCCCATCCTTGCTTTTGCGCTGAGCTAAAATTAATACGGTCCGTGTTTACTATACAAGGCTCGTGTACTTATCCCGCGCTTTCTTGAACACGGCCCGTGTTCCCTTATATACGACACATGTTTACCTTCTGTCTGCAATTTTTTTTGCGGTGAGGGCGACAAGTGTTGACTTTCCTAAAAAATGCTTCGCGTTTGGTCAAAATAGTTTGCGTTCATTAGTACACAACTCATGTTCCACCTTCTCATTTCAACCTCCTCACAAAGATGGTGATTTGGGAAACGACATGTGTCGACTTTTCTAAAAAACTTCGTGTTTGTTCAAAACGGTCTGCATTCTCTTTTCCCTATTCATTTTTTTGGCTCTCTATTGTTCAAGTTGCTCTCTTGAACCTTTGAGCAACACATTTTTTTAGGGATCCACTTCTCTTTGATCTTGATATAGAAAAAAATTTGTTTAATTTTCAATGACGAAAAAAGAACAAATCTAATAAACAACCCATATCATTTGGAAATATCAACAAAATAATTATCGAGGAAGAAACGCAACTTGGAGACCCTTCAATTTCAGAAATTATCCAAGTTGGTGTTTGATAGTGATATTGAGTGGTTTAGTGATAACTTGCTGATTTTGAGGTCAAATTTTAGATTTTTCAATTTTTTTTATTTAACTCCCTAACTCACTCTCTACTGCAAGTATACATGTCAATTGTAGTTACCCAAATGTCGTATCCACAGTGATTTGAAGTCCAAGACTCTCTAAACAATTTAGAGTAGCCTTATCTAAAGTTAAAAATCCAAGAATTTGAAAGAAAGTTAAAACCGATTTCCAAAAAGTGACTAAAATGTTAACTTATTTTTAGATTTTTGAAAGGTTATCAAAACTGAATTGTAAGTGCTAAACTAGAGGCTCAAGGGGTTTAAATATTAATGAGGAAGATTCTCCTAGGAGTTGGGGTTCATCTAACTTAATTATGGATGGAATAGACAAGTTGTCATTAAATGCCAATTTTAACTTAACTTGAAATAATATATTTTCACAGCTTAATTAATCTAGAACTAATAATCATATTCTCATATGATTGATTAGCTAAGTTGAATTAGAAGATGTCCTGACTGAAATCAAGTCAATATTAAACGCAAAGTTTAGTCCCTTTGCTGAATTTTAGAAATTTACTGAAATATGAAATGATAACTTTCAATTGCACTTTGAAAATGAGGGAAATGCTTCAATCAACTAAACAGGGATGAAATCAATCCAATATTAGTGCAAATGCTTCTTGGTTTATCTCTAAACTACAAGAGGATTTTAAATCAGCCTCTCAGTTGCAAATTCAAATGAAATTCACATTTTCACTAATGAAATGGATAGAAATCAGCACCTAATCATACATGGGAATTCAACAAATGTCATTGCATTCTTGGTCCATCTCTGAACATCAAGACAACCTTATAATCACCTCTCAGTGATGGAATAAAATCAGAGGTTTACAATGACAAAATAGAATCCCAAAGATCCTTGAAATCATATTTGAATTCAAGTCATCCAAAAGTTTGCAATAAATCAGGAATTAAAAACTTGGAAACACCATTACTTCTTGATTCATTTCTGAACAAGAATGAAACTATAAGTAACATCTCAGTTATCAATTAAACCAAGGCTCAACAATGATAGAAAATAGATTTGAACAATTCAGGAAATCAGAAAATCAGATTTCAGAAAGTGAGAAATCAGATTTCTAATTGGGATTACTTCTAGAACTTGGCATTGGTTCTTGATTCATTTCTGAACAAAATTAGATCAAATGACAACTTCTCAGTTGTAGATACAATCAGGACCTTACAATGACAAGAAACAAATTCATATCAAACAGAAATCAGCAATCAAAAATCAAAAATTGATATCGATACAGGAATTCAGACTTGTCTATATCCATCCACAATTAATCTAGACTACTACCCTATCCTAGGAGACATAGGATTTAGCTCCTAATAATTACAAACTTAGATACAACATAGAATGAAAAATAGAAGTAAATCATCCTTGAGGTCTGTCGACAGAAATTTGGATTGCAACACTTCAGTTCCTCTCCTTCAGCTCCTCCCCTTGCTCCTGGTCCAACAGCCCTCCCGATGGAGGTTTCCCCTTCCTTACAGGGTTTCTTCAGCTTATATATGACCATTCAACACCCTCATATCAGCATCTAAATGTCTCAAAATCTCTTATTGTGCCAAGTGTCCAGCCCTGAAATTCCAACTGCAGAATCAACAGCTTTTTGGTGTGGTCCCCCCACCTTTTTCCATATTTTTTCAATCTATTTTCCCTGCTACAAAATCCACAACAGCAAACATCAATGTCCTCTAATAAGAAATAAACAAATAAGAATTAGGACAGCAAGTAAACTCAGCTCAATAATCAAAGGGAGTTTGGTGTTGTACAAGAATGGAAATCGATATGAAAAACTAATTGTTTTGGAACCCGGAAATGATAACTTTGCACTAATCATGAAAATTATCCAAATACAAGTGGTTCAAGGCATTAGAGGCATCAAATGAATTAGGGTGGCAAGTGAGTGAAGTCAGAAATCAAATATGAATAAGATTTCATAGAAATGATAATTTGGGTGCCAAAACGATAACTTAATTGCCTTAAAACGATAACTTATCATAACTTTGGTTGTGGTTATCCAAATGTGATTAAATTTGAACAGCAATGAGTTAGGACAATAATATAATGATTGCCTAAGGCTTTTGGGCAGAATTGATAGTTTTGCATGTCGAAATGACAGTTTTGCCCTTTAACGATAACTTGGCATTAGAAAAATGATAAATTGTTCAAATGGACTTAAAATTTTGCACAAGTTGAGATATGACCATCCAAATATGATTTATTCATGATAGTAATGGATTTAGGGCAAGAAAATCATTGAAAATCAGTTCACTCAAAATAATGATAACTTGACATATTTGAGTGATAACCTGTTCTAAAAATGATAACTTGGCATAGAATTAAAATATTTATGGATTTTGGAATTTCAGAACCTCTATGCACATAGAATTAAGTATAAAATGAGGAATATCAACTAGTTATCACAATCTATGCATTTCAAACATAATTGGCCAAAAGTTTGGCAATTTAGGGGCTCGATAGGAGTGAAATGCATCTAAAATGGAGTAAAAGACTATAGTGATCAGCTAGTGATCAGTGTTAATCTGCCAAACACAAGTTACAACAAGGAGGCTCAACAATTTTCATCAGAAGATATTTCAACTGACCCGTTATCCTTGCTTACACATATGACAAGAATGTTGATGAACAAATATTCTATGCAGGAGCGTACATTCAAAATATGAGGAAACATATTACTCAACTCATACAACACAACACAAAGGTAGATGTTGCCATCAATTCATCAACTGAGTCCAGAATCAAATTAGAGGACATGTTTAAGCAATTCATATCTGCAATTGATAAGAGATTTTCTTTGCATGACCAACTCATCCATAATTTGGAGATTCACTTGACGCAATTGAAAGATCAAGCCAATGTTCATGATGAGAGTTCACCTTCATCGCATCCACATGAGATTCAACAAAAGGTTTGATGATATGTAGGCCAAATTTCAACTACTGAAGAAGAAAGTAGCAAATTTATCTTCTTATTTGGCCCAATCTCAAAAGGCAAGCATTTTAGGTAGGCCGCCAATTTTCATATGTCCTTGTCATAATCGAGAACCATATCAGAGACGATGGAAACAACGAAGATATTATCAACAAATGACATGGACTAGAGAATTATGGAGATAAGTCTGTACATAAATGCAAATGGACAAGTCCGAAAGAGGAGCTCAACTTTAGAAGTACCATCTACCACCATCACTGCATCTTCAAATCTACTACTACAAAAGAAGGTGATCGCAATATCGACATCATTGTCAGCAAGAACAACACCACGAGCACCAATGCCATTCGAATGACGACCAAAGACCCAATAGTAGAAATTGCAAAATATCAAATCAAGGGTAAGATAAAAATTACATAGATGGCTTGCCAAAAATTGGTGATCGTTGGATGTGTGTTCACCCACATTCATTGATTCTCACCATAATAAACGCATCATGATCACATAATTCGGGTGAGATTGTTCTTAATTGCAAAATTCGTTCATGATCATAATGCTAATCCTTTTATTAGGGAACTTGTTTTCTATTTTAGGTCAATTTAGTTTTTCTTAAATTAATTTTAGTTGTTATGTTTAGGCACTCATTTCATAGATAGAGAATTTTGAAAAAAAATATGACCTATGTGCATTTTGATATGGTTTGTGTTTTCAACATGGACTAACCACTCGGCCTATTTTTGAACAAAGTTCTTTTTCAGCATGATTCATTAAAAAAAAATTCAAAAATTGCGCCAACAACACATACCACATTTATGACATAGCTCGGGCAGTCATTATAATTGATCGTATTACAACTGACGACATTTTTCGGCGACTCCAGAATCATCAACATTTGTGCTTCACCATTGATCAACGCTTTAGCATCCTCATTTTTAAAATAATAGTTCGCGTCTCTCTGTTTCTTCTTTTTATATTTCTTAAGTCATTGTTTAGTGACACAACTCTACCCGACTAGGCTAGCACTGATGACGGTGCTTAGTTTAACCTTGGGAGAGTTGGATTGATGCATTTCTCATGTTTACTGCATTCACATGTTTTATTATTTAGTAGTTGCGTTTTTTACTTTATATGCATATCATCTAAAATCCACAAATATATAAAATTTTTAAAATTTGTCATCAATTTTAAAAGATATCTTACTGACTTATGAAATTCTACGCTGAAGTTTCTATCGTCTCATTGCCATAGTATTGGGTTACTGGAAAAGTAGAATGATGCCAAATAGAAATATGATACATGGACTACAATTCTTTATTCAGCTTGCTTTTATTTTAATTAGATTGGATTGGAGTATATTTTTATTGAATGCTTTAAGTACTTGCTGAGCTTTTGAAAAAAAAAACTTCCAAAGAAGTTGAATAAAATGAAATTTATTATCTTTGGCACCTTGGTGTGTTCAGGCCATTAGATCCATAGGGGATTCTTGTCTGACGACCTAAGGCTAATTGGTTTGGGATCCGTCGATCGAAAACCTGTTATACGAACCACTTTAAGCAAGATGGAGAAACACACGAAAAAAGTGTGAAAAAAATGCAATGAATAAGTCATGAATGTTTCTCTGGCACCTTGGTGTATTTGGACAATTAGATCCGTAGGAAATTCTTTTAAAGCCAACTGATTTGGAAACCATCGATCGAAAACCCATTACATAGACCACCTTGTGCAATATAGAGAAGCACATGAATGCTTGAATTGCTATAATAACAATAAAACTAAGTTCAACTTGTACTTATGTTTTGAATATTAAGATTATTATATGATAATCTATACTTTTTTATCAAGCTGAATCTACAAATATTTAAATATGTTGAAGGGTCAGAAATTCTATAAGGTAGGGACAAATGGCAAGAGGAGAGATGCTTCGGCAATGAACGTGCAAAATAGCAGTATTAGAAAAGTATTAGTCATGATATGAAGTTTATGATGGAACCATTTTCACTCGGTTCTTATTTTGAAATTTGCTTGAGGACAAGCAATAGTTCAAGCTTAGGAGAATTTGATGCATGACATTTTATACATATTTATTTCATATCATTCAGTCTATATTTCATAATTTTATTCCATCATATATAAACTTTTCCTCATTTTTAATTAAAACTTTCAGAGAATCAGATGGTGCATAATTTCTTATTTTTATTTCTGCTCAGGAATCAAAGTTTTTATTTTTAAAGGCCACAAACATGAAGTGTCTTGCTCAGATTGGGATGCTTTTACGCCAATTAATTCAAATAATTGGCTTCTGTTTAGACAGTTTGCACCTCCCCAAGCAGAAGCTGGCCATCTGTCCCAGCTGGTCAGCCACACCAAGATGAAACCTTTTCCTATTTTGATTCTACTAATTATGCGGCAACCCAACACTACTTTCAACAGCCACAAAATTTTCAAACTGCATCACTGGCCGCTTCCCAACACGTGACATCAACAACTTCACCTTATATGCCGATGCCTTCGCCGATTCCATCTTCAGCACATGAGAGCTCTTTCTATTCTTCATTCATATCGGCCACTCCATTCATACTACCCCTTTATAGGAACCCGTGCGGAATCACTATCTAGCACTAGAGCTCACTTTTACTTCACCCCCGGAGCAACTTTACTATCCACCTCCGCCACCTAAGCCTGACTATGGTTCCTTGTAGAACTTATGTGAATCTATGTATGATGAGCAACTTCGTCAAGTAGGGGAGTTACACGCTATTATAGAAGAGCAACACCGACAGTCCAAGAGTTGACCACCATTCGAGCAGACTTCACGGATATGTAGGAGCGTCAGTGTCGATACGAGTCTCGTCAGGATCAGCATGTTCGCATGACTAGGCGCATCCATGAGTATCATATGTGTCAAGGACATCTCGGCTACCGCCCACCTTCGCCGCCACACAAACAGTAAATCCGGTTATGTCTTTTCCCTTTTCTTTATTTTTCATTTCTTTATTTTTTTCTTTTTGAGTCTGTATCCCTTGCCCTTGTTGGCCTAACACTGAGGATAGTGTTTGGTTCAAGCTCGGGGGGTTTGCATTTCATGCATTGCATTTTTTTTATTTGCCTATGCATGCATTTATATAAAAAAAATGAAAACTTAAAATATTTTTCAAAAATATCATTGCATGCATTTATTTTTGCTACCATCTTACTAACTCTTGTCTTACTGTTTTAATTATCTTTAAGTAAAGTTCAAAGACATATTGTTAACTAATGAAATTTGAATGCTTTTCTTTCTTATCACTGCTATTTCAGTATTGAACTTATGGACCATGTGCCTATGCTAAGTAGAATTATGGATGTCTAGACTACAAGATCATGTTCATGCCTTGTATTTATTTCTATTATGTCTTGATAATAGTAGCCTTTTCATTGATCATATTAAGTAATCCTTGAGCTTTAAAAGAAAAGTGTTAAAAAAATTATAATAAAAGAAAGGGATTTTTTAATAAAGTTATGTGTATGTACAAAAATATTATCCGGAATCAAGATGTGTTCGAGTAATTAGATCCGTAGGAGTTCATGCCTGACGACCTAAGACAACTGCTCTGGGATCCGTCGATTGAAAGCATGATACAAGGACCATCTTGTGGAATATGGAGAAGCACAAGAGTACCGAATCATGGCTAAGTTCGAACTCTTCATTCGGAACCTTGGTTGATCGGGCAGATCACCTATTGCCCTAAGGCCATCTGGTCTGGGAGTCATCAGTCCAAAGTCCGCACATGGACTTCCTTGCAATCCTGCTTGAAGATTAGAACTTTTAAAATGATTGAAAATAAAAGTAAAAAAAAAGAAAAGAAAAGGTTTAAGCTCAATTAGTACTTATGTGTTCAATATTATTGCTATGATTTGACGGACTATTTTTCTAAAAGGTTGAATTTGAGATTGTTTAAATTTGTATAGCATTCAAACTCTTTATGAAGCTAAGTGCATGAAAAGTGGTAAGACACTGAGTAGTAGGTGTGCAGAAAAATTGTATAAAAAATAGTCAGCTAATAATATGACGGCTATGATGGAACTCTCTTGAGCATTGGTTTTGAATTTTTGCTTGAGGACAAGCAAGACTTTAAGTTTGAGGGAGTTTGATGCATGCAAAATATAACACATTTTACTTTATTATTTTAATTAATTTTTCTATAATTTGATCATGGCATGCATAATTTTAGATCATTTTTAATCATAATTCCGGATCTATTGATTTTGATTATTAATGCCTTGAATATTTTAATTAATGAAGGATTTACTTAATTTTTATAATTATTTTTTCAGGCAAGCCGAATTTACGGATGGACTAATTCAGTCACGACGTAATTGAGGTAGGAGTAAAATCAGATTTGGATATCATTTAGAGGCTTTTGAGTGTCAACAACAATTGCAAAGTTGTTACGACCGTAATCCACATCACAAAGAGATTTTGGGAAAAATACGTATGAAGGAATTATGTGTTGTCCGATATGATCAAAGCTAGGGCGTAAAATTGAGTTTATCGCCTTCATTGGATAAAGTTACATCTGATTTCCTTGGGGATAAAAGAAATGCATCTTGATTTTCTGGGCATAACATAAAGTAATCCATGCTTACATGGCCGAAACTTATTGGTCAATAATACGTAATTTTGGGCGTAATGATTGAAGGAACTTATTATTTTAGAAAAAGGGAGTAAGATAAGAATAGTTTATCATTTTGGGCATAATGATTAAAAGAACTTAGCATTTAAGCCGAGACCGTATCAACTTTTATCTAGTGGATTTAATCCAACCGTACGATTTACGTTCGTAATCAGCGTGAAGACTGCTTTGCACCTATAAATAGAGGATGATGTCTCCTTTGCACCTATAAATAGAGGATGAAACCATCAATCCAATTCGTGCTCTGAAGTTTGGTTTTCTTCTATAAGTTTGTTGAAAGCCTGCAAGCTTCGATCAAGAGAGAGATTTGATCGGACGACTGATCTAGACGCTCTGACGACATCCAATGGCCCTGATTTATTCTTGGTGTAATTCTTCCGATTATCATTTGTATTTATTATTATATCTCTGCAATTCTAGGATGAACTCCATGTTTTTATTTATTTTATTTTAGGAGATTATTATTAAAGGGAAATTATGTAAACCTTTATTTTATTATTGAATTTATTTTGATCAATTTTTAATTATGTTTAATGCTTTTGATTTAATTATTTACAATTTTAAGTTAAGTAATTACCAATTTGTGGACTACTTGATTTTAGATTTTATTTAGTTAAATTAAATGATTTATTACGAAATTAAAAATTGACATAGGTCTAATAATTAGTATGTGGAGAATTAGATCTATATGATCTGTTAATCTATACCAGTTTGTGGAGTGATTAATAGTCTACGATTTTTATATTAATGCATCTTAATTTTAATTTTATATGCATGAATACCAATTTGTGGGACTTCAGTTTTGATTAAATATAAGATAGTTTGATTTGCTCGATTAAATAATAGAATTACCAGTTTGTAGACTCTGTGATTTTAATTTTGTAAATTAATAATTTAGGAAAATTCCTAATCCATCTTAAGAATTTTAATTTATCTTTTCTAGTTCACATATTTATCCTTAATTTGTTGTTATCCTAAGACCAATTTCAACACCATTATCTTATCTTATCTTGTTATTATATTATTTTTATTATTTTATTTTATAATTATAAAAACTTATTTTCAAAATCTATGTTTTCCTTCTCTTATTAATTTATAAAATTAGACATTGAATTAATAATATTTATCGTGAGTTCGATACTCTTTATTCCTTTTACTATATAAGAATTTTAGCAAACATCTTCTTCACCTCCGTGTCATTTGACCTCTTGCATGAACTAAGGACTTTCTCTTCCTTGAAAAAAAATGAAATATATTTATTGTAGGTGAAGAGATTGAAGAAATATGTGCACTTTAGTATATCACAGGTGGGTTATAATAATTTTTTTTCAATTACTTCAATGGTTAAATATATAATTGTACAAACATAACTGATAATTATCATTGACTTTTATAAAGAGTAAGAAATAATTTGTCAATTTTATAAAAGCAAGAAATTGTTAACATATTTTAAATTTTGCATCTTGATCAAAGATATCAAGAATTTGACAATTGACATGTTAATTTTTTTTTGACAAATTAACATATGTTATTATTTTCTCATATTTATAAGAAGACACAATGATAAGCCATAAATATTTTTTATGTTAAAATTTCACAATTAAATGCTAATTTAATTTCCATAAGATTGTAACGATAAAAATGAAAGTGATTGAAATATCACTATGTTATGCATGATGGGTCAAGGGAGGATGATGGCTTTAAAATGTAAAAAAAAAATGAGAGAAAATATATAGAGATAAATAAAAACCCATGTACAGGGAAGAGAAGACTGATGTATGTTTCTAGGTTCTAAAATCTAGATAATGACATTCAATATTTATATCAAATGAAAAAATATAGTGTGACAATTTTCTATGTTGGTCTTGAAATAGAGAATTATATCAATTTTATAAAACAAATTTGATTTTTTATATATTCATCATAAATGTAAAAAATAAATGAAGAAGAGATTCATTGTTCACCATTAAGTTTAGCATTTTGAGAAAATGTTTGAAAGTTTTCATCTTCTATAACATCTCATTAAATTAGAATGCTATGTCATTGGAAAGGAAGAATGAGAGAAAATAAAAAAAATGTAAAAACTATATAAGATATGAATAATAAGATTGAAATAACGAGATTTTTACAAATGTGATCCGAAATAGGTTGCGAGGGTCTATGGTCGAGAATATTGCAAAATACAAAAAATTGAAGTAGAAAACATGTGATTCAAGAGAAGTTAACCATGTGAGAAAGTGACCTCACATGAACATAAAGTTCTAAATGAGCGGTGTTAAACATTTATAATTTTCAACACAGATTAAAGTTGCAAGTGTACAACAATACCTATAGTACCTAAAGTGAAAATCACATTTGATTTAAAACTATTTTGAAATAAAAGTTAAATTGTTGATTGAATTAATAAAGTAGAATTCTATTAAACTAGATATCACAATAAATAGAAACCACATTAATTTTTAGGAATTTTTTTGTTTGATTAAGAAGCACAACAGTAAACAAAATGCAAAGAAATGATTAGAACTAAAAATCAATAGAAATAAGCACTAGGGTTAGGAAATGTTTTTTAAAATTATTTCTTAAATCGGTGAAATTCAGAAAGAGTAACAACCGACAATTTCACTCACGGGTGACTCCGCTCTGATAATCACCTTCTAAGGCCACCCACTCGTGGATAATGAACCTCGAATTCACAATATTGAAATAATTCATCCAAGCATATTCTCCTATGGTCAAATTTGATGTTTCTTTTGTTATAAACTAGAACTTAACTAACCTCTCAGTTAGGGTTGTCTCGTAATTATAGAGACAAACCAAGATCAAACAAGGACAGAACAATATGATATTCAATTATACACCAAGTTCACCTCTTGACTTTACTCGATACTAACCGTGATCTCCTTTTTCACGTAACCCAACCATGGCCTGTTCTCGACTCGAAAGCTATGGATGAATAATAAAATTACCCTCTAAGTTTGAAACATTGAGCATCACAAGTAAGAATTCAAACACGACGAACTTGAAAAATTTGAATACTTGATTTCAAAGTCTCTTTGATATTTTTGATAATAGTTTGTCATCTCAATTTCAGACTAAAATCGATGAGTAGAAGCACCCTCTTGGGTAGGGAAGAATGGAATTAGTAAAATAAACAATGGAATGTTATGAGAAACTATAGTGCCTTAAAAATAGAGAAGAATGAAAACAAAATAGTAACAATGGATAAAACTAGATAAGTAACAAGTGCGTAGCATTAAAACAAAATGATACTTGTTCAGAAATAATATTCCGTCGACAAACAAACTCATTCCTAACCACCTATTTAGCTTCTCATCGAACAAAGTGATGATGCATCATACATGTACTACTCAAAACAATAAAGATGAAAAGAAAAAAAATAGTTGCTGGTGTTCCTCTCCTTCAACGTGTTATTCTTCGAATGGAAGAATGGCCGACCACCCCCTTTTTGGCCGCATCATTTCTTCTTTTATATTCCTAAAATTTCGTGCCTCCATTTTCAAGTGCTATTTTGTCTTCTTCTACTTCCATTCTTTGTTTGTGAAAGCTTTTCTGCATGTGACAAAAGGAATATGAAAATTGTTAGAAAAATAGTTTGTCTTCTAGTGACAACTTTTTTCAAACGATGGAAGTGACATCATTTACTCATGCACCCTCACTTGATGCCTTCTCACAAAGGGGGCATTTGGTACAGGGATAAAATGAGAACTGCAGACTTGTTCTGGATCTTGCATCCAAACAGCATTTTAATGGAGACGTGGGGCCCACTTGCAATCATTGCTTGAACAAGCAAAAATAAGAGCTTTTGTGTTCTAGCCATCCCCAAGAACAGGCGTGACCTTGCTGGGTTATGCAATAAGGACAATAATGGGGTCAATGTAATAATGTTCCAGAACAAAAACGATGACACCCAAACAACCCCAAAGTGTGCCCTAGTTTTGTTCTTCTAACAAGCTTTCACCTTCAAAAGATCTTTATAATTTAGAATGTTGCAAATATGCAGAAAATAAAAATAGCAATAATCTATTAAAGAAACATCATATATATATAATGATATAGATAAATTTATAAAACTAGAAAAATCAACAATTAAGATCATAAACATGCATTAAAATATAGAGAAACTAGTGAAGACCCTCACACTTTGCGCGATTAAAAATGAGTTTAATATTTTTATAATAAAATCTTATCAAAATTTTTTATTATACTTGAATATATATATATATATATATATGCTTAATAGACGTAACTATTTTTATATATATTTAATAGAGGAGTGATTATTAATATATTGTTAGCACTATTATTGGTATTATTTTATCGTAGCTGGTAAAATTTTATTATCATAATTGTGTTGTTAGAATGGAGGTTATTATTAATTGTAGAGGAAGTTATAGAGAGAAGTTGATGAGTGGAGAAGAGGTTAATAATATAATTATTATGTATACCTTTACTTATAAACTATAATATAATGTAAAAGGCAGTGGGGGGAGTTAACACATATGGATAATTATAATATAATTAAATTTAACTTTAATATAAGGTAATGAAGAGAAAGCTCAATATAATATAGCTAGTTATTCCTTGGAGGTGAGATAGAAATATAACATTAGATTTTTTATCAGTAAAAATACAAAGATGGCATGAAATATGAAAACTCTACCCTCCACAATAATTGCTTAGAAAAAATCTTAAAATAAAATTTACTCTTGTAAAAATATAACTACTTTTACTTTTTCATTGAGATAAAGTTTTTTCTTTATATTAAGTTCATTAAGAATTAGAAAAGGCAAATGAAAAATAAATAATTCATTTTCTTCTTGATAATAAGATGTCAATATCATAATAAATATATAGTTTATTAAAGGGTAAAAATGAAAAAGAGATAAAATAAGATTGTTGCCTGGTAATTTAGATGGACACAACTGAATTGTCCCTCTAAAATTTGTAAAAAAATACTTGTACAAAAACGTCCATTTAATTTTTTTAATCTTGTCCCCGTTCATTCTCACTCGATTTAAATTAGAAATATGAAAATTTATATGGCGCCGCGCCGACCTGATTTTAAATGCGTGTAGAATTTTTTTTCATATTTTCTGGGGACAGTACGGGCCTTCACCATCCCTACCAAAATAAGTCCCTAACGGACCACTGAAACCCAAAGTTCGCCGGACTCTCTCTCTCTCGCTCTCTCTCTCCAGTGAAGTTGCCGCCGGCGATGGAGGCGGTGGTGGTGGACGCCGGTTCGAAGCTCCTTAAAGCAGGCTTCGCTTCTCCTGATCAAGACCCTGCCATGGTATTGCTATCCGAAACCCTTCTTTTCGTTCCCCAGTTTTATGTTTCCGGCTAGCGGAGGCTGATTTTGGTTCATGTGACCCAAAAACTAGATAATCCCGACCAAGATGAAGCGAATTTTGGATGATGGAGACGGCGGAGGCGACGCCCCCATGGCCGTGGAGGAGGTCATGCTGGATCCGGTGTTGAGGGGGTTTGTTAGGGACTGGGATGCGATGGAAGAACTGCTCCACTATGTCCTTTACACTAACCTCGGTTGGGAAGCTGGAGATGAAGGGCAGATCTTGTTCACAGAGCCGCTCTCCACACCGAAGGTTGGTTAACAAAGAATTGCTAGAATAGAGCAATCTTTTTAGTGTTGGATTTGTTGTTAGGATTCTGCATACCTTATTATTAGGATTTAATATTTGAGTATAATTAGTATTTGAACAAAATGTGCAGCAGAGGAACTTGCTGCTTATCCATTGACCCCTTAGTATTCTTATGGATTTATCTATTTATAGAGAATTAGAGACTCCTTGGAACTTTATTATCCTAGAAGAAATATATTTCTTTGATAATTTGCTTGGATTGGAGGTCAATCCCTAGAAGTAATCAAATTAGGGTTCTACTTGGATTAGGATTCTATCATTTTTATTACAATTAAGTTAGTCAACAGATGATGCGTTTGGTATTGGTCTGATATCATACTACCTTTACTGTAATCATGGTGACAATGCCTTTTTTACCTCTTGCTTGTTAAGTGTTCTTATTCATTTACTGTGTGATAAAACTTAGTTAAATTTACTGCATTTGATAATAAAAATTGTTATGGGTATCAGGCAAGAGAGAAATCACACATAGAAGAAGACACATGATATTCATGCGGTTTATTTTTAAATAGGCTACATACTTGGGCGGCAACAAAGTATTGCTCCATGAGAAAATTCAGATAGTATTATAAATGTTCAGACAACTCCTAACCGCAATCCAAGATAGTTTATATAGACATTGCTTTTACATATAATAGGAACTTGACTTAGAATAAGACTCTGCAACATTCTCTAGAAAATGATGACAATATCACAAAATATGAAATTAAATTATTTCCGAATCAGAAGCAGAATACAGCCCCTATTTTTTCTTCTGGGTGCTTCTCTCTCCACACACCCCCTGTAAGGGATCCCCCTGATTTCTCCATTGACCCTCTTCAAACTCTTTGTCCGGACAGCACAACTCTCATAATGCGGAAACGTCTTTAACTGTAGAACGTGTTAATTGAAATTGTGGAACAAATGAATTTTCAGTTGAGTCAGAGTTTAAGACATTATCGACAGATATGTTTTACAAAAAGAAAATAGTTTTTTTTTGAAGTCACAAAAATAACTTAGTTAAGTCCTGAAGATATTGTTTTTTATGGTTTTTCCTAGGTAAGACCTTATGGACATTATCAACAGCTTCTCTTTCATATCATTCTTTTTCTCAAGCGTAAGAATGCACGGTTGTTACATTGATTGTTTCACTTAGAATACTGTTGGTTTTACTTCAATTTCATTTGGCGTTACATACCTTTCCCTCACAGGCTATAAGGGAGCAACTGGTGCAACTTATGTTTGAAACATTCAATGTTTCAGGCTTTTATGCCTCCGAACAGGCAGTTTTATCACTTTATGCTGTGGGACGGATCTCAGGGTGCACCGTGGACATCGGACATGGAAAGATAGGTATGTATCCTTAGCTCGTAAGTCCTATTGTTGCTTTTCATATTGATTGTACGGACAAATCTCATCTGGACACAATCCATCTAACTAATCATCTTTTCATGGCATAAAATCACAAGGTCTATTCACAGGACATAATAGTATTTTTTGTTTTTTAGTCAGAAGTCATTTGCAAGGGTAAAACCTTTTTTTGAAGAATGAAATAATTAAATTGAAACAATGAATAGGATGGTAACACGTTTGTGTGGCTCGCTTGATGCATTCCTAATTAGGACAAATTTTGTGCTTTAGAAGATGTTGCATATTATCTCTTTGGAAATCAGATATGATCCCAGTTGAAACTTGTGGGTTTCAACCAATGACTTTTCAGTTGAAGCGGATGTCAAAGATGTACTCAATCGGTCGGACCAGATTATGGTAGTTCACTAGTTTTTTTTATTGAAACGAAAAAGGATGTCTACCGAAACATGTAGACATCCATCTTTATTAAATAACAATTGGACTTCCTCTAAAAAAAACAATTGGACTACATTATAGTCTTGTTACAAATGAAAAAGAAACAAACATTGTAGACCCCTAATCATCAGCCCACAATTTTGCCAAAGAAGCTGCATGTAGAGTGATGTTCGCCAAATACCAACATTCCTTTTGGAAAAGACAAGCATTGCGCTGCATCCAAATAGCCCAAAGAACTGCCAATAGTAGTAACCGATTGTCTTGTTACGAATGTCCGAAATTGTTGTTGTTGCCCACCAAATCTATATGAGCTCCAAAATGCCACTAGAAAGGTCACATCCAACTATTGACACCCTGATGCATTTGAAACCTCCGATGCCACCTGACAAGTAAAAAATAGACGATTAACATTCTCCGCCCCATCCCACAGAACTCGCACAACACATCAACCAAAGGCAGCCACTTCAAGCGATAAGATTTTGTAAGTATCCGTCTGCGTTGAAGAAGCCAAACAAATTTTATCCGCAACGGTGCTGTTGTTTTCCATAATAATCGACAGTCTACCAAAAAGTCATTAGGCTGTGAATCATTGTCCACAGCAAGAAGCCAGACAAATTTTTACCCTCTGAGCAGAAAATTGCCCAGAAAACCAACTCCAAGAATCTTGAATGGATTCATCAGGTGCACAATAGGAGGCTAACAAAATCTTGAACTCTTTGAGTGGATAAAGTAGTTGAAAAAGAAGGAAGCCATACACCACTACTCACACAGGATGTTGACCAGTAATCAGCAAGGTAGCCTTCTTGTCCTTTGCAATAGCATAGAGCCGAGGATAGGAGGATCTTAGTGGAACGTCACCTGCCCAAGGATTTGTCCAAAACTGAAAGTTATTCCCGTTCCCAGGGTCATTCGCAGAAAAGGTTTTATCAGCCTAAGATCGGCCATGACGCCCATCCAAAAAGACGAACAACCTCTAGGCATTGTCAACCGAAGATCCCATGACATGATCCTACTATGACATGTAAAAATGACTTTCAACCATAAATCTGATTGAGTACCCGTAACCTGGTCTGTCGATTTAGATAATAAGGACATATTTGTCTGCCAAAGTTTTCGAACACCTAGGCCTCCATCATGTACCAGCCCAACAAACCTCCTTCCAAGCAACTAAATGTATATTGTTTTTTTTTGAAATCAATTAGTTAATTGTTGGCATTTAGAGTTGTTTCATTTTGGCAGATATCGCACCAGTTTGTGAAGGAGCTGTTCAACACGTAGCATCAAAAAGATTTGAGATTGGAGGAATTGATTTGACTAATTTACTCGCACAAGAGTTACATAAGTCAAATCCTTTAGTCAATATTGACATATCTGAGGTTGAAAAGTTGAAGGAGCAATATGCTTGTTGTGCAGAAGACCAAGACTCCTTTGATGAAATGCGAAAAAGGTGCCAGAAGGAGGAACACACACTTCCCGATGGACAGGTTCTTTCTTATTTTCATATTAGCTTGCCATGCCTAGAATTTTTTAGCTCCGAACTTTGACGACTTTTGTCCCTTTCTCTATTATCTATAATTTTATATGCTATATCTTGTGCTTCCCACATTTTGTATCCTGTTGTAATTTGCTGTTAGTACAACATACATTTGATCATCCACCATAAGTTTGTAGTACAACTATGCATGACCCATGATAAATTCAAGTTTATCTGTTTGACATTGCATTGCCTTTATGGCATGACACTGATCATAGTGTTACCATGCACCTGCTATGATTTGGTTTCGTGTTTCATTTTTTTTCTAGTCTGTCTGACGTGCAGGGGTGGACCGAGGTTATAGGGGGGAATATAAAAAAAAGGAATAAGAAAAATTTGGAGCAGACTTATAAATCAAACCAAACTGTTTTAATTCTTATAAAAAACATGTTCAATTGATCAGCGTGATGTATAGTAAAAGCATGAGTCCTTGTGGAACTTAAATTCTTTCGAAAGATCCATGATCAATAAAAAAACAGACAGTTGTAATGACCTTGACAAGGATTTCACAATTAATTTAGCCCACCCTGAAATTCGGATTATCTTCTCCACGGCCTGTTACACGCTGGTTAGACCTGTGTATCGGGTGCTTTTGAGTTGAATTCAAGACTTGACGTTCCAAGGCTGGTGGTATCATGTTACAATTCAATGGTTCTTGATCTCTAATGTTCCATACAATATCGGTGTGTGAACAGGGTTCGTCAATCTTAAATTCTACAACGGCCTTTACTCGGTCATCATGATTCGTTACAGTGGCTCCAGAGTCTTCAACTGAACTTTCTAGCCATGTCATGACAACGGGTAATAATTCGTGAAGTTTGATCTTACGACTGTGAAGTGCTGATCATGACATGTTATATGTTCAAATTGAGTGATCATGACGTGTTATATGTTCAATTTGAGTTTGATAACTTTATGCTAGGGTTATAATGCAATAATGGCCCATGAAGTTGATGATTAAATTTTGAATATCTTCTCTGCTATGGTCGTTACAAGCCGCTAACAATGTGATAATCAGCCATCACGGCCATGAACTGAGCTTTACAGCCTGTGTAATTCATAATGTTGATCTTCCTTCATAAATTTGAATGCCTTTCATCATATCATTTCTTCTAGTCTTGTTCTTGAGCCGATTTTCCAACAGAATAACACACATATGAATAGTTCGACGACTCAAAGAAATAAAAAAAATCATGCGTGATTTAACAAATTTAATCGAGATAAAACAACAACAACAACAAAGCCTTATCCCACTAGGTGGGGTCGGCTACATGGATCATACGACGCCATATTCGTTGATCTATGTTCATGAGATTCGACAGGATTTTACGCTGGCTGTCGGGGCCTAACACAACCCTCCTCCTTTATCCGGGCTTGGGACCGGTTATAAAACATAGGCGGAGATAAAACTAATTATCAATTTGTCTTTCTTATGGTTGAGCCTTGTTTTGTTGAATTAATAATTTGTCATCTATTCTCCTAAAAAAATTGTTGAGATATGATTTGCATATCTTTCCATATCTTTGTAATATTATTCAGGGTTAGTATCTCAGATTTTCTAGAATAATATCCCAGATATTTTGGGATAATATCCCTGATATTCTGGAGTAATATTCTAGCATATTCTCCTTTCTTGTATTGCCTACCTTTATTATAAATAAGGAGGCACTAGTGTTTGGGTGAATAACAAATGAAAACATATTTCTCAACATGGTGTCAGAGGGGGTTGATTAGAGATCTGTGTGAGCTCCTCTCGCCGATTCGTCGGCTTCCATGGCTCCTGAAAGTCCAGGAAGCATGTTTATAGCTCGGTGATCCACATTTCTGATTTCCCCTTTTTCTCTCTCTATGTTTCACCCACATACGGCGGAATGGCGTCGTATGATCCATGTAACCGACCCCACCTAGTGGGATAAGGCTTTGTTGTTGTTGTTGTTGTTGTCTCTCTCTATGTTTCTGGTTCAGGTTCTTCTTGCTACGTCTGTGTGTCTCTGTGTTTTCTTTTATATTTCTCTCTTCTGCTATTTTCGCATCTCCTTCTTCTTCTGTTGCAAGATAATTCTTAGCACTGCATAGGAGCTTGGAAACTATTGCAGAATGAAACTTCATTTTTGCCTCTTCCATGTTTCCTTCGCTTTTATTTGTTTATCGGTGTTATCTCTGGACTTGCCTTCGGGCCTCTATTGATCAAAGCAGCGATCTCAGATCGATATTTTGTACCTTTGTGGTTTCTCTTCTTTGTTCTTCTTCTCCATCTTTTGCTTTCTAGCAACTCTCTGCCCCACATGGGCATCTCTGCAGCTTTGTTGTCACGTTTCTGTGATACCCTAAGTCCTTGAGGGCTTCCTATGCCTTTGAGGCGTCTTGCACTTCATAAGGAGTGTTCTACTGAACCTCTATTGCTCGGAGCTTAACCTCCGGAATTATACCGGCGTCGTTGTGGAATACCGGACTTAGCCGACGTTGTTATCAACGATCGGAACCTATTTCCTTTATGGCGATGGATCGTGATTGGCGTTCCTCAAGTTGTCTCTTTGGAGTTTCCTCTCCATTTGCCGTTATCGACGTTCTACCGACGTTACCGGATTTGGGAGCTGTGTTTCCAGCTCATCCGGTTCTCTACTTCCATCGAAGAATCTCTACTTGCCTCATTGGATGTTCCACTACTGCTGCTCAAGCTCTCTTCAAGTTGGGGCATGTCGGCAAAATCATTGTTGGCGTCTTCCTCTCCGATGTTCTTTCAACAGCGGCTGTCCTCTAGGTGTTTGTCAAATTGTCTCTACTGTTTGAAGCCTGGTCTTGGTCATTGTCTTCAGCACACGTCGCCCAGCAGGTGTTCGACGAGTGGTTACAGTGCCACGGTGTCCTTTAAGCCGCCGCCATTTAGTCTCTTCCCAGCGTCGACTTGGGGGGGGGGGTGTTGGAATATAGAATCGTCGACGTCATCAACTTTTTGGCTACCAAGTTAGGCATGATTGATATGTGACAAGCTAGGTATGATTGATATTTATGCTCCAGCTTGAGGGGGAGTGTTGAGATATGATTTGCATATCTTTCCATATCTTTTTAATATTATTCAGGATCAGTATCCCAAATTTTCTAGAATAATATCCTAGATATTTTGGGATAATATCCCTGATATTCTGGAGTAATATTCTAGCATATTCTCCTTTCTTGTATTGCCTACCTTTATTATAAATAAAGAGGCACTAGTGTTTGGGTGAATAACAAGTGAAAACATATTTCTCAACAAAAATTATCTTTTTTTTATATGTACATAAATAGGTTTATACATTTTGTGTTTCTATAGAGTTAATAAGAGTTAATATGCACCAAAAGGCAACGAAAAATTGAGAGATTCTGCTTGGTTCTTTAACGTTGTAAGGATTTATAGTTTTGAGTTTTTCTCTTAGCCTTTGGCTTCAAACATTTCATGGTTCATACTGTGTCATGTAATTCTTTCCTGTGATTAAGATGCCTTCGCAACTCTGTCTATGTTTTATAGCCGGTCCCAAGTCCGGATAAAGGAGGAGGGTTGTGTTAGGCCCCGACAGTCAGCGTAAAACTCTGTCGAATCTTATGAACATGGATCAACGAATGCGGAATGGCGTCGTATGATCCATGTAGCCGACCCCACCTAGTGGGATAAGGCTTTGTTGTTGTTGTTGTTGATTAAGATGCCTTCGCGCTTAAACCTCCCTTGGAAAACAAGATTCTTTGACAGTTAATGGTCAACTAGTTATCCAATAGCAGCATCTAGATCTTTGCGATTGCTTGTAACAAGGACTCCACTCTTGCCGACGTTTGGACCTGTCCCACTTCTTTCGCTCAGGGATGTTGGGTGCCATGTTTCACATCTCCTCTGAGTGTATGGTTTTGGATGATTAACATTCTGGTTAATCATCCTTTTTCCCCTGAAAAAGAAAAGAAAATATCTCTGAGCTCCGGATCGGTTGTCTTGGAGGGATAGTTGGGTGTGGAGCGGTGGCACCTTTACTGTCCATTCTGCTTACAATTTTCTAAGGGGCAAAGCACATAACATGGTTAATGCTTTTTTGATGGATTGCCGACAAATCTGGAGGGCAAGTCAGGAGAGGCAGGGTCCTTGCTGCAGCGTATCTCTCGGGTCTTACTGTGGGGGTGTCTTCAGCGTGTAACATCTGCCGGGAGGAGGAAAACTTGCAGCATTTCTTTTTTGGATGTAGGAGCTCTCGAAAGGTGTGGGAGGGGTTCTGCACATCCGAGTTTGATTTCTGGCTATCTTTCAGAATAGATCCGCACATGATGAGGATTTTTGCAACAATGTGGGTCATCTGGTTGCAGAGAAATGCAATGGCTTTCAGGGGTGATCCCTGCTACATGGATAACATTATCTTCCACATCAAGTCCATGACCAAGGACTGGGGCCTTTTACTGCTAAACAGATATTTTCTTTGTCCTGTGACCTGGTTTCTTTTCTGTTTTAATCCTTTTCTTGGGGCCGCCATGTCTGGTTTTTATTCTTGTCGCTTGCAACATCTTTTGCATTATTTGGATATTGAAGAATCTGGATGATTAACAATTCCTTTTCCCTTTTCGAAAAAAAAATAATGGCACCAAACAAGATAAGAATGCTGCGATTTCCTTATATGCCAATTAGCTGATCTTTGTAATCCTTAAGTTATGCCATAGATCTTAGGTTCTGTTGTTAAGCTTGGTTAGTTACTGACCTGGAATAGGCATTCTTTGCCGGTTGTAATAGATTTCATTGTTTATCTTATAAAGTTGATTCTTGCGATCTTCCAATATTGAACCTTAGATTGCTCGACGACTTTGCAGATTGATGAAGTTATCTACAAAAATAAAATTTTCATTTTCCAGTTGTGGCTTAAAACTTGGTGAATCCTGGAAGGATTGTTTCCATTTCCTGTTGTACTAAACATGTCCTTGTCAATATCATGTTTTGACATATGTTAGATGGCTGTTGAAATGTTTTCAGGTTATAACTATTGAAAGGGAGCGGTACATTGTTGGCGAAGCATTGTTTCAACCATCTATTTTGGGATTAGAGGAGTATGGCATAGTTGATCAGCTAGTTCATTGCATTTCGAGTGTCTCATCTGAGAACCACCGCCAACTGCTCGAAAGTACAATGCTTTGTGGTGGCACATCATCTATGATAGGTGAGCATTCCTTATATTATATCATTGCTCTTCCATGAAAAAATGTTCAGTGAACTTGACTTTGTTTTTTCTCAACTTTCTGAGTTGATCATATATGAAATCCTCAAAGAAAACTTTCTGAGCCTGACATGAGAATACTGTATGGCAGACAGATGGAACATATATTTGTACTTTTTCAATTATTAATCAATCTGGTGGTTCGGCTAAATGCAGCATGGTGCTGTCTGATGTACTTATCTTGTCCTGATTTGCATTCTTGCAAAGATGCTCACCATAATTGTTCATGTTCCTCATTTGTGTGTCTCGCTAGTACCATGCAGAAAGTCTGCCTTTATGTTGCTTCATGAAGAGTTGTATTATACTGAAGGCTGTACCTTCTACCAGAAGGTTAAACTTTAAAGCCCGTACTGCAGAATTTAGGCACTTCTAACCTTTATTCTTAGGCCTATTTGACATGCCATTAATTCTTGGTTATGCTTAAAACATTGGATTTTGGGAAGTCCCCTCCTGAGTGGTTGGTGTAATCAGACAAGTGCATCGTGTAATTAAGACCATGTTATTCGCATGAAGAGAAGTGATGATGCCTGCTTTTAGCCATGTCTTTCAAAAGATTGTGCTGCATTTGACTTCTTTATTTGAAATGCATTATTAATGTCATACAAAAATTGTGCTGCATTTGACTTCTTTATTTGAAATACACTTACACTAGCATAATTTTTAGGTTTTGAGCAGCGTTTCCAAAAGGAAGCAAATCTATGCTCTTCGTCCATTCGACCATCTCTTGTGAAGGTATCTACTACCATTTAAAGTTTTTCCCCTTGAGCAAAAAAAAACATAATACTAAATCACATCCGGTGAAGCTCATTATTTTTTCTTGTTTCAGCCGCCGGAGTACATGCCAGAAAACTTATCAAGGAACTCGGCCTGGATGGGAGGTGCGATATTGGCGAAGGTTGTTTTTCCTCAAAACCAGCACATCACCAAGGGGGATTATGATGAAACAGGACCAGCCATTGTTCACAGAAAATGCTTTTAGTCTTCTTCTGAAATCATAGCCTGAAAGTGCTAAGTTATCATGAATGTTCATTTACCATGTAGTTTGTAGCTTCGTCTTCATCCAAAACATGTTTCTCCTGTTGAAGTTTCAGCTCTTCAGATTAGATATCTAAATTGGGTAAGGAGCCATTTGCCAAGTTGGATAATTTAAGAAAGTTCATTTTTGGTTCCATAAATTCGTAAAAGTTATGTACTAGATAAATTTAATTATAAAGTAATTAGTGTGCCATCATAATCTATAAATAATAAATTATTAATAAATAATTAAGTGTGTAATGTTTGTGCTACCCTTTTTAAGGGGTAGCACAATTATTTTTTCTAATAATTAATATGAGATAAGTGATTAAAGTAATGAAAATAAGGACTATCTTTTATAATTCATAAGTGCTAAATAACTATCAATAAGTAAGGTTATTGAGTTAGAAAAGAAAACATAGCTAGATCCTTGCGTCATTATACTAATTTCATTCTTGATTACTAATATATTCATGAAATATTTAAAATTTTATAAATTTTGTATTGCACACAATGAAGAGTGGTATTAATTTTGTATATAATGGTATAAATTCATGCACAATCATATAACCTATGTAGGAGCTTATAAATTTCATAACTTTTTGTAAATCAATCTTTATATGTGATCCAGGAGTCTACATTATCTAAGAGTATATGTCAAATTTTTTTTACTTGAACTTTTAAACTTTGATTAAAACACTGGTAAGGAAGTATAAACTTTTGACTAAAACATTGATCAAAAGAGAAATCTAATATGCTGAAATTGACGCCATGCAACGGGATCACTTAGGTAGGATGGTTTTAAGTTGAGGAAATTGGACAGGTCTCACTAATTAATTGCTCAATCGTTTAAGCCCAAAAAAAAAAAAAAAACAAAGAAAGGAAAAGAAAAGATAACTAGGGCTTCTTAGACGGCGACCCCTCCAGATTGTTGACCGTGAATGGCTGTTGCCATGCTTCTTAATCGCTCATGTTCTGGAGATCCACCTTCGGCCTCCATCAGCAACGCCAAAGGTCTCTCCTACGTCCAAGTCTGCAGATGCAGTGTCCATATTGCTCCCCTCCAGTGCTTCAATGGCGTAGCCCATGTTAATGCTTGTGGGGCCGAGGCCGAGGCTGCAGGCTCTCCGGAGGAGGGCCGTGGCTGAGAGGTGAGGCGTCGGATGGAGGGAGGCAGAAACGTCGCCGTGGTTGAAGCCTATGCCGAAACTGTTTAGCAGGGAGCGATCAGACGTGATGTTCAATCCAGAGTTGGTAACTGTATTAGGGGTAGCTGCAGCGAAGGGTGGTACTTGGTGGCCAGGAAGCAGGGAAGGAGGAGTGCTAGAGAGGAGAGAGGAAGAGTTGGTGAGTTTTGAGCTCTCTTCTGCCAAGGCATCACAGAATGCTCTGTGGGTGGTGAAACTGTCCTTCCTGCGCACAGGCAAATTAACAGAAAATGGAGGAGAGAAAAGAAAAGAAAGGCACAGATTAATTCACCAAATCATTCGACAGAGTTGAAGCTTAGCATAAGATCATATCGAAGGCAATATTCATTCAAATTTGTTGCAAAAAATACAGTAGGAAGTTTCTGTCAGCATTGCTGTTTCATTATTACTACTATTATTATTAGTAAGTTCCTGGCATTGGTATTATTACGTTGTACAAATCAAGGTGATCTGAAGATCTCAAATGGCAGTATATGCATGACATTGCAGGACACACACAAAAAATTGTGGTGTTGACAAAAAGCTAATTTCTCAAACTTCTGTATTGTAGAGGGAAAGAACACTTGAGCTGAACAATTAAATGAGATCAACTAAGCAATGAATTAAGGGGAGAGTTTTATATTAAACTACTTGAGCCACCAAATTATGACAAATAATGAACAATTTTTTGAATTATATTAATAGTGTAATTATGACAAATTAATAGTATAATTGATACATAATTCACATTAATTGTCGCATTACCTGCGAAATGGCGATAACAATATCGAGTGCCAATTGAATAACAATGACAAACTTATTTACTTTTGCTTTTGCACATTTAGTCTTCTAAGTTTTTCGTAAATAAATTATAAAACTAATTAAATAAATTATAATATATTATTAATATTAATAATAATATTATGCCATTATTAATAATAAGAATCTTATTATTATATTTTATTAACTAGCTATTATCGCTTGTATTAATTATATTAATAGTATAATTAATTGATTTAATTATAATTAATTGTCCCACGTTATAGAAATTTGTTATTAATGGATGTAGTGTGATAATAATTCATTATACTAATTATTAATATATTATTATCATCTTTTTGTAAAATATACTAATTAGTTTATAAATTTAAAATTTATGGTTCTAGAATATGTGCATATGATTTAAGTTTACAAGTTTTTAAAAATATTATAAAAATTTTAAAAATTAATTATTTTGAACAAGGATATTTTGGTAGAAGAGGCACATTAATTAGCTAATTCTTTTTATATTGTAAACAAACAGTATAGGTTGTCAAAAAGATATTTGTGCATAATAAATAAAATAATGCATAATGCTGATATTTTCACAAGTAATTTTTTCCTAAAATATAATTAGAAAATTTTCTAAGCTATAATGAACGTCTCCCGAGGGACCCAGTAAAAACTAATTAAGAACAATACAAATGCATCATTTTCAGTTCATTTCTTTTTAAATTTTCGTGGTATACATTTTTTTTCTTTTAGTCAAGTGCCCTAAAAGTTTCAGTGCCTATTTCCATTCCTGATGGGAACTTGGTGCATGTCATCATTATACACTTTCTTTTGAGTAGTTTGTAATTATCATACACTTGATTTGGTGTGCATCTACTGCTGACTACGATGATAAAATTGGAACTGTGGGAAAGTGGACATATTTAAGAATGCCATCGATTAGGTCTCACAAGTCTCATGCAGCTAAGCTTGGTGTACCTCACACATGACCATATCAGGCAGAGACATAAAGGAGAACAGATATTGCACAATGCACACTCAAATCTCTATATTTTCTGCTAAATCATACATGCAAATTTTTTTTTTAAAAGAAAAATCCTTGCACCAAGTAGAAGCATGGAGGGAGGTAATGGTTTTGCATGATATTTCATGCTGTATGCATGAACAACTCAGAAATATCAAACATGTCCAAGCTCGAAAGAACGAGGATTTCTTTCTTTGAAATCCTACGCTCATTGTTTGAAATCTAATTAAGATATATTCATTGCGATCATATATAAAAGTAAACTTTAGGGATATATATAGAACAGATTGAGCATGAGGAGGAGAGGAGAATGCACAAGACCTGGTGAAGAGGGTTCCACAGTCGCATCTGTACTCCTTGGTTCCACACGCCTTGACATGAGCCTTCCAGTCGGAGTACACTGCATACTTCTTGGAGCACTTGTCGCACTTCCACTTCTTCTCCCCATGCTTCCTTGAGAAGTGCTTCTTGATCCCTGTGAGATCCCCGAGAGCCCTGGAGGGGTGGTGGTGCACACAGGAAGGCTCCGGACAGACGTACACCTTCTTCCTCGCCACCCCTTTGCTGCTCTTTTGCCGCAGCTTCCATGGGAGGTTGTGTCCCCTCCTATGGAGCTGTAAGTTCTGATCCCTCTGAAACCCCTTGTTACATATCTCACATATGAACCTGTTGCTGGCCATCAAGGTCTTCGGAGACAATGCAACCACTTCTGCATCTGGATCTGTTGTGCATGCTTTTTATGCTGTATCAGAATATGTATGACCTATAGTTTTATTTGCAGTCTAACTAGTAAACAAAATATGTATGACCTGGGTGCCCGGGATGGCTTCTCTTCTTCTTGGTCTTGGTCAGCTGTTGTGAACCTTGTGGCTGCGGTTCATGTTGCTGCAGGATCGGAGGGTCACTTATGGACGCAGACAAGGAGTTCAAGCTGCTGTAGTCGCGAACTCTAGCGTCATTGGAGACGCCGCCTTCTTGAGAGATGGAGGTGGAGGTGGACATGGACATGAACATGGATTGTAGCGAGAACATGGATGAAAAATATTTGTTTCCTTGTCGCCTGATGAATGTTAAAAAAAGAAGGCAGATCCAGAGAGAGAGAGAGAGAGAGAGAGAGAGAGAGAGAGAGAGAGAGAGAGAGAGAGAGAGAGAGAGAGAGAGAGAGAGAGAGAGAGAGAGAGAGAGAGAGAGAGCTCTAAGAAGAGAACAGAGCTTTAAAAATGAGCCTTAAAGCTTTTCTCGATGGAGCGGGCACATTGAGCAGCAGGCTGCGGTACCAGAAAGGTCATCATTGGAAGGGCAGACATATCAGAAGTCTCGTGAGGGCTTGTAAGGGGTGTTTTGTTTGCAGCTGCCAGCAGCTCTGCAACCCTATTAAGCAAAGGTATGTATTGTTGCATCTGCTCGCCATGACTCCAAGCCACGACCAAGCCTTCATAGGGAAAAAAAGGCTATAGAAGGATCGGATTCTAGAGCTCGAAATGAGCGGTGTTTCCAGAATTCAACCCCCTTCTCTGAAGTCAAAATGGACTGAAACAGAGAGGTCTGAGGAACTGGGTCCTGCACCGTTTTCTTCAATAAGAAAGACATGAGCTGCCTTTGCTGTTTGAGCCTTTGAGGACTGGGTCCTGCAGTCTGAGGGATCAGGCAAAAGGAACTGCAGTGCACAATTTCCTCAAACGGAGAGAGAGAGAGAGGATTACTGATACAACTGATAACTACAAAATTTTTGTAAAACATTTTGGGAAAACTAAATTTCAGAAATCCGACTTTGAGATGTTCTCAACGCCGAAGATAAAAAGACGTATTGCATATTTGCATCCTGACACATAATTGGGTTGGATTCAGCCATAAAAAAAACTGAGGCCCATCCAATATTAAGATTGACTAATACTGATTAGTCAGCATTTGTTAGACCTTATTCAAATGAATGGAATCCTAGTTCTTCATTCTCAGGATACAGCAGCAAAAGTAAGCCTACAACTGAACTGGGGAGTTCCTACTACTACACTTTTGAAACTGGGACCGACGGGTTGACTTTGCCCTTCCTTGAAACAAAGAGATCTTTGCACGTTCAGTCATTTCAAAACATGTCGTTGGGCTAACTGCATAACTCACTCGGGTCTTTCGCTCGATACAGAGAAGCGAGTGAGTGAAACAGCCCGCCGTCCAACGCGTAACTCTTCTTGTTTCATAGTCAAACTCTCTTTTCTCATAAAAAAAACGAGAAAGAAATATGTCAACCGTTGTTATCTGTGTGCTATTTTGTGATGCCATGGCCATGAAAGCCCCCCACCCCCCTTTTCTGATTTTTGTGTTAATATTTGTGGGGGGATTGCCCAAACCTCCAAACAATGTTACCACCCACAGATCAATAAAGATCACGAAAGAGATCACGCAGCCCTTGCATGATTGCACCCTCGATGGCTGCTGTCATCGTCCATGAAGGATTAGAGTCCTACTCACACCTTTTGGGATGCTTTGCCTCTCTAATTCTTTTCTTTGTTTTGGCAAGGGTTTCTGCTCCAAATACAAGTCCTTTTTTTTTTAAAAAAATAAGATTCGTGGTAGGTGGTAGAAGCAACTGACGCAATTAATATATGTTAATAGGTAGTACATTTATTCCCAGTGTTTTCTTTTTTTACAGAGCAATTTTCAATACATTGCATAGACATATGTAATCCTTACCATTTTCCAATTCTCTTCAGTCATTGGTTAACAATGACTTACATACTTTATCCTTTATCCCCTGTATATATCCATGCAGAGATTAAGATTTAAGACACTTCAACCATGACAAAGCCACTCCAGCACCATGAGAGCCTGAAGAGCTACCCCACCAGAATTCTCCAACAGGTTCTTGACATATCCTTGTCTTGCCGGATGGTTCTCTTGGGGGCGGTTGAAAGGTGTCCAAACTGGTTCTCCAACAAACAACCTCATAAGCTGCATATAGGAAAGCAAATGTATGAGAGGAATTTGAACAAGTGAAAGCATGATGAGAAACAAAATTCAGAACCTATGGCTTAATAACAGTATCGGGAAGATTGATGTCAATAAGAAGTTTCTGAATTGGATCATCAATTTTCATCAGCATTCTGTTGTACACTCATTTAAATATTGAGCTTAGTTCCTCCACATAGAACTAGAAAACAAAAAACTTCAGGAATCGGCAATGCATGGATGAGTCATAACGAGAAGCACAAAACTATATCAAGTCAATGTTTGATACTACAAGACATCCTACTTCACACCTCAATTTTAAGAATCACTATACAATGATACTAAATACAATCAGAATCAAAAGATGTTGCTCAACAATTTTGCAGAATTATCCTTCACAAGATTTGCTGGTTGCTTTGTAGATTCTCATATATGGCAAAAACAAAGAGACTACATGAGGGAAAGATGCAGTTACTAAGAAAGCATTTGATTCAGTAATAGGCAAATGATATTTAGTAGAGCTAGTCTGAATTACATAATAGAACATAAATGTTTGTGTAGGTCTTTGAAGAGGTAATACCTGACAAAAACATGCATGTCTATTTCATCATTGGTATCAGTAAGGTTCAATCTCTTTCCACATCGTAGCTTGTTGCTTTTCAACATCATGCAAGAAGTTTTTAGGTACCTTAATATAATTCGAAGTGTCCAATGTGAAGCGATGATAGATTCCAGCTGGTAGCACAATCATGTCCCCCTCCTTGACCAAAACCCGTATCCAAGTGTCATCTTTGTCCCGGACATCAAAGTACCCACTGCCCTTCAAACAATAGCGAATCTCTTCATCAGCATGTATGTGCTCTGTATAAAAGTTCTTCAACTTCTCTTCATAATTCTCAACTTTTTCAGGAGATAAATCAAGAATATCCTGCAAGATCAAGTTGGTACTACTCTCCAAGTAAGATGACACAAGATCAAGTTCCAGGGTGACAAATGCAAAGTGCTTGAGAAGCTTATTTTGTGTGTCTAACTTTGTTCATAGGTTTCTTGGTGAATTGGTGTCTATGTTTTAGGCTTCAACTATCTGTATTTAGTATTAATAACTTAATAAAATCAAACGAAACACAATTGACAACTGCGCAAATACATTCTAGTAAGTGTTTCAAGAAATGCTTATTGCCTGCAGCATATAATCCCTTTTATCAAGGATTTAAGAATGCACAGAGTGCACTTGTTTTGTCCTTTGGATAAGTGCACATACCATGTAGTTGTACCCTCTTTCTTCTCGGATTTTCTTCAACTCCTCGTTGCTTTCATAATTTTCAGGATCCAAGTGCCAATACAGAACTCCGATTTCTGCATAGAGTAGCATACGAATATTGTTCTGAGCAAGCTATCTCCATGTCTCATTCAAGGTACCGAAATTAACATCTACTGCGTGCAGTGGCTGTAATATATCACCTCAGATAACAGTTATGTACTCAATCAACATTTCAGACAACTTTAGGAGCCATTAAACCAACTGTCTAAGATCCATTGACTTGGTTTCCAAAGCACTTGAAGCAATCCCTTATGTTTCTTACTTTTTGAAAGGATTCAATCAGTCATTTAAAAAGAAAGCTAATATTTAAGGTTAGTCAAGATATCATAAACTTAGGATAACTGCATATGTGACACACAGAGGAGAAGGGGGAAAAAGATTCATGAACGGAAATCTTGCAGAGAAAGCACAACACCAACCTATTTAACACATCTCCATACAGAACACTGATGCAATCCACTTCAGAAATTGGAATTAAGGAGCGAGGGGCGAAAAACAGAGGCACAGGGGACTGAGGGGAGAAAACTGAAAAGAAGACCTGATTACCTTGTAGCTTGCTAGGGGGAACAAACTGCTTAGGGTTCCCATGGTGCGGAAGCCTCTGGTCATCACCATTCTCTTCAAAGAGCCAAGCCTAATCACAAGATACACTGGAGAATTTTAGCAAATACACTTCAACCGACACTTACAAAAGATGAAGTGCGACATGACTTCGAGATCATTTCCATGAGAAGTAAAGATATGCTACGGACCTCGGGAGCCATTTTTTTTTTCTTTCCGTTCTCCGAATGAGGATGCCCCAACGATTTGATGGTTAATAAACTCAGTTGGATGAGTGAGATTCACTAATTTGAGGGGAGGTAATTTAAGGAAGATTCTAGTCCGGATACGCGACTAGATTCTTTGGTGTTGTCGGAAACAAACAAGTGAGCTTGTGGTGCTTTGCGCTTCGTGAACAGAGTTCACATATGGCATGGACATATTTAGAACACAAATTGTTGGGAATTTAATAATATAAGTCAAGCACGATACATAAAAAAATAAATAAAAGAGACATTAAATTTATGTGAAAAAATTTTTTAATGAGAAGAAAAAAAAAATTACAGAGCAATATCACTAATTCAAGAATAGAGTATATTGTCTTTCGAATTTTGTCTAAACCCAAATAATAATAATTCACTGAAATAAATAATCTTCTATGAAAAATATTGAAATAATAGTAGGAATAATATCAATTACTACAATTCTTTATGATTATAATATAGCAAAACCTGAGAGATCCTCCTAATCTGGTTCTGTTCTTTATTCTTTATTCTTCAAGAAGAAATCTTCTCTCTTCTTTTTCAATCCTCTTCTCTTTATCCAAAGAAAAACTCAATTTTCTTTTTCAATCAACTCTAGACCTTAAAAAAAAGAAAATCCTTTTTTTTTCTTTTCAAGCCCTCTCGGCGGTTGGAGCAAACAAAGAAGAAAAAAACTTTTTTTCTTCACATGCCGAGAGATGCGACGGCCACACCAACTCAAGAGAGAAGAAAAATCTCATTAGTTAATTAGGTTTAATTAACTTAAATAACACTATTTTCTAATGGGCTAGATTATCTCTAAAGGTCCAACAATCTTTCCCTCCAGCTCATGAAAAGGAAATTTTTCATCAAGAATCATCGCTTGATCTTTATGCCGGTCAATCCGGCACCTCGTTCTGATTTTCTTTTTGGATTTGACTTTGGCTCCCCCTCTTCAGTAATCACTGAGTACTCAGAACTTGAATATCTAGTGGAAGTACGCTGTTCTCTTATAAATCTGCGAGATGGAATAGCATCTTGCTCTCCCTGTACAAAATCCTCTACATCTGCAACATCTATATTCACATCTAGCTCATTATTTTCAAGTTCATCTTGTACATAATCACTGCTCTGCTTCTTTGATTTCCTGAAGTCTGCCAAAATTTTTAATTCATGAAAAATCACATCTTTGCTTCTGATGATTTTCTTCTTTTCTGGATCCCATAACTTATATTCAGAGTCTGTATCTCCATAATCCAGAAATATGCACTCTTGAGTCTTCTCATTCAATTTTTGTCCATATTCCTTTCCCACATGTGCAGAAACTCTACAACAAAAAACCTTCAAGTGGGAGTAAGACACATTCTTACCAGTCCACACTTTCTTAGGAGTATTTGAATTCAAAGGAACTAATGGAGATCTGTTAATCAGGTAGCACACAATATTCGCAGCTTCACTCCAAAAGATATTCGTAGATTAGTCGTCCTCAGCATACACCTAACTCTATTCAGAATGGTTCTGTTCATTCTTTCAACAACACCATTATGTTAATGGAGTTTTAGGTACTGACTTTTCATGTCAGATGCCATACTTTGCGCAATATTTTTTAAATTTCTGTGATGTATATTCACCACCATTGTCTGTGCAAAGACACTTCAGATGATTTCATGTCTCATTTTTCACTGTGGCATGAAACTTCTGAAAAATCTGAAATACTTGATCTTTTGTCTTCATAAAATAAATCCATAATTTTCGTGAAGCATCATCAATAAAAGTAACAAAATATCTATTGTCACTTAAATAATTTACCTCAATGGAACTACACACATCTGAATGCACCAAATCCAACTTATTTTCCTTCTTCTTAGAATTGAACACAAATGACACCCTGCACTATTTACCAAATAGACAGTCATCACAAGTATTCAAAAATTGACCTTTGGTAACAGTGATGTGAGAATTCTTCGCTAGAACCTGCATTCCTTTCTCACTCATGTGTCATAAATCTGGTGAAGCTTCTTCCTCTATTGCTTTATTGACTGTCCAATCAAATTTACTTGAGTTTTGTAAAAGACCCTGATAGTTTTTCTTTGGTCAATTTCCACTTTTTCTCACCCCATGTGACTATGATAGCCTTCCTGATCCAAAAGTCGAGGAGAAATCAGATTGAAACGTAAATTTGGTATGTGTCTGACATCTTTCAGAACCAACTCACAACCAACATCTGTTCGAATACATACATATCTAATTCCTGTAATTTTAGACTCTGTTTTATTGCCCATCTTTATTGTGCCAAAATCACCAGTTCTGTATGCACTGAATTATTTTTTTAATGGAGTTGCATGATGCGAAGCTCCTGAATCGATGATCCACTCAACTGAAGAGTCTATGACATTGCATTCTTCATTTTCTTCTGAAAGGTAATGTAGATCCTCATCTGATGTCACTGTGATACTCTGATCATCTGCATCTTTCTGATTCTTCTCATTTTGTTATTTCTTCCAGTCTCTATAATTTCTCTTGATATGTCTCTCTTTGCCACAGTGATAACATGTAAATTTTCCTCTTGACTGTAACTTATTGTTGCCACGACTTTTTGATCATCTGCTTCTGTCTCTGCCTCTATTCTCTGTGACAAGAACTTGTGTAGTACCTGTTCCCATGCTTTTCCTCTTTGTTTCTTTATTAAACAAACAATCTTTGACCATGGTGAATGATACCACACCATTAGAAGCAGAATTACTATGTGCTATCATCAAAATTTCTCATGAATCTGACAAAGAACTTAGGAGCATTAATCCTTGCATCTCATCATCAAAGATTATTTTCATTGCTCCCTATTGATTTACTATTTCCTGAAATTCACTCAAGTGTTCAGCAATAGAATTTCCATCTTTAAACTTCAAATTAACCAGTTTCCTGATCATGAAAGCTTTATTCTGAGCAATATTTCTTTCGTATAAATCTTGTAACTTCTTCTACAAAACTTGTGCATCTGTCTCTTGAGCAACATGATGAAAAATACTGACATCAATAAATTGCCTAATTATCCCAACAACTTTTCTGTGCATCTTTTTCCAACTTTCATCTGTTGATAATGCCTTAAAACTAAACTTAGTTGTAATTCTAAATAGGCTCCTATGTAGTTAGATGTTTCAATAATGGAGCGAAGTCATCCATCCCTTACGGGGGTCTTTATATAAACTCTATGACAGCTATATTATTTTGCATCATCGTAATCATCATTATTCCATAACAAAGAGAGCCACCATCGTACGAGGATGTAGCCCAATTTAAAATAAACCTCGTAAATCTCGTGTTTTTTTTGTGATTGTGTACTCTCCTTATTTTCGTAATAAACTGGTACCAGAGCTTAAAGATTCATCAGCAATTCTCGATCAGACAAAGAGATGACATCACACAATGTGAAAGTGGAGAAGTTTACCGGTAGAAATAGTTTCGGATAGAGAGATGACATCGCACAATGTGAAGGCGGAGAAGTTCCACCGGCACAATGTTCTGGACTGAAGCTGTTAACACAACATGCTACTTTGTGAATTGAAGTTCGATGACTACGATTGATCTCAAGACTCTACTGAAGGAGTATTCGTGAGATATGGTGTAAGAGTAAAGGGCTACAGAATTTGATCTCCTTCAAAACACAAAGTCTTCCACAACAGAAATGTATCATTGCTTCAATTGAAGGTGGAGGCTGAAGAAAGTGCCAACAAATATGTGGAGATTGAAATGACTCTGACCGAGGATGATGCTGAAGGATTACATCAAAAAGTAAAACCAAAACATGAAGAGCCTGCTGAGCAACCAGAAGAAGAGTCAATTGATATTAGACGTCATCACAAACAAGTAGGTCCTCCCAAGCGATATGGTTTTGAGGACATGATTGCTTATACTTTATAAGTAGCTGAACAAGTGGAGTCTCTAGAGTCGTCTTATTATAGGGATGCCATCACATGTACTAGATCTGAACAGTTGATCATTGTTATAGGTGAAAAAGTTGAGTCTCTTCATAAGAATCAAACTTAGGAGCTGGTCAAGTTGCCTAAAGACAAAAAGAATGTTTGGTGTAAGCGAGTCTTCAAAAAGAAGGCTGAAAATTCAAGAGTTGAAAGCACAAGATCCAAAGCGTGACTGATTGTTAAAGGTTATAGTCTGAAAGAAGATGTAAACTACAATGAGACATTTTAACATATTGTCAGACATACTTCTATCATAGTGCTATTTGCTCTTGTAGCACATTAGAATTTAGAGCTCGAGCAACTAGATGTGAAGACTACTTTCCTCTATGGAGAACTTGAAGAAGACATCCTTATGAGTCAGCCAGAGGAAGTCTCCATTCTAGAAAAGGAAGATCAAATTTGTAGACCGAAGAAATCTTTGTATAGCTTGAAGTAGTCTTCCAGACAATGGTACAAGAGGTTTGATACCTTCATAATCTGTAAGAGATTCAGTCAAGTCTCTATGATTGCTGTGTATACCACAATAAGGTGACGGATGACTCCATCATTTATCTGGTCTTGTTGATGATATGCTTATTATTATTAGATACACGACAAACATTCAGAATTTGAAGAAGCTCCTTAGTGCAGAATTCGATATGAAGGATTTTGGCGCAACACAGAAGTTTTGGGAATGAAAATATTAAGGAATTGTGCATAAGGTAAACTCTTCTTATATCAAAAAAGTTATACTTAGAAGATTTTATCCAAGTTTAGAATGTCTTGAGCGAAGTCTTTGAATATTCCATCAGCTGCAAATATTCATCTCTTTGTTGCCTTCGCATCAAAATCAAAAGCAGAGAAGGAGTATATGTCTCGGGTTCCTTACACTACTACAGTTGGAAGTTTGATGTATGTCATGGTTTGCACAAGACCTGACATTGCTTATGCAGTTAATGTTGTCAACAAGTTTATGAACTATGTAGGAAAAGAGCATTGACAACTAGTGAAGCGAATTTTTCGGTATATGAGAGGAACATATGATATTGGCCTCATTGACTCACATAAAATGTGTATATCGTTAATCATTGAAAAATGTCGAATGAAGTTTTAAAATTTATAGATCCTCTACATTAATACTACGAGAACCGCAAGTATACAACATGTCATTGTAGATCCACATAGACAAATTAAAATATTCACAATTAATTAAACTATTTGAAGGAAGAGTATAAGTCTATAGGTGTTGTTCAAAATGAAAAGTGAAATGCTATAAATTAGAAATCACAACAAATAAGACTACACTAAATTTTATAGGTTTTAATACAAAAGTAGATGAAAATTAGTGTAGATAAATTCTAAGACTGGGGAGGTGTCTTTGTTTAGGATTTACGTTTTCTGAACTTCAATTTAAGGTAAAGATGTTACATTGCCTCTTAATGTGTGTATTAGGGTAAGATAACTTCATGATAAAGAACACTCGACTTGTCCGTGACATTCTCATGCTCGCGGCGACTACAATTAACACACGTGAAGGGATTTACATGTCCAACGCAATCGTCACTATCGTGCATGATGCTTGAACATATAAATCGACATTTCCTCTTTGGATTGAGCTAAGCCTTCACGCCCTCCCACTGCGCCGACATTTTTAAAGAAATAAGCTGAGAATGAGACAATTACGATTGACTTGCATCTGTCTCAGAGTAATAAGGATAACCCTCCCGGGATGAACACATGAAATTGAGTGAGATGTTACAAAGAGTGTTTAGACGATTTAGGGGAGAAAACCGATTAAAAAAGAAAGTTTAGAATTGCTAAGAGTTCTTTAGACGTAACACATTCGCCGTATGCCCTCTCGGGTCGGCAATGACGAAGGAGTAAGATTTTTTTCTCTCAGACATAAGCTCTTAGAATCAAAAGAGAATCGAAGGTAGCAATGATGAAGCAAAATAGAGAATGAAAAGAATTTTGCACACACTTCAAGCCCATCTTAGTCTGAGTTCCAACTCACTACTATCATATATTGCCAGAGCCTCAGAATACGCACAGTCCTCTCAGACTTTGAGATTAAGAATGCATGATGTCTAAATCGAATAACAGAAAGCGACCATTGGCAATGTAACACAAAAAGTCAATCAAAGAATCACTATCGCCGATGGTCAATATCTCTGCATTCGATCGCGCAGAGCTGAAGACATCCCTTCGGTCGGGGGTGTAAGGCGATAATGATTCAAACCTCAATCAAATCTAGCTGCAAGGAAACCAAAGAAACTAAATAGAAATCATTTTGCCGGTGTTCGATGTCTCTGCGTTCGATCACGCAGAATCTAAAACATTCCTTCAATGAAAGGGGGAGGGGTGTTGTGTGGCAAAGGCGATTCAGAACCTCAATCCAAACATAAATCTATCACGACTCTTCAGCACAAGACAAAACAGAGGACAACTTCAATAAAACAATAACAGAGTTCGAAAATCTTTTAAATAATACCATATCAAAAGAGATAAGAATAAAAAACATAAAGTTCCATCACAGAACACCTCCCAGCGACTAGTTGATTATTTAGCTACACATTAGGAAAATAAAAGAAAAGGAAAAGAAGAAAAACAAAGAAAAGAAAAGGATGAGAGAAGCTATTGGTCGCAGCCTCCTCCTCAACTCTTTCCAGCATTAGTGGATTTAAACCCAGTCAAAATTGGAACCCCTTCTCAACAATTTTCTTGCTCTTTTATAGCCTAAGGGACTTTGCTACCTATCCACTGCGTTTCCATCTGCTTTTTCATATTATTCTTCAATTTTTTCACTCAAAGAAGATGCCTATGGTCCCTCCTGCCTCTTGGTTTGCCAACTGTTCAGAATCAATCAACAAGGAGTCTTTATTGTGGTCTTTCATATCTGTCTCCTTTTAGCTTGCCACCTGTCCATCTTTGTTAGTGAAAAGAAGTGCTTTTGTAGTCTTCATGGTTTCTCCTTATCACCTGTCCATGTGTCCTAGTAAAAAGGAATATCTCTTGTGATCCTTCATAGTTGGCTCCCTATTAATTTGCCATATATTCACTGTCTCAACAATCCTTTTGTTGTTCACATTTGTCCATTAAGGTGTGGAGGAAGTTTCCTTTTTCTTGTGCAGTGAAATCTACCAAGCTGATGTGGAAAGACAAGTTTTTTTTATGTTTGCTGCTTTGGACAGCTGGGCTGGTGAACTGCATCGTTTGTCTTTAAATTCATCTAAGTGTCTGATCGAGTTGGGGGAATAAACACGTATGCCCTTATGAATTATCGATTGATTTTACCTAAAAAATAATCAAAATAAATAATAATATTTCATAAATACAATATTTAGAAGATGAACGTGGAAAAATAATAAGAGTTTATTTTACTAATAAAGCATGTGTTCAAACATGAGAATATAATAAAACATAGAATAAATGTATGTTGAACATAAATGAAAAGTATACAATTTCTCTACATCACTCATCTAAAGAAATGATAAAGAGTGTTTGGTCGCTGATTACTCAGATTTAGACTATGCTATAGATGTTGATGAAAGATAAACTATGTCTTCACTTTGTGTAGTTATATCATTAGTTGGAAGGCTACACTTCAACCAGTTACATTATCTACCACATAGTAGAGTATATAGCACTGACAAAAGCTGCTAAGAAAGACATCTAGTTAAAAATATTTAGTTGGAGATCTTGGATTACATCAGGAGCAGATCATAATGCATTATGATAGTTTGAGTGCAATATGTTTAGCTAAAGATCAAATGCACCATGAAAGAACTAAACACATTGATATCACTTTATTTGCACCGAGAAGATGATTAAGGTGAAGAAGATTGACACTGAAGACAATTTAGTTGATATATTAATCAAAGTTTGTTTCTCATAGTAAATTCTAACACTGTTTAGACTTGTTTAATATAAATACTTGATAATAATTTCAAGGTGGGGCCGCCGACAGCGTGACGTAGCATTAAAGATATTTATGCTATGAAAATAATTCAAGTTACGATGGAGATTTATTAATGATGTCTTAAATATGAATCTAGTTGTAACCCTAAATGAGCCCCTATGCAGTCAGACGTTTCAGCAATAGAGGCGACGAAACTGCCCGACCCTTACGGGGCTTTCTATATAAATTTTATGATTAAATTATTATACATCTTTGTAATTATTATTATTCCATTAGAAAGTCAGACACTCGGAGAATGTAATTTAATTTAAGATGAACATAATAAATTTAATATGTTTTTCTGTGAAGAGAGCCTCTTATCGTATCACACCTCATGGAAAAAAATGGCAACATTGCATTGTCGGTTGACGAAATGGGCCGTGCACATGTAGAAGCTTCGGCTATCGCGAGAGAAGAATCCATGCGCACGTGCATGCGATGTCCTAATGGAACTGCACACTGCTCCACTTCTGGTTTCTATGGATGTGCTGAAGCAAATGCTTGGGATACATGGAACTATTTTCGTTCTGAAGTTACGATGATGAGTGAAAAAAAAAATAATGTACAAAATCTTTTATCCTGGACTCATTCTACTAAAATTTCTTCATATATATGTACGCCTATGGGCATCAAGCACATCGACAGAGTAGCTAGTGCATAATTCTCAGTACATGTAGTTCTTGATGACGAAGATTTCAAGGATCTTACATACATACACCTGGACCTGGTGAAGTCACATTGTAGTCGCTTAAACGACGAACACTATGGGAACAAAATTGACACCTAAAAATGACAGACGCAATTTCTATTGAACTGATGGACGCAAGGATATAAGCTCTCGACACCGGATGAAGCTAAGAAAGCTTCCAACATGGAACCTGCTTTGAACTCTCATGTCACGTTCTAATCAACAATACGGCCAAGATGAACATGAAAAGAAAGAACACAAGGAAAAAAGAAAGAACGAGCTCTTCTGGTCATGTGAGAGACCAATAAGGCATGAAGGATATTTATGGCTTATTCTTCCGTCGTCAAATTAGATTTCCATCACAATCTGCCATTCCTAATATAATTAGTTAATTACTCCCGATTGAGGCGGACGTTGAACATTTCTAGGATTCAACCCACTCGAAGTCTTCAATTAGTTGTTCCTCATGTAGGCTGCCTCATCAATCTCCAGCACCTGTAAAATGTTGAGGTTTAAGTTTGTAACTAATGAAGAATGCATGAGAAGTTGAAAAATAGATCAGAAGTAAAAGAAAGAAAAACCATAATAGATGAAATTATCATATGATCGATATCTCTGTGTGCTGATAAAACCTATGATCAGGGAAGTAATAACAAGTTTATTTATATGATTGGGCAGTCTTCTATATCTTTATGTCCTGATAAGCCCTATGATTCATGAAAATAATAACTAAAATTTTTCCCAGATAATTCTCACAAATCCTTTTACCTCACACCGATGGGAATGTATGCAGTCGCATGTTATTCACTTACCATCGTCATTAAGATCAAATGAGACCCTCTCATTCTGAAATCTATTCTCGATTGAACTGCACTTGTTTGGTGTTCCAGGTGGCTGAGGAAGGGAAGGAGAGCAACATTCTTTCTGACTGAACTGCTCAAAATGGTTCTGGTTGTTGAGTTTTGGGCTCAAATATAACACCTCAGCACTTGAAGAGTCTGATAAATTTGGAATCCTTTTACCCTTAAACCTTCAGCAAGGAAGGAAAAAAAGATCTTTAATTTCTAATAATCGAATGTACCTAAACTATCCACATCATTGTAACTGACAATAAGTTGTACCTGTCCCTTCTTTTCTCCAGGTACCGTTGCAATGACGCTTTCCTACTCGTTGAACCTTACGAAATAAACAAGGAAAGCATAAGTTGTGAAATAAGAGTAAATATTATTGATATGAAGCAGTACATTCGGGCGTTCATAACCAAGGTAAAACAAGCAGCATTTAAAGGCAACGGTCACACACAAAAAGTAAACATGAAAAGTAGAGGAATTAAAGAGATCAAAGATTAAAGACAAAAAATATTTCAGAGAGAGAGTATATATTTTAGCATTTCCATTTATCAGGCACAAATAGATTGGATCATGTTTCTCCAATATAAGAACTTTTAGCATGAAAGAATTGTATTTTCCCGTTCAGATCCCTAGCAATATTTCGCTTCCATGGTGAGGAGGACACTGTTCACGAGGCACAAGTTAAAGAAATTTAGTTATCGCACCATTTTCACATTAGGCAGATGTTACATTTTTCATCTTTGAGAATGTGGAGTGCAAATTCAATTGCTCTCACATGATCTCAGTACGAAAACTAAAATCTGTTTCAACTTTCTTTTCGGGTAAGAATTTTTATGAAAAACAGTGCACATGCAATTCTATGCATCTTTTCATGCAATGGTATAGATAGTTATCTACACTAAACAACCAGCAGAAAAAAATATTGTTGCTCGTAGCAAACCAAATAGGCAATTCGGCTTTAGTCGTAGACGGAATATAAATGTCTTCTCGTATTAGTTGTATAAACATGAAAGCAATCAGAGAGCATTTCATAGGTTCACCTTCGGAGAACACAACTTGATAGTGTTGAAGTGAGAAACGACTAGGTAGGCATCGCAAAGGAAACAGTAACGATTGCCATTAGAAAAAAAATAAAGATTTAATAAATGAATAGTCTTTTTGTTAATGAACAGTTCTGAACATGATATAAAATCACTAATTCAACCGCATTGAAGCATAATTTTATTTGCAAGGCAACCACTTGAATTGCAAAATACAACCAATAGTTCTTGTCCCTATGTCTAAACCAATTTTTGGGCGTCGTGAAGAAGATAACCAAGAGGTTCACACACTCGTTCCGAGAAGAACAGTGCTGGAACTCGTTACTATTGACTCCCTCATCCTCAACCTAACCTTGCTTGCCACTTCCAGCCATTGGTTTATTCCAAGAAAACTTTATCTGAGTCTGAAAAGGCAAAGGATCTATCACATCGATCCAATTTGTCTGCCAATGGCAAAGCCAAGTGGAATCCCCGACATTACTGCCCATATGTTATCTGAATGGGGAGAACACTATACCAAGTCTATGACATCAATGGCACGGCATGAAGTAGGTACAAGGCATCCCATGTATCGAATAGTAGAATGGTTCACTTTTGCAGCTAAATATTATTGGTATCCTCTACTCCATTCTAACACTCTACATGGAACTATAAGGGCCCATCTCACTCCTTCCTATCACTCTAATAATTGTTCAAGTAATTGCCAAGAAAATATAGTTTTATTTTCAAG